>CM040127.1:150679758-151879758 GCA_022559845.1 Amorphophallus konjac
CACACATCAAGATGAAAGCGGCGGTCTAATGCCCCTGCGTCAGAATTCTGTGACGCGTGGGCACAGGACCGTCAGAAGACTCAGAAAACCAGGATGAACAATGAAAACAACGGAAACAAAAGACCACTGAACAAATAGATGATGGCAGGTTTAAACAAGAATCAGAAGCACGATTGGCACAAGTTGTCCCACCGTGATCGCCAAAAAATTATCTGTTGATATTTATTTGCCTATCTTTGATCTTACTTATGAGGTTTGCTAAGTAATATGACAAGATGACAAACAAGTAATCAAAGATCTGCTCAAACCTATGAACATGTGAACATGAACCTAGGCAATCATAGCTAGCTCTAGCATGGGCATGCTATCTCAATCAAATTACGCTAAGGAAAAGGAAAAACACACGCCGGGGCGTGGAGCAAGGAGTAAATGAAAACACACCACTAGGGGTGGAACAAGCAAGGAAATAAAGATGTTGATGTAGGAAATAGCTATTGCCCAGTACCAAGGAAAGATGTGATCGCCACCAAGGTAAACACAAGTCAAAGACTCGAATATACCTTGGAAATAGGTGGATGAAGCACCCGCCCACGGGAGAGAAAACCAAGGAAAGCCTGCAGATCAGCTTGGAAGTAACGGCCAGAGACCCGTGCGTTGCTTGAAGTAACGGTCGCACCCTAGACCGCCAGAAGAGAATGACGCGCCTGCACCAGACCGTCAGATAACCTGCAGTAGTAAAGCTTGAATTCTTTTAACTCCAACTCTTCCAGCCGGCTAGAAGACTTGGGCCTCGTACTAATGAACCTGTAAACCTGCCAAAGAAGTAGAAAGACAAGACAAGACAACCTCAATCAGCCCTCTTCACAAGCATAGCATCAATTCTTAAAGAACTTAAGAACATCAAAAGGAGAGGGAATTACCGGGGAGTTTTGGTTTTCTAACCCCTCTGGACGTTTTTAAAAGTTGGGAGGATGTTTGTATGCTTAGAACAACAGTGAAAAACGTGGAGGAGGAGGAGGGACAATGCTTTGTTTGAAAAGACCAAGGAAGAACTCAAGCATGCAAAGATGAACTTGAAAGACCAAAACAAAAGTACTCCCTTGACTGGAAGATGGATGGACGTGGGAAGCAGCTCCTCCTGGATGAAGATGGCTCCTGGGTTCGGCAGCACTTCGTCGTGAATTAAAATCTCCTCTTCCTTGGCCATGAATTCAAGGGTTCTATTTATAGGCCCTCAAAACTCGTAGGTCGAGTAGAGGATAATTCAGCACGAAAAAGGGATAAGTCTTAGCAAATCCTTGAGGATAATATCACCAAGAGTCCACAGAAACAAACGGGAAGTCCTGAGGATCGGATTAGAAAGAGATAAGGTCAATCCACGTTCTTATCTTAATTACGGAGTAGCAGAGAAAAGGCCTGAACTGCCAGGACTCCCGGAAAGAAGTAATCGCTGCACGATAGACCGCCACTTGGAAGTAACGTATCAAGGAACATCCGTTACTTTCAACCTTACCCAAAGAGATAAGATCAACGGAAAGAAGCCCCAACAAGCTGGACTTTTCAAGGAAATGACGGTCAAGGCATAGGGCGTCATAGGGAAGCAACGGCTGCACGACAGACCGTTATTATCAACGTGGATTCAACAGGATAAGCACGGAACACGTGGCCTTAAGCCTTAGGACTCTTCAAAGAGTAACGGTCCAAGATCCATCCGTTAGAAGGAAGTGACGCACCTGTCTGGGACCGTTATTTAGCATTGAGATTCAAGAAAGAAGAGAAGGGTTTTGCTAAGCTTTATCCAACAAAATGCCACCGGGAGCCAATTCTTTATCCAGGAAAAGACCCAAGAAACAGGTTTCAACTGATCAGGAGACTCGATGAAAAGCGAACAACTCAGAGCATCATATTGAATGAATAAGGAGATGACCCGACTTATGGGTATAAAACGGGTGTCAACAGGCACTTCGTCGTTCTCGACAACACTCTCTACCGAAGATCGTTCTCCGGTCCCCTCTTGAAGTGCCTCGGTCCCGACGAAGCAAGCTGAGCCATCCAAGAGATTCACCAAGGCCTGTGCGGAGCACATGCAGGAGGTCGGCCACTAGCCAAGATCCTGCTACGGCAAGGGTACTGGTGGCCCACCCTGCAGCGCGACTGCACTGCTCACGCACGGCAGTGCGACCGTTGCCAGTGGTTCGACCATTTGGTCCATCAGCCGGCTACGGAACTTGTCACCCTAGCCGAGCCTTACCCTTTCGCTCGGTGGGGAATCGATATCCTTGGGCCATTCCCGAAGGCCCAGTCCCAGAAGAAGTTCATCATCGTCGCCATCGACTACTTCACCAAGTGGATCGAGGCCGAGGCTACGGCAAGGATCACCGAGACAGTCGTTTGGGGCTTTGTTTGGAAATCGATCATTTATCGCTTTGGCATCCCCCGAGTGATAGTAAGCGATAACGGTCGGCAATTCGACTCTCGGTATTTCTGAGACAGATGTGCCGACCTAAATATCCGCAACCACTTCACTTCGGTAGCCCACCCTCAGGCCAACGGGCTGGTTGAAAATGCCAACAAGACTATCTTAAAAGGCATAAAAACTAGACTCAGCAAAGCTAAGGGTAGCTGGCTCGAGGAATTGCCTAGCGTACTATGGTCACACCGAACGACCCCCAGGACGGCAACCGGTGAAAGCCCTTTTCAGTTGGTATATGGCACCGTAGCCGTCGTTCCATTAGAGATCGCCAATCCGTCTCTCCGAGTGATCAACTTCTCACCCGAGGCAAACGGGCAAAAGTTGCTCGAGAACCTCGACCTGGCAGACGAACTCCGAGAGACCGCGAACGTCCGAGCAACGGAGTACCAGCGCCGCCTCACTCGATACTACAACGCCAAGGTCCGAGACAGACGTTTCCAACCGGGGGACTTCATCCTCAGGAAGGCCGAAGCCTCTCGACCACTGGAGGCGGCGGGCAAGCTATCCCCCAACTGGGAAGGCCCCTACCGAGTGATCGAGACGCTCGGGAAAGGTGCGTACAGGCTAGCTACAATGGAAGGGGAACCCATTCCCCGGACATGGAATGCGACCACACTACGCATATTCTATTTCTAAAGTTGTATAGCAAGATTGAATGAAATAAAATTCCTTCTCCATTCATTTAAACAATTGTTGGTACATCAGATAGGCAAATGCCAGTACATCACATAGCAAAAAGCAAAAATCCGTCTAACACCGCTTCAAGAGGCCATCGCTCGGCTGACTCGGTCTTGATCTCCTCGCATCCAGCCACTGACTCTGCCTCGTGTGGAAACTGGCTCGGACAAGAGGTGGTCGAGCCAGTTGGCTCGGGTGGCCCGTGACAAAGGTGACAGAGGGACTGCAGAAGGAAGGCCACCTTTAAACGTTGAGGAAGGCTACCTCCCAAGTTGGCAACAACCAGGAAAAAGAAGCGCCGTGAAGGCCTCCCCTCTTCCAATCTGCCAACTCCTTGGAAGGAAGGAGAGAGCAAGCAGCCCCCGAAGAGTGAAAGAAATGAAGAACAGAAGAGGGAAAAAGAGGCTGCTGGGAGAGGTTAGGAGGGAACTTGAGTCGCCTCTTCCCCTCACACGGAGGGGAGTGGCGGCAAGCACCCCTAATCCCCCCATCCGCCCTCCGCCTCGGCGTCCACCCGGAAGCCTCGCCGGAGCTAAGAAGAGGCAAACGGCGTGCTTCCACACGCCGAAGCCCTCCCCAGATCCACGCGGCGACCGTCGGACCCGTCTCGTGCACGCGCGACGACCGTGGGATCCGTTCAACATTCCAGGATAGCGGGAGCCCGCCGCTCCCCGTCGTCGGCAGCGTCACCCTCCGCGGGACCCTCCATGCTTAGATTACAGCGGCGCAACGCAGAGTGAAGAAGAAGGAGTAAGGACAGATCGTCGGCGAGAATCCTTAGCGTTAAGGAGGAAGGAGCGCCCTTCGGTCTCTCTTATAGGCCAAGGGAGGCCGCACGCCTTAAATGACTCCCCCCATTAAAACACGCCAAGGGATCCCCCTGAATGGTCACCTCCAACTCCTCGATCCCCGCCCTAGCGGGATTCACGAAGCGGCCTGGCATTCAAAGCGTGAAGGAACGAAAGGACGCCCCGTCGCAAGTCTACCAAATCAGCATGCGAAAACTGCGCAGAACATATCGACACCTCCCAACTACTCCAGATACGCCAACCAAATCACGGCAAAGATGGTACTCAAACAGAGTAAGTCGTTCATTATCACACAAAAAGGAAACTCTCTAAAAAGAGGAAAGAGAGACAAAAAGGGAAAGAGGCGAAACAAGACAAAATACATCAGGTCTCGGGCCCACTTTGACGCTCAAGAACGGCGGAAGGGGACGCGTCATCCCCGGCACCTTCGGTGACGGCCGGCTCGGACACTGACCTCGCCTGTGCGAGAACTGTCTCGGTCGTGAGCCCTCCCGAAACGCCCGGAGCCAGGTGACCCCGATGGAGGCGACCCCTCCGAATCTTCCCCGACCGACGATGAGGAGCTAGAAACCGACTCATCCGAGTCATAACGCTGGCCAAAGGGGAACTCGATCTCGGAGTTTTGCTCGTCGGCGTAGTTTATCAGCCGGCGATAGCCCTGCTTGAACCACTTTCGAGCGCCCCGGTAAAGTGCTACCTCGTAATAGGGTAGGGCGACTTCCACCAGGTCGGCCGAGTAAGCATCCGAGCTCCTATAGCACTCGATCGCCTCCGCCTCGATCTGCCTCGCCCTTCCGACGAGCTCGACCCGAGCCCGCTCCGCCTCAGCCGCACGCTCCTCCGCCCTCGCCAGACGCTCCTCTACCTCGACCATCCTTCGCTCGGCTTCGCTCTCACGCTCCTCCGCCCGGGCCCGGTCCATCTTAGCCTCAGAGCGGAGGCGCTCCGCCACCTCCGCCCGATCTAGCAGCTCGGCGCGTTCGAGCTCCCAGCGATTGTCTAGCTCGAGGCGACGCAGACGCTCCTCCTCCAGGGATCGGCTTGTCTTCTCAAGAGACTCTCGGGTCTTGGCGAGCTGTTCGGTCAGCACCCCGGCTTCCAGTCGGCTCACCCGCGCCACCTCCCGGAACGCGAAAAACTCCTGCCGGAGCCCCTCATGCTCCTCCTTGAGTCGGGCCAGTTTCCTCTCGCATCCCCCAAGGGCCCAGGCGAGGTTCGACCGCTCCGCCTCCGTCCGGGCGTGCGCCTCCGACATCAAAGCCGCTGACCGAGCTATGACCAGGCCGCCCTCCATCAGTACATCAAGGATCCCGGGGGGGGGGGGGGGGGTATTGCGCCTTTCTCCCCCCTTTGTCCTTGCGGCGATCGACCGGCAGACCCGATACAGGTCGCCCGTAATACCGAGCCTTTCCAAGGGCTCCGGAAGAGGGAACCGCTCCGCCCTGGGCACCCCGCCAGAAGGCTCTGCTCGAGTGATGGAGCTGACAGCCTCGTGCACCACGGTCGGTTGGGGTTGCGACGCCTCCCCGGGCGAACCCCCAACCTCGACCGGCGCCGCGGGATCGACCGCACCGGAAACTTCAAGCACTTGGGGCTGCAACGCCCTCGCGGGCGAACCCCCAGCCCTGCCTGTCTCGGCCCGCACCTCACCGACCGAGACATCACCGACTCCGACCGATCCCCCAATCTCAGCGTCAACTACTTCAACATCGGCCCCCTCTACCCCCGTGGGGGGGAGAGCCGACCCATCGCCGCCCTCTGAAGGCCCCCCGGTCTCCTCGCCCCCCTCTCGCCTGGCAGGTGGGGGAGCTGGCCCCGAGGGGTCGGCCCCATCTTGCCCCCGAGAGGGGAGCGCCGTCGAGCCGGAGTCACCCCCGGCGGTAGTAGGAAGACCTACCTTCTTGGCCCGTTTCCTGGCCTTCGCGGCCTCCCGCAACTTTCCCACCGTGGGATCCTTGCGCTTCGTACCAGTTGGTCGTGAAGATCCCTCGGGGGCCACCCCCTTGCCCTCATCTCGGGCTTGGGCGCGACCCGCAGAAGCATCTGGTTCGTCGACCACCGAGTCATCTCCCAGATCAATGACCTCAGCAGCTTCCTCCAGAGGTTCCCGCCTCACGTCTGCAACAAAGGAAGAAGACCCGGTCAGGAGAAAGAAAGTAACTACCACCCCAGGAGAAGAACCTCGAGAGCGGTACCTGTCGACGTCAACCGCGTAAGAAAACACCGTTCGATGTTCTCCGACGTCACCAGCTCCTCGGTCGACTGGCGGTTATCCAGCAGACGAGCGGCCTGCCGCTTCACGTGGGGAGGGAACTCCTCCTGGCGAGGGGGAAGATTCGGATGAAAATTGGGCGAGACCAGACATCTCCAAGACTCGTCCGTCGCCTCCGCCTTCACCCAGAAGAATTGGGTCTTCCACCCCTTGTGCGAGGAGTCCTTCGCTGCGAGTGAGATGCAACTCCTGTTCCTCCTTGCCTGGATAAAGTAGAAGCCCTTCCCCGCCGACGGGTGCGCTTTCAACTCGATAAAATAGTGAAAGAGGTCCAAGGAAGGAAAAATGTCGTGCTAACGACAGAGAATCCGAAAGGCGGAAAGAAGAAGATACGAGTTGGCCACCAACTGAATAGGCGCCAACCGGAAAAACTCGAGAAGCTTAAGTACAAAAGGCTCGAAGGGAAGGCGGAACCCACTCTTCCAAGCCAGAAGAAAAGTGCAAATGTGCCCCGTACGGCTGTCCAGACTCGTCTCATACGGGGCGGCGGCAGCAAAGCTGTACCTGAGAGGCAAGCGAAAATGATGCTCCAGCTTCCTCACCTCGGCTTCCCCCAACTCACTACAATTCGGGACGGGCTCCCGCCTCACCTGCTCGATTTCCAAAGGCAGATCCGCCATCGAGCTGGAAGATGATCCCTCGCGCGAGCTCGAAGACTCCGGGGGGGAAGGAAGTTGCCGGACCGCCTCCGCGATTATCCTCGCCAACTCCTCAAACGCCGCCGCAAGACTTTGCGTTTCCACTGCGCTCTCACGGCGCATCAAGGAGCCCCAGAAGCAAAGAAACTAAGGAAAGCCTAAAACCCTGAGAAGCCTAGAACGACGAACAGCGCCCAACGCCTATAAAACCTTGGAGGAAGGCGGCACGTCGTTCCGTGCTCTGAGAAAAGGGGGGCCCCTTCATTTCAAATCCGTCAGGATCATCATTACGGGCCCAGGCGACCACTACACGTGGCTCCATAATGCCAATAAAATTCCACCCACCTGAGCCACGCCGGTCCAAAGCCTCAAAAACTACTCGACCGAGCCTCCATGGCTCGGGAGTAGGAGGGGGACAAGTGGAGAGGGGATTTCTACAGCCCACTCAAAGAGCAGCCCAACAAGACCCAACAGGGTCCAACGAGACAAGCTCACCTGAGTGACAGCCCACATGGCACACTTAGGAAAGAAAAGCCCAATGAACAAACACTCGAGGAACCAACTCTCCCCAGCGGCCCCTAGGCTCGGAGGGCCCGAGTAATGGTCAGGTCACAAGGAGGGTCCGGCCCAAGCCGTTTCCCAGCCCCGGAGAGACAGGCATTCGCCGACCTATCCAACCCCTCTTTCGCCGAGCTATGCTCATCGCCCGGACAGGGCTGGCGTTTTAGAAGCTCGGCCAGACCGGATATTATCCGTTCGTGCTGCCGTTAAGAGTCCCCAATGGACAGTCGAATCAAGAAGCCGCCGGACTTCGAGGCGATAACGTTCCCACGATAAGGCCATGAAAGCCCACGTTGAGGACGTAACTCCTGCCGGAAACCCCTCAGTTTACAGGACTCCTGAAGGCGGCGTACTATTTAAACCAGGGATACCCTCCGGTGGAAGGTAAGGGGCCATTAAGGCATTCATACACCCAAACTCCTGAGCACAATCCGCTTCACCCCTCTGGTGGAGAGGAATCTCACGCACTAGTTTTTCTCCTCCCTATTATTACTTCCACCACAGCTCTACTGACTTAACCATCGGAGGGTTTTCCCCCAGGGAAACCCCCCTGGGCCCTCTGATACATTTCCCTGTCTTGCAGTTCATCTTCTGGTGATCCACAGCCCGCTCAAAACATAGTGCGAGATTTCGCCTCTTCAGCTGTTGAATTGAGTATTTTCATTTCCGCTGCCATGATATCTCAGTGTTTATGTGTAATTCTCAATCGCAATTGTACCGCTTGGGTTGTTCCCACTGTGACGTCTCGACCGGGATCCGACGCTAGTCTTTACGATTGGACCGGGTCTCCGAGTCAGGGCGTCACAACAGGATTGTAACCGAGTCCCTCCTTCTGAAAATTCGCATTAGCTCCAAGCAGCTTGTTCAAATTATCTTTTCCCTTAACAAACTTTGACAATGAATTCTTTAGATCTTCAATTTCAATTTGCAAGGAAACAATGTGATCTTCACAGAAAATAACTTGATTTTGCAAATTATCATTTAGACTTTTCAGAGTCTCATTTTCCTTTGTTAACTTCATTTCTATGTTCACTTCTTTTTCCTCCAAGATTGATTTTCCTCTTTCAAAAGCTAGCCATTTGTTTGAAAGGACCGTATTCAGAACCATCAACTTTTTATTCTATTCCTTGAAGTGGCTGTTTTCTTCAATCAATTTATCATGAAATTTATCATTTTCTTTCTTCTGAGCCAGCAAGGAGTTGTTTTGTTCTTTCAATGAAGTGATTAAATTTTTCTGCATATTGTCATCAGAATCTAAATCTTCAATTAGTTCCTTCAAGAATGCATATTCATTACACGAACCTACATTTTCAGCCGAATTGTTTTTCAGATTCTTATTCTCAGATTTTAGTGTGTCCAGCTCTCTCTTCAATTTCCTTTTCTCAGATTTTACTCTATCATACTTGATTAATAGGTGTTCATTCAAGTCTACCAGATCTTCAAAAGAGAGATTGACAATGTCAAAGTCTACCTGTGATGACGTTTCTTCAACTTGAACCAGATCTTCATCTGAAGCCATGAGGCATTTCACTTCGTCCCTGCTCTTGCTGGATGCTATCATGTCGAGCACTTCAAAGGCACTGCAACAATTGACAATGCAAGAGAATTTATCAATATTTATCGCCCCTTTTACTAGGTTCAGGGCTCTCTGATTCTCGGAGAATTTTAGTCTGTCGGAAGCTTTCCATAAGGATCTATCCTTTGGAACTTCATAAGGGCTGTGTGCAATAATTATCCACAGATCAGGATTAATCTGCATCACATGTTCCCTGAACTGATTGAGCCAGTTATAAAAATCTAAACCTTCATACTTCAGAAAATCAACAATCGAAGACATCCTCAGATCAAATCACAAAATCAAATGTAGGAGAATTCAAAAGCAAAGGGAGAGACACTGATCAACCCAACAACGCACCGAACCCGAATCCAGGAACGAATCAGCAGGTTGTTAGACCTTTTGTGCAGAAATCGCTCTGATACCAATTGATGGGGTGCGTGAGCTGATAGAAATAGATCCAAAGGCGGGGGGAATGGATCTTTTTGAAATTTTGATCAATTTAAGATTTGAACGAAGTGAGAAATACAAATTCAATGGACAAACTATCAAGCATCAGAGATGCGTACTCAATCAATCACCACAGTTGGATTACGATCCTAGTATGCATCTGGCGGAAAGCAATCAACGAATCAAACCATAAAAGACAAAAGGATTTTTTAGGTGGTTCGGTCCTCCAGACCTACATCCACCCCACACTCAAACCTGAGTGTGGATTCTGCTGCCAAATAGCTTGAAGAACGCTGGGCTTCACAGCTTGCCTACATTGGCTGGGCAACACAGCTTGCCATCCGCTGATACACAGCTTCGCTGGGCCTTACAGCTTGTCGACCAGAGGAACAAATCCTCTGCAACCGCTGACCAACAGCTTGAGTAAATGACAAATGAGAAAAGAGAAACAAAAGATGAGGACGCACATCAACTGAAAGCTGCAAGCTATAAGAACATGATGTGGCTCGCACGGAGCTGACTGGATTGGATTTGATCCAGATTCCAGTGAAGACAGATCTTCTGATGAAGCTTCTCTTCTTCTTCTTCACGAACTTTCTCTCTCTCTCTCTCCTTTTCTTCTGCAACTTCTCTTTTCTTCTCTGCTGCTCTCTTTTCTTCTTCTTCCACTGGATCGTGCATGCTCTCCTTTTTAATTAGGCTCACTCCTTATTCTTCTTCTCTTCTCTTGTTGTCTACATCGATCACTGTCTTCTTATATACTCTTACTGGGCATGTGGATGAAGAACTCCCGCCCATTAGCTTCCAGAAGGCTCTCAGCCACGTGTCACGATCTAAGCGTTGTAGCCTTCCACGTGGCACTCATTAGGAGGTCGATCTGCCTTGGATCACGTGCCCCTCCTCGGAGAGAGGCTCTGTCAGAAAAACACAAGGCCTTTAATGAAACACTTAGCATAGTTTGCATAGTTTGCACCGTTAAGTTCAAACATAGAATGCACTGAGTAGATATATTCAAGTCAACCATTGTATTGACTTACACAACAGCTTGACACCATATGCACAGACATGGGTCCAAGAGGCACAGGAAGAAGACTTTGTACCGAGTCAAAAGAAAGGATCAAAGATATGCACGAACTCTTAAAACAACTGTGTAACACAGTTGATGCACCGAGTTGGATTTGCGAGAATTGCACCGAGATGAAAGAGAAGAGTCATACGAACAAAAAAACGGATGCAAGACAGACCTTGCACCGAGTCTGAAAGGCGAGACACACAAAGATGCACAAACAAGATATGCACGAACCTAAAAGTGTATGCTGCAATGAAATATAATGAAATGCACTAAGCCAATTTATGTCTAGACATGTAATGCACCGAGATGGAAACGGGGATACAGTGTTTGTGAGTGAGATAGAGACTTGCACCGAATTGATAAAGAGAAGTACAAGACACCGCTTGCACCAAGACGTATTTGCACTGAGATGAAGAGACAAGATCTAACGGTCCATACCAGACGACGATTGCATCGACTAGAGCTTGCACCGAGCTCGAGAGGTGAGATGCAAGGACATGTTATGCACGGAGACAAGTGCTTAAGCGTGAAATGACTTGCAGCAAGTGAGCAGGACATGAAGATAAAATAAAAGGATTTAACCATTTTAATCTAAACATGATTCATAGTTGTCATTATCAAAACTAGGGTTCCAACAAGTCTGTGCATATGGGTGAAGTTCTATGCTTGCAAGTCAGTGCATCTTTGCATTAAGCAGATACAAGTCGGTGCACATTCTGTGTCTGTCTTATACTACGTCTCATAAGGCCTAGGTCTGTGCATGTGTCTGTTTTATCCTGCATTGTTTGCCTCATGCTCAGCTTCTAAGTCGGTGCATTCGTTGCTTATAGTGAGTCAGTGCAATATCTGTGCCATGCATATAGAGTCTGTGCATTCCTTCTGAGTTAAGTTAGTGCAACGCCTCTAGTGGCATGTCATCTAGTCGGTGCAATACTTGCACCATGCACATTAAGTCTGTGCATCTCTTATACTCGCACACACGGAGTCCATGCAAGGCTGCTCACGACCCGAGCAGGTCTGTGCAATGCTTGCACACTGCATACTCATAGCTAGTGCATCCGTTAGTCCTATGCTGCAATCAAGTCTGTGCATCTGCTAGTGCATGAATGTTAAGGCTGTGCAAGTGCGTGTGATCACCACATTGAGTCGGTGCAGTTTAGCTTCTGTCAGAATACCTACTCCGTGTAATCTCTTCTCATCTCGTATAACTGTCTGAAGATGACTTTTTGTCTGATGTCTTGACAGATGCCTTTTCGTAAAGATTAAGAATGACACGTGATCCAAGATTGAAGGTGGTGCCAGGATCGTGACATGTGCAAAGTAGTAAGCTGGGATGCTGCCACGTGGGCCAAGGTGTTTGGGCACGAATCGTGGAGAGCACACGCCCTACTTCTCTGCTACTCTATAAATAAGAAGCTTCTCCCTCAAGAGAAGACTGATCGTGCCAGAAGAGCTGAAGCAGAGAGAGCAAGCGCCTGAACGATCCAAAGAGAAAAAGGAAGATAGAGAGAGAGCAGAAAAGAAAGAGAGTTTTGAGAGAAATCCCTTGAGAGAATTGAGAGAGAAAGATTGTTCTTCAGTCTCCAGGTTCAGAACCGGAGCTGAATTCGCTCAGTGTTAAGCTATATTCCCTTTGTGGGTTTTTAGTTTTTCACTGTGTTTTGTTTTCGTTTTAGATACTCGTTTTCAAGCTGTTTGTCAGTGGAGCAAGCTGTGACACTCAGCAGGCAGAGGTGTAGTATCCTCTGGACGGGTTAAGCTGTAAGCCCCAGCGGTTGCAGAGGAGGAATCCTCTGGTCGGCATAAGCTGTAAGGCCCTGCGGTCTGTAGGGTTTGTACCCCGAAGATGTGGATCAGCAGAAGCTGTGCATCAGCGGTGAAACCACACTCTAGTTTGAGTGTGGGGTAGACGTAGATCTCAGACTTGAGATAGAACCCCCTTTAAAATCATCTGTCCACTGTGCGATTGTTTGTGGTTTGGTTTTGTTCTCTATCATTATTCATCGCCCGGTAGATGATTGCTTAGGATCACGTAAGAGCTAATCCGTTTGATCTGGTCCATTCCTGTTGTGGCTGAGTGCCTTTCGATCGTCTTATAGCAGTTTTTTTATTTTCTGGAATTGTTTTGTTGTCGTAAGTTTTAAGTGGGTGATCGATCTATTCACCCCTGTCTAGATCGTCTATAGATATTCTATCTATAGGTATTAGAGTATCCATCTGTCTCTATCAATTAGTATCAGAGCATACCATCTTTTCTATCACATGCATTTGACCAACATGTTTGAGCCTCAAGCCATTTGTCATCTCAATCATATTTGAACAACAACATGAATGCACACAGTCATTAAGAACATGTGCAATTAACCATTAAGTTTATTTATCATCAAAAGTAGTTGTCATCAAAAGCATATGATATAATCATCCATGCGCAAACCATTGCATGTTCAAAAAACCATCACCAATCCCAATTCCCACTAAATTATGCACGAGGATTCTGAACATATAACTAGCCACAAAAGTTCCATATGAAAGGAACATGAACCACATTATGAAATGCCAGAAACCATTCGCCATCTCAACCATATATGAAGAGCAAGAGCATAAGGGCTCTTTGGTTATCACAAGGCAAAGTAGCATGTAGCAAACCTGAATCGCATGAATCATTGTAAACTCATGAAACCATATACCATAAAGTTAGTTATCATCAAAAACATATGCAAGGCATGTACAACATGCTGTCCAAAATTATTTATGTGCCTGTTAGCAAACACCCTTGCCTTGTAAGAGTTGTGTGCATTGAGGGCATTTTGATGGTAAGATGAGTGGGTCCTTGTTGGTTTAGGCACATTGAAATTTATGTTATTTGAATTGTGAAGTGTTGGGCTATTTTTCTTCTGTGGAATTTTCGCCTTAGTGTTTTGGTTGTTCCTGTTGACAGCCTTCTTTTGGTTAGCAGCATTTTTAACTTCAGAGCTATGAATGCTACTGGTTGAGCTGGATGGAATTTCCAGCTTCTTTTTACCTTTGCTAGAACAAAATGTGATAGTCTTGAATTCAAAGTGTTTTTTATTTGTTGGTTCAAGACCTAGACCTTCTTTATTGAAGTTCACCTTCATCCCTAAAATGGTGTCTAGGTTGGATTTCCCTTGAACAAATTTCTCAAGTATTTCATGTTTATCTTTCAGGTCTTTTTGAAGTTTTTCACAGGTTTTCTAAAGTTCGGAGTTAACTCCATTTATAGCTTCATTTTTATGAGAGATTAACCTGTTCTCATTTTGTATTTCTTGAACCTTCAATCTAAACTCATCAAACATTTTCTAGATTCTTTCATTTTCTTCTTTCAGATTATGATTTTCTTTTCTAAGTGAGCTTAACTCTTCCAATTCTGTTTTGAGATTTTCCTTTTCTTTTTGAATATTATCCTTATCCTCAACAATAGCATTCAACTTCTTCTTTAGAGCTCTATGTTCCTTACTCAGAAAATTAAACTTAGAAAGAAGCTCACCATATTCATTTTCCCAATCATCAATAGTAAAATTTTCGAAGAAGTTGCTTACCTACTCATCACTTTGAGCCATAAGGCACAGTCCTTCTTCATCTCCTTCAAAAGATTCCCCTTCAGTGATTTCCTCCTCATCACTCCAGGTACACACCATGGCTTGAGGCTTCTTCTTCTTGCCCTTGGGGTTCTTCCTCAGCAACTCAGGACACTCTGCTTTCATGTGACCTGTTTTCTTACAATGATAACAAGTGATCTTATCAGAATTCTTATTTTTATCAAACTTGATGTTAGAAGGCTTACCTTTCTGTTGTGGCCTCTTTTTACTAAAGATTTTACCTATAGATTTGAGGAATTCTGAAAAATGTATGGTCAGCATGGCATGTTGATGATCGTCTAAATCAGAAAGGTTTTTAGAATAGTCACTACCTTCTTCATTGCTCTCACACCCTTTGAGAGATATTGGCTCCTTCTTGTGTTCCTCTCCATTTGGTTTGAAGTTGATCTTGTATGTCATCAAGGAGCCAATAAGATCATCTACCGACATGGTTGTCAGATCCCTGGAATCTTCAATGATAGTGGCCTTAGTGTGCCACGCTGGGAAAAGGGACCTAAGTATTTTTCTAACAATATCACTGTCAGAATAATCCTTGCCTAATGCCCTAAGATTATTAGTAAGTTCTGATAGTCTAGAAAATATTTCACTGATAGTCTCATCATGTTTCATCTTGAACATTTCATATTCAGTGATCAAGATGTTTACCTTCGTCGCTCTTACCTGGGACGTTCCCTCATGGAGAGGGGAAAAATAACCGCCCGAACGGAGAGGCCAAACGAGGTCCAATTTGACCCAACGAGGCCCAGCTCCTTGAA
Organism: Amorphophallus konjac; assembly: GCA_022559845.1. Classification (NCBI taxonomy): domain Eukaryota; kingdom Viridiplantae; phylum Streptophyta; class Magnoliopsida; order Alismatales; family Araceae; genus Amorphophallus; species Amorphophallus konjac. The sequence continues at coordinate 150,694,639 of CM040127.1, forward strand.
GTGGTAGCCCCCGGGCCCACTAAATATAAGCCTAATAACTCACTCGGATCAAGCACTTCCTAGGCGGCCTTCGGGTTGGAAAGTCTGAGCATCAGTTCAATCGGGAGAGCTCCTTCGGAGCCCCATATTCTCTGCCCAAACCACACACTCATCGCTTGGGAGACCTCTCTTGGGCCAGTGCCTCATGCTCGGGCCAACTGATGGAAGCTTATCTGTATGGCCGTTACGTGTCCCTTAAAAGCTGGGAGCTCAAAGGGATAGGGGAGATCAAGAGTCCGCATGCTATAAAGAGCCCGCAAAGAGGATGAAACCCCCCCTGAAACTCCTCAGCTTATAGGGATCATTCACTCAACGAGCCATTATTTAAACTGGAAGAACCCTCCTGTGAGAAGGTAAGCCAAAAATCCTGAGCAGGAACCACTTCACCTTTTAGTGGAGAGGGATATCGCACCCTCATCTTCCTCCTAACTCTTCTCTGCGCACCAGTGCTCTAATACGTTTCCTGACTTAAGCATCGGAGGGTCTTCCCCGGGGATTCATCCCTGGGCACCTCTGACTAATTTCCCTTCTTGTAGTTCATACTTCAAGGATACGTGGTCATCTTCGTCCCCGCTCAGGCCTAGCGCGAGATCGCCCCTCTTCATCTGGCGCCGTCTGTGGGAAACGAACAAAGAGCCATCAAGGTGCGAAGAAGTTCTGGCAGGAGGACTACCGGCGACAAGGGAAAGGCCCTGGGGACGGAAGAAGGTGCACCTTCCCTCCCCACGGAGAATTCCCCGTCAGGCAACCACGCCAATGAGATACCTCTGTCGGTGGAGGGGGAGCAGCTTCCCAGCGGGAGTACCGACGCCCTCCAAACTCTCAACGCAAAACTGGATGTCCTCGTGGATCTCATGAGGGCCCAGGCGGCCAGGGTGGAGAAGTCGCATCTCCCTTGGAAGAGCCCCCCCCCCTCGCAGAGATACCTCTCAGTAAATCGCTGGAGGCCATTTTACCCTCCGGGGGCGGTGGCTCATCTGCAACCAGTCAGGAGGACCATCACATGCCCCTCCCCCGGAGCAGGAAACCTCCTCCACCCCGAGGAGGGAGAAGCCCGGAGCACACCGACTGTTCCCAGAGACCGAGGCCCTTGAGGAGCACCGGGACAACATGCAAGGGCGTCACTCTAGCCCCTCGGGCCAACGACAACCGGAGCTGTCCCTCCGGCTGCGAGACTTTGAGAGGCGTTTCGCAGAGAAAGAGCGCGCCCTCCGTGCCTTGCAGAAGACCTCTCCTGTGGAGGAGGAGGAGCTATCCCCGTTCTCCGATTATATCTTGAAGGCCAAGATTCCCCCAGGATCTCACTTCCGATCTTCAAGTCGTATGACGGCCAGGGAGACCCGACCGATCATTACTACAGCTTCGACACCCTGATGACCTTGCATGGGGCGTCAGACGTGATTAAGTGCCGAGTGTTCATGACCACTCTAGTTCAGGGCGCTCAGGCATGGTTCAGAGCCCTCACCCCCGGCAGCATCCACAACTTCAAGCAATTCGGGCGAGTATTCAAGGAAAGCTTCACCGGCAGCGGTCCTCCCTGGTCAGTGGCGGGATTACTGGCCCTCAAGCAGGAACAAGGGGAGAAGTTGCAGGCTTATATCAACCGATTTAAATTGGAAGCCCTGCGTATCTCCCGCCTGGATGTTGCCTCGGCCATCACCGCACTAACTGGGGACACCCGCGATGAGAACCTACGGCGCGAGCTAGTGCTGCATCTACCCACCTCCCTCGCCGAGCTAATGACCCTGGCCCTGCGCCACGCAGAGTGCAAGGAAGTCCTCAGCGCCTGCCGAGGTACGATAGGCTCGGGTCGGGAGGGGGACAAGAAGCGACAGTCCGAGCAAGGGACGGGTCAAGGAAAAAGGTGAAACTAGGATGTGTAGATCTTAATTAAAAAAATCCACTTTAGGAAAATATTAAAGAATAAAGAGAATGAATGATAAGCAATAAAATAGCACGAGGTGCTAATGTGGAGTGTGTGATCACCAGAGACACGAGGGTCTCAAAGAGGAGATAAATAATATGGGGAGATGATCGCAAAATACCTCAAAAGATGCGGGGATGTGAGTACTTCCTTTCTCTTCAAATCGGCCGGCCGATGAAGAGAGTTCTTCAATTAATTACCCTTGCAAAAAAAAGACAAACACCAATAAGATATGGATTAGAAACAATGGTGTAGCATCAAATTCAATAAAAATATATGAGCATGAAAAATATGAACAATACACACCTTAAGGGGATTGCCCTTAAACCCCTATGCAAAAAAGGGTGTGGGAGATGAATGATGAATGATATGATATAAAAATAAGGGGAGTGTGCAAGAGATTGCACTAAGGGGAGATATTCCCAACGTGGTTGAGAGGGGGGGAAATTGATAAAAGAATAATGATGCAATGTATGCGTGTATGTGAACTATACAGTAAACAAAACAAAAAAGGAAGAAGGGAGATAGAAAAATCTGGTGTGCTGCTGTGGCTTTGATGCTCGATGGGGAGAAAGGCTTCAAAGGATGAAGCTTTAACGTGAGGGAGCCTCCTCCTTAGCCAAACAGCAACAGCACCTGCGAAGGAAAATAAAACAAGAAAAGGAGAAAACCAACAGAGAAGAAGGGGAAGGGGAAAAATGTGAGAGGAAGAAGAGTCCAACCTAAGAACAGAGACAATGTCTCTATTAAATAGAATCGGATGAAGAGATAGGAAGGCAAGAGTCCTACCAGGGGAAATGATAAGAATGGGCAAGAGCCCAAATCAAGCAGGTATCCAACGAAGCAAGGACTCTCGGGGGAAAGGGCGGCGAAGCCAGAAGGTGAAACACGCCTTAGGTCAGGGCGTCAATTGATGAATTGACGACCTATCCAGAGGGCGTTTCTCAAAAACACGCCCTGCACAAGGGCGTTCCTCAAAGCCAAATTTTGGAAATAAAAACTCCCCATATTTGAAAAATGTAAAACACGCCTTAATCAAAGCCACGTTTAAAAACACGCCCCTGAGAAGGGCGTTAATTTCAAGAGCTCAAATAGGGAAGTCGGTGAAACCAAAAGAATTGACGCCCTCATTTGTGGTCGTCCTTTCTTAAAGAAACGCCCTAGGTTAAGTCATGTTTTAAGAAAAAATGCCCTTACCCAGGTCGTGAATTCAGGAAATTCATAAAATAGATAAAATGGGGGAGAAATAGATAAAATGGGAAGAAACGCCTTAGACCAGGGCGTGTTTCAAAAACACGCCCCTTATGAGGGCGTGAATTCAGAAAATAGAGATAAATGCCCAGAAAATCCAGAAAAATAGAAAAAAGGAGATAAATGGGAAAAATAGCAGAAATTCAAGAAAAGTGGGAAAAACCACTCAAATAAGCTGATTTGAGGGCCAAATGGGGCATCGCAGAGCGATATGAAATAGACTCAAAATGATGTCAATTTTAGCGTGTCTACAGCTGCCCCGCCTCGGCGTCTGCTTTGCAAGGGAGCAGAGCAAACTGAAAAGTAGATGCCAAGGCGTGATGAGACACGCAATCAACATCACTTGATGAGAATCAAATCAAAAAGCACGAGATGAAGCAAATCTCGGGAAATTCAAGGAAATCAACAATGTTTGGATAAAAGAGGGAGATGTGCACGCGGTGCACGAAGGAGATAAAATAAAATGATCAACTTCCAGCGCGATGGAAGTACCCCAGGTCACAAACCTGTAGGTTTCACCATTGGGGAGCGGTTACCAGCCAATGTGGACGTGCTGCAGCCAAGGTGGATCAAGGGAAAGATTGAAATAAGATGATAAAAATCCAAACAAGGAGTTTCCGAGAAAAGACCCAAAATAGCGACAAAACGCACTGAGGATTCAGTTCGGCAATGAAAATCTCATATCGGGAAAGATTTAGATCAATTCAACTCCCAAACAGCTCATCAGAATGATTTTCCAACGTTACTTCAAAGTCCTACCTGAATGCATGCTGGGCTAAAGGGAAAAATAAAGCAAATGGAGATATAATATAATCAAGGATAATATTGTTAAACTGCCCAGACTGGGTCAAGAAACCAATTCTGCGAGCTGATACTAAGCCGAAGCCCGTTTATCCACGCACCAACTCGTAAAAAGGGAACCATCGTCCCCAGTCTCGGACGGCTCAACGGCCTATCCGTATGACTAAGATGCCTATGGAATCATCATTATTTTTGATGAAGGGGAACTCAAATCCCAGATTTACCAAAGCCACAAGGTCCTTGATATAATCTAGTAGCATATGTAACATATAGTAAAAATGCATACAGGGAGATGGTGATATCAATAAGTATGGGAACTGAGAAATGAGCTGCCGTCACCATGGGACTTGGATGATGATGCCCAGTCGGTGGGACCAAGAGCTTCTTATCCTGCGCTCAAAATTCATTAGCCAAGATATAAAAAGATAACAAACAATGAAGAAGCATGACTCAAAGCATAGCAAACATAGCCATGAATAACACATAGTAGGGCAAAGCATGGATAACATGAATAGCATGGCATTGCAAAGCAACATTATTTGTTATTTTGTTATGAGGAGACAATCTGGCTAATCAAAATTTGGAGGTGAAAGATCAAGATCTGATATAATGCCCAACGGCGGAGTGATCAGATGAAATGATAATGCCCATTGGCAAAGTGATCAAGTGAATCAGCAGGAGTTGATTTAAAAAGATTTGGAGATGAATAATAAGCAGGAGATATGGGGGAAATGATAATCAAAATGCCCCTGGGTGGCATGTTATGAAAATATCGGGGAGAATCAATAGATTGATAGCAATAAGTGGAGAGAGGACTCATCCCGTGCTTTTGGTCCTTGGAAAGCTGTTCCTGCAAAACACCATCAGAAAATACAATGCAAATATTTTTGGATTTTGGAATATGCAAATTTTTTATGAGTTTTGAAATTGAAAATATTTGAATTTTTATGAATTTTGGAAAAATATTCAAATTTTTATGGAGATTTTGGAAATTTTCAAATTTTTGTGGAGATTTTGGCTTAGACTTAGTTAATGCAGCATCAAAGGGTTGTTTTGAATCACTGGCTAGGGGTCCTTGTTCCTTCCCTTTTCGCTAAAAACTGCCCAAAGCTGGACGTGCATTGAAAGCGGCATCCTATAATCGACCGTCTTTGATCAACGGTGCCCCTACCAAGGCCATACCCGAGAAACATTCGGTCTTGGAGGGAGAAGAGAAGAATAATTGGGGATAAACTTTAAGCAAGATGGGAGATATCGAGACTTGAATTCCTTCCAAGGTGTTCCCTTCAAAAAGGTGGTCTGTTGCGCTGGGGCTTTTGCCTTTAATTTTTAGACCCTTGACATGCATACGACCAGGGTTTTCCCTGCGGGGACTTTGCCCTCTTGACATGCCATAATTCATGATTTTGCATCAAAATGTTGATTTGATTTTCATAAATAGCCCTTTTTGGCGAGATATGTATCACATTGATTCTTCATTGGGTCAAGACTACCCCTATTTGAGACTCCTCTCGTATTGGGGATTACCAAGGTTGGTCATCTCATCCGTCAACCTCTTGCACCTGCATTCGGCCGAGTAAAGAAGAGAAAAGACTTTCAGAAATTCATGGCATGGCCAAAGTAGGGACGGTGTTTAACCAAAGGAGCCGGCTAAGGACGCCGTGAAGTGTGTGTGGTGCCCAGCTAAGGGTTGCTCTTAAACAAGCGGGGAGAGAATATTGAATTCCCAGCGCGGGATTTTTTATCAACCAAAGTGCTGCAAAGCAAGTCTAAAGACTCTTTTGAGAATGATTTAATTAAACAAAAGCTTAAGATAAAGGTTTAAAACAACACTCTTAATCTTGTTAAGAAGCACTTCATTTTAAAAATTATGCGTGATGTAATGAGGGAGTGATATCATAAAAATGCGTACTTACGCCAATATTACCTTGCAACCTTTGTTGAAGCAGCCGCTGTTAGAGGTGATCATCATGGGATAGTCCTCTTAGGCAGATAAAGGATTGGAAGCAAAAGATTGAAAGTGGCTTAACAAGAAGGAGTGGTGCCAAGACCAGACTCAGACGAATAAGGAGAAAAGGGAAAAGAGGCGAGGGCTAGAACTCCCCTGCTAAGGCGCGGAGACCCTGATAACATGGAACAGTCTACAGAAGAAGCGGAAAATTAGGAGGTGGAGTGAGGACTAAAGCCTCGAAAACAATGGGAGAAAGGGCAAATGCCTAAAGCAGTGGATGCGGAAGAAGTTGGGTCAGACCCGAGATCAGGGGGAATCAGAAGAAGAAATTGGTAAATGGAAAGAGGCGGATCCGGAGGTTCCGGAGGTAGTGGAGGAGAATCATGGTAGGAGGACTCATCCGGAGGCTCTGGTGAGACACTGAAAGAAGGGACGCGATGCCCTGGGGAAAGATAGGGAAAAAGATGATGGAAGAGGTGACGGAAAAGGAAGAAGAGAATAAAAGATATGAAGTCCCGGAGGAGCAAGAAGATAAATCGAAAGAAATATGGAAGGTCCGGAGGTTCCGGAGGAATGAAATCAGGAGGGTCGTGATGCCCTGGGAGATGATAGAGAGAATAAGATGGAGAATCCGGAGGTTCCGGAGGAATAAGATAGAAAGGGGCGCGATGCCCTGAAAGGACGAGGGAAGAATCCGGAGGTTCCGGAGGAATAGAATCAGAAAGGGCGAGATGCCCAAAGAGGAGGGATAAAATTCCTGGAGGTTCCAGGGAGATAGCAGGAAAAGGGACGCGATGCCCCAGGGATAGTGGATAAAAAGATGAAGATGAATAAGATGGGAAGTGCGGAATATCCGGAGGTGCCGAAAGGCGGGGAAGATACGGGTTTGGAAACCCGTGAAGCAAGAGGTGCAAATGCATGCAATGGGATGGATGCGATGAATGCAATGAATGCACGAATGCAATGAGATGCAAAGAATATGGAGAATATGAAGGGCGAGAGGACGAGATCCTCCTCCTAACCCTGGGAATGGCCCATGGAAAAGATGTGATAGACAGGAAGGTGGATGAGATAGCGGAAGGCCTTTCGGCACCAAGATAACTGCCCCTCCACGGCAGTGAAAGAATACAGCCAAATGGCCCAATAAAAGGAGCTTCAATAAATGGCAACCCCCTTTGAAGACAAAGATCAACAATGTGAGGGAGTTGGAGAGTTGGAACGGGAAGCATCGTGTTGCCCATTGAATGTGGTATATATGGAAAGTTGAGCAAAATGGGCATTCGCCACTTGTAAGGAGTAATGAATTCGGAACTCAGAAATTGGAACAAGGGGTGCCCTGCCCGGCCCTTAGACGGCATCAACGCCCGGCATGGCGGCGACTTGACTTCTTCGGCCGTGATTGGCACAATAACCCGGATTGGCATCCGGCAAATGAATTCTTGCATCTTGAATGGCACGGCCAAATCCTTGCTGCCCGGCTCTTGATTATCTTCGGCACCTGTGCTTGCAGAAGGCCCCCCATTCCGAGTAGTAGAGGGAGGTGAAGCGGAGGCGGAAAGCTCCATGGATGGTGGAGATATAAGGGGAGGTGTTGGCGTAAATGGAGGCGGAGGTTCAAACACATCGAGTTTCTCCCTTTGCTTGCAAGCGGTCGGGGTTAGCTCAAGTGCAAAAAGTGGTGGACCCTGCTCAGAATTAACCATAGGTAAAGGCGAAAGGCTATGTGGTGGAGGTATGGGTTTTGGGGTTAAAGGCATAATGGAGGGTAATGGTGGTGAAATTAGGGAAGTGGAGGCCGAGGTGGAGGCTAATGGGAGGCTGATTTGGGAAGGTTTAATGATGGGTTCGACGGAGGCTAATGGTGTGGAGGTAGATGGCTTAACGGGTGGAGGTTTAATGGTGGAAGGCTTGGGGGAGGCCAGTGTTGCGGGGGTTATTGGTGTAATAGGAGGAGGTGTAATGTATGCGGTGTCAAGGATAGGAGGAGACTTACAATGTGCCGGTGTGGGTGATTGAAGTATCGACCCATCATCGTAACACCAATTAGTCTCATAAATAGGGATTGGATCGGGGATGGTTTCATCCTGAGCAGGAGGTTCATCGAATGAAAGTGGAGGAAGCGGAAAATTAAGGAAACTCGGAAGGGGTGCCTGCGGAGCTTCATCATCATCGTACACTGCCTCAGATTCTTCAATTGCCGGCTCTTCCTCGCTTGGAATGCCGAAGTCATAATCATCCATCCTGTCTTTCCATTCATTCTCCATCTTTGTAATTTCGTCCAAAGCGGCATGGAGAGGATTGACTGGAGTAGGAGGAGCCGTGACCCTCTTTATTTGTTCCTCCATCAAAGTAATCTTATCGAGCAGAGTTTGCTGGAGGGGTGTAACATGAACAACAGGAGGTTGGCAGGGCCTTGAAGGAGGAGGGGCCGCATAAAAAGGCCGTGGAGGGGAGTTGACGGGATGACCCGTAAAAGAAACCGGACGGGCCGGATTGCAAGGAATATAAGGGCCTCGGGGCCGTGATGTAGGAGGAATAGAAGGAGGCGGGTGTCGGATCACCCGAGTAGAATGAACAGGAGGAGATGGGTAATGGGCTACCCGATCAGGATTGGAAGGAGGAGGGGGGTGATGGGCCACCCGTGTAGAATTGGAGGGAGGTGGGTGATGGGCCACCCGATTAGGAATATGAACGGAAGAGGGAAGTGGGTGATGGGCCACCCGTGTAGAATTGGAGGGAGATGCATGTGATGTACCCTCAACGGCGGCCTTAAGGGCTTGGATCTGTTGAGGGGTAAGATGATCTAATGCATGCAAGATTTGAGAGACTTTCCCGTCATTAGGACGAGACGGTCCCGTAGGAATAGTGGCTCGAAATTGAGGAGGGAGACCATGAAGATGGACATTGCCCATGGGTCGGGCATGACCATGAGAATAAGGGCGTGGTCCCTTGAAAGAATGGTGAGAATGCTGATTAACATGTTGAAATTGAGGATATGAAGTGCTAGGTTGTGCATCCTCATGAATCGAATTGAACATGTTTCTATCATGGTAAGCCATTATATAATCAAAATTCTCAATAATTATGCAAATAAGCACACAAGTTGGAATGGTTACCGTGATTTTGATTTGTTTAATCCTTGGTGAATTAATGAATTTTAATAAAGTTTGGAAAGATTCACACAAGGAGAGTCCTAGTTTCAATATGATTCACTTCAATGCCAACTAGGAACTCTCACTCACCACGTATTAGGCCAACTATATCGGGACTCCAAAAGGGTACAACCTGCCCGGCGTCCGTGAGGGAATCCACGGGTGCGGGGACTTATGGAGGCTTGGTTTAGGAATTTCCAATCCAAAGAGATGGAATGCTCAATGGAGGGTCGTTCCTTCACCAAGGGGGTGTGTGGCTCCTAGTATAAAGAGATAAGACCTCTCAAACCAATGCAAAATGAATGAATGAATGCAAGATATAAGCAGAAATATGATACAGTGATAAACATAGGAGTTCGGTGAAAACACAGGAATAAGACGCCCTGGGGCAGGGCGCTACCAATAAAAGAGACGCCCTGGGGCAGGGCGTTAATTATCAAGGATGCTCAACCAAATAAAGAGACGCCCAGGGCTGGGGGCGTCAAATCATGAAAACGCGCCCTGAAGAGAGGCGCTACCAAATAAAGAAACGCCCTGTGGGAGGGCGTGAATTCACAGCATAAGAAGATATGATATAAAGCGCCCTGACAGAAGGCGTTAAATAGGAAAAAGACGCCCTGCGATAGGGCGTTAACTAAAAAAAAGTGCCTCTGTCAGAGGCGTTAATTGCCTTCTTCCGGAAAACCCTCGCGGCCAGCAATATCAAAGTAGAGAAGCACTCACATAGGCAATCAACAAATATAATTATTAACACAGAAGCATGCTCATCAAGATTTTAAATAAGTGAAAGTTCTAAAACAAATCTATCTAATTGACAGATCACTTTGGGGAGAGTGCAATGCACAAGGGAGGGTGCCCGAGGGGCACAAAAGGAGACACACCGAGGGTGCAATAGGGGAGACGGCACGCGCGGGTGCCTAAGGGGAAAGGGGTAATGAAAGAAGAACACAAAGTGTCCCACCGTGATCGCCAATTTGTAGATCTTAATTAAAGAAATCCACTTTAGGAAAATATTAAAGAATAAAGAGAATGAATGATAAGCAATAAAATAGCACGAGGTGCTAATGTGGAGTGTGTGATCACCAGAGACACGAGGGTCTCAAAGAGGAGATAAATAATATGGGGAGATGATCGCAAAATACCTCAAAAGATGCGGGGATGTGAGTACTTCCTTTCTCTTCAAATCGGCCGGCCGATGAAGAGAGTTCTTCAATTAATTACACTTGCAAAAAAAAGACAAACACCAATAAGATATGGATTAGAAACAATGGTGTAGCATCAAATTCAATAAAAATATATGAGCATGAAAAATATGAACAATACACACCTTAAGGGGATTGCCCTTAAACCCCTATGCAAAAAAGGGTGTGGGAGATGAATGATGAATGATATGATATAAAAATAAGGGGAGTGTGCAAGAGATTGCACTAAGGGGAGATATTCCCAACGTGGTTGAGAGGGGGGGAAATTGATAAAAGAATAATGATGCAATGTATGCGTGTATGTGAACTATACAGTAAACAAAACAAAAAAGGAAGAAGGGAGATAGAAAAATCTGGTGTGCTGCTGTGGCTTTGATGCTCGATGGGGAGAAAGGCTTCAAAGGATGAAGCTTTAACGTGAGGGAGCCTCCTCCTTAGCCAAACAGCAACAGCACCTGCGAAGGAAAATAAAACAAGAAAAGGAGAAAACCAACAGAGAAGAAGGGGAAGGGGAAAAACGTGAGAGGAAGAAGAGTCCAACCTAAGAACAGAGACAATGTCTCTATTAAATAGAATCGGATGAAGAGATAGGAAGGCAAGAGTCCTACCAGGGGAAATGATAAGAATGGGCAAGAGCCCAAATCAAGCAGGTATCCAACGAAGCAAGGACTCTCGGGGGAAAGGGCGGCGAAGCCAGAAGGTGAAACACGCCTTAGGTCAGGGCGTCAATTGATGAATTGACGACCTATCCAGAGGGCGTTTCTCAAAAACACGCCCTGCACAAGGGCGTTCCTCAAAGCCAAATTTTGGAAATAAAAACTCCCCATATTTGAAAAATGTAAAACACGCCTTAATCAAAGCCACGTTTAAAAACACGCCCCTGAGAAGGGCGTTAATTTCAAGAGCTCAAATAGGGAAGTCGGTGAAACCAAAAGAATTGACGCCCTCATTTGTGGTCGTCCTTTCTTAAAGAAACGCCCTAGGTTAAGTCATGTTTTAAGAAAAAATGCCCTTACCCAGGTCGTGAATTCAGGAAATTCATAAAATAGATAAAATGGGGGAGAAATAGATAAAATGGGAAGAAACGCCTTAGACCAGGGCGTGTTTCAAAAACACGTCCCTTATGAGGGCGTGAATTCAGAAAATAGAGATAAATGCCCAGAAAATCCAGAAAAATAGAAAAAAGGAGATAAATGGGAAAAATAGGAGAAATTCAAGAAAAGTGGGAAAAACCACTCAAATAAGCTGATTTGAGGGCCAAATGGGGCATCGCAGAGCGATATGAAATAGACTCAAAATGATGTCAATTTTAGCGTGTCTACAGGATGGAGACCGCAAAGAGCCGTCCCAGAAGTATGAGCGGTATACCCCCCTTACCGCTCTCGTCTACGAAATTTACGAAGACATCAAAGGCTCGGGTCTCCTCCACCAGCCCGAGCCTATGAAGGTCAAGCACCGCAATCGCCGCAAGCATTGCCTGTTCCACAGCGATCACGGGCATCACACCAGTGATTGCCATCAACTTCAAGATGAGATTGAGCGCCTAGTCCACCAGGGACACCTATCCCGATACGTGGCCGGGCAGAAAGAAGACCGAGGCACCCCCGAAGAAATCGACAATGCCCCCCATGGAGTCCACATTAATGTCATCGCGGGCGGTGCGGCATCAGGAGGAGATAGCAGCCGAGGAAGAAAGCGTCATGCCGAGCGGGCGAGCCGAGCCTCCTAAGGCCCCGCAGGCGAGCGAACCACAGGCCCTGGTATTCTTCGACCAGGACCTGGAAGGGCTACCACCCCGCATGACGACGCTCTTGTTGTATCGGCTACAATAAGCCATTGTAACGTAGATAGGATCTTAGTCAACAATGGTAGTGCCCCTGATGTATTATCCTATGAATGTTTCCTCAAGATGGGAGAGAATCCATCTAAACTCCGCCCGATCCGAACCGCCCTCTGTGGGTTCAACGGCCAGGTAACTTATCCTGAGGGAGCCCTGAGCCTGCTAGTTACTATCGGCACCCCGCCCAAAACCGTTACGGTTATGGTAGACTTCATCATGATTAAAGGGATGACGACATATAACGCCATCTTCGGCCGAGGTATCCTCAGCCAAATGAAAGCGGTGCCCTCTACCTTTCACCAAAAAATGAAGTTCCCTACCAAGCATGGCATGGGGGAGGTCCGAGGTAACCAGGCATTGGCTAGACGGTGCTATATAATCTCGGTTGAAGCCACGAGGCCGGAAGGGAAAAACAAAGCAGTAAAGGAAGCCGAGGAGGGACCAGCAAGATCTGAGCCTGGCGGCGAGTTGCTAACGGCCTTCCTCAACGGTGACCTGACTCTAGGAGTCAAGATCGGAGCCGATCTACCACTTGAGGAATAGAAAAAATATAAAGATTTCCTTGCCCAGTACATTCAAGTCTTTGCATGGTCGGACGAGCAACTTCCCGGGATCCCGGGAGACATGGTGACACATAAGCTCAACCTCGACCCAACGGTGAAACCTGTCCAGCAACGCAGGAGAAGTCACGCCCCGGGGAAGCAAGCGGTCATCAAAGAGCAAGTCATCGAGGGACAGAAGACTGGCCTCTTTCGCCGATCCTGTACCCTACATGGCGCACCAACGTCATCCTGGTACCGAAGGCTTCGGGGAAGTGGCGAATGTGCGTAGACTTCACCGACCTCAACAAGGCTACCTCGAAGGATTGCTACCCACTGCCGAGCATCGATCAACTGGTCGACTCAACCTCTGGCAACGAGTTGCTCAGCTTCCTGGACACCTACTCCGGATACCATCAAATCAGGATGGACCCAGAGGATATCTAGAAGACTACCTTCATCACTGACTTCGGCGTACACTGCTACACCCGAATGTCGTTCAGGTTGAAGAACGCTGGAGCGACATATCAGAGACTAACCAACCACATCTTCGAGGGACAGCTTGGTCGGAACATCGAGACCTACATTGATGACATGCTCATCAAAACACCGAAGGCCGAAGACCACCTTGCCGACTTAGCTGAGACTTTCGTCACCCTCCTGAGGTGCAACATGAAGCTCAACCCTGCTAAATGCACCTTCGGAGTCAGATCTGGGAAGTTCCTAGGCTTCCTGGTAACTCAGCGTGGGATAGAGGCCAACAACAAGGTTGAGGCCATCCTGAACATGCGGCCACCCACCTGCATCAAGGACGTTCAACGCCTTACGGGGCGCATTGCTGCGCTCAACCGCTTCCTGTCCAGGGCGGCCGAACGATGCCTACCCTTCTTCAAATTGTTGAAAAGACCCAAAATGGCATATGCTACGTTCGCCTGGGATGAGGAATGTCAAAAGGTGTTCGTCGAACTCAAGGAATTCTTGGCCTCGCCCCCGATGCTGTCCAAGCCAGTCTCGGGTGAAGCTCTACACATGTACCTCTTGGCGACCCCTTCCACAGGAAGCTCGGTCCTAGTCAGGAACGACGCGGGGGTCGAGAGACCGGTTTACTATACTAGCAAGGTGCTTAATGAGGCTGAAAGAAGGTACCCCGCAACCGAGAAACTCGTGCTAGCGTTGGTTACCTCAGCCAAGTGCCTCCGACCCTACTTTCAAGGGCACTCCATCGTCGTATTGACCGGCGAACCCCTGAAGAAGATTCTCTTTCACCCTGAAGCCTCGGGACACCACGTCAAATGGGCCATCATGCTCGGGGCCTACGATATCTCGTATCACCCCCGCTCGACCATCAAAGGACAGGCCCTCGCAAACTTCATTGCTGAAAGCACTGTCCCGATTGAAGAGGCATTTTCACCTACGCCCGGGCCCACTTGGGACCTGTTCGTCGACGGGTCCTCCAACTCAGTGGGATGCGGCACTGATGTCCTTCTCAAGTCCCCCAAAGGAGCAGAGCTGTGGTACGCCTTGAAATTCAACTTCCAGACATCCAACAACGCCTCCAAGTACGAAGCCCTTATCTCAGGGGCCAGGATGGCTTGACGACTGGGAGTCGAGCGAGTCAGGATCCACACCAACTCCCAACTGGTCGCTAGCCAGGTTAACGGTGATTACGAAGCTCGGGAAGGAAAAATGATCAAGTACCTCCAAGTGGTCAAGAGGATGGCCCGACTCTTCGAGAGCTTTGAGGTAGTCCGGATAGCTCGGGAGGAAAACTCCTGAGCGGACGCACTCTCTAGCCTGGCCTCCTCCGTCGACCCCAAAGGTACTCAGTCGGTCTTCCTCGAAGAGCTCGAGTGACCGAGCATCGAATCTGAGCTTATGACCGTTGACTCGGCACCCCCGAGCGACTGGCGGGCCCCCTACATATCATGGCTTCAAGATTCTCAAGAGCCCCCCGACCCTTGAAAGGCTCAGAAACTTAAGTACCAAGCTCGACGTTTCATCATGCTGGATGATGCCTTGTACCGCAGATCGTTCTCCGGTCCCCTCCTCAAGTGCATCAGCGCCGACGAAGCCAGCCGAGCGATTTAAGAAGTACACGAAGGCATCTACGGCGCGCACCAAAGAGTAAGATCGCTCGCCATGATCTTGCTTCGGGGAGGCTACTGGTGGCCCACTCTCCAGTGCGACTGCACGACCTATGTACAGAAGTGCGAACGATGTCAGCACTTCGACCATCTGATCCACCAATCCGCCACGGAGCTCATCACCCTTGCCAAGCCGTACCCCTTCACTTGGTGGGGGATCGATATCTTGGGACCATTCCCCATGGCCCAGGCTCAGAAGAAGTACGTCATCATCGCCATCGACTATTTCACCAAATGGATCGAAGCCGAGGCCACCACTAGGATCACCAAATCAGTCGTATGGAGTTTCGTTTGGAAGTCGATCATTTGTCGTTACGGTGTCCCCCGAGTGATCGTGAGCGATAATGGTCGGCAATTTGATTCTCATTACTTCAGAGACAGATGTGCCAACCTAAACATTCGCAACCGCTTCACTTCGGTAGCCCACCCTCAGGCCAACGGGCTGGTCGAGAATGCCAACAAAACTATCTTGAAAGGCATCAAAACCAGGCTCGACAAGGCCAAGGGAAGCTAGCTCGAGGAATTACTGAGCGTACTATGGTCGCATCGAACTACTCCAAGAACGGCTACAGGTGAAACACCTTTCCAGCTGGTGTATGACAAGGAAGCCGTGATTCCATTGGAGGTCGGCAATCCTTCTCTCTGAGTCGTCCACTTCAAATCTGAGGTGAACGAGCAGAAACAGTTGGAATACCTCGACTTAGTGGATGAGACCCGAGAGATTGCACATATCCAAGCAATGGAATACCAACGACGCATCACTCGATACTACAACTCTAGAGTCCGAGACAGACATTTCCAACCAGGAGACTTCGTCCTAAGAAAGGCCGAAGCCTCTCGACCACTGGAGGCGGAGGGGAAGCTAGCCCCTACCTGGGAAGGCCCCTACCGAGTGGTCGAGATGCTCGGGAAAGGGGCATATCGACTGTCCACCGTGGAAGGAACACCCGTCCCTCGGACATGGCACGCAACAACACTTTGTAAATTCTACTTTTGAACATCTGGCAAGCATACACATGTAAGCAAAGTTGAATAAACACCATCCTTTTCTTTTCATTAAACTCTGGTGTACATCAACTAGGCCGCAGCCAATACAATACAGTTCAGCAAAAAGAAAAATTACATCCACTAGTACTATGACGCGAGCAGAACGCTTGGCCAACTCGGTAAGCACTCCTACGCCCAGCCACTGACTCTGCCTAGTGCGAAAACTGGCTCAGATAAAGGATAGCCGGCCCCGTTGGTTTGAGAAGCTCGGAGGAAAGGTGCCAGAGGGATTAGAAAGATAACAAGAGAAGGCCTCCCCTGCCAACTCTTTGGAAGGAGGACGAAAGCCGAACAGAAAACAAGCACCCCCTAGCGGTGCGAGCAAGGAAAGAGGAAAGGAGGGGTTGGGTGACGAGAAAGGAGGGAGCTTAAAGAGTTCCCCCTCCCATCAGGATGGCGTCGGCAGGTCAGGGACAGGAAGGCGACATGCTCCAGCATGTCGAACCCTCTCCCAAACTGACCTCTAACTATCGAACCCTCTTCCAAACTGGAGTAGCAGGAGCTTCCCTCCTATTGTTGTCCGCATCATCATCTTCTGAAGCGCTTTCCATGCTCTACCGAGGTCGACAGCACAACGCTTTCGCGGAAAGGGAAGAAGAAATCGTCAGGGATGGCCTTAAGCGATGGAAGGAAGAGGAGACACCCCTCAGACCTTTTATAGGCCGAAGGGGGAGCTGATCACCTTAAATGACTCTCCCCTTAAAAACACGCTAAAGGAGCCTTCCCTAAGACTGTTACCTCATTTCCCAACACCCCCCCAGCGGGACGCGTGAAGCAGCAAGTCGTTTAGGGTGACATGGAAAAGTGGAAAGGTGCCAGCGCCATGTCAGTTATTTGACAGATCAGCACGCGCGATATCTGCAGAGAAAATCAGCGCCTTCCCCAACAACTATAGATATGGTAGTCAAATCACACCAAAAGAGATAAGAAACAATCAATTCAACACTTAATATTGCCGCTACTATACTTTCTAAAAAACAAAAAGGTCTTACACGGCTACAAAAGAGAAAGAAAGAAAGAGCTTGTACATCAGGCCTCGGGCCCATCTCGAAGCTCGGTAGATGAGGGCCCCTCAGCACCAGACGATCTGCCCCCGATACTCTCGGCGATGGCTGACCCAGGCACTGACCCCACCTGTGTGGAAACTGTCTCGGTCGTGTGCCCTCCAGAGGCTGCTAGAGTTGGCAATCGCTCGGGCGAGGTCGAGGCCGCCCGACCCTTCTCTTCGCTCGACGAATAGTGGGAAGAGTCGGTGGATCCCCAATCCGAGTCATAGCGTTGCCCGGAAGGAAAAACGAGCCCAGTCGCTTGGGCCTCAGCCTCTATGATGGCCCAATTAAAGCCCTGGGAGAAGCCCTTCCGAAGGCCCGGATGGTAGCCCGACTCATAATAGGGGAAGGCAGTTTGCTGAAGAGCCGCGTGGTAAGCCTCTGAGCATTTATGTTGCTCGAGCGCTTCCACCCCGGCTAGCTCTGCCTTCCTCTCAAGCTCAACTATCCTCTGTTCTGACTCGGATAGTTTCCTCTCGGCCTCGGTCCGTGCATCCTCGGCCCCCCGGATGCGACCCTCGAGCACCTCCCGCTCGGCCTTCCATTGCTCGCCACGCTCGATTTGAATCCTACGCTCTGCCTCCAGGAGCTCATTCTTCCGATTGACCATACGACGGGCCTGAGCCAGCTGCTCCGCCAACGACCAAGCCTCCGCCTGGCTCGACTGCAACTGTGCCCGTAGCGGGGCTACCTCTCGTCGAAGGTCCCCAAGATCGAGGGTCAAACGCTTGACCTTTCGATCAAGCGAACCACGGGACCAGGAAAGAGTCTCCCGCTCCGACTCTTCCCGGGCGTACGCATCCACTGCCTCAGCTCCTAGCTGGGCCAAGATCAGGTCTCCTTCTATATGTTGCTCGAAAAGCGTAGAAGGGGGACCCTTCCAGAGTTTCTCTCGCATGGCTCCTGAAGTGATGGAATGACACCTCCGGTACAGAGAGGCCCGGACGCTAAAGGCACTGGTCGAGGAAGGGGAAATCCTCTCCAGAGCGGCCAGGATTGGGTTACCTCCCTCGAGCGATCCTGCCTCGGGGGCCCCACCGGTTAGCTCGGGTTGGGCGGCCTCGCCGCGTACCTCCCTGGCCTCGGTCGGCTGCGATTGAGTCGCTTCATCCTGCGACCTTCCAGCCTCGACCGGATCGGACCGAACCCCTTCGTCTGGTGCCCCCTCTGTTTCGTTTGACGCCCCGGCGCCGGCCACAGCTCCTCTGTCATCCGCTCCCTCTTGCTCCATGGAGAGATAAGGCAACAGAGGAGCCTCATCGGCCGGGCGGGTGACCTCCACCTTCCTCGCATGTTTCTTCTCGGCAGACAGAGCCTACAATGAAGACCTCAACAACTTCGCCACGGGATCCTTGCGCTTGACCCCCCGACGTTCGGAAGCATCGTCCCGGGTGACCCACTTGCCCTTATCTCGGGCCCGGGAGGAACCCTCCGAAGCTCAAAGATCACTCGGAGCCGACGTATCATCCACGTCAATGACCTCCAACTCGACTGGCGGTGCCTCATCCTCAGCCGCTCGCCTCAAGTCTGAACGAAGGAGAGCGAATTATGAGAAGGAAGGCACTCACCTGATAAGAAGAGAACGAGCCCCCGAGACCCTTACCTGTCGGCAGCAGTGCTCGAGAAAGGTACTCCTTGATGTTGGATGAGGTCACCAACTCAGCAGTCGCGTGGCGATTCTGTTGAAGGATGGCAGCATCCCTCTCCACCTCCGGGGAGACCTCTGTTTGCTTCGGAGGGATATTCGGGTGAAAGTTAGGCACCATCGAAAAATCCCAGACTACACCGACCGCGGACGCACCCACCCAGAAATATTGAGTCTTCCATCCCTTATGAGAAGAATCCTTCATGGAAAGGGACACACAACTCCTCTTTTGCTTCGCTTGGATGAAGAAGAAGCCCTTCCCCGCATGAAGGTTCTCCTTTAACTCAAAAAAATAATGGAAGAGGTCCAGCGAGGTATTCACCCCACTCTGGCCACAAAAGAAAATGAAGGAGAAGATAAGGGTATAAGAGTTGGAGACTACCTGAACCGGAGCCAGTCGGTAAAATCGAAGCAAATCGGTGACAAAGGAATGGAGGGGTAGGCGGAAGCCGCTCTTCCAGGCCAAGAGAAAAGAGCATAAGTGGCCAGAACGAGTGGCCAGAATGGACTCGTGAGGTTCAGGCGGCAAAAACTGGAATCGCCAAGGCAACCCATACTGGTTCTCCAGTCGCTTCACGTCAGCCTCCCCTAGCTCGCTGCGGAGAGGCTCCGACGGTACCAAGAAAGGCCTTGGGGCCTGTCCTTCACCCCACCCATCGGCCTCAAGACTCTAGTCTACCATGGAACAGACAGAAGAACTGGAAGAAGAAGGGGAAAGCTCTAGATTAGAGGACTCCGGAGGAGAAGGGAGTTGACGGATCGCCGCCGTGGTAATCTCTTCCAGCTCCATGAAAGCCACTACGATTCTCCTCTGAACTACTCTCACGGCGCATGAGCCCCCCTCAAAATATAAATGCAATAGAAGGCAAAACCCTAAACCCCAGAGATAAAGTGACGTAAACAATGCGCAATGCTTATAACCCTTAGCTGGAAGTGGCGCGGCGTTCCGATCTTCCGTAAAGGGGCCTTCTTGCAATAATATTTAAAATTATCATCATGACGGGCATATTTTCAGGGCAAGCCACATCATGTGGCCCCTACCAGAGAGAGATATCTACCCAACCAGAACCATAAAAAGTCCAGCCCAAATGCTACTCATCCGAGCCTAATTTTGGCTCGGGAGTAGGAGGGGGACAAGTGGAGAGGGGAAAAATAACTGCCCGAATGGAGAGGCCAAACGAGGTCCAATTTGACCCAACGAGGCCCAGCTCCTTGAAGTGGTAGCCCCCGGGCCCACTAAATATAAGCCTAATAACTCACTTGGATCAAGCACTTCCTAGGCGGCCTTCGGGTTAGGAAGTCCGAGCATCAGTTCGATCGGGAGAGCTCCTTTGGAGCCCCATATTCTCTACCCAAACCACACACTCATCGCTCGGGAGACCTCTCCTTGGCCAGTGCCTCATGCTCGGGCCAACTGATGGAAGCTTATCTATACGACCGTTACGTGTCCCTTAAAAGCTGGGAGCTCAAGGAGATAGGGGAGATCAAGAGTCCGCATGCTATAAAGAGCCCGCAAGGAGGATGTAACCCCCTTGAAACTCCTCAGCTTACATGGATCATTCACTCAACAAGTCATTATTTAAACTGGAAGAACCCTCCTGTGAGAAGGTAAGCCAAAAACCCTGAGCATGAACCACTTCACCTTTTGGTGGAGAGGGATCTCACGCCCTCATCTTCCTCCTAACTCTTCTCTGTGCACCAGTGCTCTGCTACGTTTGCTGACTTAAGCATTGGAGGGTCTTCCCCGAGGATTCATCCCTGTACACCTCTGACTCGTTTCCCTTCTTACAATTCATACTTCAAGGATACATGGTCATCTTCCTCCCTGCTCAGGAGTAGCGCGAGATCGCCCCTCTTCACCTCGTATATTAATTCTAGCTGGTCCCACATTTGCTTAGCTGATCGACATGCAGAAATTCTGGAATACTGGTTTGGTTGAACAACACATTGCAACACGTTCATTCCTGCTCCAATTGATAGTTGACAGTCGAACTTGTTCTCTGGTCCATACGTTTTCATCTTCAGGTAGTTGAAATGGACCACGGCTGATCACCCTCTAAAGTTCATGGCTCTGTGCTCGCAAAAACACTTCCATCCTATTTTTCCAGTAAAGATAATTTGATCCGTCAAAAAATGGTGGTCGATTAATAGAATGACCCTCAACTTTGAAACTACGACCATTGCCATTATAAGCTCTTCCTTGGTCGTTGGACCACATTGTGGGAGGCCTAGCTCTGATACCAACTATTGAGAATGGCAATGCGGATCTAGAGTTGGGGGGGTGAATAGATCAGCCCCTTTTAAAAATAAACTGGCTTAAAAAACTTCGCGCCAAGCTCAGATTTGAGAGAGGTAAATAGGAATACAAAATAATGCGTTTAGTTAAGGCTATCGAGCAGACACACTCACAAACACTCATGGTGCACCCACAATGAAATAGTATGCTAGGACTGGTACGAGGTAGAGGACAAGACCGAGGACATCCTCATGTAGGGTGTAGCACCTATTTGTATACCTAGTCCAGATAAGAATGGGGTAGATGAAATGGAAATCAAACACACTGCACCAAGATTTTTAGGTGGTTCGATTGCTTCCAACAATCTACGTCCACCCCTCACCCAATCTAGATGAGACTTCATTAGCATATGGCTAACCATGGATGAATCCGCTTACAAAAGTTGATCACACAGCTTCCCAACGGAGGAACAACCTCCTCCCTTCCTTTGACAACCCAGAGGGAAGAACCGTGTTGAACAACCCATTGAACACACCCCTAACTGTACCCAATAGAGCTAGAAACACTACACTAAGGCAGCCCACAAGGAACTCCCTCGCACCCTGGTATGCAAACCAGAACGTGACCAGTAACCCACTGATCACACCTCCGATCAGTGCACCAATGCACTATCAGAGAACTACCATTTAACGAGAATCAAAGAACAAAAGCAAAATACAATGAGCGAAGGGCAAAATACAGCAGTAGAGAAAATCGAATGTAGCTCTGAACTTGGTTCAAGAGCTTTCCTTGAAAAACCTTCTCGAGCTGCTTCAATCTCTCTTCTTCTTCTTCTTCTTCTTCTTTCTCTCTCTCTTTCTCTTTCGGTAGCTCACGAAGATGGCTCTCACTTTCTTCCTGATCAGCTCTCACTCTTTCTTTCGAAGAACAGCTTCTCACTCACAACAGATACACACTTTAGCTTTCCCACCTTCGATGCCTTGAACAACATGACCACTTGGTATATATACAACATAGCATTTGAATCTTTGACCTTGCATTTCCTTTAATTTGAAAAAATCATTCATCCAAAAGTTTTGGAGGGAATATTCTAACATTTCAGCCTCGTATGGAGCCTGTCAGGTGCCTGGGAACAGGTGCCAATGATTGACAGTCGAAGGCACGTGACTTCTTTAAGTCTTCCACATGCCCACCCATTTGTCACCCTTGTCATAGTATTTTTCACCCTTAAGGACCCATTTGTCGGACATATCAGCTATTAGTCACCCCTAATAGCCGTCGCCTTAGATCCTCTGCCTTTGAGCTTGAGCCATCCCGCTAACTTATTTGTCACCGTTAGTAGCTCATTTTTCACCCATACTTCACATTTGTCACTGTCGCTCCTTCATCTGACAGAGTCCGCTGGCTAGTTCTGGCGTTGACTCTTTATGAAGCTTTTGTTGACTTTGACTGGTCATCTGACTAGCATTGATCTTCACTAAAGTTGATCTTGACTTGGTCAACTTTTGATTAGGTTGACTTTGACTAAAGTCCATTTGACTATCATGGCGTTGACTAGGGTCAACCCTTCTTCTTCTTCTTCTCTTGTTTTGGATCGAACTGCTTTGTTTCCATTCACTTGAAGCAGCTATGATCTATTTGTTACTTGTAACAGTCATTTTTCACCACTAGATAGCTATTTGTCACCACTAACAAGCGATTTATCACCTTTATGTCTCACTCGCCGTCGCCTTCAAGCTGATCTTCACCTTTGTAAGCCTTGACATTCCTACGTCGACCCAAGAGCCTTATTACGTCGACTCCATCAACATCACTTCTTCAGGTTTTCAACGGTTTCAGCCCTATCGCCCATTTTTCAACCTTACAAGGCGTTTTACACCCTTAGGGACCTATTTGTTACCTTTAGGAGCTATTTGTCACCCATATTCTGTCGCTATAGATACTTCTTCTAGCGAGTGGCTCGGGTAACGACTCCATGGGTCGACTCCCCTTCGCACTTGAAGGCTTTCAGTGCTACCACTTATTTTTCACCGTTACTGACTTATTTTTCAGCCTTATCATCTATTTTACACCGCTAGCCACCTATTTGTCACCACTAATCCGTAGCTATTGACCCTTGAGCTAGCGGGTGTTCTGGCTAAGCTCAAGTCGACTTCCTCTTCATGGATCTTTCTTGTAGCACCTCCTTTCAAACATCAAATGTCTGACAACATATTTTCAACATACAAACAACCTGAAAACATCATTCATTAAACAATTGCAGTCTGAAAATTAATAGAAAATGTGCGGAACATGAAGAATAAGTTATGCAGAATTGCATTTATGTATTTTCAGGCTTAGAACTGAATTGACCAAATGACTTCATGTTGCATTGACATCATCAAAACAAAACTATACCCAACACTTCATAACTTTGTCCTCCTCCCGGGTGAGCATAATGCTCAGAGTGCTCGTAGTCACGGTCATGTATAGGAGTAACTGTTCCCCGTTCCAGGGCTTGGAGAGCAAAGCAGGCGAAGACAGATACCGCTTGAGCTCTTCAAACGCTTGCTCACACTCTTGATCCCAATGAATTTGCCCCCTCTTTTCTGGGAACTCGTTGGGTTGCTTGATGAGCTAGAAGAAGGGTCGGCACCTCTCTACGGCCCTAGACAGGAACCGGGTAAGGGCGGGCACACGACCGGTGAGGCATTGTACATCCCTTACCCGCTCTGGGCGTTTCATCTCCAGTACTGCTCGGATTTGGTTGGAGTTCTCTTCAATTCCCCAGTGGTTTACAAGAAAACTAAGGAACTTACCCGGCCAGACTCCGAAAGCGCACTTGCTTAGGTTTAGTTTCATGTTATACCTCCAGAGCATTGCAAATGTTTTCGCCAGTTCCTCTAAGTGCTCGGTCGCTCAGAGGCTTTTGACGAGCATGTCGTCGATGTAGACCTCCATGTTGCGACCGATCTGAGCATCGAACATGTGATTGACAATGCGTTGATATGTGGCTCTAGCATTCTTCAACCCAAAGGGAAAACACATATAGTAGTAAAGCCCGTGGTTAGTGACGAAAGCTATTTTATCCTGGTCAGGCTCGTGCATGTTGATCTGGTGATACCCAGAGTACGCATCTAGGAAGCTTAGCATCTCGTGCCCGGCCGTCGCGTCGACCAGTTGGTCGATTTGTGGCATGGGGAAGCTATCCTTTGGGGTGGCTTTATTGAGGTCCATGTAATCTACCCACAAACTCCACTTCCCATTACTTTTGGGGACTAGGACTACATTGGCAACCTAGTCTAGGTACTGGGTTGGCCGTAGAAGTCCTGAGCGTAGCTTCTCACCCACTTGCTCCTTTATGATCACCTGTCGCTCGGGGTTGCAACGCCTCTGGCGTTGCTAAACTGGGCGGCAACTCGGATCCATCCTCAGGTTGTGGGTTATGACCTCTGGTGGGATCCCTGGCTGTTCTCCCTTGGACCAAGCGAATACATCATGATTTTGATCAGGAAGTTTCTATAGCCCTCATTTTCCTATTCGGACAACATGGCACCGATGTGGAGAGTCCTGCTCAGACCTTCCCCCACTTGAATGAGGTAAAGGTCTTCGGCCAGGGTGTTGCCGCTGGGCCCAGGGTCCTCTGTCCTCATCTTCTTCTCGGGTGAAGTCTCCTCAACTGGCCTTTCTCTGGTGGAGATTAGGTAGCATCTCCCTGACTCCCCTTGGTCGCCTCAAATCTCTCCTACTCCATGAGGAGTAGGGAATTTCAGCTTTTGATGGTAGGAAGAGGGGACACCCCTCAAGGTGCCAAGGATGCCCCTACCTATTATGGCATTGTACCTAGTCATCCTGCGCACGACCGTGAAGTCTGCCAGGAATGCCACGTCTCTAGGGGCGACCCCAAACATGATCGGTAACGATATATGTCCTTTGGGGAGAACGGTTGTGCCAGAAAAGCCATACAAGGGTGTGTGTAATGGTGTTAGCCATGACAAATCCACACCCATGAGCACAAGACAGTCGTAACAAATCACATCGGGCTCGCTTCCATTATCAAAAAAAATCTATCGTACAATACATTGATTTATGGTTGTTGAGACCACTAGAGCGTCGGAGTGGGGAGTAGTTACGCCTTCAAGGTCATCATCTGAAATGATGATCGGATCCTTGAGGTAATCTCAAGCAGTGGAGTCATGACGGCTCCCGTCGCCTTGATCCACAAAGTTCACTCCCAACGCATACCTACGATGTCTCTTGGAGCTATCTCCGCCCGATGCTTATCCGCCAGAAATCATCATGATCTCTTTTCTGTTGGGTCGGTTGCCGATGGGTGGAGGGGTCCGCTCTTGCTGTCACTTCTCTACAGCCTTGGCGATGAACTTATTGAGGAGTTCTCACTGGATGAGGTCCTCGATTGCATCCTTGAGCTGGATGTAGTCGGCCATGTCGTGACCGTGGTGGCAGTGGAAGCAACAGTACATCCTCTTACTCCTAGTCCTTAGGTCGGACTCCATCTTCAGAGGCCATCGGAGGTAGGGCTCCTCCTGTAACGACGCAAGATCCGGATACTGGGATGAGCCCGATACCATTCGAATCTTGGCCCGCCGCCCACGAGCCGGAGGGCACGGAAGGGCTAAAAGGAGTGTGGAGGTACAAAGTGTTGAGTGAAGGGCACGGATTCAGAGGGGGGGTGAATGAATCCCAAAAGGAAATTTTCCCAATTTGAAACTTAGATCTTGACTAACACTGAACTTACAAAATCTTGTAGAAATAAAACTTTGATTCAGTAATGCAGGTGTTCTAGCAAGATCCACACTTAAGCACTCAATGGGTCAGCCTAATGCGTGCACAAAAGCGTTTTAGAAGAATGGAATGCAATAAATCAACTTGATCTTAAACAGACGTTCTATCGAGACATAAGATAGAACACTAAACCTGCATGCCCAGCAAACCCGACGATTCTTGGCGATCGAACTGATCTTAAGCATTCATTCACCGTGGTTGAAAGGCAATTAGGTCACGATCCTAAACATGCACTTAATAAACTCAGAGTAAAAATCAGATCACAAAGCACAAGGGGTTTTAGGTGGTTCGGTCGTCAGACCTACATCCACCCCACACTCCAACTAGAGTGTGGCTTACTGCTGCCTCACAGCTTGAAACCGCTGGACACCACAACCGCTGCCTTACAGCTTGAGCCAGAGGAACACACTCCTCTCTTCTTCCAACCCGGAAGGAACCGCTAGTGACACCCAGTCACTAGCAACCAGAGACCCAAGTCTCTCTTCCCCTGAATCCACAGGAGGAAACCCGACCTCAAAACAGAGAATCGGAAAACACAGTTAAGAAGAAAAGCAGCAAAGAAAAATAAACAAAACAAAAAAAATGAAAAGAAGTATAGCTCTCGCAGGCAGATTATTCTGGATCTGATCCAGAGAACCGACAGTTAGCTGGACACTGCCTGCTTTAAACTCTATCACTCTCTCTTCTCAAAATCTTCTCAAAATCTTCTCTCAACACAGATGTTCGACTCGGGTTTTCTCTCTTGGTTCACAGCACTCTTCTTACACTCCTTTTTCTTCTTACACTCTTTCTTTCTTCTCTTCTCCTGGTCTTGTATGTCCTCCTTTTTTTTTTTCGTTTCCTCAGTATATATAAATATATATACACACCAGAGGCCAGGGCGAGTGGATACCACGTTTTTCACCTTAAAGGCTGGAGCACGTGTTGGAACATTCTGGACCTCTATCTTCCTCAGGTCACGTGCCTCTACTGCGAGCGAAATTATTCCCTGCAAAAGATAGAGTATCGCTTAAGATTACTTGGAGAATATTAGAGTTCATCACGTGGAAGAGCAGACCTTGCATAGACAGCTTAATTTGAAATGCGTAACCAGACATATGCATAGATCTAGAATAGAGAAGAGCTCAGTGCAAAGTTTGCACTGACTATAATATGTCTAAGACAAAAGCCTGCACTGACTGAATAGGCTTTAGCCAAGCATCGAGATCATATGCTGACAAACATATACGAACATTCACAGTATATTGCACCGACTCCATCTTATTCAGAAAGAGAAAGAATGCACCGAGATGCATTTGCATAGAGATGACAAAGATAGATACAAGTCAAAGCTTGCACCGAAATGGACTTCTAGTCCACATAAGAACTTGCACTAAGATGCCAAAGTGAAATGCACTGGTACAAAGTGAGGAGACTAATACAGTGTGTATTGCTCAAGAATTGCACTGACCCACAAATTGCATTGACCCCTGGAGGTGAGATGCAAGGGCAAGGAATGCACCGACCTTGAAATGCATGATGCATTTGGATGCACCGAGAAAGTAGCTAATCGACAGTGTGTGGGCATGAACAGAGACTTGCACTGAGGCAAGCACTTAAGCGTGAAGTGCAGAACTAAGCGAGAGTTGCACCGAGCAAGATTATGAGCGAGACACTGCATGCACTGACTATGACTTAGTCTTATGAAATAGCATGGACCACATGGACCATACACAATAGATAAAATTTGAAAATTAAAGCACCAACAGCTAAGCATGATTTATCAGAAAGTCACTATCAAGACTAGGGTTTCAAGACATGAGCAATCCACCATGCAAACAGTTCACATGAATTAATCAGATATTCTAATCAGATGCACTGACCACAATTCTATCGCACATGACTCAGAAATTGTCATTATCAAAACCAGCGTTTCAACAATCCCCCCCTTTTTGATGTTGACAACCTAATGAGTCATGTATGATAATTCACATAATGAATTAAGCAAAATCAATTTCTGTCATACATATAGCAACCACTATTTCATCACAAAAAGCAATAAGAATCAGGTGTAAACAGTTACCCACCAGAACTCTAAGATTCATCCAAAAAACTTAACGTCATCCATCAGGAAAGTTTAAAGTTATCCACAAAAAGAAGTTTAAAGTCATTAAAAAAAACATCATCAAAAACCATCATCAGCAGATCACAACTACATGACACTTTCCATATTACAACTACATGACATTTTCTCTCCCCCTTTGTCATTATCAAAAACCGTGGGAGCTTCTGGGGTCTCTCGGATCTCTGGGAGGTGCAGAACTTGAACTTCCTCCTTGAGGGGGTCTGTCCAGGATGGAATTTAGAAGAGACTGCAGGGAGTTGGACAGCTGCTCAAAGCAGTAGAAAATAGTGCCGCTAATACTGGCTGAGAGAGAAGACATATCTGCTTGCTTTGTTAAGACATTTTCAAGTCTAGCTACAATAGTATTAACTTCAGATTGAGCTTTTTCCAGTGCTGTACGGATCTCCTGTTGACCAGTAAGGAAGGGATGATCCAAAGTCCTCATCTTAGCAAGCTCAATGTTGATATCATAGGTTTTGTCAAGGATAGTGACAAGGGTCTTGTAAGAAGTGGTCTGAGTGCTTTGAACACTGCTAACCACCTCTCCTATTCTATCAATCAGACCTAAGAGCTTTCCTAAGAACTCTTGCATCGTATCATCTACCCTCCGTTTGTCAGCCACAAATTGTGTCCACTGCGTATTCACTCTGTGCTCTAGAAGATGTAGTCTTGTGCTCATTTTGTTCAGATAAAGGTTTGTGTATAGAAGCTGGGAAGACAGCATCTTACTCTGATTTTCAACCAAAGTTGTCAGATTGTTGAGCAGATCAGAAATACTCGGCTCACTATTGGCCTCAGTTGAAGTTGCAGACGAAGTGCTTGATTCAGGATACTCGACAGTGTAAACCGGATGTTCTTCCTCAAAAATTTGTGTATCCTCGGCAGATGGTTCAGCTGGTTCTTTAGACACTACAGAGCAATAAAGATCAATCAATATCAATGCTTTCCCAAAAACTTTTTCATCTCAGAGACCCCCCAAAAAAATTTTACCAGATCAGAATGCTCTGCGGTCAGCTCAATATCATGAGTATTCACTAAAGGAAGAAGAGCAAACTTCGGTTTCCAGAAAACATATCAACTTTACGAGGGGATTTTGTGTACCTTTATTTTCAAAAGATTCACCCACTATCTCTTTTCCTTTTCTTTTCTTTCCTTTGGGGACTTCTTCGCTTTTCTCAACCTTTGCTTCCTCGAGAGGAACGAGCTCATCGGCCTTCCTTTTTCCTTGGGCATCTCCAGTAGGCCCCTCCTTGCTTTTGCTCTCATAATCATTTTCTCTTTCGGACATGCTGATGTCTTGAGTTGGCGGCAGCTACTCCTCTGACACCTCTTCCTCCCCCCTGTTCTGAGTTGACGGAGTAGACATCACATAAGTTTGTGATTGAGACGAGGACGTCCTCTTTTGAGAGCGACAAGGGAGGATGATGAACCAGGTGATTGGCACGTGAAAAGGCGAGAAGCAGAAACGGCGGAGAAGAAGAACTCAAGCAGGAAACTGGAGAGACGCTTACGGTGGGAAGTCATGAGAGAGGGAATGACCTGGCTTGTAAAAGGGTGGAAGTTCAATCGACACTTTTAGGGTTAAACAATGTATAAAATACATTACCCCTTTTTTTTGACGTACACTTTATCCCCAAACTGCCCCTCTCGTGTATAAAATAGTTTTTCTTCACCTCCTTTATAGTCTTTGGCGTATTAAACTTATATCTTATATGTTTATCGCTCAAAGGTTCAACTTTTAATGCATACTCAATGGAGATAAACACTTTTAGTCACAGATCAATGTCCAGTTAATAAAAATCACCAAAGTAACTCATTATTTGCATAAGATAAAGCTGGTTTTCAGACATATGTCTTATATTGTGTTTTAAGTTCAGTTTCAGCCCCTGAGGTAGAACCAGAGTCAACCACATCTATTCTTTCTTTTGCCCTTTTTTTTATTTTTTTTAAATTTTTTTTATTGGAGCATTCCAGTAAGACTGACCTTTTTACACAAGGAGACATGTTTATCAGACACCAGAAACCCTGGTTACTCAGCATAGTCTACCTTCTTGCCTCCTTTTATGAATAGAGATAGCTTATTTCTTTATGACATAATTTCTAGATTTCTTTGATATAGACGACTAGTTTCTCAGAAATTTGCCATTGCTCTGC
This sequence comes from Amorphophallus konjac, assembly GCA_022559845.1. Lineage (NCBI taxonomy): Eukaryota > Viridiplantae > Streptophyta > Magnoliopsida > Alismatales > Araceae > Amorphophallus > Amorphophallus konjac. The sequence continues at coordinate 150,724,502 of CM040127.1, forward strand.
CATTAACGTTTATTTTACTTGATGGCGTATTCCCTGGTCTACTTCATATTAGCTTGGAAGCATGATTTAAAAGCACTTTATAAGACATTTTCTTCTACCAGATTATCCCAAAACTCATGAATTTCAGATTGATGAATTTTATTAGGTTGGACTTTTCCAGTCATTAAGAGTGTTTTCAGCTCCAGTGAAAAATACTTTCAAGAGTTCTCTTGAACGACTAACCATAAGATATAATCTTTATAGGTCAAAGATAACTCAATAGGGAAGACCAACATTTTCATACACTACTGGGAGTGGTTTTTGGTCATAATAATGCACGCTGGACAAGGATAATAATGTTCCATACATTGCTCCCCTTAAGTGTCAGCCCATGGGAAAGGAATTTAGATGAGAAGAGATGGATCATATGTTGATAATAAAAATGAAGGATGAAGAAGTGAGCTTTCCAACGACATTACAACAGAGGTCCAAATTGGTGTAGAGTTGCAAACTGCTTTAATCCAAAGATATCCTTAGTCAATTCTTGACCCAAACACTTCTGATCAGACCTGACAATTTCAGCTCAACATCTCATCTTAAACATCACTAGCTTTCAAACTCAAAATGTGCACAAACTACTTTATTTCCGCTCAGAACAGTTCAGCTCCCCCTCACTGAGTGCTAAGGTCCATAATTAGGCAGCACTTTGTTTTTCTTGCAAATAGAGAGAGGTATATGCATATTTTATTTCTAGACTCTTATGCAAACGTTCAAGTGACTCCTTTTAGATTTTCATAATAATGTTCCGTGTGAAGAGCTAGCATGCAGAGAGTGTGACAATTCATGTAGTAACAATTCAGAAACACTCTTATTATTTGCATGCATTTATCTAAAACATATAGCTTTAGTATGATTGGAAGACTGACCTGAATGGAAATCTAGGCATGGGGTTTCTCTCCTTCGAATGCTGTGGCTCAGTTACCCCTTTATTTCATTTCACGGCATACCTGCAAGTTAGCACTCTATTTGGCATGTGCAGGTACCCAAACGGTCTTGGGTCCTGCATGGTTAATAGCACCTTTGATGGGTGCTTTCCAAAACTTTTGGGCCTCTGTATCATCATGTATCATTAAAGAGTAATCATTCATCATGTGTCCAATTCACCCATAATAATAACGGAGAGCATCATGCTTTGATTTCTTGTTGTGCATACAATTATTTGCATGGAGTTTTTGTGCAGGTGCATACTAGTTTCTGTTTTTATCATGGAAGTAGTTCCTGTTGATCTCACCAAACTTGTTTTCCTTAACAGGATGTCTAGCATGTTTGAAATTTGCCCGCCTATTTTGAAGGTATCAACAGTCATTGACTGTATGGCCATGCTTTTTACAGTGAGAGCATTTGAGAGAATTTCTTCTGAACGAGTCTGACCAGCATTCAGTGACCTTGTGAACAATCTTGTTACAGTTAAAGCAAGTGATGTGCTGGTTCATTGAAACAAATTTGCTCTTATTAAAACCATGTTGGCTTGCAGAAAATTTAGCATGATATGAATGAGATCTTTTCTTACCATTTCCAAACTAGCAATGAGCAGCAGCGTGTCCTACTTTACCACAATTAGAACATGTGACACTCTTTTTCTGAGTGACAGGGAACTTGACCTGAGGGTCCCTAGCATGCATTTTTCTAGCATTCAGATCATCTGATTCCATTAAGTTACATTCATGCATCAAGTGACCAATCTTGTGACAGTAATAACATTTCATGAGTTCCCTTTTATGTGCATGTCTAGGTGTATCAGTGTGTTTTACAGCATGCAGATTTTCAATATGAGTGTGATTCACTCCTTTCTTCACATGACTTGCCTTTTCCATTTTTCCAGTTTGTTTCTGATTTTTTTGAACATTGGGTTGTTTACTTTCTAAGGTGGTGACTACATTTGATGCTTTGATAAAGGATGTCATTAGCTTGTTTTTAAAAATCTTTTTGTTGACATTGTTGTAGCCTAACCCTTCCTTTTGAGCATTCACCTTAACTCCTAGCAACCTGTCCAGATTTTCTTGTCCATCAACAAATTTAGACAAAACTCTGTTCAAATCCTGAATTTTATTTTCAAGAGATGCAATGTGTATTTCATAACTAGCAATCTCTTGATCACTGCAATTAACAGCTTCATTCAACACTTTGTTGGTATTTTTGTATTCTACGATCTCCTTTCTCAGCTCATTAACTTTTTCAGTTTCGTTTGTACAGATGATTTTCCCTTTTTCCAATGTAAGAAGTCTTTCAGACATGGCATTGTTCAACAGTTTTAATTTTTCAATTTCCTCTTTAAGCTTATCATTTTGAACCAACTCATTTATTAGGAGCTGATCTTCTGAGTTGACCTCATACTTTCTTCCATTTTCAAATTCCTTCATTTCTCGTTGCTGTTGTTCAACCTTTTTCTGCAACTCCATGTTTACAGATTTGATGGCTTCAATTTTTTTAGCTAACAAATTCTTCTCTTGCTCAAGTTTCCCAAATTTTTCTTGGTTTTCTTTAACAGATTTTCGAAGGGAATCATTTTCAGATTTTACCTTATTTAAATCTGATTTAACTTGTTCAAGATCCTTCAGAAGTTTCAGCAACTTTTGATTATCAGACTTACACGCATCATGAGATCGTTCCAGCTCCAAGTAATTATCATCTGTGAGATCAGAGATATTCTGGCTAGTTTTCTTTTTCAGCATTTTGTATTATTTTCTAAGTTTTTCATGTGACTCTAGCAGATCACCATATGCATTCTGCCAATCATCCAGAGTATAATTCTCGAAGGGGTTTACCTGATCATCATCCTCATCTTCATTTTGGCTGCTACTTTCACAGCTTCCATTAGCCATCATATAACTGTCCTCCCTTTTCCTGTGAGCTAGCTTTAGCTTCTCCAGAACGTCCTTGGCAGACCTGCAGTTAAGAAGGGAAGGATGTAAGACCTTGTCAGTAGCTGCTTTTATCAGATTCAAAGCTTTCTGATTTTCCTCATGTTTTAATATGTGACTGTCGATCCACTTGGACATTTTCTTTGGTAATCTGTGAGGACCATGTGAAATTAATTTCCACAGATCAGGATCAGCTGAGATTACACTTCTGCGTAGACTTACGAACCACGAATCAAAATTTGAACCGTTGAAGATCGGTGGATGAGCCATGGATCTAAACAGCAACCGAATACGTACCACACAAACGCAGGATCTATTGAGAATCGTTAAATCTGGGCAATAAGAACATGCTCTGATACCACTTGTTGAGTGAAGGGCCGGGATTCAGAGGGGGGGGGTGAATGAATCCAAAAAAAAATTTGCCCAATTTGAAACTTAGATCTTGATTAACACTGAACTTACAAAATCTTACGAAAATAAAACTTTGATTCAGTAATGCAGGTGTTCTAGCAAGATCCACACTTAAGCACTCAATGGGTTAGCCTAATGCGAGCACAAAAGCGTTTTAGAAGAATGGAATGCAGTAAATCAGCTTGATCTTAAACAGACGTTCTATCGAGACACAAGATAGAACACTAAACCTGCATGCCCAGCAAACCCGGTGATTCTAGGCGATCGAACTGATCTTCAGCATTCATTTACCGTAGCTGAAAGGCAATTAGGTCGCGATTCTAAACATGCACTTAATAAACTCAGAGTAGAAATCAGATCACAAAGCACAAGGGGTTTTAGGTGGTTCGGTCATCAGACCTACATCCACCCCACACTCCAACTAGAGTGTGGCTTACTGCTGCCTCACAGCTTGAAACCTCTGGGCACCACAGCTTGCCTACAACCGCTGCCTTACAGCTTGAGCCAGAGGAACACACTCCTCTCTTCTTCCAACCCGGAAGGAACCGCTAGTGACACCCAGTCACCAGCAACCAGAGACCCAAGTCTCTCTTCCCCTGAATCCACAGGAGAAAACCCAACCTCAAAACAGAGAATCGGAAAACACAGTTAAGAAGAAAAGCAGCAAAGGAAAATAAACCAAACAAAAAAAATGAAAAGAAGTATAGCTCTCGCAGGAGCAGATTAATCTCGATCTGATCCAGAGAACTGACAGTTAGCTGGACACTGCCTGCTTTAAACTCTATCACTCTCTCTTCTCTTTCTCTTCTCAAAATTTTCTCTCAGCACAGATGTTTGACTCGGGTTTTCTCTCTTGGTTCACAGCACTCTTCTTACACTCCTTTTTCTTCTTCCACTCTTTCTTTCTTCTCTTCTCTTGGTCTTGTATGTCCTCTTTTTTTTTTTCGTTTCCTCAGTATATATAAATATATATACACACCAGAGGCCAGGGCGAGTGGATACCACGTTTCCCGCCTTAAAGGCTGGAGCACTTGTTGGAACATTCTGGACCTCTATCTTCCTCAGGTCACGTGCCTCTACTGCGAACAAAATTGTTCCCTGCAAAAGATAGAGTATCGTTTAGGATTACTTGGAGAATATTAGAGTTCATCACGTGGAAGAACAGACCTTGCATAGACAGCTTAATTAAACCAGATGTGCATTGACCGTGAAATGCATAACCAGACATATGCACAGATCTAGAATAGAGAAGAGCTCAGTGCAAAGTTTGCACTGACTATAATATGTCTAAGACAAAAGCCTGCACTGACTGAATAGGCTTTAGCCAAGCACTGAGATCGTATGCTGACAAACATATACGAACATGCACAGTATATTGCACCGACTCCATGTTATTCAGAAAGAGAAAGAATGCACCGAGATGCATTTGCACAGAGATGACAAAGATAGATACAAGTCAAAGCTTGCACCGAAATGGACTTCCAATCCACGTAAGAACTTGCACTAAGATGCCAAAGTGAAATGCACTGGTACAAAGTGAGGAGACTAATATAGTGCGTGCTGGTCAAGAATTGCACTGACCCACAAATTGCACCTACCCCTGGAGGTGAGATGCAAGGGCAAGGAATGCACCGACCTTGAAATGCATGATGCATTTGGATGCACCAAGAAAGAAGCTAATCGACAGTGTGTGGGCATGAACAGAGACTTGCACTGAGGCAAGCACTTAAGCGTGAAGTGCAGAACTAAGCGAGAGTTGCACCGAGCAAGATTATGAGCGAGACACTACATGCACTGACTATGACTTAGTCTTATGAAATAGCATGGACCACATGGACCATACACAACATATAAAATTTGAGAATTAAAGCACCAACAGCTAAGCATGATTCATCAGAAAGTCACTATCAAGACTAGGGTTTCCAGACATGAGCAATCCACCATGCAAACTGTTCACATGAATTAATCAGATATTCTAATCAGATGCACTGACCACAATTCTATCGCACATGACTCAGAAATTGTCATTATCAAAACCAGCGTTCCAACACAAAGAAATAGAAAATAAAGCAAGACAATTTAATAACAAATAGAAATAAATAAACAACTACAGCAGCAAAGTCCAGTCCAACAAAAGTAGAGTCTAAGGCAGAGAACATACCCAACATCGAGTGAAAACTCGGCCCGGTGAGCTGGCAACTAAGAACCTCCGAATAGCACCCTCGAACCTCGAGGAAGAACCGCCGCACCTGAAAAACAGGGGTAAGCCTCCTGTCACTAGCTCAGTAGGGATCCCGCGGAACCCCAAACGAGAACAACGGTGGTAGCGGAAAGGAAAAATAGCTACAACTACAGCAGGAACAACGAACCGGTGGCCGGTCAAAACTCGACACTACAGCTACTTTTACTGTACCTGGAAAACACGTCCTGACCTCACAATCGGGGGACTACCGAACTAACAGAAGAACCTCTAGCTACGCCGCCAGAAGAAAGGATCACGACCTCACAGTCGTGGACCTAACACCGTCCAGGGAAACCCTCGGTGACGCTCATCGGAAAAACCCCTAGACCTCTACCTCGAGAACACTCCCTGAAATTGTCGGGGGAACCACGTCTCACAGACGGGAAATGAAACCCAAAAATAGGAGAGTCACGTCTCATGTGACAGGAGTACCTGCCCACTAGAAGCAAGGCCAGATGCGCCCCCTGGCATCTTAGACCGCGCCTCAGGTGTCTCGCTATAGCGCATGCGCCCAGGCGGAGACAAGGACACCGTACTAGTAACCATAAAACATAGAACAAGGGTCTAGGCGGGGTCATGCTCGTTAGCACGCGTTCGAAGTCCCCGACCATGTGTGCATACACTGACTGACTGCGCTACGTCAGGCCCTCTAGCTTATATTCCTCCCGGCCCAGACTCGAGCCGCCACAGTGGGAGGCCCTACGACAACCAGCCTAAAGCCGTCTCTCTCGGGTAAAGCCTCACCACCACTCCTCGGTGGGACCACATGCGTGTCGAAAGGCTATGACTAGTGGGGAGTCACTGATGTGACCACTCTCTGTGGAGAACTCCGAGAAACACGCACGCACCCTGTACGAAAGTCGAGAAGAACTAAGTGGCACCGAGTCACTAGACTCTGGACAGTCCTCTAGACTCACTAAATCTAACGGTCCTTGAGTCACAAGACTCGGGGTCAAGACCGTCGTACGCAACGGCACAATGTCGTGAATCTAGCCTAATCCCTAGGTCTAAAACTATGATAGCACGAATATCGAGGTAGCTCACGAGCCGCCGAGATCATCCTCTCAAAAGGGAACTCAAGAGACCTCCAGCCCCAAGCTGGGTGACTGGACTCACAGTCCAAGGCCACACACATGGTCCACGCGGAAAGCACAAAAGCATGATTCCCAAGGCAACTCACAAGCCGCCACGCCGATTTCCCATCCCAAGGAAAATCGGGAAACCTCCAGCCCCAGGCTGGGTAACTGGACTCGCAGTCCAAGGCCTTACGCACGGCCAACTAGGGAACCATCTTCCGGAGAAATTCAAGACATGCGGGGGAACCCCACTGCACTCACACCGATACACGGTGACTCGAGCTAGCGAAAACACGAGAGCCCGGAACACATGGGGCCACCCGGACCCACCACACCTATGGGCACACTAATCGAGGTAACCCGGTACCTCAAGACACCCTAGAAACATGGTCACGGAACCCATGGGATGTCCGGGACACTCCCGAGGCCAGTGGTCGACCACTGGGTCACAATCGGGTCGACCGGAGACCAACACAACGCTAAACGGCATGAAAACCAATAGGCGGCCTCCCCCGGGCCGTCTAAGGCAAGGACGGTCAATCTCTGGGCTGCCAAGCCAACAGAAACGGTTTGCTGTTGGGCTGCTAGAAGCAGAAGCGGTCTCCACCAGACCGCACACTATAGGGCACTGAAATGGGATAAACGGTCACACATGGGCGGCACCGGGCGTAGACAGTCTGGCAAGGACCACACAGCCCAGGGCGCCTCCGGAACCTAGGCGGTCATTCCCAGACCACTCAGGGATAAAACGATCTATCTCTAGACCGCACAGGTAATGTGGCAGTCATCCCGTGACCGCAAAGCCACAGGACTCATTCAACGGTCAGAGCTCACCCTCGGGGGTCGCACTGACCCTCAGAGGAAAAATGGTCCGCCGATAGGCTGCCGTTGGACCCAGGCGGTCTCCAAAGGACCGCAACACCTGCCGACAAAATAGTAACCGAATGGCGGCCTCCAGGTGGCCACCCAACCGTAGGCAGTCAGACCACGGCCGCCCAGCCACAATAAACGGTCTGCATTTAGACCTCTAAGGCAAGTGTAGCGGTCTATCGTAGGACCGCCATCCCACAACATGGTGAGACGGACAAGAAATGGTCTCCCTGGGGACCGCTTCACCTATAGGTGGTCTCTGTTAGGATCATTTCTATTTCAGAAACCTAAAAATGGTGAGTTTGGTGGAAAACTCCGTTCCACGCCCCGTTCGCGCCCACGCGAAAGGGAAAACAAAGGGGAACCCTTCCCCAAGCCCCAAGGCACCCAATGATGTCATCAGACCACAAAACAACGCGTTAAAATGCTAGATCCGGCTCACTCCCCCCAAACATGGTTTTTCCCTAAAATGTAAGAATAAGCCCGCTCGACTCACCACGGCCTACAAAAATCACGGGAAAGGAAGTACATGAGCTAGGGATCCATCTCCCTACCTCCACCGAAGATTTCACGCGCCGTGGACACCGATCCACGAAGAAAACGCCGTTGAAGCCTCGTCGGGACACGAACTCGTGGCCGAACTTCCACGTGCCTCCATCGCCTCGATCCTCACCCATCCTCGCCCGCACCGTCCCTGCCTCGCCTGTGCCTCGCTCTGTCAGCCGCCTGAGAAGAGAGGGTGAGAGGAGAGACCGTGAGAAGAGAGGGGAAGAGAAGAGAGAAATGAGAGGGAAGAGAGAGGAAGAGGTTAATATATAGAAAATCTGAAAATTCCAAAAAATATGGAAAATAGGAAAAAATACTCCACATGATCCTTAGAAAATGCATAATGTCGTGGTAACATCTCGGAGTCGGAGAACACAACGGTTCCCCCACACGGGGTTCCGAAGGCCCGACAGGCAAAAATACACGTAAATCACTAAACTCAATCTGGGACCCATGAACATGATCCGAAACCCACGGATCTGATCCGATAAATATCCAAAAGAAACCCGGGGCATTACACCTCCTGTATTTCCATGATGATCTGCTCGGGTGGAGCTGTCAGGGGCGTCAATACTGGCCCCTCTCTCAGGTCTCCGGGCAGTCGTAACGTTCTTGGTCATGTCACTCTCATTTGTCCCGTCCCTCCCACAGGGAATCGGCAGGTCTTTTTAGGTCGGGTTGACCTGTCCCAGCCGTGCGGCCTAGTGCCGCAGTGTTCTCCTCGCAACTAGCGTGCTTCTGAGCCAGGGAGAGGAGGTCCATCAAGGTCATCAGGGCTTCCACCCCGAGCGAGCATCGAAGGATAGAGTCCTGAGTCCCTTGCATTAGAGCGGTGGTGGCGATGCTGACGTCCAAGCGAGGGATATAGAGAGCCTCTGCTCAGAATTGGGACACGTAGTCCCAGAGTGTCTCCTCGCACCCCTGCCTGATGGTGAGTAGGCTTATTGCCGACTTGGCTTCCTTTCGGCAGCCCATGAAATTCTCCTTGAACAACTTCTTTAGCTGCTAGAAAGAGGTGATGGTCCCAGCTGGTAGGGACTCAAACCAGGTCTGGGTGTTCTCCCAGAGGGTGGTGATGAATGCCAAACACTTCACAACATCCGAGGCCCACTGGAACACCAGGTTTAACTCAAAGCTATGTATGTGGTTGGCCGGGTCAGTGGTATCATCGTAGGGTAAACACCGGTAGTTGGAATTTCGGAGGAATGGGTGCCTCCATGATATCCTTGGAGAAGGGGGCATGGAAGTCGACGTCGTCGTCGATCAGCCTCCGAGTCCTCGCGGTGTGTAGAGCATCATCTAGATACTGGACTTTGCCTTCTATCTCGCATTCTACTTCTTTGTAGCGTCACAGCCACTGAGCCATCTCTAGGTTGGAGTGGAGCGGACTGTGAGGCCTTTCTACGGGCAAGCTGCGGGAACACCGAGCTTGTGCAGTAGAGGCATGGGAGGGCTCGCATACTCGGTGAGAGTTTGCCACGGTCGGAGCCCCCCAATATGAGGTTGCTTTGTTGGGGAGCATTCCTGCCCCGTTGGTCAGTTGAGGAGGCCTTCACAGAGATCCGTCAAGGCCTGGAGTTGGCGACGCATCCTTGCTAGCTCGTCAGCGGTGGCGTTGCATTATGGCTGCGTGGATGAGGATGCGTCTTGTGACCCTCGACGAGAATTGGGGGCTTGGTGTGATCCTTGACCACGGTTGCTGGTGTCGCGATAGCTCCCACGGGGTGCCATGGCTTTTCGTATCGTTCCCACAGATGGCGCCAAAAAGTGTAGAGGTGAAAAAATGGTCTTCCGAACCTCGTATCACACTTTCAAGATTTGTTTGTTTGGGGAAGAATGCCTAGCCACTCGTGGAAGCCAACAAACACCAGGAAGTGGGTGTCAGAAGGAGCCCTGGGTGTTACCCCTGGGGACAACCCTATGATGCTTAAGTAAGGTCCGTGTTGAATGAGGATCAACAGAAGATGAAGAGGAGAGAAGAGTTTGAGAGTAGAATGATCAAGCCTGAAATCGGAACGGGGTTTCTGGAGGTGCTCACCGTGTCCAGCGAGTGCTCGCATGGCCTGGGGTATTGTCGAAAGTTGACTCCTCCTGATGTCTCTTCCTCCCAGCAGGTCTGACAGTATCCTCATGTATGGCTCTCTATCTGTGTGTAGGCTTCTCCTTGTTTGCCCCCTGTCACCTGATCGGAGGTCTATTTATATCGGTTGTCCTGGCGGTGGAGGCCCATCCCTTAACAGGGAAAGACATGAGTTGTGGGGTAACATCTCCCGTGATCGTGGGGAGTTTCCCGTTATGTGCCCGTTTATCCGGGCCCTGTAGCCTTCAGGCGAGTCTTACGGCACCCTGGGCACGTGCTCGCCCACATTGAAGTAGGGGCTGGCGATGGTGGGAGTAACGCTCTGTCATCGGAGAGTCATCCGGTGCCCGAGATGCCCAGGTCGATGCCCCTTGTGGGCTGGCAAATCCTTTGTCCTTCTTTATTGGGCCGCCTGGTGCAGGCCACTAACTGTGGGGAGGCCTGCTCTACTCCGGGCCGGTCCTAGGCCGACGCAGGCCTGGTGTCAATGGGCCGCATGTAGGCCGAATTTGTTTTACCCTCCTCAGTGATGATGACGAGTAATTTCATACTCTAGATGATAACATCCATGAACGTTTAATGATGGGTTTAATTAACAGATTTTGCATTAGGCTACCAAGTCGGGCAAACGTAGGTGCGACTCACTAGATGAGAACATCGTAGGCATTTTGTTGATGGGTGAACATTGTTCTTAACAGATTTTGCATTAACCACTGTATAATTTCTATCACTATAGAAATGGAGTTGGAAGGTTTTGCTTGAAATGCACCTAGAATGGTTGTTTATATGTTTTATTTTACATAGTCAATAATTAATGCAAAGCACCGGTTGATGATGAAAGAAGATGAAATCTAGCAATTTCCCCTATGCAAGTTAAGTATAACTCAATAATGGTGTGTGGTTTCCGAACCTTTGCATCATTCCGCCTACTACCTATAGCATCAGAGCGTATGGTCCACTCTTCTTCGGGGAAGTTATCTATATACCCCTAAAGTCTTTATAAGTGATTTCTATATCCCTATCTTTCTTAGTTTACATATATAATACCCTTAAAGTATTCAAGAATTTATCTGTATACCCCTAACCCCCTGCCATACCATAAAAATATTACCTGTATACCCCTACAATCAATGCTTTAGAGTATAAGATCACTACTTAGTAGATTTTAGGGGAATACAAGTAAATTAGATAAAGGTAGGGTAAAAGATTATTTCTAAAAATTTTAGCGGTACGAAGGTAATTAACCCCTCTTCTTATTGTCTATAACCCTCTCTTCCCTCTGTTGGTGGTCGGTAGAGGTAATGAATTGTACGTATGCCTAGTTTACTAGTCTAGACTTGCCATGAACCCATCTCCAAAACTTTGACCTTAATAGAGCTAATGAGCATTCGGTTCTTGTTTAGTAGCATATGGCCCAAAAAGATTAGACTTTTTTGGAAGAAGAAGAGGATTCTTTCTTTCATTAGCTCATAGAAATGTACAAAGTATGAAGACAACCTTAAGCCACAATTACAGGCACAGCAAGCCAAAGCTTGTGAAGGCACATATCCAAACCCCACATAGGCAAACAAGAGGGAAATAACTAGCATAAGGGAGGAAGAGTGATCTGCTAGAACATTAACCGGGCTTCATCCAGTGACCATTTGCTGCAATTGAATGTCAGGCTCCTAAACTAAGGGAGGGCATATCTTGATCGACATCCAACTGAATAGAGGCATGGAGCAAGCACCACCCTACGAGATACACAATGATTCCCTAAGAAAATCATTAATGAACGCATCAAATAGCTAAGCACATTGACGACTTCGATGTTCTCCAAGTATGGCAAAGCCATGATAAGTGATTGTAGAGGGTATTTTCCATCCTCCCCAAAAGCCCAATAACACAGTCAGGCCCAATAGGCCATAGCTTGACTCATTAAGGCCGCCCAACTCATTTAGAGCAACTTAGGGTCCAATAAGGGCTGTCAAACCCAGCATATCCCGCGTGCCAAATAGATCCCTCCGCCATGTTTCACAACCGAGAGGAAAGCCTAGGTCCCTCTGCCAAGTTTCAGGCAGGAGGATAGCCTATGGGTAAATGGCGTGAAGTCCCTATGTGTTAGCTCAAGAGGTCTTGAGCCTTAATTGGACCTCGAGCCATCAGGACCTTGAGAGTATTAACTTGACCTCTAGCCATCAAGAGGTTTAGAGTATTAACTCAACCCCGAACCCCCAAGACAAGTGAAGTCTTTACTCGATCACGAGCAATGAAATAGCCTTAACTTGATCACCAAGATAGGGAGGAGCCTTAGCTTGATCCCAAGCCTTGGAAGAGCCTTAGCTTAACCACCAAGACATTGAGGAGCCTTAACTCGATCCCAAGCCATGGGAGAGCCTTAGCTCAAACCACAATCTTATAGCTCGACATAGCCTGACTGACACTCTTCCAACTTGGCTCCCATTGTCCTACCTCCAACATGGAGGTATTAGCCAGGACGCCATATCAGATGACACAAAACCAGCATGGCGATTGTGATAAAGGCCATAAGCTGTGAAAAGTGAACTCGTATGGCCAAATCTCCTTCAAAGGGTTATGAGGCGTCACATTGAAAGTAGGAGCTCTGTCAGACGCATATCCCTTAAGAAGCGCCACCCTATGTACTAATGCCTATAGCCCAAAATGCATGGGGATATGTATAATGCACTAGTGTTTATCACATGGCCTCCATCCTCTCAAATATAGTCCAAGTTGCTACTTTTCGAGGATTCAAAGTGCAATTATAGCCAGCCCTTATCAATAGATTTGTGCTCCTTTACAATGTTGTGATATGCTTTGCATCCCGTAAGCTGTGCCAGGAGGTCACCTTGTACAATCCTTTTCAGCTCAAAGATCTAGGAAGTCCCTACCAGTTCGCTCCGGCTTCTATATAATGAGGTCTCTGTGGCCCCACCTAGTATGCCACGCAACACAACACAACATATGAGAGGCAACCCCCTACATAGAGGAAAGCTCACAGAAAGAGGGGAGGAAACAAATAGTAGTCTATATGCAAAAGCTCTCTCCTCATGAGGCCACCCGAGAGTGAAGCCACCTTGACAATAGCTCCTTTTCTCTTCCACCTTCGCCAGGCTGCTTCGACAGACCATGGATGTCCCCCACTCCTGAGAGCTATTCCTCCTTTTACCAAAGTGCCTATTGACTTGAGTGTTAGAGGGTTCTATTGGGGCACACTCACCTACTAAGAACTTGCCTTGTAGGATGAAGCTTGACCAGATCCTCTCACAGTGGGGTTACCTTGGATGGCCCAATAGAAATGTCCAATGAGGTCCTGTAAGACCCATGGATTACAGATTCTTATCGGATTTATAACTCAGAAATTTTTCACGAATTTGGGTAATTTTTGTGGGCTTTTTTGCATGAGTAATGCATGATAAATCCATTTATATAATGAATTATAGGAAATGGAGGGATATTAACATAATTTTGGCTCTTTTAACCCCTTCTTGCAATTGGAGGTTTTATATCAAAAAATATATATGCCAAACCCCCTTTTTTCTTTTCACCCATGAGAGGAACCCACGGTTCCCTCTCCCACCTCACGCACCGCCCCCCTCACCGCCGTTGTTCTCTCGGCGTGCAACTCCACCCGGCCGCGGGCGGCTTGGAGGAGAAGACTCCGGCGAGTTCGGGACGACGGTGGCGTGCTTGTGTGGCCGTGAAGGCGGGCTCGTGTGGTGGTGGTTTTTCTCCATCATGGGAGGCGGGTTTAGCGTGAAGAACGGCGTCCTTTCGTGATTGCAAGTAGGGGTATGGATTCCACTTCGCGTTTGCGTGTTTTTCTATGCATTAGAGTGGTGAAATGCATGATAAAAGGGTTACTTTGATTCAAATAATGCATAGGAGTTATTTTTATTTTAAACCCTTATGAATTGATTGTCATGGGCATTGTACCATATGTTTTTGGTATTAAAAGCATGTAAAAATGGTGTATGACAGGTTCAAACAGGTTAAACTCATGTAATCCCCTCGTTTTGAACGAGTTGGGAGGGGTTTAAAATGAATAGGGCATTTTTTGCACTTTCTGGAATGGTAGCGGTCACCACCGGACCACTACCATGGTCTAAGCAGTCCCCACCGAACCATTAGGCTGGTTTAACGGCCTCCATGTGACCATTTTTCGTGAAGTTGAGGCGATGGAGGGGTAACGGTCACGCGAATGACCACTAATGTCCTGTTGGCGGTCCAGTGAGGACCCCTAATGTCCTTTAGCGGCCCAATGAGGACCGCTAGGGTACCCCGGCAAGTTTTTCCGCCGTGGTTGTTTAGCCATATGTTTGGGGTCGTACCTTTAGTATCTTTACATGGTATAAAGGTTTGAAATGTATATTTATGATCCATTTTGAGTCAGCTTCTCTTTCCTTTGTGACTGACCCACTAGTCGTAGCCCGACGACTCTCAGAGTCGGCCCACCAAGGAGAGGTGGCAGGGCAGTCCCGGTGTATGATTTTTAGGCTAGTTTTCGTGGGCCCCCTTACTTTGCAGTAGCGTCCCACTGGGGGGGGGAAACTAGCTAGAGGCCTGGCTCAAGGCATTAAGCTTGTGTGTGCACACGTGGTTGGGGGAGTGGACTTGCGCTGACGAGCGTGACCCTGACTAGTCCTTGTCTTTGGTTATAGTTACACTGTCTCAGTTACCATGTTCGAGGCGAGTGGGAGACACCCAAGGCGCAGTGTAAGTCATCAGTGGATGCGTCTGGTCTTTCTTCTAGTGGTTTTTCTTTCTCTTATCACTTGGTCTGTGGAAATTTGACTCTAATGGTGAACGAATGATTCTTATGTGTAATTATGTGTTAATTAGCATGAATTATTCATATTAGCTGTCTTCTTTAAATTGCTATTCCTGTACAGCTTCCTTTAATTGTTAAAGTTGCATGCCAGTTAGTTATTCCTTTGCGATTAACTATTTTTATTGCACTTTTTAGCTACGAGGTAGGGATCTGCAGGACCCCTACTGAGTCAATGAAATGAGACTCACCCTTTATTTTTCAGGTGAGGCACAACAGTCGTCTGGTTTCCCGCATGGTTTTGGCAGGCAGTCGTAGTGCCAGCGTGGTCCACTCCAGGGTATGCCCCGTGTAGTTGTTCTCTTTTGGCTCTTGTATAATTATGGACTTGTGCTATATACTTCTGGACTAATGTA
Organism: Amorphophallus konjac; assembly: GCA_022559845.1. Lineage (NCBI taxonomy): Eukaryota > Viridiplantae > Streptophyta > Magnoliopsida > Alismatales > Araceae > Amorphophallus > Amorphophallus konjac. The sequence goes on from CM040127.1 coordinate 150,739,808, forward strand.
TAATTATAAAACTCTGGTAATGTAAATTTTGCTTCTACTTAATGTAATTATTTCTTTAAAAATGCGCGTGTGATTGTAGATCTTTATGCACCCACAGCCTCTTTTCCAACCCTTTCGAAGCCTCATCAGCTCTTGGGTGGCGTCCCCAGGTCTTAGGGTATCGGGTCTCCGGTATCTGGGAAACTGGGTCGTTACAGGTCCCCACACGACCCCAACCATAAGTTCTTTCGTAGCCAACCTCGGTGCCACTAAAAGCAAAGCACCCCTACCCCCAGTTGTAGATGTTGAAGTGCCTCTGCCTCCACCCAACGATGACAACTCAACCTCCCGCCTCAAATTCACGATGGGGCAAGTTTTTACCCATCACTCGCGACCACTATCTGTTGGAACCCTGGTTTTGATAATGACATTCTATGAATCATGTTAAGACTGAATGCATATATATCTCAATCAAAACTCATCTGTGTTAGTTAGCACCAAGGTCGATGCACGTTTATGGTTATGCATACATATAGGTCAGTGCATACATAGTGAGTCTTCATGCAAGGATATCATATAATTCAGTGCATTTTTACCTTCTTATGCATATCAGGTCCGTGCAATTTTTCATCGGTCAGCATATAGGTCAGTGCATGCATATGAAGAAATGCACACAAGGTCGGTGCATTTTTATGTGTAGAATGCACATGCAGTCGGTGCATGTTTTTGTATTCTCCTAATAAGGTCGGTGCAGACTTCATTTCTCTGCATATATAGTCGGTGCACATCCTGCGTGAATGCACACAAAGTTAGTGCATGTTCTGATCTTGTGTACATAAGGTCGGTGTAGGTTTGGCCTTGAGCATGTAAAAGTCAGTGCATATACGTCATTAGGCAGAATGATGTCAGTGCATACTCTGCCTTGTGCAATATAGGTCCGTGCATGTTTCACCTTAAGCGTATAACGATCAATGCAACTTCTGCAACAAGCTTATATAGGTCGGTGTGCATTTTTGTTGCTGCACGCATGCTAAGGGTTGGTGCACGTTTGTGTCTCATGCATACAAAAGTCGGTGCACTCTTGATAACTGAATGCACAGTCGGTGCATATCTATGTAGAAATGCATAGAAAGTCGATGCACGTTTTATCATACGCATACAAAGTAAGTGCACTTTTTGCATCTTTCATATTAGGGTCGGTGCATGTTTCATCTTATGCATGTAAGGGTCGGTGCACATCTTTGCCTTATGTATATAAAGGCCAGTGGACATATGTCTAATGCATGTAAAAGGTCTATGCATTCAAGTCTATGCATGTCTCTAGTCGGTGCACATTTAGTCTCATTCATATAATCAGTCTGTGCATATGGATGTCCTTATGAACTCCTCTAGCTCACAAAGTGTTCGACTAAATGCCTCTGTTCTGATTGGCAGGCTCAAGTCAATGCTGACCCAATCTTAACTTACCAGCACGTGACCCAAGGCTAGTCTAGACTAGAGACTTAGCCACGTGGAAAGCACTTCTTCAGATCGAACACGTGGCCTTCAATCAGCGTACTCTTGCTGGAGTTCTTGGGGGAGAAACATGTGTTCCACGCGCCCAATCTTTCACGGCATATATATTGAGGCCAGATTCCTCAGATCGATAGATAAGAAAAGTACAAGAAAAAGGGGGATCTAAGAAGCCATTCGAAGAGAGGAAAAAGAGTGAACGAGAAGGAAAGATAGTGAGAGCCTGCTCCGAAAAGAAAGTAGAGTACCGTCAAGAAGAAGAAGATCTGAAGATTTGTTCCATTGTGTCCTTTGGATCAGATCCAAGGCACAACGCTCCTGTGTGAGCATTTCAATTTATTTTCACTGTCAGCTTTCCGATGCTGAATCTTTTGGTTTTCTGTTTTCATTTTTTATACTTCCTATAAGCTGTGTATCAGCGGAGGCTAAGCTGTAAGGCCCAACGAATCAAGCTGTTAGGCAGCAATGGCTAAGCTGTATGGCCCAGCGGATCGAGCTGTTAGGCAGCGGTCAAGCAAGCTGTGAGGCTCAGCTGTTGTTGGCAAGCTGTGAGGCCCAGCCGTTCAAGCTATCTGGCAGCGGAATCAACACTCTGGTTGGAGTGTGGGGTGGATGTAGGTCCTGAGGACTGAACCACCTAAAAAGCTTTTATGCACTGTGGTTTGCTTGCTGAATCATCAACCGTTAGATGTATGCTAGGCTCGCTTCTATCTACGATTCTATCTGAGAGGATTTTGTGTACACGCATGTTTGATTGGGTTTTGTCAACGGCATAGACTTACTTGGTGTAGACACGCCAAAATTGACGTTACTGTGAGTGCATCTCATATTGCCTTGTAATGCCCCAATTTGACCCTCAAATTAACTTTGTTGGAGTGGTTTTTCTCACTTTTCTTGGATTTCTCCCTTTTTTCTCCCTTTTCTTATTTTTTCCTATTTTTTTGAATTTTTCTAGATTTTTTAGATATTTTTATCTATTTTTATGAATTTTCCAGAATTAACGACTTGACGTGGGACGCCTTTTAAATAGCGGCTTAGCCTTGGGCGTTTCTTGAAAAATTGACGTCACTTCCATTAGGCGTCAATTCCTCTCATTTTCCTATTTTTCTGGATTTTTCTGAGGATTTTTCGGAATTTTTTATGAATTAACGACTTAACAAGAGACGTTATTTTGATTTTTAATAAAATAAAAATTAAAAAAATTGAAATTCACGACATGGTTGAGGGCGTCACTTTTCAAATTGATTTTTTGAATATTATTTTTAACTCCCTTTAAGAGGTGATTTGGTGGACTTCCGGGTGTCAGAAAAATACGAAAAAATAGTCATTGGAATCAGCACATTGAGATGCACCTCCACCTAAAAAATGAGAAAATAATATTGAGAAATAAAAATAGCCCTATTTTGAATATTTTGAATTAACGACCTTGATTCGGACGTCAATTAAATTGACGCCCGAATCAACAGTCATCCTTTCTCTTTTTGCTGTTTATCATATTGAATTAACGCCCTTCTTTGGGGCGTATTTTTAATAACGCCTTTAGTTCAGGCGTCTTTCAAAATTTTCAAATACAGGAAGATTTTATTTCTAAAAATTGATTCATGAAATGACGCCCTTGTCCCGGTCGCGTTTTTAATTAACGCCCTATGGTAGGTCGTCAATTGTTGAATTGACGCCCTTATCTTGGTCGTCTTTCGGTTTCGTGTCCTGCTCGACCGCGGCTTTCCCCAGGGAGTTCCCTTCTCTGTTTGGTCATCTTCCTCAATTGGGAACTGGAGTCCTTGCCTCCAATGACTCTTGCCCATTCTTATCTTTCTATCTTACTTGATTCTGCCCTTTTAATAGAGCCTTGCGGCTCTGTTATTAGGTTGGATCCCCGTCTTCTTCTTCTTCTTCTTCTTTTTTACAGGACTGCTGCTGCTGCTGCCGGCTGAGGAAGAAGCCCCCCTTGCGTTGCCTGATCATCATCAAGGCTTCCTTCCCATTGAATATCAAAGCCAAAGCTCAAACGCAGGCCTTTCTTATTCTTTTTTCAATTCTTTTCTTTTGTTCATACATATGCATGCATATTGCATCTTCGGTTAATTTCTCCCTTCTCAACCACGTTGAGGATATTTTTCAAACAGTGCAACCCCGTTGCACACTTCTTGTTATTCTTTTTATTATCATATCATCATCATATTTCCTTACCCTTTTGCATAGGGGTTTAAAGGGTCAACACCCACAAGGTGTGTTCTTATATATGTTTTTTTTTCATGCTCATCCTTTTATGAACTTGATACTACACTCACCTTGTTTCTAATCCATTTTATTTGGTGTTTGTCTTTGTTTTGTAAGGGTAATCAATTAAAGAATAACTCTCTTCATCGGCCGGCCGATTGAAAGAGAAGGAAGGCACTCACAATCACCCGCTCTTTAAAAGGTATTTTTCGCGATCCCTCCACTTTATTATTGTTATATCCTTTGAGGCCCTCGCGTCTATGGCGATCACATCTCCTTGTTGGCACCTCGTGCGTTCTTATTTTTTTATTCTTTTAATTGTTCTAAGTGGATTTCTTAGAATCTACAAATTGGCGATCACGGTGGGACTTCCACTGTTTTTCTATTGATTACCCCTTTCCCCTTTGGCACCCACGTGTGCCCTTTCCCTTTGGTACCCACAGTACCTCTCCTTTGTGCCCCACGGGCACCCTCCACTGTACACACTGCATACTCCCCGAGATGAGCCAGTTTGTGATTTTTCTGAATTAACGCCTTTCACAAAGGCGCGTTTTGATTTAATCTTTATCCAGGGCGTGTTTTATATATTCGACGCCTCCTACGAAGGCGTCTTTCATCACATATCCCTGGTGTTTTATTCTGTCTGAGGATTCACGTCCTTCCCTGAGGGCGTCCTTTTGTTGAGAAGCGCCTCCCATCAAGGCGTGTTTTTCTTTGAGCGTGCGCACCACACACTTTTGACGCCCTCTGCCAGAGGCGTCTTTTCACATTTAGCGCCTTACACTAAGGCGCGGTTTTGTGATTCACGACAGCGACGCTGTCGTCTCTTTTACTGGTAGCGACTGCTGCCAGGTCGCCTCTTTCCTGTGTGTTTACAGAGGCTTGTTTCTTGTGATCATTCATGCTGGATTGATACTTACCTCTATTATTTGATTATATTGGTGTGAGCTGCTTATCTTATCTTGCATTCATCCATTTGCATTGGTTTGGGAGACCTCCTCTCTCTACATTAGGAGCCACACCCCCTCTTGGTGAAGGAAGGACCCTCCATTGAGCACTCCGTCTCATTGGACCGAAAATTCCTAAACCAAGCCTCCGTAAGTCCCCGCACCTTGGATTCCCTCACGGACGTCGGGCAGGTTGTACCCTTGAGGTCCCGGGTTTAGTTGGCCTATATACGGTGATAGAGTGTCCTAGTTGGCATCGAAGTGAACTTGTATTGAAACTAGGATCATCCCTTGTGTGAATCATTCTAAACTTTGTTGAAAATCACTTTAATTCACCAAGGTTCAAACACAAAAAAAAAATCAAAGGTAACCATTCCAACTTGTGTGCTTCTTTGCAAACTATTTTGCTTGAACTTTGATTGTATAATGGCTTACCATGATAGACAAAATAACATGTTTAATCCAAACTTTGCTCATGAGGATGCACAACCTAGCACATCTTATACTCCTCAATTTCAACATGTTCGTCATAATTCTCACCATATTTTCAAGGGACCACGTCCTCATTCTTATGATTTTGCTCGACCCATGGGCAATATCCAATCTCATGGTCCCTCGCCTCAATCGCGAGCCACTACTCCTACGGGACCGTCTCCTCCCAACGATGAGAAGGTCTCCCAGATCTTGCATGCATTAGATCATCTCACCCCTCAACAAATCCAAGCCCTTAAGGCCGTTGTTGAGGGTGCATCTCATTCCTCTCATCCCCCTTCAAATCCTACGCGGGTGGCCCATCACCCCCTTCCCTCTTCTATTCACATTCCTACTCGGGTGGCCCATCACCCATCTCCTATTCACACTTCTCCTCGGGTGGTCCAATGCCCGCCTCCTTCTATTCCTCCTCCATCACGGCCCCAAGGCCTATTTATTCCTTGCAACCCGACCCATCTGGGTCCTTCTATGGGTCGGCCCATTAATTCCCTTCCACGGCCTTCTTATGCGGCCCCTCCTTCAAGGCCATGCCAACCCTTTGTTGCTCAGGTCACGCCCATCCAACAAACTCTTTTCAACAAAGTCACTTCGTTGGAGGAACAATTAAAGAGGGTTACGAGCCCACGGCCCGCTCCTCCCACTCCGGTTAATCCCCTTTACGCAGCTCTAAATGACATTACAAAGCTGGAGAAAGATTGGAAGGATAGGAGAGACGGTTGCGGCGTCGACAGTTCAAGCGAGCAAGAGCCGGCAAATTTCAATGTTCAAGTGGACGCTGTCCTTCCTCCACCCACATATACACCTCCACTACGGTGTTCACTTGAACCGGCTAATGAAGAACCGACAATTGAAGAATCTGAGGCGCACAATGATGAAGCTATGCAGGCACCCCTTCCGAGTTTCCTTCGCTTCCCTCTCCCTCCACTACCGCTTGATGAACCCCCTGCTCAGGACGAAGTCACCGTCCCCAACACATTCCCCGTTTATGAGACTAATTGGTGTTACGACGATGGGTCAATACTCCAATCACCCATGTCGTTGCACCAAGACATGTCTCCTATCCCTAACACCTCTCGCCCCATCCGGCATTTTCAACACACTAAACCTTCTCCGTTCACCCCTCCCGTAACCACCCCAATAGCCTCCACTCCACCGGCCTCCACCGAATCTCCATTACCCTCCATTACGCCAGTCTCCGCCAAGCCTTCCATTACACCTCCTCTTTGTTCGCCACCTCAGCCGTCCACTATGCCTATGACCCCTACCCCATTACTTAACCCTTTACCCTTACCTGTGGCTAGTCCTGAGCAAGGTTCACCCTTTTTTGCACTCGAGCCAACCCCGACTGCTTCCAAGCAAAGGGAGAAGCTCGACGTGTTTGAACCTTTGCTTCCACTCACCCTTTCACCTCCACCATCCATGGAACCTTCCGCCTCCGCTTCACCCCCCTTTACTACTCGGAACGGGCGTCCTTCTGTAAATACTTGTGCCGAAGATGATCAAGAGCTGGGAAAGAAAGATTTGGCCATGGCCATGCTGTTCAAGATGCAAGAGTTTATTTGCCGGATGCCAATCTGGGTTGTTGTGCCAAGCAGGGTTGAAGAGGCCGAGTCCCCGCCACTGCTCGCTAGAAGAGAATGCCAAGCGTTGATGCCGTATAAGTTTGTGCCCAAGGGCCGGGCAGGGCACCCCTTGTTCCAACTTTCAAATCTTGAACTGTTTCTTCCATACAAGGGACGAACGCCCATCTTGATCAATATTCTTCATACGCTACAACCCCTGGGCAACACAATGCTTCATATCCCAACAGTTCAACTCCCTCACACTATCACTTTTCACTCTCCAGGGGAATTGTCATTTACCTTTGAAGTTTCATCATGGGCTTATACTTTATCTATTGGGCCAATTGGCTATACACTTTTACTGCCATGGAGGGGCAGTTACCTTGGTGCTGAAGGGCTTTCCACTATTTTATCCACCTTCTATTCAACTCCATCCACATTCTTGTCTGTCACATTTTCTTCATGGACCACTCCAAGGGTAAAGAGGAGGATCCCATCCTCTCGCCCTTCATGTTCGTCATATTCTTTTCATCTCATGCATTCTGTTGCATCCATGCATTCATCGCATCCCTTCTATTGCATCCACATGCATTTACACTTCTTCTTTCCCGGGTTTCAAAACCCGTATCTTCCCCGCCTTCTGGAATCTCCGGATCCCCCACGTTTCCCATATCTTCCGCCTCTATCTTCGGGATCTCCAGGTCCTCTTACACTCACCGGGCATTGTGTCCCCTCCAATCATCCCTCAGGGCATCGCGCCCCTTTCCAACTATTGCATCCGCACTCCCCGGATTTCTCGCCCGTCCTCCTTGGGCATCGCGTCCCTCAATATTTGCTTCCTCCGGAACCTCCGGATCCTGCTCTTTGGGCATCGCGCCCCTACACACCCTCAAGTCCGGATCTTCTGGGCTTCTTACTGATTCTCCCTGGGCATCGTGCCCCTTTCCGTCTTCTTCCTCCGGAACCTCCGGACTTTCTCCCAGGGCATCGCGCCCTTTTCTATCTTCTTCCCCCGAAACCTCCAGATCCTTCACCCCTCTCTCAATCCCTTGGGCATGACGCCCCTTTCCATTTTCTATCTCCGGAACTTCCGGACCTTCCATCTTTCCTCCAATTCATCCTCTTGCTTCTCCGGGACATCATGTCCTTCATTCTTTTCTTCCTTTTCTATCATCTTTTTCCATTCCGAGGGCAACGCATCCCTCGATATTTCCCTCCGGAACCTCCGGACCCTCCTGATCCTTTTCATCCACTCTTCCCCGAGCACCGCGTCCCTCGGCATCTCATTCCTCCGGAACCTCCGGACCCTCCATCTTTCTTCCGATTCATCTTTCTACTCTTCCAGGACATCACATCCTTCATTTTCTTCTTCCTTTTTCATCATCTTTTTCCCTATTTCTTCCCTGGGCACCGCGTCCTTCGATATCTTATCCCTCCGGAGCCTCCGGATTTTTCTTCCACTCATGATTCTCCTCCTCTGCCTCCAGACCCTCCGGATCTGCCTCTTTCCATCTATCAATTTCTTCTTCTAATTCCTCATGATCATGGGTCCGACCCAACTTCTTCCACGTCCACTGTCTTGGGCATCTGCCCATTCTCTCACTGCTTTCGAGGCTTTAGTCCTCACTCCTCCTTCTAATTTTCCGCTTCTTCTGTAGACCTTTCATGTGATCAGGGTCTCCACACCTTAGTGAGGGAGTTCTAGCCCTCGCCTCTCTTCCTTTTTTTCCTTATTCGTCTGAGTCTGGTCTTGGCACCACTCCTTCTTGTTAAGCCACTTTCAAACCCTTTGCTTCCAATCCTTTTGACTGCCAAAGAGGACTATCCCACGATGATCAACCTCGCCTCTGACAGCTGCTTCTACAAAGGTTGCAAGGTAACATATTGGCGTAAGTACTCATTTCATGATATCATTATCTCATTGCTTCACGATGATTTTCAAAATAAAGTGCTTCTTAACAAGATTAAGAGTGGTAGTCAAGACCTTTATCCTAGGTCGAATCTTTATCTTTACTAAATCATTCTCAAAACAGTCTTTTAGGCTTGTTTTTGTAGCACCTTTGGTTAATAAAAAACCTACGCCGGGAATTCGACATTCTCTCCCCGCTTGTTAAGAGTAACCCTTAGCTGGGTACCGCACACACTTCACGGCGTCCTTAGCCGGCTCCTTTGGTTAAACACCGTCCCTACTTTGGCCATGCCATGAGAATTCTTGAAAGTCTTTTTCTCTTCTTTACTCGGCCGCGTGCAGGGGCAAGAGGTCGACGGGCGAGATGACCCACCCAGGGTAATCTCCAATACGAGAGGAGTCTCAAATAGGGGCAGTCTTGACCCAAACTAAAGTCAAATTTCATGATACATCTAGTCAAAAGGGATATTATGAAAATCAAGTCAAAATTTTGATAAAAGCAAAATTATGAATTATGGCATGACAAGAGTGGCAAAGTCCCCGCAGGGAAAACCCTGGTCGTATGCATGTCAAGGGTCTAAAAATCAAAGGCACAAAGCTCCGGCACAACAGACTACCTCTTTGAGGGGAAATACCTTGGAAGGAATTCAAGTCCCGACATCTCCCATCCTGCATAAAGCTTATCCTCAATTATTCTTCTCTTCTCCCTCTAAGACCGAATGTTTCTCGGGTATGGCCTTGGTAGGAGCACCGTTAATCAAGGGCAGTCAGTTATAGGGGGCCACCCTTCAATGCACGCTCGGCTTTGGGTAATTTTAGCGAAAGGGGAAGGAACAAGGACCCCTAGTCAGTGGTTCAAAAACACCCTTTGATGCTGTATTAACAATGTCTAAACCAAAAAAAAAAATCAAAAGAAAACAATATAAAAATTTTTGAATATTTTCTAAGCCAAAATCCAAAAAGAAATTGAATATTTCCTGATCAAAATCCAACAAAAATTGAATATTTTCAAAATTCATAATAAAAATTCAAATATTTTTCAAAATCCACATAAAAATTCAAATATTTTCAAAACTCATAAAAATATGCATATTTTAAAATCTAAAAAAATTACATTGTATTTTTCTGATGGTATTTTTTGCAAGAACAACAACTTTGCAAGGACCAAGAGCATGGGATGAGTCCTCTCCATTCATTACCATCTACCTTTTGATTCTTCCCATGTTCACAATTGATCACATCTTCATAATTTTATACGCATTACTCCGATTATTCATCTCTAAATCTTTTTTATCAAATCTTGCTGATCACTCCGCCGATGGGCATTTTCAGATCTTGATCATTCAACTCCAAATCTTGATTAGCCAAGATTGTCATCCTCATGACAAACAACAAACAATGATGCTTTGCAATGATGCTTTAACTCATGCTATTCATGCTAAATATGTGTCGCTTTGATTCATGCTTGAATCCTATCCACACCAAGCTTTGAGTGCTTTGGTTGCTATACATGCTTATTGATGCTTTGATTCATGCTTGAATGCTATCCACACCAAGCTTTGAGTGCTTTGGTTGCTACATGCTATTCAATGCTTTCATACTTGAATTATATCCCTTCTATACTTGCTATACTTAAATGCCTTATTCATTACTTGTTATCTTTTATATCTTGGCTAATGAAGTTTTGAGCGCAGGAAAGAAGCTCTTGGTCCCACCGACTAGGCATCATCATCCAAGCCCCACGGTGTTTGCACCTCATTTCTCAGTTCTCTCATGCTCATTGCTCCACCATCTCCCTGTATGCATTCTACTATATGTTACATACGCTATTAGATTATATCAAGGACCTTGTGGCTTTGATAAATCTGGAATTTGAGTTCCCCTTCATCAAAAACAATGATGATTCCAGAGGAGTCTTAGTCATACGGATAGGCCGTTGAGCCATCCGAGACTGGGGACGATGGTTCCCTTTTACGAGTTGGTGCGTGGATAAACGGGCTTCGGCTTAGTATCAGCTCGCGAAATCGGTTTCTTGACCCGGTCTGGGTAGCTTAACAATATTATCCTTGATTATCTTACATTTTCATTTATTTTAATTTTTCCTTTTAAACCCAGCATGCATTCATATAGGACTTTGAATTAACGTTGGAAAATCATTCTGATAAGCTGATTTGGAGAGTCAAATTGATCTTAATCTTTCCAGATCTGAGATATTCATTGCTGAATGGAATCCTCGATTCGTTTTGTCGCTATTTTGGGTCATTTTCTCGAAAGCTCCTTATTTGGATTTCTATCATCTTATTTCAATCCTTTTCCCTTGATCCACCTTGGCTGTAGCACGTCCACATTGGCTGGTAACCGCTCCCCAATGGTGAAACCTACAGGTTTGTGACCTGGGGTACTTCCACCGCGCTGGAAGTTGATCATTCTCCTTCGTGCCCGCGTGCACACTCCTCCTCTTATCCAAACATCGTTGATTTCATTGAGTTTCCCGAGATTGCTTCGCCTCGAGCTTTTGATTTAATTCTCATCAAGTGATGTTGATTGCGTGTCTCATCACACCTTGACATCTACTTTTCAGTTTGCTCTGCTCCCTTGCAAAGCAGACGCCAAGGCGGGGCAGCTGTAGACACGCCAAAATTGACGTTACTGTGAGTGCATCTCATATTACCTTGTAATGCCCCAATTTGACCCTCAAATTAACTTTGTTTGAGTGGTTTTTCTCACTTTTCTTAGATTTCTCCCCTTTTTCTCCCTTTTCTTATTTTTTCCTATTTTTTTGAATTTTTCTGGATTTTCTGGATATTTTTCTCTATTTTTATGAATTTTCCAGAATTAACGACTTGACGTGGGACGTCTTTTAAATAGCGGCTTAGTCTTGGACGTTTCTTGAAAAATTGACGTCACTTCCATTAGGCGTCAATTCCTCTCATTTTCCTACTTTTCTGAATTTTTCTGAGGATTTTTCGGAATTTTTTATGAATTAACAACTTAACAAGAGACGTTATTTTGATTTTTAATAAAATAAAAATTAAAAAAATTGGAATTCACGACATGGTTGAGGGCGTCACTTTTCAAATTGATTTTTTTAATATTATTTTCAACCCCCTTTAAGAGGTGATTTGGTGGCCTTCCGGGTGTCAGAAAAATACGAAAAAATAGTCATTGGAATCAGCATATTGAGATGCACCTCCACCTAAAAAATGAAAAATAGTATTGAGAAATGAAAAATAGCCTTGTTTTGAATATTTTGAATTAACGACCTTGATTCGGACGTCAATTAAATTGACGCCCGAATCAACAGTCGTCCTTTCTCTTTTGGCTGTTTATCATATTGAATTAACGCCCTTCTTTGGGGCGTGTTTTTAATAACGCCTTTAGTTCAGGCGGCTTTCAAAATTTTCAAATACAGGAAGATTTTATTTCTAAAAGTTGATTCATGAAATGACGCCCTTGTCCCGGTCGTGTTTTTAATTAACGCCCTATGGTAGGTCGTCAATTGTTGAATTGACGCCCTTATCTAGGTCGTCTTTCAGTTTCGTGTCCTGCTCGACCACGGCTTTTCCCAGGGAGTTCCCTTCTCTGTTTGGTCATCTTCCTCGATTGGGAACTGGAGTCCTTGCCTCCAATGACTCTTGCCCATTCTTATCTTTCTATCTTACTTGATTCTGCCCTTTTAATAGAGCCTTGCGGCTCTGTTATTAGGTTGGATCCCCGTCTTCTTCTTCTTCTTCTTCTTTTTTACAGGACTGCTGCTGCTGCTGCCAGCTGAGGAAGAAGCCCCCCTTGCGTTGCCTGATCATCATCAAGGCTTCCTTCCCATTGAATATCAAAGCCAAAGCTCAAATGCAGGCCTTTCTTATTCTTTTTTCAATTCTTTTCTTTTGTTCATACATATGCATGCATATTGCATCTTCTGTTAATTTCTCCCTTCTCAACCACGTTGAGGATATTTTTCAAACAGTGCAACCCCGTTGCACACTTCTTGTTATTCTTTTTATTATCATATCATCATCATATTTCCTTACCCTTTTGCATAGGGGTTTAAAGGGTCAACACCCACAAGGTGTGTTCTTATATATGTTTTTTTTCATGCTCATCCTTTTATGAACTTGATACTACACTCACCTTGTTTCTAATCCATTTTATTTAGTGTTTGTCTTTGTTTTGCAAGGGTAATCAATTAAAGAATAACTCTCTTCATCGGCCGGCCGATTGAAAGAGAAGGAAGGCACTCACAATCACCCGCTCTTTAAAAGGTATTTTTCGCGATCCCTCTATTTTATTATTGTTATATCCTTTGAGGCCCTCGCGTCTCTGGCGATCACATCTCCTTGTTGGCACCTCGTGCGTTCTTATTTTTTTATTCTTTTAATTGTTCTAAGTGGATTTCTTAGAATCTACACTTGGGAGTCTGCATTTTGCAGTTCTTCTGTTTGATCTAGTGCTTCATTGGCTCTCATATTCAGCAGAGCTTAACTGACTGTAATTCTACATAAGTTTAAAGTCTTCAGTTTAAGTTTTAAACTGATCAAGTTTTTAGAAGGGGATTCATTCACCCCCCTCTGCATCCTTGTTGCACCATTGTCATCCTAACACTTGGTATCAGAGCAAAAATCTACAACAGAAGGTCCAACGACTTGTAGATTAGATCCTATCTCATTTTTGGTGCAAGCTGCTTTCATCTCGTTCATTACTGTCTTCGATCTGATTTGTATTTGTCTGCAATGGCTGAAATTCCTCAGTTTACTGGTTTTGAGTTTTATGGCTGGTTTGGGAAATTTAGAGACTACGTTATTTCTGTTGATCCTAATTTGTGGATACTTATTACACTTAGTCCATATGACATTCCACAGGATAAAACCCAATGGAACGCTTCAGATAGACTGAAGTTTTCTGAGAATCAAAAGGCCTTGGAACCAACGAGAAGGGCGATAAATGCTGACCAATTTCCGTTCATTTCTGAGTGCAGGAGTGCTATTGAAATCATCAACATGATAGCAGCCAGCAAATGTGAAGATGAAGTGAAGTGCCTCATGGCCGGATATCACAGTAGTGATCAGATGGAAGATTCATCTTCACAGTTAAATTCTGAAACTGATAATTTTAGTTTTGAAGATCTTGTTGCATTGCATGAACATTTGATTGAAAAATATGAGAAAGTAAAGTCTGAAAAGAAAAAGCTAAGAAGAGAAATGATCTCTGAAATTACATGTTTAAAAGCAGAGAATGAGAACCTAAAATTAGACATGAAAAAGAGAGAAGGCTCTTGTGAGAAATGTTTATCTGTGAACAAATTAAATGCCAGCATTCAATCTGATGATGCTGAAGATAAAACACTAAGAGCTGAAGTTGAAAATCTTAAAATGAAGCTACATGAATGTAAAAAGGAGAGATCTGAAATAAATAGATTGAAATCTGAAATTGAAAGTCTTAGAAACAAACTTCTTGAAGCTGAAGGCTCATGCAATGAATGTGCTTTCTTAAAGGAATTGATTGATGATCTTGATTCTGATGATAACATGCAGAAGAGTCTGATCATGTCCTTAAAAGAAGAAAATGAGCTATTGCTTGAACAGAAAAAGGAAGCTAATCAATATGAAGATAAACTGTTGGAAGAAAATAGCCATATGAAAGAACAGAACAAAAAGCTAATGATCCTGAACGATGTTATGTCAGAAAAATGGTTAGCTATGGAAAAAGGAAAATCTGTCTTGAAAGAAAATGAAGCTAACTGTGAAACAAAGCTAAAATAGGAAATAGACAAACTCCAAAGTTTGAATGATGCTTTGTATCATCAAGTAATCTCCTGTGAAACTGACATTGCGAGTTATGAGATTAGCATTGCTTCTTTGCAAAATGAGATTGAAGATCTGAAAAATTACTTGGCAAAATTTGTTAAAGGGAAAGATAACTTGAATAAACTCCTTGGCTCGAATGTAAATTTTCAGAAAGAGGGTATGGGCTATAGTCCAGTTAATAAGAAAGTTAATGGCAAGAAGAATTCAACTGTGTTTGTAAAAAGCTCTAATGTGACACGAGGTCGAGTAAGGACTTCAAACTGTCAGCCGGAGAGCAGGAAGGCAAGGTGACTAGAGAAGAATGGAGGAGCTCGACCGGGGCCTCACACCCATCCCCATCTCAGGGATGACGCAGTCACGCTCTTCAATTCTTCTTTGCAGTGATGGCGGTTGCAAGCATTGCAGTTGGCACGGCGGTGGTGGCGGTGGTGATGGACGACGACGGCAGTTGAACGGTGAAGGAGGAAGATCGTGGAGCTTCGATGGGGCTTCACACCCGTCCTCTTCTCGAAGACGATGCACCGGAGCTTCACGGATGACCTCCATGGCGGGGCGAAGTGGGGTTGGGCCTCTCACCCGGGGTTCCAAAAATCTGGAAGAACACTTATAGCCATAGCTAAACTGGTTTTTTCTTCGTTCTATTGCTTCAAATAAGGACTACAAGACTTTTTTTATAGACTTCACAAAGAATATCAAAGGACAAACTCTAAGACTCTTTAATGCCTAGAAATATGAAAAGACACCTATGACTCATTATAACTCTCTTAAAAATTCTAAGACTCTTTAATGTCTAGAAATATGAAAAGACACCTATGACTCATTATAACTCTCTTAAAAACTCTAAGACTCTTTGATGCCTAGAAATATGAAAAGACACCTATGACTCATTATAACTCCCTTAAAGACACATAGGGATATCAAAAGATAAACTTCAAAGACCCTTATGTAAAATAAAGAAATTACAAATATTTTAAGATGGATGATCAAGTCCAATGTCGATGACGATCCCGTCAAACCCCTCCGCTTGGAGAAGGTTCGACCTCGAACCTCGAATCTCAGGATCCCGGTCTGATGGAATAGTCCGATTCCCTAAGCTCTGATACCATTTGTGTTATGTGTGTTAGCCATGGCTACTTATGCTCTCTAATATTTGGAACCCTATGGGTGAGAAGCCCACACCCCCACATCCACCCCACCATGGAGGAGAACCTGCCACTCCGGGTGCACCATTCCTGAGATGGGAGCGGGCGAGAAGCCCCATCCGAAGCCTCGATCGACCTCCCTCGCCATCCACCGCCGCCGTCATCCGTCTGCAACCACAACTAGCGTCACCAGTGACATCGCTAACCACCTTCACCACCGCCCAAAATGGAGCCTCCGGCCCTCAGCCCCCTCTTTCCCTGCAACTGTAGTCACTCTTCTCCGCCCCCCTCTCCCTCTAACTTCTTCTGCAACGGCCATTCTTCTGCTCCCCTCCCCTTGCCGCAACCCCACCTCCTCCATGCAGACCATCCCACCTACACGTAACCCCTCCCCTCTCAGCCATCTCCCTCTCCTTCGAACCCCCTCCTGCCCTCCCTCTCACTTCCCCCTTCTATGCACACCCACACTCATGTAAAATGGGCCCCCCATGCACGTAGCGGCGTCGCTTATCTCCTGCCGCGGCCACCCCCATGTCCATGTCAGCCGCCATGCAAAGCAACCAGCCCTCCACGCCGATGTCGCCGTCCAGCTCAGTCGCGATCCACGGCGGCCACCCCTCGCTCCCTCCATAGCTCGACGGCGCTGCCCCCCCAGCAGGCCGACAACCTACCCAGCATGCTTGGCGGTGCTCTCCCCACCCCCCTGTTGTGGTGGTTCCCCCACCTCTCGCGATCTCTCTCTCTTCGTAACCTTCTCTCTCTCTCTCTCCATTCAGTTCTCTCTCCTCTTCTCTCTCTCTATTTTAGTTGATTGTAACAAAAAAAATGCATGTGTGAAGAGAATGAGAGGGGGTCGGCCTCTCTCCCGTCCCACTCATTCCCTCTCTCTTCACTCTCTCTTACATATCTCTGTCTCTCTCTCATTACGTTTCTTAGAGAAAGAAACAAAAGAAAAAAATGTAAAGAAAGGGAGGAGTTACGTGAGATGCATGGCTTGCCATGCTCTCACTTCTTTACGTGAGGTACATGGCTTGCCATGATCTCCTCATCTCGTTATAACCCTTTGAGAGTGACAAAAAAAATGGCAGGAAAAGGTGGCAGAGAAAGTTGAAAAAAATGGAAAAAGAAAAGAGAGAAGGAGAAGAGTTAAAAAAAATGGAGAGAAGCTATTTTTGAAAAGAAAAAAAATAGGAGAAAAATGGGAGAGAAAAATGAAAAGAAAATCTCGGACTCGGAGGTTCGTCTCACGTCAAGCTCCGAACAATAAAAACCTCTGGTTCATCTGTTTTTCATTTTACTGCTCAGAAATAAAAAATTTTAAATAAAAATATGAAAAAGGTTGAAAAACAGAAAACGAAGAACAATGTTCCTCCTGTGAATGCCCTTAGTACTTCTGGTCACATAATGAACAAACATGTCACCAAATTGCATGGATGTCACTACTGTGGTAGGAAATGACATGTTATGGATGATTGCATTATTTTGAGAAATGATGAGTTAGATGCATGCAAACATGTAAATGCAGTTAAAAACAAATATGTGAAAAGACATGTTAGAAATATTTCTAATGCATGCTTTTATTGTGGAAAAAGAGGCCATTATATGCATAACTATAATTTAATGAAACAAGAAAATCAAACTTTTAGAAAAATTCATGCTCAAAATAGTTATGTAAATAAACATGCTAGAAAATCTGAAACTCAGAAGGTTCATGTTAAAAACAATAACTTACAGAATTATCATGCTAAAAAGCATGCTGTGTTGAATTTGGAGTGTTTTAATTGTGGGAAGGTTGGACATGTAGCTTCACAATGCTGGTCAGTAAAGAAACACTATCATGCTAAACATGCTCAGTTACATGCTTTTAGAAACATACACATCATGAATAACTCTACACAAAATCATAGATATCCAAAATGCAATCATTATGGAAAACTTGGTCATTCCATGTTTGAATGCTATTGGATAAATTATGATTTGAATACATGGAATAATTGGAGTACACCTGCTAGAGGTGTTACTCATCTAACCGGACCCAAGGGTTCTTGGGCTCCCAGATATGCAAGGTAATTATGTCTTGCAGGTGTGCCTTGATGGACAAAATAAAAGAGGTTGAATAATTACTCAAGGCACAAGAAGGTCAGTCAAACCCCATTCTTACCTTGCTTGTTTTGCTTACTTTATGATTTGAATAATTCTTCCTTGAGTTCCTACATGATTGGTCAAAATGACTCTTGTGTTGCTATTGAATGCCATTTCATCAAGCAATGTTTTGATTAAGGCTGTATTGTAATGAATGCTGAACTTCTTGATCAATCTGCCACATGTATGTTTCTCATGAGAACTTGTTTAATTGATATATGTCAAAAATTAATTTTCATGAGTAGATGCATAGGTCTGCATGACCTCTTGGTATATCAAATGGAAGTTGGGAGAAGGGCAGATGTCTTCTGTCTGGAAACCCACTTTAAGATAATTTCTATATAACTATCTCATCCCGGGTTCTACCCAATTCTCACATAGGTTGGAAATTTCCTCCTTAGTTCTTAGGTATGGGTCTAAAACCTTGGACTTATCCTATGACATGACTCCTTTCCCTAAGTCCTGAGACTTAGGCTCTGATACCAACTTAACTGTCACGTCCCGAGCCTTTATTACAGCGGAAGACTAGCTCGAGGAACGTGAACAACCAACATGGTAAGTCTCTTACAAGGTAGAATGATCAGAGCGCAAGACAATCTCACACATAAATACAATTGCACAATATTTACTCAACTTCAACTTATTTCATTAGCAATCAAATATTTAAAATACAATCACAAATTTCAACTTTCTTCATCATACTAGACTCAAGAAATAAGAAAATTACATAGACTCAATCTAAACAATGTAGACTTTCTAAGTCTTCACTCATTCTTCATTCACTCTCAGACCCGCTATTTGAATATTCCGAATCTGAATTTGAATCACTTCCATCTCCTGAAAAGATTGGAAATAGGTAATGAGTACACTTTCCCAGTAGATATCTTCGCATCAACATGATTAGTAATATTTAAGTAATTAGTATTTTGGCTCTAAAGAAATAAGGTAAAATCATGCAAATGTGATCAATCATGGAATTAAACCAAAGTAACACGATGATCATGTAAGATAGAATGAGCAAGTATGAACTATCAAGAATGTAACAAGAACATGATATGGCCTTCATGAATAAGAATGTAACGAGAATGTACTAGCAATATCACGTAGTCATCACCCAAACATCTTTTGCTTATGAGCAAGTATTTGGTGAATTTCTGTGGATTATCATGTATCAAGCAAGAAAGTCATGTACAAGTATTTTCATGATACCCGTGGATCTTCACTTATTTATAGAGAAAGTACTCACAGTGCAATGCGACGCCAGTAGCATCATACCCCATGATTTATAATAGTATGTTTCCGACAATCAACCGAGGGGACTAGCATAGAGCCCTTGAACACAATCAGTGCTCGATCGCATCTTCAAGTATAAATCAAGCTACTTCCACGTTTCAAGTAATAAAGTATGGCCAATAATATAGCAAGTTCAAATAAGTTCATGATAACAATAGTTCAATGAATGAACGCTTCAATGAAGAAATGCGAGTCAAGAATGACTTAAAACAAGGTTATGCTCATGGGAATAATTCGACAACATAACGGTACATTCCTTATTTTTCCATAATTTAGAATTAAGTATCTTGAACAATATGACAAGTCCTAGACCATCAATAATTCATCTTGGAACTTTGGAATGTAAACCCTTAGGTCAAACCTCGGGTTAAAACACTCACGCATTGTGACGGTCAATCAATAGGCCGTTACATGGACA
This sequence comes from Amorphophallus konjac, assembly GCA_022559845.1. Taxonomy (NCBI): domain Eukaryota; kingdom Viridiplantae; phylum Streptophyta; class Magnoliopsida; order Alismatales; family Araceae; genus Amorphophallus; species Amorphophallus konjac. The sequence goes on from CM040127.1 coordinate 150,759,225, forward strand.
TAACGGTTGAATATTGAGCCATTAGAATGGTTGAATCCAGAAGAAAATAGCTATGGACTCAAACAATGTGACGGTCATATATTGGACCGTTAGATGTGCCTGACAGTCGAATATAGATCCGTTACATATCCAGAACCCAAAAATATCGATAGTGCTTTCTAACAATTGAGCTTTCATGGTACAACCAACTCGGCATCCTAGTGGGAATCCCAGGCTCGCGGAGAATTACGGAGGCCTTGAAACAAGATTTCCTAGTCCATTGGAAGGAATATCCAATAGAGAGGTCCTCAAGTTCAAGAATATGTTCCTATAGTGCAAAGTGTGAACTAATGATCATATACCGGAATATATGCCATGTACTTAGAGAATTGACTCTATAGACAGAAAGAATGTGTAACAATGTGAAACCATGATAAAACTCTGTCAATACATCAGTAAAATTCATGTTTTAATACAAAACTATAGAGTTTTAGCAATGAAATTAATATATACTTTAAAATAACTAAAGTGCTTTAAACATACATGAGTCAATTTTTAGACTCAAAGTTATGAAAAATAGGTCAAAACTTAGATAACTAGGCTTATTCATAAGTAAATTCGACTGTTTTTAATCCTGTCTCGGGTTGACAGAACACAGTTAATCTGACGGTCGAACATGAGCGCGTCACAAGGCTGTGACGATTTATCGTGGAACCGTTAGAGTGTTGTAACGCTCCAGTTATGGTCCGTCAGAGATAACAGAGTAGCTTAAGTATAACAGGGAGTGTGACGGCTTATCGTAAGGCCGTTACGTCCCTCTGACGGTCTAACTATAGGCCGTTAGAGTCCTGTTGACAGCATAAAAAGATAAAAGACTATGCCTTGAAACATGTCATGCTTTGAAAAGACTTAACTAATCTAGTCATGATAAAACGAAGTATAGTCCATCTAGATGCATAGGTTGCAGTGAATGAACAAGCGAATATCTTTTATCCTCATTTAAGGCTAAAGACATGCATGTATGTATAGACTTACTAAAACATGAAATTCAAAGTCTACGATGCATGGAATCAATCAAAACCAGAGGGCTTTTATCCCTAACATGATATTCTTGCCATTCATGAGATGACATACCTCTTTTCTGGACTTTAATCTTCCAATTTGGGACTGCAAGACACGCCCTAATCCTTCCCTTCTTGTGAATTTACAGCAACTTCACGTCGCTCTAACTCCTCAACCTCTTGACCTAAGGACGTAAATTTTGAGAGTAAGAAGATGAAACTAAGGGGAACAAAAAGTTCTAAAGAATCAAATCCTAAATACCTCGTTTTGATGATCTAATTCCCTGATCTTCAGTGAACCTTTGCTCAGATTCCTAGGTTGCTAAGGTCGTACCAGCAACTTTGGAAGCTTCTAGCTTCTTGTGTAGTTGATCTCCTAGCATGAAATTTTGAGAGCTATTAGTCTAAAGTATTATAAACGAAAAGTTCTAAAGAACTTACCTGAAATTATGACTCCTTACCTTGATTCCACGTGAGCCAATGTAGGGGTCACGCAGGTCAAAACTAGGGTCTATTTATAGGGTTTTGGCTAGGGTTTGAGAATAGATCGATTCTAGAGTCCTTGTTAAAGCTTAGATTGACTTCTAAGAGTCCTTAACACCTTTACTAGTCTTCCCATCTCGATCCCTAAGGGATAAACTAGTAAAAATCCAATCTTTTGGCTTGTTCTTCACTTCACGGAACTAACAGAGCGTAACGGTCGAAGGTAGGCGCGTTACATGACTGTGGCGGTCGCACGATAGACCGCTACATCCCATGTGCGCAGAATTCAATAAAATTCTAACTCTTTTATTTGTTTATCCATATAATTATCTATAAAAATGGTATTTATCCTTAAAATTCGTGAATAGGCTAAATAACCTTCTAGAATATGAGTCAAACTTAATGGGCTTGGTGCATAAATCTATCAGGTTTCAATTAAATAGGCTAGGTTAATTGTTTACCATATTTGGGCCTTAATAATGATTTATTTAACCCAATATTCATTTATTAATTCATTTAGACTTTTAATAATTCTAAAAAATTCTTAATTATACCAGAAATAATTTATAAAAATTCTGGGGCATTACACCTCCCCTCCTACTGCCATCTGCATCATCATCTTCTGAAGCGCTCTCCACGCTTCGCTGAGATCGACAGCATAACGCTTCGCGATGGCCTTAAGCGATGGAAGAAGGAGGAGACGCCCCTCAGACCTTTTATAGGCCGAAGGGGGTGCTAATCGCCTTAAATGACTCTCCCCTTAAAAACACGCTAAAGGAGCCTTCCCTAAACCGGTTACCTCATTTCCCAACATCCCCCCAACGGGACACGCGAAGCGGCAAGTCATTTACGGCGACATGGAAAAGCGGAAAGGTGCTAGTGCCATATCGGTTATTTGACAGATCGGCACGCGTGATTTCCACATAGAAAATCGGCACCTTTCCCAAACGACTATGGATACGGTAGTCAAATCACGCCAAAAGCGATAAGGAACAGTCAAATCAATACTTAATATTGCCGCCGCTATATTTTCCCAAAAAGTCTTACACAGCTACATGAAAGGAAAAAAAAAGCAAGAAAGAAAGAGCTTATACATCAGGCCTCGGGCCCATCTCCAAGCTCGGTAGACAAGGCCCCCTCAGCATCAGACGATCTGCCCCCAGTATTCTCGGCGACGACCGACCCAGGCACTGACCCCACCTGTGTAGGAACTGTCTCGATCGCGTGCCCTCCCGAGGCTGCTGGAGCCGGCGATCGCTCGGGCGAGGTCGAGGCCGACCGACCCTCCTCTTTGCTCGACGTATAATGGGAAGAGTCGGTCGAACCCCAATCCGAGTCATAGCGTTGTTCGGAAGGAAAAATGAGCCCGGACGCTTAGGCCTCCGCCTCTATGATGGCCCGATCGAAGACCTGGGAGAAGCTCTTCCGAAGGCCCCGACGGAAGCTCGACTCATAGTATGCGAGGGCAGCCTAAAGAAGAGTAGCGTGGTAAGCCTCTGAGCATCTATATTGCTCGAGTGCTTCTAGCCCCGCCAGCTCCGCCTTCCTCTTGAGCTCGGCTATACTCTGTTCTGACTCAGACAACCTTCTCTCAGCCTCAGTCCGTGCATCCTCGGCCTCCCGGACTCGACCTTCGAGCCCCTCTCACTCAACCTTCCATTGATCGTCGTGCTCGACCTGAATCCTGCATTTCGCATCTAGGAGCTCATTCTTCCGATCGACCATACGACGGGCCTGGGCCAGCTGCTCCGTCAATGACCGAGCCTCTGTCTGGCTTGACTGCACATGTGCCCGGAGCAAGGCCACCTCCCGATGAAGCTCCTCGAGATCAAGGGTCAAACGCTCGACCTTTTGATCAAGCGCACCACGGGCCCATGAAAGAGTCTCCCGCTCTGACTCCACATGAGCATACGCGCCCACTACCTCAGCTCCAAGCTGGGCCAAGACCAGGCCACCTTCCATAAGTTGCTCGAAAAGCATGGAGGGGGGACCCCTCTGGAGTTTCTCTCGCATGACTCCTGAAGCTATAGAGTGGCACCTCCGATACAGAGAGGTATAGACGCTGAAGGCACGAGTCGAGGGAAGGGAAGTCCTCTCCGGAGCGGCCGGGCTCGGGGCACCTCCCCCGAGCGATCCCGCCTCAGGCGCCCCACCGGTTGGCTCGGGATGAGCGGCCCCGCCGCATACCTCCCTGGCCTTGGTCGGCTGTGATCAAGTCGCTTCAGCCTGCGACCCTCCAACCTCGATCGGCTCAGACCGGGCTCCTCCGTCTGGCGCCCCCTCTACTTCGCTCAGCGTCCCGACATCGATCGTGACCCCTTCATTGTCGGCCCCTTCTTGCTCTGTAGAGGGGAGAGCCGGCAGGGAAACCTCTTCGGCCAGGTGGGTGACCTCCACCTTCCTCGCCTGTTTTCTCTCGGCAGACTGAGCCTGCATGGAAGACCTTAGCAACTTCGCCACGGGATCCTTGCGCTTGACCCCCCGGCATTCGAAATCGTCATCCCGGGCGACCCGCTTGCCCTTATCTCGGGCACGGGAGGAGCCCTCCGAATCTTGGAGATCGCTCGGAGCTGGCGTATCATCCTCGTCGACGATCCCCAACTCGGCTGGCGGTGCCTCATCCTCAATCGCTCGCCTCTGGTCTGAACGAAGAAGAGCAAATTAAAAGAAGAAAGGCACTTACTCGATAAGAAAGAGAACAAGTCCCTGAGATCCTTACCTGTCGGCAGCAGTGCTCGAGAAAGGTACTCCTCGATGTTGGACGAGGTCACCAGCCCAGCAGTCGGACGACGACTATGCAGAAGGATGGCAACATCTCTCTCCACCTCCGTGGAGACCTCTGTTTGCTTCGGAGGAATGTTCGGGTAAAAGTTGGGCACCGTCGGGAAATTCCAGACCACACCGACCGCCGACGCGCCCACCCAGAAATATTGGGTCTTCCACCTCTTGTGAGATGAGTCCTTCCCGGAAAGGGACACGCAACTCCTGTTCTGCTTTGCCTGGATGAAGAAGAAGCCCTTCCTCGCATGAAGATTATCCTTCAGCTCGAAAAAATAATGGAAGAGGTCCAGCGAGGTCCTCACCCCACACTGGCCACAAAGGAAAATGAAGGAGAATATGAAGGTATAAGAATTGGAAACCAGCTGGACGGGAGCCAGCCGGTAGAACTGAATCAACTCGGTGATAAAGGAATGGAGGGGCAGGCGAAAGTCACACTTCCAGGACTAGAGGAAGGAATAGAAGAGGCCAGAATGAGTGGCCAGGCTAGACTCATGAGGTTCAGGCGCGAAAAATTAGAATCGCCAAGGCAGCACATACTGGTTCTCCAGTCGTTTCACCTCAACCTCCCCCAACTCGCTGCGGAGAGGCTCCGACTGTACCAAGAAAACCCTTGGGGTCTGTTCTTTCTACCGCCCCTCGGCCTCAAGACTTTGGTCTGCCATTGAACAGATGGAGGAACTGGAAGAAGAAGGGGAATGCTCCAGGCCAGAGGACTCCGGAGGGGAAAGAAGCTAACAGGATCGTCGTGAAAAAATCTTCTTGCTCCGCAAAGGCCGCTGCGATTCTTCGCTCCTCCGAACTACTCACACGGTGCCTGAGCCCCCCTATATAAATGCAAAGGAAGGCAAAACCCTAAACCCCGGAATATAAAGGGACGCAAACAACGCGCAATGCCTATAACCCCTAGCCGGAGGCGGCGCGGTGATCCGATCTCCCAAGGAGGGGCCTTCTTTTATTCATCATGACGGGCATATTTTCAGGGCACGCCGCATCATATGGCCCCTGTCAAAGAGAGATCTCCACCCAACTAGAGCCACAATAAGTCCAGCCCAAAATGCTACTCGACCGAGCCTAATCTTGGCTCGGGAGTAGGAGGGGGACAAGTGGAGAGTGGAAATCTAGCCGCCCGTACGGAGAGGCCAAACGAGGTCCGACCCGACCCAACGAGGCCCAGCTCCTTGAAGTGGTAGCCCCTAGGCCCACTCAATATAAGCCCAATAACTCACTCAGAACAAGCGCTTCCTAGGCGACCTTCGGGTTGGGAAGTCCAATCATCAGTTGATCGGGAGAGCTCCTTCGGAGCCCCATATTCCTTTCCCAAACCGTGCACTTATCGCTCAGGAGGCACCTCCTGGGCGAGCACCATATGCTCGGGCCAACTGATGGAAGCTTATATGTGCGGCCGTTACGCATCCCTTAAAAGCTGAGAGTTCAAGGGGATAGGGGAAACCAAGAGTCCGTATGCTATAAAGAGCCCACAAGGAGGACGTAATCCCCCCCCACCCCCCGAATCTCCTCAGCTTACAGGGATCATGCACTCAACGAGCCATTATTTAAGCCTGAAGAGCCCTATTGTGCGGAGGTAAGCCAAAAAAACCCTGAGCAAGAACCACTTCACCTTTCGGTGGAGAGGGATCTCGTGCTCCCATCTTCCTCCTAACTCCTTCCTTTGCACTTGTGCTCTACTACACTTGCTGACTTAAGTATCGGAGGGTTTTCCCCGGGGATCCATCCCTGGGCACCCCGGACCTGTTTCCCCTCTTGCAGTTCATACTTCATGGCTACGTGGTTATCCTCTTCCCCGCTCAGGAGTAGTGCGAGATCGCCCCTCTTCAACAGCGTAGATAGTGATATCTGGCCAACCAATGAAATGTCAATTTTACCGTTTTATCTTGAGCATCAATGCTAGGAAGGTGATATCATCTTCCTACAATTCATGCTTTACCTCGACTGTCGCCTTCACTGTGGGCACCAACCTTACATAGGGGAGTTGCGCAGACGTTGGGCTCGTGCCTTACATAGGTGTTGGACTCGCACCTCACACAGGCTCTCTTCGACGCCGTGGTGACTATGATGGCCCCCTACCTTACCCAGATGGGGATGTAGCATCGTCGACCATAGCACAGCCACCTCAGGTGAGTACCATATTTGTTTCATTATTTAACTTGTAAATTTTGACTTATAAATACTCCTATTTAGTTCAAAGGAACTTAATTGAAAACTAATTTAGTTCAAAATAGCCCCTTTGGGATAAACAAGAAAACTCGGGGTCAGGGGGGTCCAAAATATGAAATGCAAGCTATGAAGGCTTGCGGATTGTTCCAACATGGGCCGGAATGGTGAGTGTGATGTATGGGAACATATGAAATCTAAATCGGATTCTCGGTTTGGGCTCGATGTTCAAACCACCCTTTTTCGAATTAAGTTAGTTTAAAACCAAAGAACTCAGGTTCTTGGAGTCAAAAATCTGAAATATCAATTTGATTGGCATGTCGATTGTTCCAATACGATTGTGGTGGTGAGAGTGAGGTGTGAGAACGGATGGAATCTAAATCAGATTTTGGGTTTGAGCTCGAAGCCCAAACCACCCATTAGGAATTAATTTAATTTAAAATTGAGAAACTCGATCTTGGGAGGTTGAATAACTGAAATACAATTTTGATCGTCATGTCAATTATTCCAACATGATCGGAGAGGTGAGTGTGACCTGTAAAGAAATTGACAAAATCCAAAACAGATTCCCAATTTGGGCTCAGCACTCAAGGCACACATTTAGGAATTAAGTTAGTTTAAAATCGAAGAGCTCAAGCTGGGGGAGGGATTGGAAAACTGGTCTAATTGGTGTGCCGATTATTCCAACACGATTGAGGAGACGATAGTGACATATAAGAGTTGATAGAATTCAAATTGGATTCTTGCTTTAGGCTCGTCATTCAAATCACCTATTTATGAATTATCTTAAAGCATAAATTAAAGCTCGGGTTCGAGAGGTTCAAAATTTGAAAAACCAATTCGATCGGCTTGCCGATTGTTCCAACACGACTGAGTGGTGAGAATGAGATGTGGGAACTAAAGAAATTTAAATCGGATTCTCGATTTTAACTCGGTACTCAAACCATCCATTTAGAAATTAAGTTAGTTTAAACCTAAAAAAGCCCAGGTTCGAGAGTGCAAAATCTTAAATGCAGGTTCGATCGGTGTGCTAATTGTTCCAACCTGACCGGTGAAGTGAGTGTGATTTACGAGAATTGACAGAATCCAAATTAGAATATATATTTGGGTTCAGCACTCAAACTACCCTTTTCTGAATTAAGTTAGTCTAAAAATGAAGAACTCGGATTCAGTGGGCTCAAAATCTGAAATATTGGTCCAACCGGTATGCCGTTTGTTTCAACACGATCGGATGGTGAAAGTGAGGTGTGAAACTGATGGAATCCAAATTGAGTTCTCGGTTTGGGCTTGATAGACAAAAACTCACGTGGTCAATATGTTCTCTATTAAATTTTATTATCGACTCACAATTAATTAAAAAGAAGATAGATAAGTGTTGACACCAAGTCGAATTTACGGAGAAATATAGATTTTGAAGTTAAACATGTTGTGTTTTTATGATTAAAATAGTGAGAGAATTGAGATTTAAAAGAACAAGATTAGAGTTGAAAATTTAAAATTAACTAATCTACGATGAATGGACACTGAAAACTAAAACTTAAATTACTAATTAAACAAGTGAACAAAAATTACCAAAATCAACCCAACACACTTAGAAGTGAAAAGGAGAGAGATTAAGAGATGAAAATGAACAAAAGAATAATACCACTTTCATTACATTTAAAGAATAAGTTTATAAAGTGCTCCGCAAAAGAAATTAAATCAAAGATGACTAAAATTTATGAAATAAATAAAATAAACTACTGAAGAAATACTACAAAGAGAGAAATAAATTGAAAAGAAAATAAGAGAGAGAAGTACGGGAAGGGCCTTCGCCCTCCTCCGAACGACCACACCGCCTAAAGACGCCTCACAGGAGCCGCCTAAAGACGCCAACACCAAAAGGCCGCTGAGAAATGTCGAACTAAGAAGTCAATCCTCCCGAACGTTCTCTACCTACGTAGTAGCCCCTTGCATAAAACCTTCGAACACCCAAACCTTCGCGACCGCCAGCTTCCCTTGCACACGCGCAAATGGGGGGAAGTTTCCGCGCGAACCCCAGCCACTTTCCTCACATGAAGGCCACTTAATTAGCTGCCTTCCTCGCATGGAGACGTACGACACCTAGCCGGCGGCGCCCATGCACGCACGCAAACGGGGAAGCCTTCCCCATTCGAACCACCGAGTCTTGCGAACACACCAGACCGGTGCATGCGAACCCCATTCCACACGTCCACCAGCCAACCGGCCGTGCACTGTTGTTTCCATACATCCTGCTCAAACGCAGCAAATTAAGCCTTCCGCCACCGCCGTGTGTTTTGCAACCTCGCCGCCGCCGCCTTCTTGTGGCATGAGAACGTCGAACAAAGCCCATATCCTCCAACAAGATAAATCCCCACATATCGTGTTCTCAAAATAAAATAAATTTTTTTATACGAAAAGTATTGCTAAACAATAATTTACACTATAATTATTTCTGTAAATACATTACGAGACATATCACTGTGCAACATGAAATTATGTAAAAATATTTTATTTATTTATAGACATATCACTTCTTTTTTAAAAAAAATTATAAAAAAATCACGTTTAAATGATATTTATGTACTATTTGAATTAATCCAGCGATATATCTGCTAATATATTTTTAGAAATGATTTTTATGTAAATTCACCTCTAACAATGATTTTCATTCATACAAAAATATCTAAAAAAATCAATTCATGCATCCAAATGATCCTCCAATAATTATATCTAAGAAATATAATTTATACACAATCATCCAAATGATTAAGGAAATAAATTTTCATCAATTTTTACACATCAAATGATAACTTTGATAAAGATAATTACATGAAATGCACTCTGGAGAGGGGTAAACCAGTGGCCCAAAAAACATGTGGCCCGGAGCAGCCCAACTAGGTCCAACTCGACCCAACAAGGCCGAACTCCCCAAGTGATAGCCCCATTTAACGGGCACACTTAGTCAGAAGCCCAAATCACTCGGACTCATACTCCCTAGGCGGCCCTCAGGCTCGGAAGACCGAGTAACGGTCGCTCGGGAGAATCCCAAGCGACATCTGAGCATAACCGACCGATGGCGCCCCCGTCACCCAAGAAAGGTCCGACCGCCCCCTAAGTGACCGCCACATGCTCGAACCGCCAACTGGGCCCTTATCCAGGCAGATGTTACGTTGCCACCTAGGACTAGGAAGCTCAAGGGGATCGGGGAGGGCAAGAGTCCTCAAGCAGTGAAGAGCCCTCAGCAAGGACGTAACTCCCCCTAGTCCCTCAAGCTTCCTTGACTCTAGTATAGGGGGCAAGCGACTATATAAACTCAAAGGAAACCCTCCAGAAAGGTAAGCAAGTCTGAGTACTCAAAGTCACACTTATTGGTGGAGAGAAATCTCGTGCCCATCTCTTTGCTTCTCCTACTTCTCTTTTGCCTACACTCTATCAATTTACTGACTTAGGCATCGAAGGGTTTTCCCCGGGGTCATCACCCTGGGCTCCTCTGATCTGTTTCCTACCTTGCAGAATCCTCATCATTAGTGGCGACGATCAGTGTCTATCAAGGATCATACGGCTTAGGCTTCAGCACGAGATCTCGTCTCTTCATCTGGCGCCGTATGTGGGAAACGAGCAAAGAGCCAATATGGTACGAAGAAGTTCTAGTAGGAGAAACGTCGGTGACAAAGGGAAGGCACCGGCGCCTGGGGGAGGGGAACCTGTGCCCTCTCACTCTTCTACGGGTCCCCTCTCCAACGCCAACAATCAAGCTAACGCCCTACCTCTGCCGACCACGGGGGGACAACACCATCCCAGGAACCCAGATGCCCTCCAGACCCTTAACGCTAAACTGGATATCCTCGCCATCTTTATGAGGACCCAGGCTGCCAGGGAGGAGAGGTCACGACTTCTCCGGATGAGTCCCCCCCACGCAAAAGCCTCCCGACAGATGGCAGAAGGCCGCTTTACGGTCCAAGGCGGACGTCTCATCCGAAACGGGCATGGCGGGCCCTCACAACCCCCTGCCCCGGATCAAGAAGCTTCCTCCAATCTACGAGGGAAGAAATCCAGGTTACCTCAACAGCACACGAAAGTGGACGCTCCCACCGAGGAGCGGCGGGGCAACATTCGGGGAAGTACTCAGAGCCTCCCGGCTCTGCCCCGGCATCAGCCGGAGCTGTCCCTCCGTCTATGAGACTTTGAGTGGCGTTTCGCTGAGAAGGAGCGGGCCCTCCGTACCCTACAAAAGAGTTCCACAAATGATGACGAGGAGCGATCCCCATTCTCCGATGATATTTTGCAGGCAGAAATCTCACCAAGAGTTTCCCTGTCGACCTTCAACTCTTATGACGGCCATGGTGACCCGACCGACCATTATGACAGCTTTGACGCGCTGATGACCTTGCACGGGACGTCTTACGCCGTCAAGTCCCAAGCGTTCATGACCACTCCGATCCAAGGCGCTCAGGCCTAGTTCCGAGCACTCGCCCCTAGAGGCATCCTCAACTTCCGACAGTTTGAGCAATTATTCAAAGAATGCTTTGCTTGCAGTGGCCCTCCAAGGTGGATCACAGGACTGTTGGCCCTCAAGAAGGCACAGGGGGAAAAGCTGTGGGCTTATATCAACCGCTTTAAGTAGGAAGCCCTGCGCATCCCCCGCCTGGACGTGGCCTCAGCCATCACCGCACTGACCAGAGGCACCTGAGACGAAAACCTCCGTCGAGAATTGGTGCTCCACCCTCCCTCCTCTCTTGCCGACTTGATGACCCTGGCTCTACGCCATACTGAGTGCGAAGAAGTCCTTAACTCATGCTGAGACCCGACGAGCTCGGGAGGGTGAGAAGGAGAAAAGAAGCGACCGTCCTAGCAGACCTCGGGCCAAGGGAAAAAGAGGAACCGAGAAGGAGACCGTAGGGAGCCTCCGCGTAAATTCAAGATGTACACTCCTTTATCCACCCCCGTCTATGAGATATATCAAGAAATCAAGGACTCGGGCCTTCTTCACCGACCCGAGCCAATGAAAGCTGACCCAAGACGCCGCAGTTGTCGAAAGCACTGCCAGTTCCACAATGACCATGGCCATCACACTGGTGACTGTCAACAGCTCAAGGACGAGATCGAAAGCCTCATCTGCCAAGGACACCTCTCCTAGTATGTGGCCGAGCAACGGGGGGACCGCAGAGTCCCCCCAAAGGAAATTGACAATCGTCCCCGCGAGTCCACAACAACGTCATTTTAGGAGGATCGGCCTTAGGAGGGGACAGTAGTCGAGGAAGGAAGTGTCACGCCGAGTGAGCCAGCAGGGCTTCTGAACCCCCCCAAAGCTCCACCGACAATCGACCAGCAGGCCCTGGTGTTCTCAGACCAAGATCTAGAAGGGGTAGCTACCCCGCACGACGACGCCCTTATAATCTCGGCTACTATAAACTATTGTAGCGTAGATAGGATTTTAGTGGACAATGGTAGAGCCCCTGATGTTTTGGCGTATGAATGTTTTTTAAAGATGGGTGAAAACCCATCGAAGCTTCGCTTGATTCGAACCCCTCTCTGTGGGTTCAATGGCCAGGCAACGTATCCCGAGGGAGCCCTAAGCCTGCCTGTCACTCTCGGTACCCCTCCAAAAATCATCACATTTATGGAAAACTTCATTGTGATTAAAGGGATGTCGGCCTATAACGCCATCTTTGGCCGAGGTATTATCGGCCGGATAAAGGCAGTGCCCTCCACTTATCACCAGAAAATGAAGTTTCCCACCAAATACGGTACTGGGGAAGTCTGAGATAATCATGCAATAGCTAGAAGGTGCTATGTAATCTTGGTCGAAGCCGTAAGGCCAGAGGAAGAAAATAAAGAGTTCAGGGAGGTCGAGGATAAAATGACGGTAGGCAAGCAAGGCGGGGAGCTGTTATCAATCTTCCTCAAAGACGATCCGGCTCTCGAAGTAAAAATTGGGGCAGATATATCACCCGATGTACAAAAGTAATATAAAGACTTCCTTGCAGAGTACATTCAAGTCTTCGCATGGTCTGATGAGGATCTTCCCAGAATTCCTAGGGAGATGGTGATGCACAAACTCAACCTCGACCCGTCGGTGAAACCAGTCCAACAGCGAAGAAGAAGGCACGCCCCATAAAAATAGGCGGTCATTAAAGAGCAGATCAATAAGGGGGAGAAAATCGGGCTATTCCACCCGGTCCTTTACGTGACTTGGCTCACCAATGTCGTCCTGGTGACAAAAGCTTCAGGCAAATGCCGGATGTGCGTGGACTTCACATACCTCAATAGACCCACTCCGAAGGTCTGATATCCATTATCAAGCATCGACCAACTGGTTGATTCAACCTCGGGTAATGAACTCCTCAGCTTTCTGAATGCCTATTCTAGGTACCATCAGATCTGGATGAACCTCGTAGATATCAAGAAGGTGGCCTTCGTCATCGACTACAGTGTATATTGTTGCACCCGAATGCCCTTCGGGCTGAAAAACACCGGGGCAACTTATCAGAGGTTGGTCAACTAGATCTTCGAAGAACAAATCGGGAGGAACGTTGAGGCCTATATTAACGACATGCTCATCAAGACACCCAAAGCTGAGGACCATTTCACTAACCTGGCCGAGACCTTCGACACTCTTCGAAGGTACAATATGAAGCTCAATCCAACCAAGTGCACCTTTGGAGTCAGATCTGGAAAGTTCCTGGGATTTTTGGTGACCCAACGAGGGATTGAAGCTAACCCTGACAAGATCTAGGCCATCCTAGACATGCGGCCACCCGCCTATGTCATGGATGTTCAACGCCTGACAGGAAGAATTGCTGCACTCAACCATTTCCTATCCTTAGCGGCAGAACGATGCTTGCCCTTCTTCAAATTGCTGAGAGGGCCCAAAATGGCATCAACTACCTTTGCTTAGGATAGGGAGTGCTAGAAGGCATTTTTTGAGCTAAAGGAGTTTCTGGCCTCACTGCCAGTATTATCAAAGCATGTGCCCGGAGAGATATTATACCTCTATCTCCCGACAACCCCCTCTACAGTAAGCTCGGTCTTAGTTCGAGACGACCGAGGAGTGAAGAAGCCCATCTATTACATCAGCAAGGTGCTCCTTGAGGCCGAAAGAAGATACCCCGTAACCGAGAAACTCGTGCTAGCATTGGTGACCTCAGCTAAGCATCTCCGGCCTTACTTCCAAGGACACACCATCATGGTGCTGACCAGTGAACCTCTAAAGAAGATTTTGGCTCACCCCGAAGCTTATGTTCGTCTCGTCAGGTGGGCAATACTACTCGGGGCATACGACATTTCTTACGGACCCCGCCCGGCCATCAAGGGGCAGGCTCTCATGGATTTCATCGCAAAGAGTGTTGTCCCACCCGAGGAAACGTCCCAGACAGCATCCAGCCCCGCCTGGGACCTGTTCGTGGATGGATCCTCAAACTTGACCGGCTGTGGCGCCGATATTCTCCTCGGATCCCTAGAAGAAGCGGAGCTACAATACGCTCTGAAATTCAGCTTTTCGGCATCCAACAACGTCTTCGAGTACGAGGCCCTAATCTCTTGGGCCAGGATGGCGCGGCGCTTGGGAGCCGAGCGAGTCAAAATTCACACCGATTTCTAATTAGTCGCCAGTCAGATCAATAGGGACTACGAAGCTCTAGAACCGTAAATGATCAAGTACCTTCATCTGGTAAAGGAGATAGCCCGACTTTTCGAGAGTTTTCAGGTGATCCGAATAGCTCGGGAAGAAAATTCTCGAGCGGACGCCCTCTCTCATTTGGCCTCCTCCATCAGCCTAGAATGGACCCGGTCAGTCCTCCTCGAGGAATTAGAACGACCGAGCGTGGAAACCAAGCTCGTGGATGATGAGAGTCTATGAATGATCTAGAGGGGGGTGAATAGATCAGTCACCCAATAAAATCGACTGCAGCAGTTTCAAGTGTGGAAATAAAACAAACTGCTGCTGGACGGCAGAAAGATAAGCTAAAGCGATCACAGAAAGCCAACTCTAGCAGATATGAACTTAAACGATCCTAAAGATGCATCTACTGCGGATGGAAGAGATAACCAAGATGCATAACAATTCGCAAGACAAACGCACAGTAGATAGGAAATTTTTAAGGTGGTTCGATCTCAAACCTGAGATCTACGTCCACCCCACACTCCAAATCGGAATGTGGCTTCAACCGCTGATACACAGCTTCGGGGTCACAACCCTACAGACAGCTGGGCATTACAGCTTATGCCGTCCAGAGGAATCCTCCTCTACAAATCACTGGGACTTACAGCTTCACCCGTCCAGAGGAATCCTCCTCTGCCCGCTGAGCATCACAGCTTGCTCTGCTGACACACAGCTTGAAAACAAGGTTTCAGAAAGCAAGATAGAAACAAACGAAAAACAAGAAATCCCCAGAGGGAATGTAGCTCACAATGAGCAATCTCAGTTCTGGTATCTGAACCGAGAGAGTGATGAACAAACATTCAAAGTAAATCTCTCAGACTCCTCTTTCTCAACTCTCTCCTTCTCTTCTTTTCTCTTTCTTCTCTTTCTCGTCTCTCTGGATCGTGCATGCTCTCTCTGCTTCTACACTTCTTCAGGTAAGTTCCCAACTTTGATCACTTTTCCCCTCAGGAAGAAGCTTCTTATTTATAGAGCAGTGAACAGATAGAGCGTGTGGTCATCACGATTCCCGCCCGAATATCTAGGTCACGTGTCAGCATCATAGTCTCGTTGCATTCCACGTGTCAAGATCCTGGCACTTTCTTTCATTCTCGAGTTATGTGCCCTTCTTAGATTCCTCAAATAGAAGTTCTGTCAGGTCAGACTTATTATCAGTTTGAATCAATCTGAAGGAAAAGAGAAGGATGCATCGAGTTAGTTCAAGATTTGAACTAAGCATGTACAGACTTGATGGATATAATGCGGTATGCATATAGGAAGGTATGTACAATGAAGATGAATGCACAGACATACCACTGAGCTGTGTACAGACTTTTGGTGAGCGTGCGACAAGACGATGTACAGACTTGCTGGATATAATGCAGTATGCATATAGGAAGGTATGCACAATGAAGATGAATGCACAGACATACCACTGAGCTGTGTACAGACTTTTGGTGAGCATGCCACAAGACGATGTACAGACTTGCTGTGCCTAGAGTTTAAGCATGACTGCATAATGCACAGACCTAATGAAACTATGCACGAACTTAACTTCTCGTAACAACAAAGGATGTTCAGATTGTGTCCCTGCAGCACCAAGAGTTGCACGGACTATGTGTATTTATATATGCGTGAGGCAAAACGATGCACTGACTATGTGTATGCGTGAGCCAAATCGATGCACTGACTATGTGTATGCGTGAAGAACACGGGCTGTCTAGACTTTGTTTTCATGGAGTAAAGGATGCATCGACTTACTTCTGAAGAATGTATATACTTTGTTTTTATGGACCTTATACCTTGTGCAGAGAATGGAATGCATAGACCTTTACATGAACTTTAGTGGATGAATCTAATGGTGTTGGCTATCATCAAAACCAAGAGGCACAACAATCTCCCCCTTTTTGATGATGGCAACACCACACCAGTGGACAATGCATATGTAGAATAATGCATCTATAGCATGCTCCCCCTGAATATATTACACTAAGTCTCCCCCTTTTGACGAGAAACAGTAAGTCTCCCCCTTTGACGTCAGCAAAAAGGAGGAAGGTATGCAGACTATGTGCCAGGGAGAATGAATATGATAACATTCCATGCAATGGTTCAGAAAATGAGCAAGTTAAAAATCAACCCTTGGGATATAAGAGTCAACAATGTGGGTGCTTGATGAAATCTATGATTTAACAGTTATAGAAAGTGGAGTAAAGCAACTGACTTCCGGAAATAGGGCTATAGACTCTGTTTATAGCAATGAACCTAAAGCACATAGTCATAATAAACTGAGTCAGGACAGTACCCTACTGATGTCAAAAATAGTGAATATCAAGGAAAGTCACTTGAATTTGTATTGAAGTTAAACAGTTGACACTCAATGACATTTAGTATCTAAGGGTTACAGCAGTTCCCTTTGCACCTTTGATTTTTTTGATTTTGAACTTTGTGAACAGATCAGTGGCATTTATACTGTTGACATTAGGTGTACACATTGATCAGAGGCAGGTATCCCCAGTTACTAGGCATAAACTACTAGATCTATTGCATGTCAAAATTTACAAAGACAGTTTGCACCTTTGACGTTAAGGGTACACCTTGATCAGAGGCCAGTACCCCTAGTTACTTAGTGAAACTATCCGTGTAGATTTGATCAAGGATACATAGTTAATCTGAATCACTTCATGACTTAAGGTATTCTCCATTTCTTTGATGGAGGCCTTAGTTTCTCAGAGTAATTCAGTCATTGCTCTGCCACTATTCATTTCTTTTCTTTCATGATTTTATTTCTACTGCCCTTATGAGATTTAGAGTGACTGTTTAAGGACAATACATACTCTAGTCTTCTGCTTCTTGACTTCACTAAGTCTGTTAGGTTCAGGTACATTGAAGACTTTTCTATTCTAACCATGCGAAAATAAGGTTAAGAGTTATAAACTATTTCAAACACCTTATTTTCTGATGGACAGTATCTGAACTCACCAGTCTATTAAGGTTAAACCTTCAACTCATCCAAGAATCAACCATAATTCTTATAAAGAAAGAGTTGCAATAACTGCAGCTTATTATAATGAACCAATAGCAAGATTGTTATCCAAACAGAGTGATACTAAGAGATAATGATACCAATTGATAAGAGTTGATAATGATGCTTAGAAGCAGCTCACACAGATTTGCACAAAAGAGGAAAGGATAGGAGAAGTTGAACAAATATCAGACTCAACAGCACTCCTCAAGACATCACTATGCATCAACTCAAGTTGTACCGACTCTGTATGCAGAAGGTATAAAGATGCACCGACTCTGACCATATGGAAGATGCACCGACCTTTATGCTATTAAAACACTGGATGCATCAACTCCACGCTGAAAGCTTATGCACCCCAGTGAAAACGTGCATCAATTATGTGTAGAGCATGCTTCGACATAAAGTCTATACAAGGCAATTGATTGACTACATGCACAACCATCCATCGACTATATGCCCAACTATGGATCGACTTCAGAGATAATATGTGCAAGATGTGCAGCAACTTATGTACTCAGTCCACAAGTGATTATTCTATCATCAAACAAACTTATTCACAGGTTCAAGAACAAGCAAACCCAATTATTTCAAGCACTCTAAAAGACATTTCAAGAGAAAAATTAGTCATTTTCCTGCTGAAATTTACAAAGCCCCAGTTCTCTTCTTAGATATCTAAATCTTTCATTTCCAAGAGATTTTGTAAAAATATCAGCAACTTATTTTTCAGTTTCAACAAAGACTAATTCAATTTTACTTTTGCTCACAGCATCTCTAAGAAAATGATGTTTAATATCAATGTGCTTAGTCCTAGAGTGGTGAACATGGTTTTTAGTAAGGCAGATGGCACTAGTGTTATCACATAGAAGAGGAATGCATCCCAGATTTATCTGATAATCTGAGAGCTGATGTTTAATCCATAGTACCTGGGCAGCACAATTCCCTGCAACAACATATTCTGCCTCTGCAGTGGAGAGTGCTACAGTGTGTTACTTTTTAGAGGCCCAAGATACTAGGCAACCACCTAGGAATTGGCAATATCCACTAGTGCTCTTCCTATCTATCCGACACCCAGCATAGTCTGCATCAGTGTAAGCTATAAGCTCTAACTCACACCTAGCAGGGTACCAAAGACCAAGTTCTTGGATACCTGACAGATACCTAAAGATCCTTTTCACTGCACTAAAATGAGACTCCTTAGGACTAGCCTGAAATCTAGCACATAAACATACTGCAAATTGTATATCAGGCCTAGATGCAGTGAGGTACAAAAGGGATCTGATCATACCTCTATACAGCTTTTGATCCACTGGGTTACCTTTTGTATCTTCATCAAGACTTGTGGAGGTACCCATTGGAGCTGCAATGTCCTTGAGGTTTTCGAGCTTGTATTTCTTCAGGAGGTCCCTAATGTATTTGGACTGGGTGATAAAGGTTCCATCTTTGGTTTGAGTCACCTGCAATCCAAGAAAGAGTTTCAGCTCACCCATTGAGCTCATTTCAAACTCTTGTGTCATTAAGTCAAAAAATTCCTTACACATCTTTGGGTTAGTTGAACAAAAAACAATGTCATCCACATAAATCTGAACAATAATTATGTCAGGGTGACTTACCTTTGTAAACAACGTTTGGTCAATCTCACCTCTCGAGAACTTCTTCTCGGTAAGGAATTTACTGAGCCTGTCATACCAAGCTCTAGGAGCTTGCTTCAAATCATAGAGAGCTTTATTCAACTTATATACATAGGAAGGGAAATCTGAGCATTCAAAGCCAGGAGGTTGATGGACATATACATTCTCCTTAATTTCCCCATTGAAAAAGGCAGATTTTACGTCCATCTACTGGAGAGTTATTCCAAGGGAGTATGCATAAGCTAACAAAATTCTGATAGCTTCTATCCTGGCTACAGGGGCAAATGACTATTCAAAGTCAATTCCGAATTCCTGGTTGTACCCCTGAGCAACAAGTCTGGCTTTATTCTTTACTATATTACCTATCTCATCAGTTTTATTTCTAAAAACCCATTTAGTTCCAATGACCGTCCCATGATCAGGAGGTGGGACAAGGTGCCACACCTTGTTCCTGTCAAACTGATTAAGCTCCTCGTGCATGGCACTAATCCAATGCACATCCTTTAAGGCATTGTCAATGGACTTGGGTTCTACATGAGAAACCAATGCATATGTATCTAATTCATGCTGAGCTCTAAAGTAGTCTCTAGTCCTAGGGGGTTCATTTAGGTTACCAATGACATTACTTACTGGATGATCTCCTAAAAATCTGATATTGATTACTTGGTTACCTTGATCTTCATTTACCTCCCCCTGAACAGCAGGCTCTTCTGCATTGTTTTCTTCTGGCTCTTCTTCTTGATCTGATTGGTCTGCCGATTGTCTTTCATTCAATATTTCTCCATCATCATCTTTCCTGTATAGACCAGTCAGGGACTCATCAAAGAGTACATGTGGAGATTCTTCAACAGTTTTAGAATTTGAATTGTACACCTTATATGCTCTAGTGGTTTCAGAATATCCTAGGAACAAGCCCGGATCACTTTTAGGTTCAAACTTATCAAGATCTCTTTTATCATTAACATGGATAAAACATTTACATCCAAAAACCTTAAAGTGAGCAATTGAAGGTTTCTTACCCTTGAGGATTTCATAGGGTATTTTCTGAGTGAACGGCCTTACCATGGCTCTATTTATTACATGATATGCAGTATTAACTGCTTCTACCCAAAATTTTCTTGGTAGGCCACCTTCAACTAGGAGTGTTCGGGCCATCTCCACAAGAGTCCGGTTCCTCCTCTCCACCACTCCATTTTGCTCTGGTGTCCTTGGTGAGGAGAACCGATGAGTAATCCCATTGACCCTGCAAAATTCATCAAATTATGAATTCTTAAACTCACCTCCATGATCAGATAAAATATTTTCAATTGAATTTTCATTTTTCTGTTTTATTTTTAAATAGAACTCCTGAAATTCTATGAATGCATCATTTTAATGTGTAAGGAAAAAGACCCAAGTATACCTAGAGAAGTCATCAACTATGACATATCCATATCTCCTCCTTGACAAGCTGACTGATCGTGTGGGTCCAAATAAATCCATATGTATCAGCTCATAAGGTTTAAGGGACATGTTTTCAGTTCTTGATTTAAATGACTTTCTAGTCTGCTTGGACTGTGTACAAGCACCACACACCTTATTTTCCTTTTTGAAAGAAATTTCAGGGAGTCCTCTAACCATGCTATGTTTATTCAATTTATGCAAAACATTATAGCTGGCATGGCCTAATCTACGATGCCACAAAAATGCTAAATCATCTTTATTTGCAGTGAGGCAAAGATTAGAATGAGCTAAATCATCTAAATCTACCAAATAAATGTTATTCACCCTTTTTCCTGAGAATTTAACTACATCAGAATCAGGTTCAAAGATTTTGCAATAATGAGAATCAAATACTACCTTGTGTCCTTTATCACAGAGCTGGCTGATACTAAGTAAGTTATATGCAAGACCATCAACCAGCAGTACTTCTTTAATGCAACAGGTAGTACACTTACCTACCTTACCTGACCCGATGATTTTACCCTTTGTATTTCCTCCGAAGGTGACAAGACCTCCATTCTTCTCAGTCAACATGCAAAATTTGGCCTTGTCTCCTGTCATATGCCTGGAGCAGCCACTATCAAGATACCACATATTGCTCCTTGCTGCCAGGCATACCTGCAATCACAATCAGGTAGAGAATTTTGGAACCCAAAACTGTTTGGGCTCCAAGGCAGAAATAGAA
The DNA here is from genome assembly GCA_022559845.1 of Amorphophallus konjac. Lineage (NCBI taxonomy): Eukaryota > Viridiplantae > Streptophyta > Magnoliopsida > Alismatales > Araceae > Amorphophallus > Amorphophallus konjac. The sequence goes on from CM040127.1 coordinate 150,780,163, forward strand.
CAATTTAAGCAAGACATCAATTGTTTAGGAATCCACATTTGTCTAAACATGGTTGTCTTAGTGGAATTTCTAACATTCTTTTCAGCATTTTTCTTTTTCTCAGCACCAACTGATTGAACCTTCTTCTTCTGGTGCTTTGGTTTTTGTTGCGTTCTGGCAATATCTTCATTATAATTATGATTATTTTTGTGCCAGTGCCCAGTCCAATAGGTCCTCAGATAATTGCGGCCTACAGTAGTCCAAGGCTGACCAAGGAAGACCTGTCTATTTGGACCCCATGTCCTAGACTGACCAACCCAGCTAGCAAATTGAGGTCTATGCCAGTGAGTGGGAAAAGGTTGATATCTAGACCTCCCTTGGACTTGATTCCATCCAGACCTATAGAATGGTTGTACCTGTTTCTAAGGATAAGTGTAATAGGTCTGTACCTTGGGCTGGTGAGTATGGCTGTTCTGGCCCCAAGCAGCATTAGATCTCCCTTGCATTTTTGACCCACTAGACATCTGTACAGGTTTGTGTTGGGTATTCTTCTGAACAGGTGATGGTGGTGGAGACTTGGTGGCCCTGCCTTGGGGTTTAGATTTGCTTGGAGGCTGATCCCGAACCTGAGACTTACTTTTGGGTGAAGGGCAGAATCTGCTAGGCTCACCAACCTTCTGTTTACACTTGTCCTTGGCACTAAACATTTTTGAATTAACATGTTTAGCAACAGAATTTTCACTTGCCATTTTAATGAGAGGTCCCTTCTTTTTCTCTGCCACAAATGATATGGTTTTCACGGCAAGGCTTTTCGTGGCAGTTGAGTTGAATCCAAGACCTTCTTTTCTGAAATTCACCTTTGACCCTAACAGAGCATTGAGATTATCTGTGCCTTGGGTCATATTTTCTATTTTTTTCCTTTTATCAACATTTTCTTTCTCTAAATTTTCAACTGTTTTCTTTAATTCAGAATTCACACACAAAACAGCTTCATATTTCTCATTTGAAATTTTTGCTTCATTTTCAAACATTTGAACTCTCAGCTTCAAATCATCAATAACATTCTTTAACCATTCAATTTCCTTTCTAGAATCTATTAAAGCATGCTTCAAATCATCAGATTCAGCACATGAAAATTTTAAACTATCATTTTCAGATTGCAGACATGCAATTTTATCAGACATGGTTTTATCATTCATAAGTGAGTTTACTTTCTTCTTCAAATGCCTGATCTCCTTTCTAATATCATCCACTTTATCTAGCAAGTCTCCATAGACATCCTCCCAATCAGAAATTGTATAGTGCTCAAAGGGAGAGGATACCTCATCGGAGTCTCCTTCTTCTTCTTTGTCACTTTTGGTCATCAGGCAGACATGATTTTCTTCATCCTTGCTCTTTGAGGTGGTGCTCAGTGTGCCCTCGTCCTCATTGCTCCAAGTACTAATCATGGCTTTTCCTTTTCCACCTTTCTTCCTTAGTTTCTCCTTCTGCTTCTAGAGCTCTGGACAATCTGCCTTCATATGCCCGGCCTTCCTGCAGTGATAGCAAACATTAGTATCAGGTTTCTTCGCAGGGTTAGACCTATAACTGTTATGTCGTTGGCCGCTGAATTGTCTTCGGCCGAAATTTTTGCCTTCCTTTCTCAAGAATCGCCTGAACTCTCTGGTCAACATAGCAAGTTGGTCTCCATCGATTTCTGACCCAGATAGGCTGCTCTGCTCGCTTGATGACTCACTGTGGCTGGATCTGCTTGTTCTGCTGGAACTAGCCTTCAACGCGATTGGTTTCTTCTTATTCTCGAGCTTCTCAATTTTGGGAAGGTTCATCTCACATGCCATTAGAGAACCTATCAACTCGTCAACTTTCATCGTCTGAAGATCTCTTGACTCCTCGATCACTGTCGCCTTTGTGTGCTAGACAGGAATCAGAGACCGCAGGATCTTCCTTACAATCTCGTAGTCGGAATAGCTCTTTCCCAAATTCCTCAGACCGTTAGTTATGATCGTCAGACGAGCATACATCTCAATCATTGTCTCACCAGGTTTCATACAGAATGCTTCATATTCAGAGACCAACATATTCACCTTGGTCTCTCTCACCTGTGATGTTCCTTCATAGATAACCTCCAGTGTGTCCCACATCTCCTTGGCGATTTTGCACGAGGAAACTCTGGAGAATTCCGTGGGATGAAGTGCGCACAGAATAGAGTTGACGGCACTCCAGTTCAAAGTAGACTTTCTAATTTCCTCTCTCGTCCAAACCTCTTCATTCTCATGCAGTTCGAACGGTCCCTTGCTCACTACCCTCCAGATCTCGTAGTCTTTTGCCCTCAGAAAGACCTGCATTCTGTTCTTCCAATAGGTGTAGTTAGAGCCGTCAAAGTACGGAGGCTTGGAGGTTGAATGTTCTTCTGCTGTCATTCCCTTAGCGTTCATGGCCGTTCCTCTTTAGGATGTTAGTCCCTGAAAAAGAGTTAGGCTCTGATACCAACTGATGAGAGTCTATGAACGATCTAGAGGGGGCTGAATAGATCAGTCACCCAATAAAATCGACTGCAGCAGTTTCAAGTGCGGAAATAAAACAAACTACTGCTGGACGGCAGAAAGATAAGCTAAAGCGATCACAAAAAGCCAACTCTAGCAGATCTGAACTTAAACGATCCTAAAGATGCATCTACTGCGGATGGAAGAGATAACCAAGATGCATAACAATTCACAAGACAAACGCACAGTAGATAGGAAATTTTTAAGGTGGTTCGATCTCAAACCCGAGATCTACGTCCACCCCACACTCCAAACCGGAATGTGGCTTCAACCGCTGATACACAGCTTCGCTGATCCACATCTTCGGGGTCACAACGGTACAGACAGTTGGGCATTACAGCTTATGCCGTCTAGAGGAATCCTCCTCTGCAAACCGCTGGAGACTTACAGCTTCACCCGTCCAGAGGAATCCTCCTCTGTCCGCTGAGCATCACAGCTTGCTCTGCTGACACACAGCTTGAAAACAAGGTTTCAGAAAGCAAGATAGAAACAAACGAAAAACAAGAAATCCCCAGAGGGAATGTAGCTCACAATGAGCAATCTCAGTTCTGGTATCTGAACCGAGAGACTGATGAACAAACATTCAAAGTAAATCTCTCAGACTCCTCTCTCTCAACTCTCTCCTTCTCTTCTTCTCTCTTTCTTCTCTTTCTCTTCTCTATGGATCGTGCAGGCTCTCTCTGCTTCTACACTTCTTCAGGTAAATTCCCAATTTCGATCACTTTTCTCCTCAGGAAGAAGCTTCTTATTTATAGAGCAGTGAACAGATAGGGCGTGTGGTCATCACGATTCCCGCCCGAATATCTACGTCACGTGTCAGCATCATAGCCTCGTTGCATTCCACGTGTCACGATCTTGGCGCTTTCTTTCATTCTCGAGTTATGTGCCCTTCTTAGATTCCTCGAACAGAAGTCCTGTCAGGTCAGACTTATTATCAGTTTGAATCAATCTGAAGGAAAAGAGAAGGATGCATCGAGTTAGTTCAAGATTTGAACTAAGCATGTACAGACTTGATGGATATAATGCAGTATGCATATAGGAAGGTATGCACAATGAAGATGAATGCACAGACATACCACTGAGCTGTGTACAGACTTTTGGTGAGCGTGCGACAAGACGATGTATAGACTTGCTGGATATAATGCAGTATGCATATAGGAAGGTATGCACAATGAAGATGAATGCACAGACATACCACTGAGCTGTGTACAGACTTTTGGTGAGCGTGCGACAAGACGATGTACAGACTTGCTGTGCCTAGAGTTTAAGCATGACTGCATAATGCATAGACCTAATGAAACTATGCACGAACTTAACTTCTCGTAACAACAAAGGATGTTCAGACTGTGTCCCTGCAGCACCAAGAGTTGCATGGACTATGTGTATTTGTATATGCGTGAGGCAAAGCGATGCACTGACTATGTGTATGCGTGAGCCAAATTGATGCACTGACTATGTGTATGCGTGAAGAACACAGGCTGTCCAGACTTTGTTTTCATGGAGTAAAGGATGCATCGACTTACTTCTGAAGAATGTACCGACTTTGTTTTTATGGACCTTATACCTTGTGCAGAGAATGGAATGCATAGACCTTTACATGAACTTTAGTGGATGAATCTAATGGTGTTGGCTATCATCAAAACCAAGAGGCACAACAGTGGACGTTGTACAAATATCATCTGACGACTGGAGGACTCCATATGTCTCATGGCTCCGTGACTCCCAAGAGCCCATCGACCCTCGGGAATCTAGAAGACTGAAGTATCAAGCTCGATGTTTCATCCTCCTAGATGAAACCCTATATAGAAGATCCTATGCTGGCCCCCTCCTCAAGTGCCTTGACGCTCCTGAAGCTCGCCAAGTAATTGAGGAGGTGCATGAAGGCATCTGCGGCGCACACTGTAGGCGCCGGCGGATGTGCGTGTTGTGCGGGATAAAATATGGATTAAAGGTGGTGGGATGTTGGGTGAACCCTTCCTCCTACACTCCTCTCCCTCCCGTCGTGATTCACGTCCACTTCCTACAACACAAGGGGTTAAAATATGCCAAATAACGTGATCGCCAGAGGTGTTTACCTGAACCTCACAGGAACAAAGTGATCACTTGGGGAGTGCCTTAAGTGGGGAGAACATTGGGTCTCGACTTCTCCATCCTCAGCCGACCGAGGGCAGACAACCCTGCTTCGTCCCGAAATGCCAAAATCCTGCAAACAGTGACAAAGGCTCACAAAAACAAAGAAAAGAAAGCCATTAGTTTTGTGTAGTGTAGTAACGATTCTAATAACCAATGAAAGAGAGAATATGGTGGCGTGATTATCTGGGGGTGGTGCAAAGGGGGGATGGTCGAGGCTTTCAACCACCCACCTTCCCGTTTGTTTAAAGATGAACCTCTTGACAAGATTCTAGTAAATGCTAATATGACATGAATGCGAACGGGGAAGGGGACTGCAAGATGAAACAGGAAACAGCAAGGCGGATGGATCAAACCCGGAGGGGTGGCCGGAACTCTCGGCCAGCCAGCAGCGGTTTGGAGAAGGTGAGGAGTAGCCTTTGTGCCTCAGAGACCTACTCTAAGCTCCGACTGCTCCCTTGCTAGAGAAACTCTCCACCACCCTTGTCCAACCTGCCAAGCAATGAGAGCAGACAAGGAAAACTCTCACTCTCCAACTTTCTGAAAAATCTCACCTTTCAACCTCCAGAACCCCCCACCAACCTCCAAAGATTGAACCCCCTCCTCTGTCGTCCACTCCGGGGTTTTGTACTTTGAGGTTCCATCTAGAAGTCTCGAATGGGTCGTGGGATCGATCGTGGGCGATGAGGGAGGATGGTGCCGTGCATGGTGGGATAACAACCCACATTCTTTGACCAGCAATTGCCAGAAGGCGTCCAAGGTACTTTCCTTCTACCAGGGGATAGGCGGCCAGTAGAGTGGCCTTCTAGAGGCCTGGGCGGCCAAGGTAATGGCCTTCCAGATGGGGTGAGGGCAGCCAGCACTTGGGCTGTCTAGCAACTTGGGCGGCCAACATAGTGGCCTTCTTGGTACGGAGGGCGCCCAGCATGGTGGCCTCCTAGGAGCAAAGGGCGGCCATCGCCCTTGCCTTCTAGGGGGATGGGCGGCCCGTGGTTTGGCCACCCAGCCCATGGGCCCTTGGCCTCTTCAAGTGGGGGTGGCCCAATAACATAAGGTGTTTGGGCCGGACTTTAAAAGCATAAGCGCCGATAACCCGGGTAAAACGACCGCATCGCCTATATGATGGTCTAATTGGGGATCCGCAGGATGTCCAAAATTAGGCGTCTACAAATGCCCCTCTGGAATGCCCCTTTTGCAAGGGAGCCGAGAGGACTGATAAATGTGTGTTTCGGTAAAGAAACAAGTCTAATAAGGCCAGCATGTTCAAGGAAATTCTTGGGTAGAAATCGAGCTTCATGCAGGGTCGCATGAGTATCAAGCGATTGGATAAGTCATTGGATAAGGGAGAAGGGACAATTAATCTAAGAGGACTTGCATCTGCAGTCGCATGGGACCCCCTAGCATAGCGCTGCGGGACTTGAGGGGATGATCGCAATCCAGCTCAAGGAGATACGAGACCTAAAACAAGGGTAAATAAAAATCAGGATAAGAGAATCAATGACTTGTCGAATCTCAAAATACTCAACACGGTCATACACAAAACACTTTTTCAACTGGTTGAATTGAAGTGGAATCACGTAGACTCATTCACATAAGTTCGGAAAAATTAGAAAACACGAGAAATCGTCGCGAGGCCAAAGGATCATGGGGTGGTCAGATCAACGTGATGTCCCCTGCTTCGCTTGCAAATTCCCCAAATGATATGGATGCATGCATTTTTTGTCTTTTCTTATTTTTCTTATTTTTGTTTTTTGTTTTTATGGTGGGACTAAAAAGGGACCTATATGATGCGTGCTGGGTTCAAAGAGAAAAACCTATCGAATGCAATGCCGGAAGATTTATTTGCCTACCTCTGAACTAATCGGTCAAGAGTTCGAGAAGTCTATCATCCCGTGCCGAGTGACAAATGTGGTCTGGAACCTGATGGGGATCCATTGTTCCACTCTTGCCATTCGGCACAGTCGAGAATTCGGAAAGTCCGTCATCCCGTATTAGGTGCAGGCGGCCATCGAATAGTTAAAGGAGTATAAACCCTTCACAATTTTTATTAGAGAGGAACTCGGAGTTTATACGCCCGAAGCTATTAGCCTCCGGCGTTCTACCTAAAATGCAAATGGTAATTTTGACGACATTGCGTGGATGTTGGGGTAGCTGTTATTGACTGCAGCTGCACTAACACACATTATCCAAGTTCACGAAATATCATGAGTAATAATAATGAACAATCAACATGAAGCATTAATCATCATCTAATAAATGAACTTAAATCTAACATATCCAAGCCTTTCCCTCGGTTCTAGGCGGCCCAAGGCCTTGCCTTTTTTAAATAGGGGGCGGCCACATATGTGGCCTCCTAGAAAAGGGTGGGCGGCCAACAACTTGGCCGCCCATCTATTTTTATCTGTAAGCCAAAGAGTCCAGAACATATGGGCATCTCTTCCATAAATCACCCAAGATGGGTGCCCCTTGCAATCATGCTAAGGTTCACGACGGAGGGAAGAAAATAACTGCGAGATGGCGTCCACTTCCTCCAATCCATCCGAGAGTAGAGAGCTCACCATCCTCACTGACGTGCAGGGACACTTGAGCGCACTAGTGAGAAACGGCCAGGTAATGGCATGGCTTGTGTGTGTGTTCGCTGTGATATAAAAATTATTTTTTGATTGATTGCTCTCTTTTTCTATTACTGTTTCAACACATCCCAGCCTTCTTGGGGGCAAGACATGCCTGCCGATATGGCTAGCTCCATGAGCTATTGGCGGCTGTGACACCCGCCATGAGGGTATTTATGCACCAGTGGCACCTCACCCGCCTGGTCGTCACGGGGAAGCGTCTCTATAGCATGAGATGGAATTGGGAGGCCCTGGCTGAGCTGATCGAGCTGTGGTGCCCGACACACACACCTTTGTATTTTCTAAATTTGAAGCTTCAGTGCTAGTGGAAGAAGTCGACTTCCTATTCCAGTGGAGCGACCTAGAAGCAGGTGGCTTGATCCATCTCCCCCCTTGGGAGGAAGTCCTGGCAGAAATTGTGCGAGATAAGCACGAGGTTCGATGAATGACTGATCAGTGGGGGATACTACTCAACCGCCTGGCCTGGTGGTTGCTGAGCCAAGTGAGAGATAAATCAGTGGAGGCAAATCGGCTGATGCGCGGAGTGACATTGTGCCTTGGTGGGGCATTGCTCTTCCCCACGACTGGAGATGTATTGAGGCGAGAGCATGTGGGGCCACTCACTCTCCTATGGATGGGGAGCTCCCTCTCCCGTGCGGTGCTCGCCCACTTATACTGTGGACTTACTAAGATGAGTTTGGGCGGTAGCACCATGGGGAGTCTCTACTTACTGTAGGTGTGGATGGAGATCCACTTAAGCTTCGACTTCGAGGACACGGTGACTACTACTTCCCGAATCTTTGAGAAGAGCTGACTCTACCCAGCTAGGGCCATCTTTGGTCCTGAAGATCAAGTGATATGCAGGACTACATTCTTGAAGACTAGAGATGATTGGTGAGATTACTTGAACTTCCTGCCTGAGGATCAGTTTGTGTTCGTGCCAATGATGTACTAGCGCGAGGAATTCAAGACATGCGGGACATAGGAGCAGGAGTTGTGGCTTGTAGGAGCTCAGGACTTGGTGTTGTACCAAGCCCATCGCTATCATCGCTAGGTGGGGCTACCTAGACAGATCTCGAGGGCTGCCTCGAAAGGAGCTTTAATTGTGAGGCGTCTCCTGGGGACCGAGGAGGATAGACGGCGGCTTCATAAGAGCGGGAAGGCGTGGAGGTGCCATGCCACCGTGACCAAGGCCCGGATCGACGTGGAGGAGGACCTAGATGAGTTGAAGAGGTACCTTGACTACCTGTGGGGTTTTAGGCCTAGAGTGAATGAGTTTTTCATGAGGCGGCGCACTTGATTGTTAACGCTTGTTCAGTATTTTATTTGGATTTGATGTGCAAGAAAAAGCTATTAAATGGAATAAGACTACATGCATTTTTGTTTGATTTTGTTTTGGGTTGTAAGATTGAATGCCAAAATATGATGTCGAACTAAGCGTGAGAATGTACGTCTTTTCTTTTCTTTTTCTCTATTTTTCTCTCATTTTCTTTTTTTTTCACTTTTTTCGCTGAATAGGGGGAGGGCGGCCAGGGTGTTGGCCGCCTCCAACCTTGGTGGGCGGCCAACACCTTGGCCGCCCTCCCTATTAGAGGGCATAAAAAGGAGGCCGGCCTCCTCATAAGCGGCCATCCCAATTGACGTCCTATCCTCTCCCATAGGTGTCTGAGCTTGAGGAGATTTGCACGTAGGGTGTTTCTCTTGCTGTGTGATAGGGATCTAGGTGCTTGAGCCCGCGAGGAGGGAATGGGGCCGCGGCGAACTCGGTTGGATATCGTGGATGAAGCTCCATCATCGAGCGAAGTAGAGGAAAGTGAAGCTGCAGCTAGCTCGTCGACTTCAGCCACTTCTTCCCATGATGGTGGGGAAGGAGGAGAAGGCGAGGATGTGCCCGTGGAAGGCAGCCCTTCCGGCCATGGCGATGACGAGGAAGGAATGGAGGATGAAGATGAGTCTCCACTGGATGATGCTGAAGGTGGAAGAGAGGATGAGGCAGCACCACGACAATGGGTAAGTCCCATGATTGTAATGCTTCTCCAGTTGATGTAGATGCGTAGGAGATGGGTTATGTATAAGGGGAACTAGCATACAGAATGGAGGAGGGAGACATGGGGTCTGGTCTGTGGGCGGCCAAAGTGATGGCCGTCCATGGCCCTGGGCGGTGTGGACGTCAAAAAATGTCGATGAGGATCATACGACATGCATGTCTCGACACTCGAGAGCTAGCCGAAGATGAAAATACAGAATAAATCTCATGCCTCGCCCGATCAGGATGAGAACTCTCTTGGTGGTCTGCTACCCGTTAAGGAAGCCCCCCCAGGCGGAAGACGCGGCCACAACTCTCCGACCGGTCGTGCCGAGAGCTGAATCAGAGAAAAAATCAGGAACTCTGGCATAGTCTCGGCATGCACCGAAAGTTACGCAAAGTCTAGGACCAAGCCCCAAAGGCTGCAAATGGAATATTATAGAGGCCATGCATTGCAACTAGAACATTCCAGGAGCGCCAACACTCGAATAAATGGCCACGACTTTGAAAAGAATCCATTCGGTGCTTAAAACGGCGTGGAAGGGCCTTAAAGCGGCAAGCCTTAAAACGGAGCGCCCCCTTGCTTAAACGGCGCGCCCCATTTTATGCTCTAATACGAGCTCCCTTTGCATTGCATTAAAACGGCGCCACCCCATGATTGGTTTAAAACGGCACCACCTCCTTGCTTTGGTTATCCGGCGCGCTCCTGTTGAAGGGGCCATCCCCCTTTGATGCTTAAAATGGCGCCACACTTGCCTAAAAGCTAAACCGGCGTGCCAATTGCACTTGGGTTTAAACCGGCGCGGGCACTGTTCCACCGTGCCGTTTTAACCTCATTCTATCCCATCCCTGGCACGATACTCTGTTCGGCATAAATGTGATGCACATGGGACATTCAATGCCCGACCCTCTGTCTCTGCTTCCGTTCGACAGCACAGGAGTGGCAGCGGCGAAGCAACCCCTGCGGACCTGCGACCATCTCATCCTCGGATGAGCAGTAGCGTACGGCGCGAACCAGCATCGTGCGGCGCACCATGTTAACTCTGAGCTTCGTCGCGGATGAGGTGGAAGTGGCAGAAACCTCCCAGGCGAGCCATTCTATAAAAAGGGGGAATATAGAAGAGGAAAGAAGAGAAGACGGGGCTCTCTCTCTCGGCTGGGCAGGGTGCAACGGGAGAAGAAAGGGAAAGAGAGGTGAGATCTTCTGAGAGGAAGAGTCCGCCGAAGAAAAAAGAAGTTGCTTCCTCACATCGGAGAGGTGAGATGAAGTGACGAGAGGGGAGTGAGGGTGAGGGGTGGTTCCAGGAGGAAGAGGCATGTTCTCTCTCTCCCTCCTCCGTCTAATGCTTCTCTCTCTCTCCGTCGAATGTATTTTTTTTTTTTTTTCGTAATGCTTTCATTTCCATCTTCTTTGTATCAAGACTCCTCCCCCAGTTTGTGTGGATGAATAAAGGAAAACCTTTTTTGCAAGCTCAGTCTCCGTCGCTCCGATCCTTGCTTCCCGTTCTCACTCTCCGATCATCCGGGGGTCTTTGAGGTCTGCAGCTCCATGGCATGACCCTCAAGGTAACCCACTCGATGGATGAATACTTCTTGCCCTATTGTGGCAAACATTTGTCCCACTTCAAAGATCATCGCCCGTGAGTCGTGGTCACTCTCGTAGGCTGGCCCTCGAGCGTTGCACACTCACACTTGGGCTAACGGACCGCCGTGAGGCCGTTCCGCATTTTTGAGGGTTATCCCGGAGCAATCCGTTTGGTGGCCTTCGCTTCTCTCCGGCAAGTCTCAGTCCGGGGGAGGTGCTGTCTGATTTTCGCCAGGGGCTAAGAACCCGTGAGAACAAACGAAGAAAGCACCCTCCGGAGAACAAACTCAACCTTCAAACTAATAGACAGCAAGCCTATGTTAACAAACTCCCCAAATAAAACACTTGAACATTCATGCCGATTCATCTTAATAAACAATGAAAACGTCTAACCCCATCCCCTTTCATCAACTTAATCCATCAGTCAGATGAAAAAATGAACCATTAGACCAACCTACGGGGGAATGAAAAAGAAAACGCAGTAAACAGAGCTTGAAAACAACCCCATATAGCTATCCCGGCGCGAGTTAAAATGGCGCAGCCACTGCTCCACCGCGCCGCTTCAACCCTCCTCACAAAAGCCCCCCATCTCCCTCTTCAGATCCTAAAACGGCGTGCCCATTTCCATTCCAAACCACATATACGGTGCCCCGGTTTAACCCCTTGCTCCTTCCTTTTCCACCTCAAAAATGGCGTGCTCCATTGCCTTACCCTTACACTCCACTTAATCCAGCGCCGTGTGAAACGGAGCGCCTTCCTCCCCTCTTGCTTCTCTTGGCACCCTATTCCGGCGCACCCTTGGCCCCTCTTCCTGCTTGCCATGTAACCGGCGCGCCCCCCCTTAACATCTTTAATCGGCGCGCCCTATTGCACCCATTAAATCGGCGCGCCCCTTTGCATCCCGTTTACCGGCGCGCCCCTTGGCATCCCCTTAACCGGCGCGCCCATTTGCTTCGTTAAACTGGCGTGCCTTGTTAAAAAAGAGGGCGATTAACTAAATAGAAAAAAGACTTGAAGCTAATGAATAAAACTAATCAAAAGTTTCCCCCTTCCATAATCAAATTTTTGTTCCGGGGGCTTCGCCCCCGGAGACCCCCGCAAGGGGCGCTGCCCCCTTGACCCCCCGCGACCTGACCGCGCAGGTCGATCCGCGTTCGAGGGCTCACGATGGTGAGTTCGGGCTCCACACCGAACAGTTCGCTCCCTTAGACTGTGCATGAAGAGAAAAGCAATGATGCCCCATGGTATCAGATGTGGACCTCGGAATCCCCGACATGGCCATAGTCTGAAACCGTCTCAGGCCCATAGTCTGCTCCGGTTTTCCCCGTGACGATCATGAATTTCTGAGGCCGGACGCTCGTCCAAATATCAAAATGGTCCCTTGAGTGACCGACATATTTCGAATGCTTGCTTCCCTAGACATCGGGTTTTTTGACTGATTCGAGACCGTTATCGGCTTGTTTCTCTCGATATAGTTTCCTGGCCATGAGGCCTTGATTCCTGGTGATTAATCAAGGGTGTTCCCCTCTCCGAGGGGATGTAAATGACGCTGTGACCTTTATGGCGCGGCGGATTTTGGTCCCGACCCGAACCACACAATCGTCTGACTAGTCAGATCGAGCACACCATGGGCTTCCGTGAAGCCCGACGAAATCGTCACTTCGTGACTGGCACGCCCTCGCACTAAATAAACGAATTAACCCCGATCAACGAACGAACCGATTCTTTCCGAATTTTAGTGCGTCCACAGGTGGCCAGGTGACTGGCCGTCCAAGAGGAGAGGGCGGCCAGCGACCTGGCCGCCCATAGAGCCAGGCGGCCAGGGCTTTGGCTGCCCTGATCTCACGGTAGTGGACCTATGGAGGGATTTTGGGGTTTGATTGTGACTTGGGTGGTTTGGAAGTTTGGAAATTAATCAACTGGTTGTTGCTTTGTGTGGGCAGGGCCAGCTGAGGATACGAGCCCGGGTCTCATAGGACTTGGTGTGGGCGTGGTACTGTGCCCTATCTCACGATCAACGACGGCGGGTGGACCGCATGGGGTTTGGTCCCTTCTTCAGGATCAGGCCTTTCCCCGTCAACGATTTTTTTCTTTGCGGCACTTCGCGAGAGATGGGTAGATGGATGTAGGGCATTTGTGATGCCATGGGGACACATGATCCCTACGCTCCAGGATGTGACCTGTCTGATAGGATTGCCCGTGGCGGGGGCTCCGGTGTTAGGCAAGGAGCTGCGAGACTACCGTCGTGAGATCGACTAGTTGTTGGGTATGCGGTTGATTCGTACAGTAAGACCGATGACCACCCTGCCTCTCGGCAAGCTCAATGCCGCGGTGGGGCTAGCTGGTGTGGTCTGAGGACCACTAGAGGACTCTGACGCCTTCCTTCGGTGAGTTCAAGCGAGGATCAAACCTAGCGAGATGGATGAGCATCAGGAGATCCGACTCTTCCTCTTGTACTTCTTCGGCAGGCTACTGTTCACGACTGCTTCCAACAACGTGAATTTGAAGTACTTGTTACTGGTACAAGATTTTGAGTGGAAGCCTCAGTATGCGTGGGGGAGAGCGATGCTGGCGCACCTCTTCGCCCACATGGATCCGGTTCAACCAGGTTCAGGTAACCTGGGTCGCTTTACACCCTTTCTACAGGTATGAGTCTATCTTGCCAAATCTTTAAGTTGCTGAGTTTTGATTGATATACTTGATGTGCTTTTGTGTGTATTTCAGATTTGGGGGTACGCTTGATTCCCTCTAGGTTGCGGCACGATCCCGCGAGATCGGATGCAGGCGATCGCACTGATGGCGAGATGGGACATAGTCCGAGACCGTCGGTTAGTGACCACTCGGCTTTCTGACCTTCGGTCAACCTTGGATGAGTTCCCACACCACCGGGTAAGTATTCTATTAGAAATGAGTTATGTGCATTCATTAGATAGGCTCAATTTTAACTAACTTTGGGTTCATGCTGTGACAGGTGGTGTGGATGCCCAATGCAGGTGAGGATTTCACCCCCCAGCCATGGGTGAGAGAGGGGCGCGCCTGGTTCAGCCGAGACACTATGCTCTTCTGTGTGAACTTGCGGGAGCCACTCTACCTATGCTTGGTTCAGCGGACATTGGGGTGGCACCAGCCTCCGGTGGTGGTACCAACTCAACATGGGTCAGATCGAGGGCGCCGACGGACATCGGCGAGGGATCAGCACTGGGCCTCTCTCTACCGGGCGGAGGCTGAGGCGTTGCAGGGGACATTCCTTAGAGTAGGATAGGAACCTAGGTAGCAGCGAAACCTACCTGGCAGACTATTGGGAGCGGTATGCTGGGTGACTATGCCTCGACACTCGAGCGGTGAGTTAGTCCTTTAGCTTCATGAGAATGATGTTTTCATTGAAGAATATTGCATCTAATGCTTTCCTAAAATTTGGTATGCAGATGCCGGAGGCTGAGGCCATGAGGATCCACCAGGACCGGATCGTCATCCTCGATCAGATGATTGTGAACTTGAGGCATGGAATTTGAGAATTGGTGAGTCAAAATATTGATTTTATTGACTTGAGGCTTTGAAGATTTAGCATCTTCACTAACCAGTTGCCCCTGATTCATCAGCGAGGTGAGCTGGCATATGTCCGCGTGAGGGCAGGGGTTACCGGGGGAGCTGGACCCTCATCCCAGACAGATACTAGAGAGGAGCCGGAGGACCGCCTGGCGGGGGCCCTCGAACGGGCTGAGGAGAGGGAGGCTGAGTTAGCCGAGACGGTGAGTATCGAGCACTCTTGATTAGGAGCAGTTCTTCCTTCAATTCAACTTTGCCTGACTTGCGTGTTTGTGAATGTCTCGCTGAGGAAAGATCTAGAGGCTTCCCTAGCCTCTTGAGGGGAGCAGATGCATGTATCGAGGAGCTGACATGTCGCCTTGGAGACATGGGGACAGTGGAGAGACTAGAGGATCGCCTTGTCGAGGCGAAGGAGAGGGAGGCCGAGGCGCGAGCCTAAGAGATGGCCATGGCGATCCGAGAGCATAGAGCTCTCGGCCAGTTGGAGACTTTGCGACAGTGGGTACTGCGGAGGTACCAAGGCCGGGGTGCGCTTGGAGAGGTAGCGGCTAGACACGTCACTCCATCGGAGTCACTATAGACCAGACGAGATATGGATTTTACAATGGAGGAGCTCATGGGTCTGGTTTGGTCACCAGCGGAGCAAAGGGTGATCTAGCCGGCAGCCTCAAGTTCGAGAACTTCATGGCCGTCAGGTTCACGAGAGAGGAGGAGCAGGGATGAGGGTGAGACGAGTAGCCAGCATAGCTGGCCTCGCACTGATAATGCTCGGTGAGAGAGGGGGAGAGAGAGGACAGAGTGGATTATAGCAGCTGACTTTGTACACTAGGGGTATGCCCCTGGAATGTTGTGTAATCAATGGAATGAAATGGACATGTTTGAAAAATGAGGCTCATTTCTTTAGTGTACTTTTCCTTGGCTTGCTTGACGTTGTCTTCCCTTTTCACCTGTTTCAACTACACTTAAAAGGGAAAAAGGTTAGTGTAGTTTGATTTTACCCCCTGCCCGAGATAGATCATACCTTTTCTCGATGCAAGGTCAGAGGGCTAAATCTTATTAACAAGATCGGAGTAGAAAGTAAACGTAGGATGCACAAGCAGGCAAGCAAAATGCAAACATGAAGTAAACATGGGCATGCGAATGGACAAATGGATGCAAAACATATTTTCGGGGTTTTGGATTTTACACATTTTTGTGCATTTTGTGGGTTTTTATGTTTTTTGTGGGCTTTTGGTTTTTATCATTTTTATATTTTGATCATTTTTCACCTTTTTTTCTTTTTTTTTTGACTCAAAACCTGGTGTTTTTTTTTGTTGCCAACGCCTGGTCACCACCCATATGGCACCTAACCTACATGAAAATAGGGGTTTCTTACTAACCTCCCAAGTATCATGAGTGCACATCTAGGTTGATTTGGGCCTCTAGACTCCTCGAATGATAGCCCCGCCGGTTAAGTCTTATCCTGATGACCATACCGTCTTGCCACGCTTAGGCTCCCGGTTGCTTCCGACCACAGGGATACACCCAAAAAGCGTTCAAGGTAAATGATTTACCCGACCCGGGTCTATTTCCTCATAACTTTAGATGATATATGATGGAACACCTTGGAACCCTAATGGCCAACCGCGCGACGCTGACCCGGAATCAGACGCCGTCGCACCGATAGGTGACGTGCTTGCATTGGCCTAAGCCCGAGGTCAAAATAAGAAGAACATCAAGGTGGTAAATAGAGGTCTTGACCGGTCAGAAACACAGAGACTCCTTCGCAGCGATGACTTTTACTTTTCGAGGTGGACAACCATATGTATGTTTTGTTGAAACAAGGCTGCAGGCCTTAGCGGGATTCACCCTTCGGGACCTCCATTGAGCCTTCATCTTTGGGGGGAGAAGGAAGAATATTATGGATAAACCTCTTGAGAGGACCGGCAAAATCGTTAACCCGGCGAGCTGGCAGGAGACTTACTTGACTCTCCCCTTTCGGGCGACTTCGGACCAAGCCTTGAACGTTTTGTGTTTTGTTGCCCCTTTTGCATGATTTGATTTTTGCTTTCGAGGGGTTTCATTTATCGGAATCAGGCACCGCCATGACCAGGCTCTTTGATTTTGATTCTTCATTCATTCATTCTTAATCATTTTTTTTCGAGGGAGATATAGTCATTTGAGATTCTGGAATCCCTCATGTATGCCTGCGGGGACACTGCCCTCTTCTCGTGCTCTGACCCAGGCACGGGGGGATTGATCCTAGTCTCGCCTTGAGGAGGTCATACTTCGGTTTCCACATGCTCAGCATTTTAAGGGCGTCGGCTGTCTCATTCGGTCGAAAAGGAAGAGAATAAAAATTATGGCTTTCCTGGAGACCTTCAGGGTGAGGCCTCACCATAGGCGATGCTACCATTTTTGGATAAAACACGTGAGTGTGTGCATGTTGTCTTCCTTTTAGTGGGCATAGGCCGACATGGCTGGACATGGATCTCCACGGTTCTGGCAAACCAAGACTCGAAACCTACCAACCTTGATGGGCCCTATTCTAGCATGAAGGATGGATGCAAAGATTTGACTCCATGGTGATCACCAGGCACTTAGCATATATATATATATATATATATATATATATATTGTTTTTTTTGAATACTATGTACAAGGTCTCATGAATAGAATTTCTTTAGATAGACCCCATTCCATGGATACGTGAGTTCCACTCCATTGGCGTCCACTAACTTGTAGGCGTTACCCGAGTAGACCGCTTTGACAAAAAATGGACCTTCCCAGTTTTCTTCCAACTTTGCCTTAAGACCAGTGGCTTTTGTGAGTTTCCTCTTTAGGACCAGTTCACCTACTTTAAATTTCCTCTCAAGAACTTTCTTTGCATAATAACGTGGAATTCTTTGGCGATGATCTTGTGCATGATCGGCCGCAATCATCTGCTTCTCATCTAATAGTTCCAGCTGGGCCAATAGATTTTCTCGACGTTGCTCGGGATCGAGATCAAGATCTAGCTGCACTCTTAGTGAGGGAACGAATATTTCATATGAAAGTACCGCTTCTGTCCCAAAAGTGAGTGCATACGCAGTTTGACCTGTGGGAGTTCAGACAGAAGTGCGGTAAGCCCAAAGGGCCTAGACGAGGCGATCTGGCCAATCAGAATAATGATGAGACTTGCAAGTTTTCTTGATAATTCTTATGAGAGTATTATTCGTGGCTTCAGCTTGTCTGTTACCTTGTGGGTAGTAAGGAGATGAATGATGTAAATTAATGCCATATTTACCACACATGTCGCAGAGCTCCTGCGATGTGAACTGAGGTCCGTTGTCGGTGACGATGTCACGAGGGACGCCGAACCTAGCGAGGATCTTGTGCTAGATGAACTTCACCACTGTTGATGCTTTGACTTCTGTGAACTCCTCAGCTTCCTCCCATTTTGTGAAGTACTCTGTAGCGGTGAGAATGAAGAGTTTTCTTCGGACTTCGTCGGTTCTATCCTCCAAGGGACCGACTACATCGAATGCCCACATGGCGAAAGGCCAAGGAGCAATGAGAGGGTGGAGTAAGGATGAAGGAGCATGAACCTTGTCCACGTGGAGTTGGCATTTAGCACAGTGATGGACATAGCGGGCACAGTCCTCGTGCATGGTGGGCCAGTAGTATTGCCGAAGGAGTTTCTGAGCAAGCATGCGACCATTTACATGGCCACATTCACTGGAGTGCGTAGCCTCAACAACTGCACGAGATTCGGTCTCATCGAGACAGCGGAGGTATACTCTGCTAAGGGATTTGCGGTACAAGAGACCTTCTATGATAGTAAAATGCTCCGCGGCTCGACGAATGGCTCATCGATCGGGGGCAGTGGCATAATCAGGGAAGGATCCATCCCGGAGATAGTTCTCGATGTTGAAGAACCAGGGATTTCCATCCTCGAGGTCAATTTTTGGCTCGTGAGAAATGGCATGGACTTGAAGGGAGGACTCTGAGAATTGTTGGAACCAAGGATATGAGTGTGAAGTAATGTGCATTCTTTGCAACATGACAGTAGCTGACGGCTTTTTGTTGGTAATTAGGAGAGAAGATGCTAGGGAAGCCAGAGCATCAGCTAGGATGTTTTGGGCCCTAGGAGTGTGTACTAGGGTTAGCTTCCTAAATCGCCGGACTACCATACTAGCCAGGTCTTGGTAGGGCTTCAGTTTCGGGTCCCGGGTTTGATACTTGCTGAGGGACTGCCGGAGTATCAGCTGAGAATCTCCAATGATTCAGAGCTCCTTAACTCTGAGTGACAGTGCCATTTTTAAGCCCATGAGGAGTGCCTCATATTCGGCCACGTTATTTATGGCAGGGAAGGTTAACTGACAAGCATGTGGGATGATAACACCCTCCGGATATTGGAGGACAGCTCCAATTCCACAGCCCTTGGAATTGAGTGCCATCGATGATGGCTCCTAACTCTTCGTCCGAGAAACTTTTGTCAACAGGGGAGAATGTGGGGAGTGGATGATAGGCAAGGTGCTCCGCGATGGCGTGCCCCTTGATCGCCTTCTGACTGACGTAGGTGATGTCAAACTGATTAAGGAAACTTTGCCATCTCTCCAGACGATCAGTCAAGGTAGGCTTTTCTAGCAAGTATTTAATTGGGTCCATTCACACCAAGAGCTTTACCTCATGTTCTAGAAAATAATGTTTCAGCTTTTGGGCGACCCAGACGACGGCCACGCAAGTCTTTTCTATGGCAGTATACTTCTTCTCCGCATCGTTGAAAAATTTGAACAAATAGTAGACAACGCGTTCCCTTTTCGCATCGTCATATTGAGCCAACACTGCTCCAACAGATTCTTCTGTGGTGGATACATATAGCAGCAGGGGCCGACCCGGGATCGGGGGTGCCAGAATGAGAAGATTTAGAAGATAACTCTTCAGATCATCAAAGGCCTTTTGACATTTATCATTCCAATCAAACTTAGCCTCTCCTTTCAACATG
Organism: Amorphophallus konjac; assembly: GCA_022559845.1. Lineage (NCBI taxonomy): Eukaryota > Viridiplantae > Streptophyta > Magnoliopsida > Alismatales > Araceae > Amorphophallus > Amorphophallus konjac. Next base: position 150,799,550 of record CM040127.1, read on the forward strand.
TCGTAAAAGGGCTTGCATCGCTGAGAGTGGTAAGATATAAATCTTCTAATGAATTGCAAACACCCGATTAGACCACAAACTTCTTTGATGTTCTTCACAGGAGACATTTCGGCAATGGCCTTAGCTTTATTAGGGTCAATCTCAATCCCTCTTTTGCTGACTATGAAGCCTAAAAGCTTGCCTGAAGAAACCCCGAATACACATTTCATGGGGTTCATCTTGAGTTGGTGTTCCTGACCCCGTTGGAGAACTGCCCGGAGGATCTCTGCATGACCACTCCTAGTCTTGGATTTGACCAGAATATCATCCACATATACTTCCATATGAATGTGCATCATATCGTGGAAGATGGCCATCATTGCCCTTTGATATGTTGCCCATGCATTCTTAAGTCCGAAGGGCATGACAACATAGCAATAGGTCCCCCACTGAGTGACAAAAGAAGTCTTCTCCTGGTCTTCCTCCGCTAGGCAGATCTGGTTGTACCCCGAGAAACCGTCCATGAAGGATAGCATCTCATAGCCAGCGGTGTTATCTACCAAGACATCTATGTGTGGGAGAGAAAAATCATCCTTTGGGCAAGCATTATTGAGGTCACGAGAATCTATACAGACTTGGACCCTACCGTCTTTCTTCATAACAGGGACGATATTAGCTACCCATTGCAGATACAAGACTACCCTGATGAATTTGGCCTTATGGAGCTTGTCAACCTCCTCTTTGACCTTGAGTGCGGGCTTCGGGTGAAGTCGCCTTAATTTTTCTTTGACAGCTCGAGCTTCGGGCTTTAGAACCAAATGATGTTCTACTAATGATGGATCTAAACCCGGCATGTCCTCATAGGACCAAGCAAAGGCATTGGGAAACTCTCTAAGAATTTTCAGAAGGGAAGCTTCTTCTTCACTCTTCAAATTGGCACTTATCAAGATCATTTTTAGGTTATCTTTGGTGCCGAGATTAATTTTCTTGGTGGATTTATCAACGAAAATATTGGGTTCATCGAATCTCTTTGTTCCGTCGATGAAAGAAGTTATGGGATCAATGCAATCCTCTGGCGACTCTTCTTCTGCTCTAGCATCATCTTCTTCTTCTAGCACATAGACTGCTTGGCCATCATTTAATGAAGATCCTTCTAGCTTGAATGCCCCTAGGGGAATGGGAGTAGAGGTGATTTTGGAGACCTGGCATAGCTGCGTGCACTTCTCGGCCAGCTGGCCGAGGTAACGTGCAGGGACTTGACAGACCCTAGATTGTTTGGGGGTAGAGGAGGGAGTTATATACAATCCCTGACTCGAGCTAGACTCTACCCTACTATGTACAAGGGGAGGTTGTAGAGGAGGGTTCAAGGTGGAAAGTGTCGGCCCTTGGCCGAGGGATCCATGTTCCAATGAAGCTGTTTCTTCAATAGTGAGCTTGCAAGCCCACGTTTGAGAATTGGCATTTTTTTTTGGTGGTCGTGGGTGAATGTGCAGACCCTGTGGGTTGGTTGATCCATGACCGGATAAGTGAGGAGTGGAGGAAATGGTGGATGGAACTGAAAGGGAATGAAACAGACAGGGGCGGGCCTGTCTAGAGCGAGGAATGTGCCTATAGGAGAGGCATCATCGGAGGTTTATCGGGGTGAAACAAGAGAAGAGGCCCGAAATCCTCCTTGGGGGGAGAATCGGGAGGGATTTCTTCCTAGAGAATTTCAAGAGTTTGCCTCGACTCTTGGCGAGTTCCGAGCTACGTTGGACCTATGACAAAGCGATCATAAACCATACCCTTAGCCTGGGTGGTCTTGGATGCCTTCTCGACTGAATAGCCTAAACCTGTGCGGCTTTTGGAGACCTAGAGTCTCATCCTGCGAGTGGGACCTTGTTCATGCCGGCCCAATCCTCTACCCATAGTGAAGCCCATCTTGGCCATTATCTCCCGTCCTTTGCCGAACAGGATATTGGAATGAGTGATTATCCAAGGAAGAGTAGGAGAAGTTGATGGACATAGGGCGGAGGGCCCTACAACGCCTACTATTGAAAGAATCGGCTTTTTGCCTTTATCTGGAATAGTCATCAAGGGGATCTGTTTAGAAGTGATGGCGTTGAGAGTTTCCACTAACTAGATACTCTTGATTTTGATCACCCTACCATTGTATGGAAATTTAAAGCATTGATGGGCTATTGACAGGATCCCAAGAGTTTGCTTGATCCATGCGCCTCCTAAGATGCCCTTGTATGCTGGATCAACATCAAGGACGAAGAAGTCCGAGGACATCACCACGGGACCTAAGTCGAGCTGCAGGGTCACTTTACTATTCGCGCACCGCTTTGAATTATTGTATGCCGAGATGTAGTGCACACCTCTTCTAAGTTTTCTTCCCTTGGCCCAATCCTTTGGATGGTCTTCATGGGACAAACATTGATCGATGCTCCCATGTCAATGAGGGTGGAGTCAACTTTGACTCCATTGAGAGTGACAGTAAGGCACAACGGGAGTGATCAGCTCTTAGGTGGAGCGAGGTCCTTATCCGAGAAGGCAATAGACGGCCCGCAAGTGAGGGCCATGATGGCATCAGTCACGCCACTTGCTGGAAGATCCTTATTGACCATGATCTTTTAGAGAAATTGGATCAAGGTGGATTGATATGAAGAGGATTTCTTGATGAGTTCCAGAATGGAGACCTTAGCTGGTGTCCTATCTAGGTGTTGGAGGATGTCATACTCTGCAGGGGGAACTCAAGAATTGACCCCTTCCTCGGGCTGAGATTGCCTTTGGGATGGGGGGATGATATAGTTGCGGAGTATGACGTTTACCGAGGCTCTTTTCGGTTCATCCGACTCCAAAGGTTTAGGACGGACCAGTTGCAAAGGAGTGGGAGACCCGAAGATGAACGAAAGAGAAGCCGATTCCTCACTAGGAGTGATAGGAGCAGGAGGAGGGACCAGTTTTGGCTATGGAGGCCTTAGAATAACCAAGGGGTGCTCTTGCCCCGACTGAGCATTCGAAGAGACATGGGATTCTTGCCAAGGTGATTGAGGGGGATTGATCAAGGTGAGAGGACATTGGATAGCAACTGGAGATTGGCTAGGATGTGAAATTAAGGTCTAGGACCGAGGCTCTTGGGTGAACATGTTGACATCTGCCCATGGCTCATTGGCTTCTACTTCCAATTTCCCATATCATCCGGGAAAGCATTCGACGCTCCACATTTGCGTCCTCTTGAGCACACGGGGTTCCATCCCAATCACGGTATTCACTTGCTCATTCTGCCTCGATCTTGAGGGATCCTTGTTTGGTTGATGAGTGGGTAACAGGTTTTGCACAATACCGAGATCTCGATTGGGTTTCTTGAGATTAGCAATGGCTAGCTTAACATCGGACCAATTAATTCTCCCCTCGTCATTCATGTCGTATACCCAGTCTCGGAATTGGAAGCACTTGAAAATGTCATGTCCGGGAGATCGATGATATGGATAATATTTGTATGTGTCGGCATTAGGGTGGACCTAATCCCTTTGAGGCGGAAGCTGGATGGCTTGAGAAGACATGAGGGCAAAGAATATGTCACCCAAAGTTTTGGGTAATGGAGGATAAGAAGCACTTTTAGGTCTAGTGTGATTGTAGCTCTGAGGTGGAGGGACATTGGAGTATGGCCTTGGGTTGCCTTGACCTTGATTAGGACCACCCTGATTGGGATGTGAAGCTTGACGGTTGTTACGCCTAAAGGGTGGACCAACAACATTGACTTGTTCATTCACCGTGATACCTTCGGTGGTGGGGACAGCTGAAGCCTTCCAACCTTTCATGTGAGGTTCAAAGAAAGGAGGTAAGGTGGAATCCTTCATCTGGGCTTGGACAATCTGAGCTCGATTGTAAAGTTGAGGGAATGTGTGGAGCTCGCTAAACATTAGTATAGCCCTAAGCTGTGGGGTGGCGTTATTCACCAGCATGGTGATGGCATGAGATTCAGGGATAGGAACTTCCATCCTGGAGGCCATGATTCTCATTCGATTGGCAAAGTGAATGAAGTCCTCATCGGGCTTCAACTTCTCCATGACCAAATCAAACAAAGTGGGAGCAATTGAGGACATATAGCCAAAATGAGCAAGGAACCGCTCGGAGACTATATAGAAATTTAGGAGGTCAATGGTCAGAAGCGAGGAGAACCATCGTAGGGCCTCGCCCTCTAGGGATTTTTAGAAAAGATGGACCAACAACACCCGATCATATAGCCATTGGTGGGAGTCTATAAGGAAACCCGAAAGATGATGGTGCGGGTCAGTGGTACCATCGTACCTCCTGTACTTGGGAGCCTTGAAACCTGGTGGGAAGTAAGCATTAGAAAGCTTGCAATATTGTGCCAAGGAATGAAGACGTGAAGCCGGCATGCTTTCGGCCATCACCTGCCGAATGTAGCTTTGGATTTCTTGCTTAAACATGGGATCTACCCCCTTTGATCGAGTGACCGAGATAGGAGGAATTGGGGGCTGAGAGGTCCCGTGAAGAGCCATGAAGTCACTAGATTGGGGTGGAATCTCCCGTGCGGGTCGGCTAGAAGACCCTTGGAAGGGAGTTTGGACCTGAGGTAGTGTAACATGAGGGGAGACATGCGGAGCGGCGGGGGTTTTACCCCGTGAGACCATCGTGACCAGCTCCTCGGGAGCATAGGGGGATAGCATGTTGATCAGCTCTTGATCCTCGTGTGGTGATAAGGTGGGAGCCCGAGGGCTAGTGTGATCATGTTCACTATGGGAGGAGGCCGAATCGGCATGAATGACATCATTTTGCACAACTAAGAACATGCCTATAAAGGCGGCTGGGTGGCTGTCCTCTATTTCAAATAGAGGATTGCCCCTAATCTCGGACTCATATTGAGAAGCAAACTCCTCTTCAAACGCCGGTTTGCTAAAAACTCTCTCCATTTCGCCGAGGTTACCCGGTGTGAAAGGAGAAAGGAATGAGATATGGATAGTAAGCACACGGGTTATACATAGCAACACCCCAAAAGTTTTTAGTATATGTTTTCATTTTCCCTTTTTTTTATTTTCGTTTCTCTCTGGAGAAGAAGAGAACAACTACAGGGAGAAGGTATTCTCCGGGGATCTAATAAGAAGCTCACTCAAGCCCAGGGGTGAACTACATGGTTCTGCAAATGGAACAACCTGCCTGGCGACTGTGTGGGAACCCACGGTTTGTGAGGACTCACGGAGGTTCCCGATTAAAACGAGCCAGTTGCACCCGAGTGGGAATCCCTCAGGTGAAGGGCCCAATTCCAACGGGAGGGTGTTCCTATTGTTGAGTCTCTCCAAGTGATTTTGATGATAACAAAACCTTGAACTCAATTTTTCATCTCATGACATGTCAAAGTAATCATGAGTAAGTTTTGAACGTGTTTAAGGCCACTTTGTGTAATGCTAATAGCTTGAATGTGAGATCTGATATAAAGAGCTCAAATGTACTTGAAATCAATAACAATGTAAGTTCAACTCAAGCCTCGATCATATGGATATGACTTGCTAGGCTAACAACTTATTTTTGCAGGATTTTTACAGTCTGGTCGACCTGAGAGCATGGGACGGTCGACCAGAATTAACAGCGTTCAAAAATCTACAGGAATTTACAGTTCGGTCGACCGCCGGCCATATCCCGGTCGACCGGTTTTCCCAATGCTGAAAAGTTCAAACTCTGTAAATTTCTGGTCTACCGCCCCCTCCTGGCGGTCGACCGCCAGCTTCGAGGCAGTAATTGTTGACTTGTGTTCTTCAACGTGGGAAGCTCCTTTCTTTGGGTTTGTTTAATACCAAAGTCACCAGACTTGCCATGATTTGTGGATCTGGTTCCTGGCTTGTCCCTTGACCATCCAAGATCTATAAATACATCATATTGGGGTCAAAAACCCTAATCACTCAAGGAGGCTATCAAGGGGAGAAAGAGAAGTGCCACTGTAGCTCCGTGAATAGTGTTTCGGGGAAGAACTTCTTCATCCATCTCTAAGCTTTTGAAGATCATCCTGAAGCCATTCAAGAGAAGATCAAGCTGTGGAGCAAGCTTCATCCAAATCAATCTTCATCCACTAAGGGGGAGCTTTCGATTGAAAATTTTCTTTTAGTGTTTATCCTTCCATTTCTATTTGAGCTTCAAGTGTTGTTATGTATAATCTCTAAACATTCTAGTGTGTGTGGATCTGTTTAGATCAGTGTGTGTGTGTGTCGTGGATCTTTCAGATCCGTATGTGGTTTGGTGAGTGTGCACCATCGTGGGAGTTCCGAACTCTCCACAAGTGTGTGTGTGTTGATCTTGTAATCCTTTGCAAGATAGTGTGTGAATCCTCACAGATCGTGAGGGGTGCACGTAGGTTGCCGTTGTTGTATCCGAACAACCTAAAAATCACTATCCATTGTGTGGTTTGTTCATTTTCTTCTATCTCCATTCTGTGCAGCACACTCGTAGATCTATTTGGTTGTTTTGTTTGAGTTAGATCTAGCATAATTTATCATTCTCATATTAAATCTCGGGTATATTAAAAGGTGGGTTCGGATCGACAAGGCAAACATTGTCAGGAAGATAACATCTTGCGTGAGTAAAATCTTCAGATTTTCACCTCCACCACCGTACCTAAGATCGGTTTAGTGTGATAGATTTTATTAGATCTAAGTGTTTACATATAGATCTATATTTTTATTCGGCTATTTTTCACACTTGATTAATTTGGCTAAGAATTTTCTAAAAGTTCGTAAACACCCAATTCACCCCCCTCTTAGGTGTCATTAATCGCGGGACTTCAATTGGTATCAAACCTAAGGCTCTATTTCTTTCAGATCTAACGATCTAGAGTAAGATCCAGATCAATGGCAAACAAGGGTATGATGCTTGAGGGTCATTCCATCCATCGTCCTCCATACTTTGATGGCTCAAATTACTCCTATTGGAAAAATAGAATGCATGTCTTTCTAAGAGCCAAAGAGTATGAGATCTGGAGGGTTGTGGACAAGGGTCCGTATAAACTCTCGGATGATGAAGAAAAATGGACACCCGAGGAAATTAAGAAATGCACTGTAAATTTTAATGCTATGAACATTATGCAATGTGTTATACATCCTAATGAATTTTCTCGTGTATCCATGTGCAGTTCAGCAAAGGAGATGTGGGACAAATTACGGCTTATCTATGAAGGAACCTCCAAGGTCAAGGAGACCAAGGCCAACTTACTCGTCAGAGACTACGAGCTATTCAAGATGAAACCTGAAGAATCTATCTCTGACATGTTCGCAAGATTAACTGAGATTACTAATGGTCTCAAGAGTCTCGGAAAAGAATACACCAATTCCGAGCTCGTGAGGAAAGTGTTGAGATCTCTCCGATCCGCGTGGCACACCAAAACTACTATCATTGAAGATTCAAAGAATCTGTCCACACTCTCTCTAGACGAGCTCATTGGGTCACTCATGACCGATGAGATAAATATGAAGAGAACAGCCGAGGAAGATACGAAGAAGAAGAAAGTGGTTGGATTGAAAGCTCACCAATCTGATGATAACTTTCAAGAAGAAGAATCCAACGAGGGAAGCAATGAAGAAGAAGACTTGGCCATGATAACTCGCCAAGTAAAGAGATTTTTGAGAAAGAAGAGGAATTTCCAAGGCAACATCAGAAAGGGGTAAAGGAAGTCCATTCAAACTAAGGGCGAGCCGAGCAAGCCCAATACTATCATTTGTTACGAATGTAAGAAGCCCGGGCACATGAGAGGAGAATGCCCAGATCTGAAAAGAAAATTCAAGAAGGACAAGCTCAAGAAACCCCAAGCAATGGTCGCCACATGGAGCGACGAAGAGGATGAACCGTCCAACGAGGAGATCCAAGAGCTAGTGGAGAGCTTGTGTCTCATGGCACATGAAGATGATTCAACTGAGATAAATTCTAACCCTGATTTTATTTCAAATGAACAATGGGAGTCAGAGTATTAAAAATTGTATACCAAATACAAAAAAATCAGATCTGAAAATAAAACTCTCAAAAAGAAGATTGATGATTTATCACATGAGGATATTTTTGTTAAATTTGAGAAACTGGAACAAGAATGATTTGAGTTAACATAAGAAAAAGAAACCTTGCTTCAAATGATTTCAGATCTTGAAAAAGTCAAAGAGGAGCCATCATGTAAAATGTCTGAAATGGAAGAAGTGTGTAAAAAAATGAAAAATGAAGAAGAAGTTCTGAAATCCACAAATTCAAAACTTGAAAAGAAAAATATGAATTTGGGTAAAGAAGTGGCTAAACTTCATTCCACCTTGTCTAGGTTTGTCAAGGGTAAACAAAACTTAGACAACTTGTTGGGAGTTAAAGTTAACTTCCAGAAGGAAGGATTGAGATATATTCTCCAAAACAAAAAATCCTTTGAGCATAAGATCACTACATCCTATGTTCATGAAAAAGATAATAACTATGCTTCATGTTCTCACTCCAAGCCAAAACATGTTCAACCTAAACCACGTCAATTCCAAAGAAGATTTTCAAATGTCAATTGCTTTCATTGTGGTAGATTTTGACATGTTATTGTTAATTATTGGTTCAAACAAAACAATCAAAGAAATCATGCTGCTTGGATAAAGAAAAGATATGTGCAGAAATTGGACTAACTCCTATGGACCCAAATTTGTTTGGGTACCAAAAACAATTGCATGAGAATGTTGTTTCTTGCAGATATGCCTTGAAGCCAGGGGGAGCAAATGGTACCTGGACAGTGACTGTTCAAGGCATATGACTAGGGACAAGAAGGTGTTCTCAACACTGCAAGACAAGGATGGAGGTTCAGTTGCTTTTGGAGACAAGGACAAAGGTAAAATCATTGGAATCGGCAATATAGGTAAGAATTCAAAAACTCTTATCGAGATTGTGCTTTTGGTAAATGGCTTAAATCACAATCTTTTGAGCATAAGTCAGTTATGCGACAAAGGATTCAAGATTGCTTTTGATGAAATGCATTGCTTTGTTATGAATAAGAACACAAATGAGATCAAATTCATTGGAAAAAGAAATAACAATGTCTATACTGTTGATATTGATGATGTCTCATGTGATGATGTGTGCTTGATTGCAAACAATCATGAGAATGCACGGCTATGGCACCGAAGACTAGGTCATGCTAGTTTTGGAGTAATCTCCAAGTTGTCTAAACATGACTTGGTGAATGGTTTGCCAAAATTAAAATTTGAAAGTGATAAAATATGTGAGGCTTGCACAAAAGACAAGCAAACACGCATATCTTTCAAAAATAAGAATATTATTTCTACCTCCCGGCCTCTAGAATTGCTGCATCTTGATCTATTTGGCCCTACTAGAACATCCAGCCTAGGAGGTAAATCTTTTGGATTTGTTATTGTTGATGACTACTCCAGATTTACATGGGTATTATTTTTAGCCAATAAAAGTGACGCCTTGACGGAGTTTGAAGTGTTTTTCAGGAAAATCTAAAATGATAGAGGCTACCTTATCACTACCATCCAAAGTCATCATGGTGGTGAATTTGAAAATCATGAGTTCAGTAATTTTTATGAAGAGCAGGGGTACACACACAACTTCTCATCACCAAGGACGCCCCAACAAAATGGAGTGGTGGAGAGGGAAAATAGAACATTGATAGACATGGCGCGGACCATGTTAAGTGAAAATTCTTTACCAAAATATTTTTGTGCTGAGACGGTAAGTACAGCGTGTTACATCATCAACAGGGCAATGGTAAGGCCCATTCTAAAGAAAATATCGTATGAGCTCTACAAGGTTAAGAAATCAAATATTTCTCATCTTAAACCCTTTGGATGCACATGCTTCATCCTGAACAATGGTAAGTCCAACCTAGGTAAGTTTGATGAGAAAAGTGACAAAGGAATTTTCCTAGGTTATACACTTAACTCTAGAGCCTATCGATTGTTTAATAAGAGCACTTTGGTTGTTGAGGAAATTTCTTATGTGATTTTTGATGAATCTGAGCTAAAACTGACAAATCAATCTATTGAAATTATGGATGCAGATGAAGATCCCAGATGTTCCAATGATGCCAAGGCCAAGGATGAACCAACTGAAGGGATCCCAAGCAAGAGTGAAGAGGATGAAGATCCTCCAATTGAAACGCTTCAAGAGCAACAAGTGCAGCACCTCGACTTACCCAGCTCTTCTACGTTCTTAAAGGATCATCTGACTGAAAACATCATAGGTAATCCTGAAGATGGGGTAAGAACTAGGTCTTCATTAAGGCAAGTAGAAGAAGAGGATTTGATGGCCTTAATTTCACAAGAAGAGCCTAAGAATATCTATGAAGCTCTTCAAAATGAATCCTGGATTCAGACTATGCATGAAGAGCTACACCAGTTTTAAAGGAATAAAGTGTGGACTCTCGTGCCGCATCCTAAGGATCATCCCATAATTGGAACCCGTTGGGTTTTTAGAAATAAGTTAAATGATACAGGATTGGTTGTTAGGAACAAGGCCCGGCTTGTAGCCAAAGGGTATAGCCAGGAGATGGGTATTGATTTTAATGAGTCTTTTGCACCGGTTGCGAGACTAGAAGCAGTCTGGATTTTACTATCCTATGCTTGCTCTTTAAACTTCAAACTATTTCAAATGGATGTTAAATCTGCATTTCTTAACGGTTACATCAAGGAGGATGTTTTTGTAGACCAGCCTCTAGTTTTTGAAGATTCAAAGCATCCAAAGCATATGTAAAAGTTGTAGAAGGCCGTGTACGGGTTAAAGCAAGTACCAAGGGCATGGTATGAAAGGCTCACTTCATTCCTCATGGAAAATGATTTCAAAAGAGGTAAGGTTGACCAAACACTCTTCACAAGAAAATCAGGTAAAGACATGATAGTAGTTCAATTATATGTGGATGACATTATTTTTGGAGCTACTAACAATGTCTTATGTGAAGAATTTGCAGAAATCATGCAAGGAGAATTTGAGATGAGCTTAATGAGTGAACTGAATTTCTTTCTTAGATTGCAGGTGAAGCAAATACCCAAGGGCATTTTCATCAATCAAGCTAAGTACACACTGTAGCTGTTAAAGAAATTCGGGATGGCTGAAGCGAAACCTTTGTCAACTCCAATGGCCACAACCTCGAAGTTAGACAAAGATGAAAATGGTAAAATAGTAGATCCTACACTGTTTCGAGGTACGATCGGATCACTATTGTATCTCACAGCATGCTGCCCTGACATTCAATTCAGTGTATGTCTATGTGCTCACTTTCAGTCTTGTCCTAAAGAATCTCGGCTAATGGCTGTTAAATGCATTTTTTGATATTTAATTAGCACCATAGACTTTGGCTTGTGGTTTCCCATCGGTAGTTCATTTGATTTGATTGCATACACCGATGCGGATTATGCCGGATGTATTGTAGATTGCAAAAGTACTAGTGGGTACTGTCAGTTTCTTGGTGGGTGCTTAGTCTCATGGGCCTCCATGAAATAACATTTAGTAGCTCTCTCAACAGTCGAGGCTGAATATGTAGCTGCAGGAAGTTGCGGAGCCCAAGTACTTTGGATCAAAAATCAATTGCTTGATTTGGATGTTGAAATGAAATGTGTGCCAATCTTGTGTGACAATACCCGTGCAATTAGCTTGACAAAAAATCCTGTTCAACATTCTAGGACAAAGCACATTGACATTCGACATCATTTTCTGAGAGATCATGTAAGAAAATGGGTCTTTAAATTGAATTTCATTGACACACACAATCAACTAGCTGATATTTTCACAAAACCCCTAAATCAGATCAATTTAGCAAGATAAGAAGAGAAGCTGGGATGTGCAAGGGTGAGAGCATACATACATAGGTCTACACTAAGGATAAGAATTGCACTTGTAGAAACTCATATGCATCAAGGGTATATTAACATGCATATTGTATGTATTTACTTTTAATACCTTGTGTGTTCACATACACTCCTACTTGCTTGAATGCATTTTACATATTTACCTCCTTGAAAAATATTTCTAAGGCCAGATTTTCGTTGGTTAATTCAATGTGGACCCAGTGATGCCAGACCTAAGACAACTTCTGAGGGGGAGTTAGAGAACTTTCCTCAAATCTCCATCTCCTCTCTTTATCTCCACTTCATGTTGATGGTTCCAATCAGAAGGTCGGTGTTCCCCACATATTAAAAAAAGGAAGAAAAGAAAAAGAAACAAAAAAAATTACAAAAATGGGAATTTTTGCGTCTAGTGGTCGACCGTTAGACCCGCACCGATAGACCGGTGGCGGTGAATCGGCCCGGCCGGAACCTCAATCGAGCCATCTTATAAGGGGTCCTATCACCTCATTCTCTCATTCTATCACCCCCACTCTCTCTCATACCCCATTTCCTAACCCTAGAACCACATATCTCCACCTCCCAAGCCCCTAAACCTCATCATTCCTCTACCCGCACAAGATCCGACGTGTTCGTCATGGTTTCGGGACGAACTCTGTTCGACCGTTCGTGCGAGTGTGAAGCTTTTCCCAGGGTTCCAGGTTGTGGAGAAGGCTTTTTCAAGCCCTTGGAGTGTCATTTGCTTCAACTTCCTCCCCCAAGACGAGAGTTATCCTTTCAAGGGTTTCCACCAGATTTTCTAAATCGGGATGCCGCCTAGAGGGAGCTCTCGGCGTTCTACCCAAGGGGAAGCTAGTGGTCAGAGGCGAGAGGCCCCGGCTCCTCTACCTCAGCGAGCTCATGCACCACCTTGAGCACCTCGCTTGCCTCCACGGCCGATTATCGACCCTCGACTGGTCGACTTTAATGAGGTGAATGAGCTTCTGCCTGATTTATGTGCTCTTTTTGAGATTCAAACCGGTTGGATAGATTTTGTCACTAGGTATACCAGATACTATCCCAATCTAGTGTAGCAATTTTTTGGAAATCTAGCTGAGATAAATGAAGAGCTATATACAGTTGTTCAAGGAGTTGAGTTACATATTACACCCGATCTTTTTCGACGAGCCTTAGGAGTCTCGGCCTGGGGTGCAGACCAGACTTTTTGTCATGGTGAAGTTGAGGCTACTTTCATTGCCATGACAAACTATGATTGTGTGCGTGGTGTGAGTGATTTAATCACATTGAATGTAAATTATTTTCCACCACTGCAAAGGATTTTGCACCATATGTTCACATCACTCATCTATCCCAAGGTTGGCAGTCGAAATGAAGTACCAGACGTTCAAAGGTTTCTATTTTACAATGCCATGAACGGGATTACAATCAACATGGGTCGGCTCATGACAGATATGATTGGGACTTGCTGTACCTATCTCCGGCGATCCTTGCCATATGCTTCACAGTTGACATGCTTCTTCATATATGCTGGGATCAATTTGGCAAATGAGTAGTTCATTTATGTTCAACAAGATGATATATATAATAAGCATAAGATCTTTACAGATTTTGGGTATTACTATGGTCCCGATGGGGAGCTATGCCAAGATATACCAGTTTATGGGGAAGAAGCTGACAGTGAGGACGAGCAAGAACAAGAGCAGCAACAAGGTTAAGGGGATGTCCCCCCTCCACTTCAAGCTGATGAGCAGCCACCTCCACCCTCACCTCATCATATGGATCCCGAGGTGCCTCCTCCACCACAGTTCTATCATGGAGAGTCTTCTACTCAGGGGGCCGCACAGCACTCTTGGGTAGATTATGAGACTTTTGACAGGCAGTTTACTGGACTAGAGACTCGTGTGGACACTTTTGGGGATCGACTTTCTACCTTTGGGGATCGCGTCGACACTATGGGTAATGTGATTGACACTATGTCAAGTCACATAGATTCCTTCTCCACTGTTCTGGATACTCTCTCCACTCAGATGGCCACACTCTCCACACATATGACTAGCCTCACAGACAGCGTTGCTGATTCCAGCTAGGCCTTCCACATCATGAACTTGACACTTCTTGGCATGCAGCACCGTGATGCGGCCCATGACCTCTCCATTGGTAATATTCAGGATTGTCTTCAGGTTCAAGATCATTCTCTTGACGACATCCACCGCCGCCTTGGATATCAGCCTCCTCCTCTAGAGGATCAGCCTCCTGTAGATGCCCCATGAGGATTTTTCTTTTGCTTCCTCCCTCTAGACTGATGTCCTTTCGTGTTGTGCCTTTTGGGTCCTCCTTTCGTCTATCCTATCCCCTTTTGATGATGCCAAAGGGGGAGAAGTAGTAGTAGTGTAGGTCTTATATCTATATATATGTCGGTATGTTTGTATGTTTGTATGCATGATCATTGAGGATCATTGTGTCAGTTCTGCATTTCTGACTTTGCCTTGTCATGTTGTCTAGAAGTCTTGCATTCTCTCAAGCATCAATGTACTTTGTAATGAAATGATGAAATGAAAATGCACTTGGTGTTTGATATAAAGTGGTTGGCTCTTATTTCATTTCCCATCTATCTTGGCAAAAATGTTGAATGGTTGCGTGTTTTGAATGGCTTGATGCACAATGAAGAATGTCATGGTTTGATGCATTATACATACGCAATTTTGGTTATCAAGGCTTGCCATTACTCTCTTAATCCAGTGTTTTGTCATCATCAAAAAGGGGGAGATTGTTGAGTCTCTCCAAGTGATTTTGATGATAACAAAACCTTGAACTCAATTTTTCATCTCATGACATGTCAAAGTAATGATGAGTAAGTTTTGATCGTGTTTAAGGCCACTTTGTGTAATGCTAATAGCTTGAATGTAAGATTTTATATAAAGAGCTCAAATGGACTTGAAATCAATAACAACATAAGTTCAACTCAAGCCTCGATCATATGGATATGACTTGCTAGGATAACAACATGTTTTTGCAGGATTTTTACAGTCCGGTCGACCTGAGAGCACGGGTCGGTCAACCAGAATTAACAGCGTTCAAAAATCTACAGGAATTACAGTTCAGTCAACCGCCGGCCCTATCCCGGTCGACCAGTTTTCCCAGCGCTAAAAAGTTCAAACTCTATAAATTTTTGGTCGACCGCCCCCTCCTACCGGTCGACCGCCAGCTTCGAGGCAGCAATTGTTGACTTGTGTTCTTCAACGTGGGAAGCTCCTTTATTTAAGTTTGTTTAATCTCAAAGTCACCAGACTTGCCATGATTTATGGACTTGGTTCCTGGCTTGTCCCTTGACCATCCAAGATCTATAAATACATCATATTGGGGTCAAAAACCCTAATCACTCAAGGAGGCTATCAAGGGGAGAAAGAGAAGTGCCACTGTAGCTCCGTGAACAGTGTTTCGGGGAAGAACTTCTTCATCCATCTCTAAGCTTTTGAAGATCATCCTGAAGCCATTCAAGAGAAGATCAAGCTGTGGAGCAAGCTTCATCCAAATCAATCTTCATCCACTAACGGGGAGCCTTCGATTGAAATTTTCTATTAGTGTTTCTCCTTCCATTTCTATTTGAGCTTCAAGTGTTGTTATGTATACTCTCTAAACATTCTAGTGTGTGTGGATCTGTTTAGATCAGTGTGTGTGTGTCATGGATCTTTCAGATCCATATGTGGTTTGGTGAGTGTGCACCATCGTGGGAGTTCCGAACTCTCCACAAGTGTGTGTGTGTGTTGATCTTGTAATCCTTTGCAAGATAGTGTGTGAATCCTCACAGATCGTGAGGGGTGCACGTCGGTTGCCGTTTTTGTATCCGAACAACCTAAAAATCACTATCCATTGTGTGGTTTGTTCATTTTCTTCTATCTCCATTCTGTGCAGCACACTCGTAGATCTATTTGGTTGTTTTGTTTGAGTTAGATCTAGCATAATTTATCATTCTCATATTAAATCTCGGGTATATTAAAAGGTGGGTACGGATCGACAAGGCAAACCTTGTCAGGAAGATAACATCTTGCGTGAGTAGAATCTTTGGATTTTCACCTTCGCCACCGTACCTAAGATCGGTTTAGTGTGATAGATTTTATTAGATCTAAGTGTTTACGTATAGATCTATATTTTCATTCGGCTATTTTTCACACTTGATTAATTTGGCTAAGAATTTTCTAAAAGTTTGTAAACACCCAATTCACCCCCCTCTTGAGTGTCATTGATCACGGGACTTCACATATAAGGTGTGATGCCGGCTCTTCCTAAGCCCACCCACGTGTAGAACTGCGGAGAGTACCAAAACACACAAGTACATACAATATAAACGAACTGCAAACAGAATGCGGAATGAAGAGCAGGAAACAAACAGGGCCATGGTAGTGGACGTTTGAATTCCTGGGCGGCCAGGTCGATGGGCGCTCAGGGGAAGTGGGCGGCCAGAGTGCTGGCCGTTAGAGTTGGGGTAGGCGGCCAAAGACTTGGCCGTCTCCTTCTGTAGGTGGCCACCCTAGTGGCCGTTCACAAATGGCCTGGGCGGCCACTGAGTTTGCCACCCAGGAGACTAGAAGCCCAAGAGTTTGGCCGTTTTCTAAAAACTGTGGAAAATAGAGGTTAACTAAAAACGTAAAATGACAACGCAATAGCCTTCATTTCTTGGATTTTGGCGTTAGGACTCACAGTAAGCAGTAGTCGGTCCCACCGTGATCGCCAGCTTTGCTGTAGGTGCCGGCCGATGTGCGTGTTGTGTGAGAGAAAATATGGATTGAAGGTGGTGGGATGTTGGGCGAACCCTTCCTCCTACACTCCTCTCCCTCCCGTCGTGATTCACGTCCACTTCGTACAACACAAGGGGTTATAATATGCCAAATAACATGATCGCTAGAGGTGTTTACCTGAACGTCACAAGAACAAAGTGATCGCTTGGGGAGTACCTCAAGTGGGGAGAACGTTAGGTCCCGACTTCTCCATCCTCAGCTGGCCGAGGGTGGAGAGCCCTGCTACGTCCCGAAATGCCAAAATCATGCAAACAGTGATGAAGGCTCACAGACAAAAAGAAAAGAAAGCCATTAGTCTTGTGCAATGTAGTAACGATTCTAATAACCAATGAAAGAGATAATATGGTGGCGTGATTACCTGGGGGTGGTGGGAAGGGGGGATGGTCGAAGCTTTCGACCACCTGCCTTTCCGTTTGTTTAAATATGAACTTCTTGACAGGATTCTAGTAAATGCTAATATGACATGAATGCGAACGGGGAAGGGGACTATAAGATGAAACAGAAAACAGCAAGGTAGAAGGATCAAACCTAGAGGGGTGGTTGAAACTCTCGGCCGGCCAGCAGTGGTTTGGAGAAGGTGAGGAGTAGCCTTTGTGTCTCAGAGATCTACTCTAAGCTCTGATTGCTCCCTTGCTGGAGAAACTCTCCACCACCCTCGTCCAACCTGCCAAGCAATGATAGTAGACAAGGAAACCTCTCACTCTCCAACTTTCCAAAAAATCTCACCTCTCAACCTCCAGAACCCCCCACCAACCTCCAAAGATCGAACCCCCTCCTCTATCATCCACTCCGGAGTTTTGTACTTCGAGGCTCCATCTAGAAGTCTCGAATGGGTCGTGGGATCGATCGTGGGCGGGGAGGGAGGATGGTGTCGTGTGTGGCGGGATAACAACCCACGTTCTTTGACCAGTAGTTGCCAGAAGGCATCCAAGGTACTTTCCTTCTACTAGGGGATAGGCAGCTAGCAGAGTGGCCTTCTAGAGGCCTGGGATGGGGTGAGGGTGGCCAGCACTTAGGCCTTCTAGCAACTTGGATGGCCAACGTAGTGGCCTTCTTGGTACGGATGGTAACCAGCATGGTGGCCTGCTAGGGGCAAAGGGCGGCCATCGCCCTTGCCTTCTAGGGGGGTGGACAGCCAGTGGTTTGGCCACCCAGCCCATGGGCCCTTGGCTTCTTCAAGTGGGGGTGGCCCAATAACGTAAGGTGTTTGGGCTGGACTTTAAAAGCATAAGTGTCGATAAACCAGGTAAAATGACCGCATCGCCTATATGATGGTCTAACTGGGGATCCACGGGATGTCCGAAATTAGGCATCTACACACACCAAGGGGGGTATCGATTGCAAGGATCCTGTTGAGAAGAGGCTACTGGTGGCCCACCCTCCAGCATGACTGCTCGACATACGTTCGGACGTGCGATCAGTGTCAACGGTTCGGCCATTTAGTCCACCAGCCAACCTCAGAGCTCATGACCCTAACCGAGCCTTACCTCTTCGCTCGGTGGGGAATCGACATCCTCGGCCCGTTCCCAGTGGCCCAGGCTTAGAAGAAGTTTATCATTGTCACCATCGACTATTTCACCAAATGGATCGAGGCTGAAGCCACTGCCAAGGTAACCGAAATAGTAATCTGGAGTTTCATTTGGAGGTCGGTCATTTGTCGGTTTGGCATCTCTCGAATAATTGTGAGTGATAACGGTCGGCAATTTAATTGTGCTTATTTTAAGAATAAGTGCGCCAACCTACACATTCGCAATCACTTTACCTCGGTAGTCCACCCTCAGGCTAATGGACTGGTCGAGAATGCCAACAAAACTATCCTCAAAGGCATCAAAACCAGGCTCGAGAAAGCTAAAGGTAATTGGATCAAAGAACTGCCTAGCATACTATGGTCATACCGAACCAGTCCAAGAGCTGCCATTGGCGAAACTCCATTCCAACTGGTATATGGTATCGAAGTTGTGATTCCACTGAAGATCGAAAGCCCGTCCCTTCGAGTTATCAACTTCTCGCCAGACTCAAATGAGCAAAAGTTACTAGAAAATTTAGACCTAGCGGACGAGCTGCGCGAGATTGCGCGAATCTGAGCAACGGAATACTAGCGTTGCATGGTTCGCTACTACAACGCTCAAGTCTGGAATAGAGAGTTTCAACTGGGAGATTTTGTTCTAAGAAAAGCTGAAGCCTCTCGACCACTAGAGGCAGTGGGGAAGCTGGCCCCTAACTGGAAAGGCCCCTACCGAGTGGTCGAGGCACTCAGAAAAGGAGTGTACCGGTTGTCTACCATGGAAGGAACACTTATCCCTCGACGTGGAATGCTGCAACATTATAGAAATTCTATTTCTGAGCTCCTTCCATACATGTAAAAAGCAATTTAAATAGCAACTCTCATTTTTATTGCATCAAAAGTCTTGTACATCAGATAGGCTACAGCAAGTACAATGTGCCTAAAAAAACAAAAAAAACTGATACAACATAAGTTGATAGCTCGGTGCGGACAAAGTTAGCAGCTTCAAACCGAGCCACTGATTCCATCTAGTGTGGAAACTGGCTCGGGTAGGTAGGCGGCTGACTTAATTTGCTCGTGTAGCTTGGAAGAGATGGTATCAGAAAATAAAAAAGAAAAGAGTTGTATGCCCAGCTACGAACTTGGTAGAAAACATGAGAAGGCCCCCTCAAAGGGAGGTGGCGTCGACTAGAAAGGAGGGGCAGGCAAGAAGAAGTAGGAGAGAGAAAGAAGAAGAATAGAAGAGGGAGAAAGATTTGAACACTCCCTTGGGGTATAGGGAGTGGGAGGGGAGGAGAGGAAAGCGATGGAGGGAGAGAGGTACGGCCATGGTGTTGAATGCCTTCCTCTCTTGAACCATCCCCCCTCCGGGTGTGGGTGACGGCCTGGAAGTCCTAGGAGAACGCCCCATTAGGCGTCTCCTATTCTTGCACGCCATCCACCCACTTGTCTCCATTCTTTCACGCCGAAGTAGCCCGAATGCTCCAGCTATTGGTGAAGCCTTCGCCTTCATCATCGGCCTCCATACTTCACCTGAGGATGACAATAGAGAAGAAGGTGGCGTTTTCACCAAAGGAAGAAGTGGCGGTTTCACCATAGAGAGAAGAAAAGACAGGGAACGCAGTGAACGTCCCTTAAGCAGTGTGAAGAGGAGAAGGCACCCTTCGAGACCTTTTATAGGCCGAAGGAGGAGATCTCTATCTTAATTGACCCTCCCCTCGAAAAGACGCGAAGGGACTTCAAATAGAAGGCGGACGTTCTCTCCGAGGAGCAGTTACGCCTCCCTATCACCAAATTTCTCTTGCGGGAATATGCAAAAAGGCGATGCATTTAATGCTTGGGAAGATAGAAAGGTGCTAGATCAGCACTAACGATTCGACCTATCGGCGCATGACCTGATTTTTTGGCAGGAAAATCGCACAAGATATCCGATACGTTGACGCCCGCGGATACGAAGAATCAGACCCAGTCAAACACGGTAAGGAGTATTTAAATACGCTCTGAACACTATTGCCATTATATTCAAAAAAAAGTACATGGAAAGTTTATAGACGGCCCCTCAAAAAACAAAAAAGAGAAAGGCCAGCAAAACAAGTACAAGTCTAATCTATGGAGATCGGAGGAGAGTGGGAGGTCTGTGCCCTTCCCTGAGGCTCGGTTGTCGGAAGGCCCGCGACACTCGGGCCCGTTCCTGAAATTAAGGGTGGCTCGCCCCTGGTTCCCGTGATGATGGCCGGCTCAGGCACTGACCTATGTGGGAACTGCCTTGATCGTGGGCTCTCTTGAGGCAGTCAGAGTTGGAGAACCTTCTTCCACAGGAGTAGAAGTATCTTCACTGTCTTCCCCGGCACTCGACACTTAAGAAGAAGGAGTAGTCGAGCATTCTTCGCCTGAGTCGTAGCACTGCCCAGGGATGAAGACAAGCTCATCAAGGACCTGCTTCTGCGCCTCAATGACTGCCCACCTGAAGCCTTGGGCAAAACCCTTCCGCAGCCCCCGCCGATAGCCCTGCTCATAATAGGTGAAGGCCCTCTTCTTTAAGGCTTCGTGATATTCCTCCGAGCCATGATATCACTCGATCGTCTCCGCCTCGACTCTAGCTGCCTTCTTCTTAAGCTTGACTATCTTCATTCTTGCCTCGGTTAGCTTCACCTTGGCTTCAGCCCATGTCACTTCGGCCTCCCTCTTAGCCCGCTCGACCTCCAGGGCGCGACTCTAGAGCTCCTCTCGCTCGACCGTCCACCATCCCAAACTCGCCGTATGGGCCTGATGCTCCTCCTCTAGGAGCTTGCCCTTAAGCTCGGCCAAATATCGAGCTTGGGACAGTTGCTAGAACAGCGATTGAGATTCCTCTTGGCTCGCCCGGCCCCGTGAGTGGAGTGAGGCCACTTCTCGTTGGAGAACCCCGAGCTTGGAGGTTAACTATCCAACCCTTCGGTCGGACTCAGTGCGAGATTGAACCTGGGCCCTCTCATCGCTCTCCAATCGCGTCAAGTAATCTGCTAACTCAGCCCCAAGCTGAGCCATGAATAATCCCCCCTCCACGAGCCTCTCCAGAAGCATCGGAGGGGAACAATTCTGGAATTCATCCCGGAAGGACGAAGGAGCCAGAGCTCAGCAACGATCGTACAGGGAATCCTGGGTGGTGGATCGCCCCCACTGCTTGGCAGAATCCCCCCTTTGAAGAGTTGAGGTCGGGATATCTCCCTAGGATGCCCCCGAACTCGGGACTGCAACGTCTACCTCGGTCAGAACCCGAGAACCGGCCTCCTCCTCCGCACGTACTCCAGTAGGCTCGGTTGAGATGTCTAACCCAATCTCCTCCCTGTGCGCTCCCATAGGCTCGGCAGAGGCTCCCTCAACCAATGCAGGCAACTCCAGCTTAGCGATTGAAGAGCCCGGGCAAAGGGCATCCTCGGTTGGAGCTTCCTCGGTTGGGGGAAGGACCTTTGTTTTCTTCCGCCTACTCTTCTCGGTAGTTAGGGCCTTCATCAAAGCCAACAACAACCGCTCACCGGGGTCCTTATGCTTGGACCCCCGTCGCTCTAGGTCACCTTCCCGAGCGACCCGCTTACTCTTATGGAATGGGTCATATACATACCTTTTTAACATCGAGACAAGGAACACATCATGGACTCTAGATAATTGAGGAGGCAAAGCTATCCGATACACGACCTCGCCAACCCTTTCAAGGATTTCTAAAGGGCCAATAAATCTTGGAGTTAGCTTGCCTTTGATGTCGAATCTTCGAATCCCACGACTTGGGGAAACCTTGAGAAACACATGGTCTCCTACTTGGCATTTTAGGTCTCTTCTTCTAATATCAACATAAGTCTTTTGTCTTGACTGTGCCATCTAGAGTCTCTCTCTGGTAAGTTTTACTTTCTCCGTGGTATCCCTGATAAGTTCAGGACCAAGAAGTTGTTTCTCTCCAACTTCATTCCAGCAAATTGGTGAACGGCAACTCCTTCCATACAATGCCTCGAACGGTGCCATTTGTATACTAGCTTGATAGCTATTATTGTAGGCAAACTTGACTAGAGACAAGTGGTCATGCCAACTTCCACCAAAGTCAATAGCCCAAGCCCTAAGCATATCTTCAACTACCTGATTAGTTCTTTCAGTCTGGCCATCGGTTTGCAGATGAAAAGCAGTGCTGAAACTTAACCGGGTCCCCAAGGCATGTTGTAGGCCCCTTCAGAATTGTGATGTGAAACAAGGGTCTCAATCAGATATGATTGTGACAGGGACTCCATGTAATCGGACAATCTCTTTTATGTATAAGGCTGCTAGAACATCCACGGACCACCGACTTTTAATAGGTAGAAAATGCACTAATTTTGTCAGACGGTCAATTATCACCCATACACCATCATCTCTTCCTCTTGTTTTAGGCAAACCCATGATGAAATCCATCCTTATACTCTCCCACTTCCACTCGAAAATTTCTAAGGGATGTAGCTTTCCAGTGGACTTTTGGTGTTCCACCTTAACTTGTTGACAAGTGAGGCAGCGAGATACAAAGTCCGTCAATTCTCTTTTCATGTTGGGCCACCAGAAGTTTCTTTTTAAGTCTTGAAACATTTTGGTACCACCAAGGTGAAGTGCATATCTTGACCAGTGGGCTTCCTCCATAATTAACTTCTTTGTTTTAATATGGTCAGGCACACAGATCCGACCCAAAAATAGTAATCTTCCATCTGTCATGATGGAGAAATCTGGCCATTTGATCAATATTGGATTTGATCTTAACTAGTGTAGGGTCATTTTCTTGCAATTTTACTCGATCTTCTATCAAGGTAGGTTATGACCGGATGTCGGCGTTAATACACTTTTCATTTTCTGAGTCGATATCCAAATTCAATTTAGCAAAGTCTTCTACAAGGTCGGTCATACCTCTCCGCAGGCTAGATAGAATCGCCATTGGGTTTCTACTGAGTGCATCTGCTACAGCATTAGCATTTCCCGGGTGGTATTGTATAGGGAAATCGAAGTCTTTGAGATACTCCTGCCACCTCCTCTGCCTCATATTCAACTCTCTTTGAGAGAAGAGATACTTCAGACTTTTATGGTCTGAGAATATAGTGAATTTCTCTCCATAAAGGTAATGTCGCCATATCTTTAAGGTGAATATAACAGCAGCAAGTTCTAGATCGTGCTCCGGGTAATTCTCCTCGTGACGCTTCAACTGTTTTAAAGCATAACAGATGACTCTACCATGCTGCATTAAGACACAACCAAGGCCAACGCCTGATGCATCCGTGTATACTTCATAACTACCACCTTCAATTGGTAGTGCTAAAATAGGTGATATAGTCAAATGTTCTTAGGAGTCAATAAACTCTCTTCACAGTCCACTGACCATATGAAAGGATTCTCCTTCCTTGTATGCCTGGTCAGAAGAATGGTGATCTTAGAGAAATCTTTTATAAATCGTCGGTAGTACCCAGCCAGACCAATAAAACTCCTGACTTCGGACACGGTTGTTGGCCTGCTCCAGTTTTTAACAGCTTCAACCTTAGAAGGATCCACCACGATACCTTCCTTGGAAATAATATGGCCAAGGAATGAGACCTCCTTTAGCCAGAACTCACATTTATCGAGCTTCGCATAGAGTTGGTGTTCTCTTAATGTTTACAAAGCTATTTTTAAGTTTTCTTCATGCTCTTCTTGAGTCTTGGAATATATGAGAATGCCATCAATGAAGACGACTACAAACCGGTCAAGGTAAGGCCTGAAGTGTAACACCCCTAAATTTTCTAAGATTTTTTCAGGGATTAAATATAATTATTTAGCATTTAAAAGGCTTAATGGGCTAATTAAATGAATTATGGGTAATTAAATTAATTTGAAGGCCCTATATTAACCAAGGGGTTAAGCCCACTTAAAATGGGCCCAAAGACCAATTTCTAATCCCATTTGGCCCAAGCCCATTTCTAGAGACGTAATTAGGGCTATTTTTAGATTTAAAATAGATAAATAGGCTAATTAGGGCATAAATAGAAGATAAATATGAAAATCCAAAATTTTTGGATAAAATGCCAGAACGCGGTCTATTGCGCGACCGCGTTCTGATAGAAGTGGTCCGATCAAGACTGCATTCTTCTTCCATGAACAGGTGGTGTAGAAACATGGAAAAATAGGATTTTTCCCATCCCAATCACCTAGGATCGAAGTGTTCTGGCATGTAAACCTAGCTAGGACTCTTGGGAGATCGAATGGATGCCCAATAGGACTCCTATTTGATCTAATCTTTCAACCCTAGTCCTTTCTCTATAAATAGATCTTAGGTTCAACCTGCGTGAACCCTCGTTTTGGCTTGCATGGTTCGACGGTAAGGTGGTGTTATTTCATGTTAGTTCTTTAAAACGATTCGTTCCCTTTAGTATTGTCTAACTCCTCTCAAAATTTCATGTTAGGAGATCAAACCTTTGAGAAGTTAGAAGCCTCGGAAGTCACTAGTTCTCTACAAATCGCACAGGAATGAGTGGATTTCTTTGAGAAAGATTAGAGATTTAGGAACCTTAATCGAGGTAATTTCAAGTTTGGCTTTTGGAACTAATTGTTCCTTTTTATGTCTTCTCACTACCCTCCAAATTTCGTGCTAGGCAACCAAGAGGTTAAGGAGATAGAGCCGCTGGAAGTTGGAGGTTCCACGCAGGACGCACAGGAACAAGGACCTTCTTCTAGTAACAAATTCAAAGTCTAGGGATCAAATTAAAGGTAGGTTATCTCATGATGGCTCAAACAACATGTCAGGAGTAAAATCCCTCAGTTTCTATTGATTTGATGCTTCCTACATGTCATATTTCATGTTTCCCCATGATTGCGCAAGTTAGGTTTCATAACATGCATATCTCTGCATCTAATGGAAAATGATGATAACTTTGGCCAAATTCACGCATCTCCATGCATCAATTCTGGTATATCATGTTTTACTGAAACCTTTCAGTATAGCATGTTTTTGTGCATTATTTGCCCTAGAATAGTCCTTGCATGCAATATTTATCTTCTGTCTGTTGAAGACAGAAGGCGGTTCACTAGAGACCGCGTTTATCAAGAAGCGGTTCCAGATAAACCGCGGTTACCAATAGGCAGTTCTCACCTAACCACGTTCTATTTTCTGTTAACCCTAAACAGAATGTAGATCAGCCCTATTAAATACATGCTAAGCCTAGGTAATTAGGCCATATTCCTAGTTATGTCCTGATATTTATGATTTTGGTTATATTACGCATCAATCATTATAGATTTCATGTCCTTCTTGTCTTATAAACTTATTTTTATCCTATGCTAATTTCATGCCAAAACACTATAGTTTTGTACTTAAAGGAATTTCCATGATTTGATTGCACTTTGATTTATGTTTTCGCACGTTCCTTTCTCACCTTATTTCTATTTTACAAGTCACATATAGCGTGTATTTCGGTACGTTGCTATTAGTTACACTTGCACATGATAGAAACACCTCTTGGACTTGTGATCCTCTCCGTTGGATATTCCTTCCACTGGACTAGATGATCATGTTTCAAGGCCTCCGTAAGTCTCCGCGAGCCTGAGATTCTCACTAGGACGCTGAGCTGGTTGTACCCTAAAAACCCTATTGTTTAGAAAGCACATGTGATACAGGCATTTTCTGCACTTTGGACTAAGTCACAGTTCTCAGGCAATCGCCTCCTTCTAGTAGCGGTCGGACTGTGACCGCGTTCTCCTGAGAGTGCTGCTGCATCGACCCTTTTCCTTCTAGCGTCGACCCGGTATAAAAGCGGTCTTGGCTCGACCGCTATCTTCAAGAAAAGGTCTCCTCTTGATCGCGTCTCCCAGTTGATGTCTAACCTGTGGTTTGACCTAAAGGGTTAAGTCTACTACTCTATTCCTAGGTGGTCTTTTGATTATCTGTAACCCAAACCTCATTCAATAAGTTATTAATGAATCTATGGAAATTAATGAATGTACCATTATGCTGTCGGTTTCCTTTCGTAGTATGACCTTGTCTTTAATTCGACCTTGAACTCACATGTTCTTATTTGGTACGTTCTTACCTTGATATTGTTATCATGAACTTATTATTGAACTTTACATTCTTGGCCAAACTTTATATTTCTCGTGGAAGTAGCTTGATGTATAACTTGAAGATCCAAGAGCGGGCATGGACAGTGTCCAAGGGCTCCACACTAGCCCCCTCAGCGGATGGCCAGAAACATATTGTAAACCATGGGGTATGATGAACACTAGCGTGGCATTGTGCTGGTGTTGTGTCCCTACGGTTTTGATGCTATCTAACACCATGAGTCATTGATACTCTACGGTTTTGATGCAATCTAACACCATGAGTCAATGACTTTCTAATGATACTTTGATATTCTCATTGCAATTCAAGTAAAAGGCTCAAATGAATCTAAGACTCACAATATGTGCCAACAAAGATTGAAAGAAATTAAGTGCACAGAAATTGAGACAATTGATTGCACAAAAATAAAAGCAGATGATGAAAAATAGGTGGCCACGCTGAAAACATGAAAAGTTAAGAAGAAGTGTCAACCTCATGGAGTCACTGCATCGACCTCACAGCTTAACTGTCATACTGACAGTTTTCTTAAGACAGATCGACACTACAGTTACAGCAGGTCGACACCATGGTGCTTCCAGAAAGCGTTGAAGACAGGATTTTGTAAAGCAGTGTCGACAATGCAGTTACAGCAGGTCGACACCATGGTGCTTCCAGAAAGCATTGAAGATAGGATTTTATAAAGCAGTGTGGAGACTACAGTTACAACAGCTCGACACCATGGTGCTTCCAAAAAGCATTGAAGATCAGATTTTGTAAAGCAATGTCGACACCACAGTTACAGCAGGTCGACCTCATGGTTCTCCCAGAATCACTTTAAGCTATTTTCTGTCAAACACGTCAAGTCATCCAGGGAATAAAAATATGAACCGTAAACCTCCAAAAACATGGATTTCGAGGTCTGGAGGAAGGTTCAAGGTCAGACATGTGTCTCAGCCATCATCACCCTACCTGAACAACTTTTTGGAGGCAGCTGTGTCAGAGTCCAAATCGGGGAAATGTCTCTTGTCATGACACACCACTTTCTATAGGCAACCAATGGGATATGGCCCTAGAAAGGTACAAAAAGTAGAGAATTGGCCTGAGCCAATGAGGAAGCAGACTGCAAGATCTCTTCCATGTAGACCAATAAATGCTCATATCTGAAGCTGAAGAGAAGTCTTATTCTATATCTCCTCTGTGCCAATCAAAAGAAATCAAGTCTGAAATAATATTTTTCTACCTATGCTAGACCAATGAGTGGACAGATTTTTGGTGGGAAGACAGTATGGATGAACTACTGATCTAGAGGAGGGGTGAATAGATCAACCCCAATTTTTCTATTAATAGCAGTAATTAAAATGCTGAATGAAAATTACTGTGAAGTAAACTACCAAATCAATCTGGATGAGCAACGAGAAGATCTAATGAAGAAATGCTATCATCCACACAGAACACCAAATGATATTATGATCAGCAAATGAGCATTCAACATGACAACTCAATTTTTGTACTAGGCGGAGGTTTGATTCATGAATCTCCTCACGCAAGAGACAGTTTTCCAGATAGCCATAACCTATCCTTCTTACTGAGTCTTTTGATATACCACTGAGATGTCGATCGATAGGTAGAAATCAGATCGAGAAACTACTAAATGAGTCAAGCAATCGCACACAAGAGACAAGGTAATTTTTAAGGTGGTTCGATCTCAATCTTGAGATCTACGTCTACCCCTCACTCAATCGAGTGAGGCTTCCGCTGATACACAGCTTTGAATCCACTGAACACACAGCTTACAAACGGCTGAGCTTCACAGCTTGCTGTCCGATGAAAAGTCCTCACTACTGTCTCACAGCTTGGACCGCTGATTACACAGCTTAGACCACTGATTACACAACTTACACTAGTTCAAAGATAAGAAAAAAGGAAACATATGAAAACAACAAAGATAGAAAACATATAGCTCTCTCGAGTAATAGACTCTGAATCTGATTCAGAAGTCAAGACCAACACCGTTTCTTCCTCAAGCTCTCTTCTCTCAGACTTCTTCTCCTTCTTTCCGATACTCTATTTTCTATCACTCTTCTGCAGGAAACTCACACTCTCAGCTTCTTCTCTCTTTTCTGATCTCTACTCTCTAACTTTTCTCCTCTATATTCTTCTCTCTAGATGATCACTCTCGAGCACTTTTTCCTCCTCACTATTTCTTCTCTGGTCTACTCTATTTCTTCGAATCTCTTGCTCGCGTTTGCCTCCATTTAGCACACGCACGATCCTCCTTTTTATCCTCGAGCATCAATCTTGTGGACCCCACAAGAATCTGATAAGGCGTGTGGAGGGAACGCTCCCGCCAAAAAGATTTTTGGAAGGTGCTTGATCCGAGAATCCACGTGTCAAATAAAGGCTGGAGACCAACCACATGGCAGATCACTTTAATATATTGTCACCCTTGGATCACGTGCCAGTCATGTTGATTCTTCGAACCACGTGACCAATTCAGTCTTTTGACAATTTCCGCACTTCAGGTGTTCGATCAAGTTATAGAGATAGTTTGATGATTTCACTTTGATGTTCATGCCAAACACATATGAAGATTCATCATTAACTTCATTTTCATGTAGCTAACGAGATATCAAAATAAATGATCATAGAATGTAGATTTAAGCATATCGTGAAGACAAGCTAAATCATATGAATGAATGCTCGAATTTCTGGAAATGTATTGATGCACAAACAAAGTGTATCGACCTATCTTTCAACCGTGATGAACTAATGCAACAGGTTTGTAATAAAGCATCGACCTATTTTTCATATAGGTAGACCTTATGCAGTCATAGAAACAAACGTTGCATCAATGCACATACATATATAGTGCATCGACCTGTTAATGCACAAGCCCGCACTCTATGTTCTATAACATCGACGTGCCACTGAGGCATGTTGACCTGTCCAGTGAGATGCTGCCAAAACTCTCAAAACATCAATGCAGGACATTTCTGCGTCGAGCTGATTTCCAAGACGATACACAAGGTGCATCGACCTTATAAACACAAGATCCTTTATTGCATCGACCTCATAATGCAATCGCTGGCTCACAATTGCTTAGCAGCATCGACCTGACTATAAAGTGCATCGACCTGATAATGCATGACTTCTACAACCGCATCGACCTGCTAGGCCCAAAATGCGTATAAGCATTGACCTGTCTAACAGCATGCATGAATATGCATCGACCTATTTTTGACCATGGAACTTATTTTGACTTGATTATAACACATATTATTCTACTCACTTTAAATCAAGACAGTTTTGCCTACATTAATCAAATCAATCATAGTTTTGCCAGCATCAAAACCACATCAAAACTAGAGAAGACATAACATTCTCCCCCTTTTTGATGATGGCAACACTGTTTCACCTTAATGGCAATACTGAGAATGCTATGAGTCAGAATATGCAAAGGACACAGACATGTGTAATTATGACCAAACGCAGATTTAGATAACAGACTTCAAGATTTAGCCACAAAAGACATATTTGAATCTAGACATATTTGATTCTGAATCTTCTTCTCACAGCTCTCTCTCCCCATAAACATAAACATAGCTTTCTCTCCCATGAAAAGATACAGAAGATACAACTCTCTCTCCCCCATACTCACCATACTCAAATAGTCATTTTCTCTCCCCTTTTGCCATCAGCAAAATGATGATTGACAAAAGTGATGTGATATTGACAAAGAAGTTGACAGGAGATTGGATGATAGGTAATTCAAGAGTATGTATGAGAGGTTCAATGAAGAGAAGCACAAAAATGAACATGCTTACAATCTGAATCAACCTTCATTAACTAAGCCTTGAGAGTTAAGATTCTTCTGGTATAAGACTTCATATTATGCAACCTTGATAAAGATTTGGTTTACGAATGATGAATCGAGAGTTTAGCAATCAAACTCTTTGAACAATTTTGCAGTAACTCTTAATAGTAATAAACCAAAACTACATAGATTGTGTCAGGTTTAATCTCACTTTATCTTACTCATTCAAAATCAGTGATGTTTTAGGAGTGACTAAGGACATGAATTGAGATTAAACATTTTTGATAGTTCTGATTTTTCACTTCAGGGTTACAGCATTATTGACTTTGACTTTTTGCTCATGATTTTTTAGAACAGTCAAGTATTATCCATACCTTTTCACATAAGGGTACACGTTGATTAGACTCCAGTACCCCTAGTTACTTAGTAGAATTTACCATTTAGTTTTAATTTTTGAACAGAGATAGCTAGAGCACTTCATGACATAGGTTCACTTCATTTCTTTGATGAAAGACCCAATTTCTCAGTACTACTCAGCCATTGCTCTATCTATTGAATTTTTGACACAATTTTGACTTTTGTTGCCCTTTGGTTTTCAGAAAGATTTATGTTTAAAAACAATACACAATCCAAGTGTCTCAACTAATGTTTATCATGAATTTTAAATTTTTAGATTCTGAGAGACTTTACGAAACATATCATGTGAGATGTGGTTGATAGCTATTAATTGTGAACTACACCCTTTTTCATTGAGTTTAATATTTAGACTCTTTAATTCAGTGGACTTAAACCATCAATTCATTTATGGTACATCTCAGATTCTTATAAGAGAAGATTTCTTATTTTAGTAGCTCAGAGTAATGAATTGAAGGTCAGATTGTCATTATTTATAGTATGAAATGCAAGAGTTTTGCAAGATTTTTCAGGATTTCTCAAAATAATCTAAACAATTATGCAACTGGATAGGTATGACATGTGAGAGATGTGCAAGATACCAAGTGACAAGATATAGATGTGATGCCACGTGAAGAAGATATATATGAGAGAGACAATATGGAATGATGGACACATCTGTTCAGCTGGGAGTCAATCCATTTAGGAGACATTGAAGGTTTCGGTTGACCAAAATGGTAGTTTTGGTTGACCAAATAAGATAGAATCAAAACCTGAGACACAGGATGCAGTAGACAGAAAATTTGCAAAAGAGTGTCGACTTTGGGTGTTAACATTCCTTAAGAAACACTCACATCTACCTTGATGCAACAAAATAAAATTAACTTTGGCTTAATTTCTGAACATCCTAACATTAACTCCTCCTATCAGCATGTAAGATATGAGATGAACACAAGATGTTTTAACATGAACTCCCCCTATCTATATGCACTGCTGGACTCATTGTTTAATGCACAGCATGTATGGATTTTGATTATCATTATCAAAAACAAGGTGCAAGACATAGACACACCCGTGACTCATCGTACCTAGCGGAGGACTAACCTCTACACATGGTGTGGGTTTCCAGACAGAAGAAAATAGAGTCAAGATGGACATAATGCAATGCAGTCTATGCAGTGACAACCGCATTCTACATTTATTGACAACCTGAAACATGTGCATCTCAAGTCAAATACAGAAGGCATTTATTCCATGCCAGAAAAACTCAAGCAATCAGACATCATGCTAAAATTTACATAAACCAAGTTCTCTTCTTAAGAATTTGAATCTTTCATTACAAAGTGATTTAGTAAAAATGTCAGCAATCTATTTTTCTGATTCTACAAAGTTCAATTCAATTTCATTCTTATTTACCTCCTCTCTCAAGAAATGGTGTTTTATTTCAATGTGCTTAGTCCGGGAATGATGGACAGGATTTTTAGTTAAGGAAATAGCACTAGTGTTGTCACATAAAATAGGAATACACTCAAGATTTATGTGATAGTCATTAAGTTGGTGCTTAATCCAGAGTACCTGGGCTGCACAGTTTCCTACTGCAACATACTCAGCTTCAGCAGTAGAAAGAGCAACGGTGTATTGCTTCTTAGATGCCTAAGACACTAGACAACCACCTAGGTATTAACAATACCCACTAGTACTTTTTCTATCTATCCTACACCCTGCATAATCTGCATCAGTGTAAGCTATCAATTTAAGCTCACACCTAGCAGGATACCATAATCCTAATTCAAGGGTGCCAGATAGATATCTAAAAATCCTTTTTACTGCACTCATTTGACTAGCCTAAAATCTAGCACATAAACACACATAAAATTGAATATCTGGTCGAGATGCAGTAAGATAAAGTAAGGATCCGATCATACCTCAATATGTTTTCGAATCAACCAATTTACCTTTAGGGCCATCATCAAGACTAGTTGATGTACCCATTGGTGCAGTGATGGCCTTGAGGTTTTCCAGCTTGTACTTCTTCAAAAGATCCTTGATGTATTTTGCTTGAGTAATGAGGCTTCCTTCTAAAGTTTGACATATCTGTAGTCCAAGGAAAATTTTCAGTTCTCCCATTAAACTCATTTCAAATTCATCAGTCATTTCATTAGAAAATTCCTCACACATGGATAATTTAATTAACCCAAACACTATGTCATCTACATAAATATGAATAACAAGAATGTCCTTGTTATCTACCTTAGTGAATATGGTTTCGTCAACCTCACCTCTTGAAAAGCCTTTACCTATAAGGGACGAGCTCAACCTGTCGAACCAGGACCTGGGAGCTTGCTTCAGTCCATATAATGCCTTATCTAGCTTGTACACATGGTAAGGGAAATCAATACACTCAAAATCAGGGGATTATTTTACATAAATATTTTCTTTTATTAGACCATTTAAAAATACAGATTTGACATCCATCTACTGAAGTTTTATTCCTAGGCTACATGCAAATGCAAGAAGTATTCTAATGGCTTCTAGCCTGGCCACATGAGCAAATGACTCTTCAAAATCTACCCAAAATTCCTGATTGTATCCCTGTGCCACTAGCCTAGCCTTATTTCTGACAATTTTTCCTTTTTCATCAGTTTTATTTCTAAAAACCCATTTTGTGCCTATAATGGAGTGACGCGGGACGGAACTGACAAATGGGCTAAACCTATGATGAAGACCAAGTGCGGCCAGCACTCACACGTGACAAGGCAAGCCGAGTGATCGACCTCCGTACTATTCCTCCGAAGAGTGGCGTCTCTCAACAAGAAACCCAAGTCCACGGTCGTCCCTATGAGGGAAGCGAGTGGATCAAAGCGGCAAAGGAGCCGACGCGCAACTATAGGAGTCTAGTCCGAGCTCGGTGCTCGACTAGGGCCACGGAATGGGATACTCTCACTCACGATCTCGCGGTGTTGAATGCTAGCTAGGATCCCTACACTCTCACACGGCATATAAAATCACATACTAGTAAAGCAAAATGCCAAGGGAGGGGGAGCGTCGCACGTACCTCCACGCCTAGGCGTGGGGAAGGAACCCCGGCCGAGACTGACAACCCCGATACACACAATGAAAGAATAGGTACAAGCCAGCAATGGTGCCCACTCCTCGCAGGGAGATAACAGGCTACAACAATTCCATTCGGGGCGGCCGATACACGGGCTGACGGGCGGCACTCGGTGAAGAGTTGGCCACGAGGAGGGTCCGGATGACGATCAGCAGAATCGCAGCAACGCGTGATTCGGTGGTAAACGTTCCCACGAATGGATCCGGAGTCCGATTGGGGCGCCGTCAGCGAGGGCGCGTAGTTAGGTCGCAGGAGGAAGCCTCGGCCAAAAGGCGTGCTCAGATTCCGTTCGTGGAAGCCGTGGCCGCACCTGCAAGTGGGGACAAGGAATCTGCTCCCAGAACTGCGCTGTCGAGCGGGGAAAATGGTAACTCGCTGCTCCGGGAGGCAATCGAGGGCCCGCTTGTGGGAGGACGTCGGGGACGCAGAGCAGCAGGTCCGGACCAAAGAGCTCGGGCAGATCTGGTCGTGGTTGGACGCTGTGAACTTTGGAAGTCGCCGGTTGACCTGGCACCGGGTGGGCTGAGCAGGCCCGCGCGACCTCACGGGAACGGGTGCCACGAACAGCTCGGATGTCGGAACGAGACAAGGTTGGCGGCGTTGGAAAGAGGACGACGAGAGGTACAAACCCTGAAGAAATCAGCTCTAAACTCGGCGTTGTCCGTCCTGTGGGATTTTCGCAAGAAGGAGGGTGGATCTGGGCGCGCAGAGAGGGAGGCTCCTGCGCTAGCTCACGAGAAAACTCGCCACGGGTGGTGCCGACCTCGGATCGAGGCGAAACCAAAGCCCACGCGCTGCCGACTCGTAGATGTATCCACCAAAAAAAGGAGGGACTCGGATTCGATCCGCACCGGATGGGGACGCCGCTGCAACTCGGGGCTGAATCTGGAACACGCGAACTCGAACCGGAGACGAAGTAGAAGGGAGGAAGAACCTCGGCGTCGCACCGAGGGGATGGGGAGTCGCACCCCGAGGTTGCTCCCGTCGCAGGAGCAGAGGAGGAAGAGAGGGTCGCCCTCTCCAAGGGGTGGCTGCGCCAATGGCTGCTCAATCAAAATATTTCATCTATTCATTAATTCCCAAAAGAAAATACAAGAGATCTTTTATATGGGGAGGGGAAATGCTAGGTTTGAAACCCTAGCCACAAGGGAGAGGGGGGAATGCGCAATGGGCTAGGGGGGGAAAAGGGTGCGCACCACTCCTAGAATCTAGGAGTGGATTGGGGGATGGGGGGCGGCCAAAGGAGGGAGGGGGGGTGACCGAAAGGGGAAGGAAAGGGGGGGGGGGGCCGCACCCCTCTTCCTAAAATCTAGGAGAGGGGCGGCTGCCACCTTCCAAGAGGAGGGAAAGAGGGGAGGGGGCGCCCAAACCCTAACCCTAAGGATGGGGGCGCACATCTCCAGGTGGGCCAAGCCCAGATTGGGCAGCCATGCCCAATGGGCCAAGGCTTGAACCAAGGAAGTGGCCCAATAACCCCAACTACTACCTAATAAGCATAAAAGACTCAAGTAAAGCCTAATTGGCCCCAATTGACCTACAAAGGTCCACACAACTAATAAAAGTGTCCACGCAGGGACTAAACCAAGGCCCAACATGGCCTCAAATGAGAAAAAGATCCACTAGTCGATGCCGTAGTCGCCTAGCCAAAGAGATGCTGACGTGCTCCGTGTGCTCTGTCGAGTGATGCGGCGCGTGTCCTCACCAATTCTCCCCGGGTGGGAAGAACTCGACCCCGTCGAGTAAGGGTCACGGTCGCTCAAGTAGCGCTCCAGCAGGTCCGGGTCGATCCTCTCCAGCTCTCCGCGTGTGATCCAGGTCTCGTCTGTCGCAGGGCGCCCTCTCC
Organism: Amorphophallus konjac; assembly: GCA_022559845.1. Lineage (NCBI taxonomy): Eukaryota > Viridiplantae > Streptophyta > Magnoliopsida > Alismatales > Araceae > Amorphophallus > Amorphophallus konjac. The sequence continues at coordinate 150,834,848 of CM040127.1, forward strand.
AGCGCACTAGGAAGCGCTGGTAGGCTCCGCTCCTGGTCGTGGTCACCTGCTCATCCAGTATGCAATCTATATGCTCGCGTGTCTGTAATGGGGCTGGAGGAGGTGGACGCTCAGAAGGTGTAATGCTCTCAACAGGAGGGGTAGGCCCAAAAAGCTCACTGGGAATCACCGCGGGATCCCGATATGCCACCAGATCTGAAACATTGAACGTCGAACAGATCCCATAGTCGTCTGGCAGCTCAATCTCATACGCATTCGACCCAATTCGCTTCAAGACTCGAAAGGGTCCGGCACCGCGGTCCTGGAGTTTCTTCACGGCCCCCGAAGGGAACCGTTCAGGTCTAACCCTGATCATGACGTACTCTCCCACTTGGAACTCACGGGTGCGTCGATGCGCGTCAGCTAATTCCTTATAACGTGCGTTGCTGGCCTCTATATGACGACGTATATGCTCATGCAACTGCCTAATATGCTCTGCAAAGGACTCAGCTGACTCAGAGACACGGGCCTGGATGGGTAAGGGGACCAAATCTATCGGTTTCCTAGGTCTACGACCAGTAACAATCTCAAAAGGGCTCAGACCTGTAGACCTATTGACCGAGTCATTATAAGCAAACTCTGCTAAAGGCAGAACCAAGTCCCAGTCCCCGACACGATCACGCACTAGGCACCTAAGAAGATCCCCCAAACTCCTATTGACTACCTCTGTTTGACCATCGGTCTGGGGGTGGTAGGCGGTGGAGAATTTCAGCTGGGTGCCCATCATATGCCAAAGGGTTTTCCAAAAGTAGCTCGTGAAATGCACATCCCTATCAGACACTATGGTACGTGGAAGCCCAAATCGGGAGACACAATGAGTGAAGAACAGACGGGCAACTCTAGAGGCGTCAGATGTCTTGGAACAGGGAATAAACAAAGCCATCTTAGAGAACCTGTCTACCACCACGAAAATGGAATCATGACGACGCGAGGTACGGGGCAGACCTAACACAAAGTCCATGCTGATGTCCTGCCATGGACTGTCCGGCACGGGGAGGGGAGTATACAGGCCAGTATTCTGCTTCCTCTGCTTGGCCATAGCGCAAATGCGGCACTGGGCCACGATCCGGGCAACATCACGCTTCAGGCTAGGCCAATAGAAGCGATGCTCAACTGCCTCGATGGTCTTATTCCGGCCGAAGTGGCCGGCTAGACCGCCAGCATGCATCTCCCAAGCAAGAAAATCGCGAACCGAGGTCCGCGGATCACATAAGCGACTCCCATGGAAAAGATAATCGTCATGCAGCATGTAATCCGAATACTCTCGGGACGGGCCTGCCTGGAGGGTGGTGTAGATCGGACCGAAGTCCGGACAATCAGCGTACAACTCCCTCATCCTATCCATCCCCACCACCTCTACACTCATGGTGGTCAAAAGGTGAGCACGGCGGCTCAAAGCATCAGCTACCCGGTTCTCCACACCGGCCTTGTGCCTCAGCACAAAAGTATACTCCTGGAGGAACTCTACCCAACGACTATGACGAGAGTTGAGTTTCTTCTGGGCATGGAGATATCGGAGTGCCTCATGATCAGAAAATAGGACGAACTCCTGGTGTAGAAGATAGTGTCTCCAATGCCGCAGAGCCTGCACGACTGCGTAGAACTCCTTGTCGTATGTAGAATAACGCAGTCGGGCATCGCACAACTTCTCGCTAAAAAAGGCAACGGGGTGAGCCTCCTGACTCAGAACTCCTCCAATACCAACCCCAGAGGCATCGCAAGAGACCTCAAACACCTTCGTGAAATCCGGTAGACGAAGGATAGGTGCCTGGGTCATGCGCTCCTTGAGGAGCGCAAATGCAGCCGAAGCGGCCCTGGTCCACTCAAACGCCCCTTTTCGAATGCAATCAGTGATGGGGGCGGTGATGGAACTGAAACCTCGAATGAATCGGCGATAGAAGGTCGCCAGCCCGTGAAAACTACGGACATCGTGCAGGGTGCGAGGTTCGGGCCACTCCACTATAGCCCTGACCTTCTCCGGGTCGGCGGAGACTCCATCACTAGATACAATGAACCCTAAGAAAGTGACCTGTGTAGTCATGAAAGCACACTTCTTCGGGTTAGCATAAAGGCTCTCTCTCTTCAGAATAAGACAGACCTGCCTAAGGTGTTCTAGGTGGTCCTCCCGGGTGCGGCTATAAATGAGAATATCATCGAAATAGACAACCACGAAGACCCCAATCAATGGCCGTAGAACCTGGGTCATCAGCCGCATAAAGGTGCTGGGAGCATTGGTCAGCCCAAAGGGCATGACCAGCCACTCATAAAGACCATCCTTGGTCTTAAAGGCCATCTTCCATTCATCACCAGGCCTGACTCTCACCTGGTGATAGCCACTCTTTAAATCTATCTTGGAAAACACAGTGGCTCCCGCCATCATATCCAACATATCATCCAAGCGGGGAATGGGAAATCTGTACTTCACCGTGATCTTATTGATTGCACGGCTGTCTACACACATCCTCCAAGTACCGTCTTTCTTTGGGGCAAGTAATGCAGGGACGGCACAAGGGCTCATGCTCTCACGAATGTATCCCCTGGCCAGTAACTCCTCAATCTGACGCAGGAGCTCAGCATGATCAGCGGGGCTCATCCTAAAATGGGGTAAGTTGGGTAGAGATGACCCCGGGATCAAATCAATAGCGTGCTGTATATCCCGCATGGGGGGAAGACCCTCAGGCAACTCAGCAGGGAAAACATCAGAAAACTCCTGAAGGATAACAGCAACATCAGAAGGGAGCTCACCCTCCGCCTCACTAACCCTCTCCCGAACAACGACAGCATAGATGGGGTCCCCTCTAATGAATTCGCGCTCCATCTCCCGGGGACTAATAAGCATCAGCCTCCTAGTCGGAGGATCAATCGGGGTGGGAGCGACAGGAGAGGGTGTCGTGGTCGGAGCCAAAGATGGGGTACTGGGCCCAGAAGTATCAGTGCTGGGGGTACTAGGCCCAGTGGGACCCCGAACGGGAGGGCGTGTCGGCTGGGATGGATGAAGGGTGATCCTCTGGCCTTTGTGATCGAAGGTGCATGTGTTCGACCGGCCATGGAGGGTAGCATCTCTATCGAAAAGCCAGGGTCTCCCTAAGATAATGCTGCCTACCTCCATAGGCAACACGTCACACCAAATCTCCTCCTGGTAGGCGTGGAACTGCAAAGGCACCAGACATCGCTGCCTGACTGGAATAGAGGTGGTGTCTACCCATGACACACGATAAGGGGAGGGATGGTCCACGGGGGTTAACCCCAAGCGTTTCACTGTACCCGTGGAAATGGCATTGATGCAACTCCCACTATCAATAATCACCTTACAGACCTTCCCACCCAGCCTGCAAAAGGTGTGAAAAATGGTGGTGCGACGCCAGTCATCACTCACCAAAGGCTGGGTCAAGACGCACCTGACAACACCTAGTTGAACACCATCCTGGCACTGCGTGCCCTGGACACCTGACGACTCTCCCTCTAACAACTCATCAAAGAACTCCTCGGCGAGCTCTGGGTCTACCTCATAACTGACAGGCTCGACCTCGGGTGCGGCCTCACCTGTTGAGGTATCTCCAAAGGCCACGGTCTGCTGCCGAGAAGGGCACAGAGCAGCATAATGACCGACCCCCCCGCATCGATAACAATCTCCACGAGGCCTAGAGCCCTGCGGTGCTCCACCAATCATCGGCCCCTTTCCCTTGTCATCACGACGGGCCGGGGGTGGTGGAAGCTGAGGTCGGGTAGGAATAGTGGGCTGCTGGGGCCGAGGGGGTGCGGGAGCTGGGGCCTGGGGGCGAGGTGGATAGTCCCTCTGGGGAGGTGGAGGCCGGGGCCTAGGAGCAAAATCCGGACGAGTGGGGTCCTATGGTCGGGCCACGGGTCCCCTCGCATACTGCCCTGTGCTAGTGCGATAGTCCGTCCCACGAGGGTATGTGGGAGCGGGGCGCTGATCGGGCACAAACTCAAACTCAAACAGCTCCATATCACGAGCGACCTGGTACGCCTCATCTAAGGTAGCCACGTGGCGGCGGAGTAACTCAATCTGGAGGTTTCGTCGCAGACCTCGACGGAAGCGGGCTATAGTCATGATGGCTTCCTCCGAGACTCCACATCGCAGGAGACAATCATCAAATTCGGCGATGTATTCTGCCACAGGCCGGTTCCCCTGACTAAGGGTCTGCCACCGATCAACTAACTGGTGGCGGTAGGAATGAGGGACGTACTTCTGCCGGAGCTTCTCTTTCATATCTACCCACGTCTCAATCGGGGGTGTGCCCTGACGTCTCACTAGGCTCTCCACATTGGCCCAGTAGGTTTGGGCCCTTCCAATCAACTTCATCTTGGCATATCGGACTTTCCGATGTTCTGCCATGACGACCCACTCAAAATAACGATCCATACTAGCAGCCCAATCACTAAAAACATCGGGGTCCAATGACCCATCAAAGGTAGGAGGGTCCACTCGCACGGATCTAAGGAGACGCTCATCTTCCTCATCCCTATAATACCGATGGCCTTGGCGATCACGGCCATAGCCCTCACTCTCATTATCGGACCCAAAATCATCTACCTCATGCACGTGGGGTCTCCTATTGCCTCCCCTAGGCTGGTCGGGTCGAGGAGCAGGGTCACGTTGGCCATGGGCCTGCTCGGGAACATCTACCGGTGGGGCTCTACCCTGGGGGCGATCAACCAGACCTTGGATGGTCTGGTTAAAGGCCTCAACCCGACCCTCCACATCTCCCAGCCGATCCTCCATGGCCTTCATCCGGCCCTCCATCCGATCGGCGTGGTCCCTAAAGTGGAGACTCAGGGTCTCGATCATCTCCCGCAGGGATAGGTCATCTGGGACGGGATTCCTAGGGTCAGCCATCTGGATAGGGCGATGGTAGGATGTACCACGCCGGGTGGGCATGCAAGACTCTAAGGGACAAGGATGAAAGGGTACTAGACACGAACCTAGACAGAAAACTCCTAACGCAACAAAGGACTCCAATGCAAGTAGTAGACCTATGGACTCAAATGAACTCCAGCAAATCTAATGACTCGACATGGCCTAGGACCTCAGTCTGTAGGGACAAACTGGACGACCTGCTCTGATACCAAATTTGACGCGGGACGGAACTGACAAATGGGCTAAACCTATGATGAAGACCAAGTGCGGCCAGCACTCACACGTGACAAGGCAAGCCGAGTGATCGACCTCCATACTATTCCTCCGAAGAGTGGCGTCTCTCAACAAGAAACCCAAGTCCACGGTCGTCCCTATGAGGGAAGCGAGTGGATCAAAGCGGCAAAGGAGCCGACGCGCAACTATAGGAGTCTAGTCCGAGCTCGGTGCTCGACTAGGGCCACGGAATGGGATACTCTCACTCACGATCTCACGGTGTTGAATGCTAGCTAGGATCCCTACACTCTCACACGGCATATAAAATCACATACTAGTAAAGCAAAATGCCAAGGGAGGGGGAGCGTCGCACGTACCTCCACGCCTAGGCGTGGGGAAGGAACCCCGGCCGAGACCGACAACCCCGATACACACAATGAAAGAATAGGTACAAGCCAGCAATGGTGCCCACTCCTCACAGGGAGATAACAGGCTACAACAATTCCATTCGGGGCGGCCGATACACGGGCTGACGGGTGGCACTCGGTGAAGGGTTGGCCACGAGGAGGGTCCGGATGACGATCAGCAGAATCGCAGCAACGCGCGATTCGGTGGTAAACGTTCCCACGAATGGATCCGGAGTCCGATTGGGGCGCCGTCAGTGAGGGCGCGTAGTTAGGTCGCAGGAGGAAGCCTCGGCCAAAAGGCGTGCTCAGATTCCGTTCGTGGAAGCCGTGGCCGCACCTGCAAGTGGGGACGAGGAATCTGCTCCCAGAACTGCGCTGTCGAGCGGGGAAAATGGTAACTCGCTGCTCCGGGAGGCGATCGAAGCCCCGCTTGTGGGAGGACGTCGGGGATGCAGAGCAGCAGGTCCGGACCAAAGAGCTCGGGCAGATCTGGTCGTGGTTGGACGCTGTGAACTTTGGAAGTCGCCGGTTGACCTGGCACCGGGTGGGCTGAGCAGGCCCACGCGACCTCACGGGAACGGGTGCCACGAACAGCTCGGATGTCGGAACGAGACGAGGTTGGCGGCGTTGGAAAGAGGACGACGAGAGGTACAAACCCTGAAGAAATCAGCTCCAAACTCGGCGTTGTCCGTCCTGTGGGATTTTCGCAAGAAGGAGGGTGGATCTGGGCGCGCAGAGAGGGAGGCTCCTGCGCTAGCTCACGAGAAAACTCGCCACGGGTGGTGCCGACCTCGGATCGAGGCGAAACCAAAGCCCACGCACTGCCGACTCGTAGATGTATCCACCGAAAAAAGGAGGGACTCGGATTCGATCCGCACCGGATGGGGACGCCGCTGCAACTCGGGGCTGAATCTGGAACACGCGAACTCGAACCGGAGACGAAGTAGAAGGGAGGAAGAACCTCGGCGTCGCACCGAGGGGATGGGGAGTCGCACCCCGGGGTTGCTCCCGTCGCAGGAGCAGAGGAGGAAGAGAGGGTCGCCCTCTCCAAGGGGTGGCTGCGCCAATGGCTGCTCAATCAAAATATTTCATCTATTCATTAATTCCCAAAAGAAAATACAAGAGATCTTTTATATGGGGAGGGGAAATGCTAGGTTTGAAACCCTAGCCACAAGGGAGAGGGGGGAATGCGCAATGGGCTAGGGGGGGAAAAGGGTGCGCACCACTCCTAGAATCTAGGAGTGGATTGGGGGATGGGGGGCGGCCAAAGGAGGGAGGGGGGGTGACCGAAAGGGGAAGGAAAGGGGGGGGGGCGCACCCCTCTTCCTAAAATCTAGGAGAGGGGCGGCTGCCACCTTCCAAGAGGAGGGAAAGAGGGGAGGGGGCGCCCAAACCCTAACCCTAAGGATGGGGGCGCACATCTCCAGGTGGGCCAAGCCCAGATTGGGCAGCCATGCCCAATGGGCCAAGGCTTGAACCAAGGAAGTGGCCCAATAACCCCAACTACTACCTAATAAGCATAAAAGACTCAAGTAAAGCCTAATTGGCCCCAATTGGCCTACAAAGGTCCACACAACTAATAAAAGTGTCCACGCAGGGACTAAACCAAGGCCCAACATGGCCTCAAATGAGAAAAAGATCCACTAGTCGATGCCGTAGTCGCCTAGCCAAAGAGATGCTGACGTGCTCTGTGTGCTCTGTCGAGTGATGCGGCGCGTGTCCTAACCATGGAGCCATGTGAAGGTTTTGGAACTAGGTGCCATATCTTGTTCCTCTCAAATTGATTCAGCTCATCATGCATGGCATTAATCCAATGATTAACTTTTAAGGCAGTTTCAATGTTTTTGGGTTCTATTTTTAAAACTAAGGCAAATGAATTCAGTTCATTTTCAATTCTGAAGTGAGACCAAGTTCTAGGGGGTTCATTCAGATTTTCAATAACATTTTCTAATGGGTGGTCTCTAAGTACTCTAATGTTCATAAGCTGATTACCTGAGCTGCCACTTACCTCCCCGTCAATTCTTGATTCTTCAATCTCATCTTCAGCTCCTTGTTCTTCACTTTGCACTTCATCATTTTCCAGTATCTCTCCTTCATCCTTGTTCCTGCAGAGATCAATTTTAGACCTGTTAGTGGTCTCATCAAAGACAACATGTGGTGATTCTTCAACAGTTTAAAATTTCACATTATAGATTCTATAGGCTCTAGAAGTCTCATAATATCCCATGAAGATTCCTAGTTCACTCTTAGCCTCAAACTTATCAAGGTCTCTTTTTGAGTTAACATGAATAAAGCATTTAGATCCAAAAAATTTGAAATGAGCTAGTGAGGGTTTCTTACCTTTCAATAGTTCATAAGGGGTCTTTTGAGTAAAAGGTCTTACCAAAGCCCTATTAATAATGTAGCAAGATGTGTTCACAGCTTCAGCCCAAAACCTTCTAGGTAAACTACTCTCCACCAGCATAGTCCGAGCCATCTCCACCAAGGTTCTATTCCTTCGTTCAACTACTCCATTTTGTTCTAGAGTTCTTGGTGAAGAGAATTTGTGGGTTATTCCATTATCCCTTCAAAAATCATCAAACTGTGAGTTCTCAAACTCACCACCATGATCTGACATAATACTATATATGGAATGCTTACCATCTTGATTTATTCTGTAGAAGAATTCCTGAAATTCACTAAAAGCATCATTCTTGTGAGTTATGAAAAACACCCAAGTATACCTAGAGAAGTCACCAACAATGACAAAGCCATATCTTCTACCAATTAAACTAACTGATCTAGAAGGACCAAATAAATCCATATGAATCAGCTCAAAGGGTTTAGAAGACATGTTTTCTGTCCCATACTTAAATGACTTCCTAGTCTGTTTACCTTGAGTGCATGCATCATAGATTTTATTGTTCTTCTTAAACGATATTTTAGGTAAGCCCTTAACCATGCAAAATTTATTCAGATTATGTAGCATATTATAACTAGCATGATCGAACCTACGAAGCCAAAGCCAGGCTAAGTCATCTTTATTTACAGTTAAACATAGATTTATGTGTGCAACATCATCTAAACCAACCAAATAAATGTTATTGACCATTTTTCCAATGAATTTTACATATTCTGAATTAGGCTCATGGATCGTGCATGCATGTGAGTCAAAAACTACTTTATGGCCCTTATCACATAGTTGACTGATGCTAAGAAGATTATATGCAAGACCTTCAACAAGTAATACATCTTCTATGCAGCAAGATGAATGCTTACCAACCTTACCTATCCCAATAATCTTACCTTTCGTATTACCACCAAAAGTGACATGACCAGCATCTTTCTCCACCAACATGCAGAATTTCTCTTTGTTCCCAGTCATGTGCCTGGAGCAGCCACTATCAAGATACCATCTATTGTGGTTGGCTGGCAAGCATACCTGTAGACATAATCAAGCAGAAAAGTTTGGAACCCAAAACTACTTGGGTCCCGTAACAATAGTCAAATCATTGAAACATGACAACAGTTGTTTTCGTATCCACATGTGTCTTTGTGATTTTCCTTGTGTTGTGGATTTCTTATTATTATTCTGCTTATTCTGTTTATTGTGCACATTCTAAATTTTTGTTGGCCTTTTAGATGCATGAGGATTGTTGTGCCACTTGTGGGACCAAGAAGCATTGGGACTAGTGGGTGCCCTAAAGAAATTAGGTAGGGCAGATTTGTGATGCACATATCCATAGGAATTCTGATTCATAAATGACCTGTACATAGCTTGCACAGAATCATTCCAAGGGTAGCCTTGATGCATCCAGTGAGACTTAGATTTCTGAAAATTCTGATGCATAGACCTTATAGAGTAGCTACCTCGACCGGTCCTATTTGGGTTGAAATAAAATGAGTTCTGAAATGATGGCCAGGTAGATGCTCTGTAGTGGTAGTGTCGACCTGAAGGATTCCTGCTCTGACTTTGATTACTAAATGACTGAGACTTAGCTGAAGAGGAAGTCTGAGCAGTGTATTGGACCCGTTGACCTGATTGTTGTGACTGGGTTGTTCTGGTCTTGGGGTTTTCATGCACTTGGGACCTAACAGGTTGACTCCTAACCCGACCTTTGGGCTTAGGTGCAGTGGTGTATATACTAGATTTCCTAGGTGCATCCACCTTCTGTTTGCCCTTATCCTTGGCACTCACCTTACTTTGTTTATTATTTTTCACAGATTTTTCATTATCGTTTTCCTCACAATTCATTCTTATCAAGGGATTGAATTTCAATTTTCCTTTCTCAGTAACAAATGAGATTGTTTTCACCTCAAAACTTTTCTTGTTTGTTGGATTAAAATCCAATCCTTCTCTTCTAAAATTTACTTTAGTTCCCAGAATAGCATTCAAATTATCTTTTCCTTGAGTCATGGCCTCAAGAGAGTTTTGTTTATCACTGGCTTCATTTTCCAAACTATCCATCACTTTCTTCAATTCCTTGTTTACATTTTTTACAGCCTCATATTTTTCATTTGCAATTTTTGCTTCTTCTTCAAACTTTCGCATTCTGATTATAAGTTCATCAATAACATTTTTTAGATTCTCATTTTCACATCCCAATCCATTCAGAACACTTTTGTATTCATCCATTTCAGCAAGTGAATTTTTTAATTCAGTGTTTTCAGTTTCTAGATATGCAATCCTATCATTCAAAGTGGTGTCATTAACAAGGGAGTTTATCTTCTTTTTCAAGTGTCTATTCTCCCTACGAACATCATCATATTTATCTAAAATTTCATCATATGCCTCTTCCCAATCACTATGAGTATAATTTTCGAACGGGGAACTTACCTCATCATCTTCCCTTTCTTCTTCTTCTCTTCTGGCCCTCAGGCACAGTTTGTCATCATCTTTACTATCAGATGAGCTTCTCTAACTATCTTCTTCTTCGTCACTCCAGGTGCTCACCATGGCCTTGGCCTTCTTGTTCTTCCACCTAGGCTGATTCTCTTTCTCCAGCTCTAGGCAGTCCGCCTTCAGATGTCCTGATTTTCTGCAGTTATAGCACACGATGCCATCAGTCTTTTTGAAATTATCAGATTTAAATGTAGACTCTCTCTTTCCTCGGGAGTATTTTCGTCTGAAGCTCTTACCTTCTTTCCTCAAGAATTTCTTAAACCTTTTGGTTAACATAGTGAACTCACCTGAATCTTCTTCAGAACTAGAAGAACTATGCTCGCTAGAAGACCCTTTGCTGCTAGAACTTACTTTAAGCGCCACAGGGTTCTTCTTCCTCTTAGTGTCGTCGACTCTTTTAAGATTCAGCTTGTATGTCATCAAAGAGCGGATGAGTTCATCAACCGTGGTGGTCGCCAGAATCCTAAACTCTTCCACTACATTGGCTTTCGTATGCCAGATCGATGTCAAGGATCAGAGGATCTTCCTGACCAGCTCATAATCGCTATAGATCTTGCCCAGACTCTTCAAACTATTAGTTAGCTGCATCAACCTAGCATACATCTCGAAAATGGTTTCGTTAGATTTCATCTTAAAGGCTTCATACTCAGAGACTAGCATATTTGCTTTGGTTTCTCTTACCTGAGATGTTCTCTCATATATTACCTGTAATTTATCCCACATTTCCTTCGTTGTGGAGTAGGAGGACACTCTTGAAAACTCGGTGGGAGGTAGAGCGCATTGCATAGCATTCATCGCACTCCAATTCAGAGTTTATCTTCAAATTTGCTCCCGAGTCCAGACATCTTTATCTTCTAGAAGCTCGAAAGGACCTCGGCTGATCACCTTCCAGATCTCATGGTCTTTGGCTCTTAAGAAAACCTGCATTCGATTCTTCCAATATGCATAGTCAGTTCCGTTGAAGAATGAGGCTTACTTACAGAATGTCCCTCAGCTATAAGACCTCTAGCATCCATTTTACCAGATCTCTCCGGAATGTTAAGCCCTTAAGGAGAATTTGACTCTGATATCACGTGACAGTATGGATGAACTACTGATCTAGAGGGGGGGTGAATAAATCAGCCTCAATTTTTCTCTTGACAATAGTAAATAAAATGCGGAATGAAAATTACTATGAAGTAAACTACCAAATCAATCTGGATGAGCAACGAGAAGATCTAATGAAGAAATGCTATCATCCACACAGAACACCAAATGATATTATGATCAGCAAATGAGCATTCAACATGACAACTCAGTTCTGGTACTAGGCGGAGGTTTGATTCATGAATCTCCTCATGCAAGAGATAGTTTTCCAGATAGCCATAACCTATCCTTCTGACTGAGTCTTTTGATATACCACTGAGATGTCGATCGATAGGTAGAAATCAGATAGAGAAACTACTGAATGAGTCAAGCAATCGCACACAAGAGACAAGGTAATTTTTAAGGTGGTTCGATCTCAATCTTGAGATCTACGTCCACCCCCCACTCAATCAAGTGAGGCTTCCGTGAATACACAGCTTTGAATCCGTTGAACACACAGCTTACAAATGGCTAAGCTTTACAGCTTGCTGTTTGAGGAAAACTCCTTACTGCTGTCTCACAGCTTGGACCGCTGATTACATAGCTTAGACCGCTGATTACACAGCTTACACTACTTCAAAGACAAGCAAAAAGGAAACATATGAACATGACAAAGATAGAAAACATATAGCTCTCTCGAGCAATAGACTCTGTATCTGATTCAGAAGTCAAGACCAACACAGTTTCTTCCTCAAGCTCTCTTCTCTCAGACTTCTTCTCCTTCTTCCGATACTCTATTTTCTATCACTCTTATGCAGGAAACTCACACTCTCAGCTTCTTCTCTCTTTTCTGATCTCTCCTCTCTAACTATTCTCCCTTATATTCTTCTCTCTGGATGATCACTCTTGAGCTCTTTTTCCTCCTCACTATTTCTTCTCTGGTCTACTCTATTTCTTCGAATCTCTTGCTCGCGTTTGCCTCCATTTAGCGCACGTACGATCCTCCTTTTTATCCTCGAGCATCAATCTTGTGGACCCCACAAGATTCTGATAAGGCATGTAGAGGGAATGCTCCCACCAAAATGATTTCTGGAAGGCGCTTGATCCGAGAATCCACGTGTCAAATAAAGGCTGGAGACCTTCCACGTGACAGATCACTTTAATAGACTGTCAGCATTGGATCACGTGCCAGTCATGTTGATTCTTTGAACCACGTGACCAATTAAGTCTTTTGACAATTTCTGCTCTTCAGGTGTTCGATCAAGTTGCAGAGATAGTTTGATGATTTCGCTTTGATGTTCCTGCCAAACACATATGAAGATTCATCATTAACTTCATTTTCATGTAGCTAATGAGATATCAAAATAAATTATCATAGAATGTAGATTTAAGCATATCATGAAGACAAGCTAAATCATATGAATGAATGCGTGAATTTCTACAAATGTATTGATGCACAAATAAAGTACATTGACCTGTCTTTCAACTGTGATGAACTGATGCAGGAGGTTTGCAATAAAGCATCGACCTATTTTTCATACAGGTAGACCTTTTTCATACATGTAGACCTTATATAGTCATAGAAATAAACGCTGCATCGATGCACATACATAGTGCATCGACCTGTTAATGCACAAGCCCGCACTCCATGTTCTATAACATCGACGTGCCACTGAGGTGTGTCGACCTGTCTAGTGAGATGCTACCAAAACTCTCAAAACATCGATCCAGGACATTTCTGCGTCAAGCTGATTTCCAAGATTATGAACAAGGTGCATCAACTTTATAAGCACAAGATCCTTTATCGCATCGACCTCATAATGCAATCTCTAGCTCACAATTGTTCAACAGCATCAACCTGACTAAAATGTGCATCGACCAGATAACACATGACTTCTACAACTGCATCGACCTGCTAGGCCCAAAATGCGTATATGCATTGACCTGTCTAACAGCATGCATGAATATGCATCGACCTATTTTTGAACATGGAACTTATTCTGAATTAATTATAACACATATTATTCTACTCACTTTAAATCAAGATAGTTTTGCCGGCATTAATCCAATCAATCACAGTTTCGCCAGCATCAAAACCACATCAAAGCCAGAGGAGACACAACAGTTTTCTCTCTTGGAAAACCAAAATGGGACACACACCTCCATGCTTGAAGAGGGCTGCAAGTGTGCCAACAAGAACCAGAGAGAGAACCGGCTAAAGGTGGAGAGGTGTGGCTGCTATTGTTCTTGCCAGAAGGAGAAGGAGTTGCTACTGGTGCTAGTAGAGAAACCGGTGCCTCTGGAAAAAGAAGAACTTGGCGCCATCTCTATGAAGATCTGAAGAAAAGCCACAAGCTCCTCTTCTACCTGTTCGTTGTCTTGCAAAGAGAAGCTACCATCACTGATAAAACGAATCTGAAAGCAGCAAACCAAGCCCTCCAATTTCCAAACAAGGACATTTGCATTTGGCATTGAGTTTCATTCTTCTGGTCTGAAGTTCTTCATTACCCTCTCTCTGTTTTGTTCTTGTTCTTGCTAAAACTTGAACGGTCCCTACCAGTGATAGTTGTTGGAATAACGATGGTGCTAGACAGAGATTCAGAGGGGGGTGAATGAATCCCTTTTTAAAAATTGCAGAATTGAAGTTCTCTTCAAACGATTTGAGCAGAATCAAACTGAAATGACTCTAAGAAGATTTGCTAACTAGCTTAAACTCAATCAACTATGATGACCTTCAAATAGACGGTAGTATGATAAACTTCAGATAGACAGCGTTCGAATGGTTTCACTAATTATAAGCTGAGTAAGAATGAAATACTATCTACCAAGTACAAGGCGATTGGCGTGACCCAACCTTCCTGCTATAGCCTTTGATATACTTGGTATAGAAGTACTTTTAGCTCGCTCAAATGATAGTTAGATGAAATCAAATTCTCACTATTAAAAGTCAACTACAACGGGCCTAATCAAACATCTACCATGAATCTATGATAGAATGATAAGCACAAGAAATCACATGATAAACAAGAATTTTAGGTGGTTCGATTTTCACTTACATCCACCCCACATTCAGACCTGAGTGTGGCTTACTACTGCCTAACAGCTTGAACCGCTGAGCATCACAGCTTGCTTACAGCTGAGCATCACAGCTTGCTATCCGCTAAGCATTATAGCTTGGCTTACAACTAAGCATCACAGCTTACTATCCACTGATTCATAGCTTCCTATAGCTGAGCAAGACAGCTTGCTGTCCAGAGGAACTGATCCTCTGCAAATGCTGACACATAGCTTGCGTTCACTGAGCATTACAGCTTGGCTATCCGAGGAACACTTCCCCGCCGCTGAGCACCATAGCTTGCTCTGTTGGCTAACAACTTGAAAAGGATAACAAGAAAAACAAATGAATAATCACAGCACCAAAAAGCTAGAAAAGAAAACTGAAAAATATAACTCACGTAGAAGCAGAATCAGTTCTGGATCTTATCCAAGAACTGATAAGAATGCAGATCTTCAAGCACAATCCCTCTCTCTTTATTCTTTCTCTGCACACTCTTTCTTTCTTCTCAGACTTTTTCTACTCTCACGATACTCTATTTTTCTTTCTCTCCTTCTTCTTCCTTCAGCGAGCTCTCTTTCTCTCTTAGCACTCTAACTCTTACTCCTGTCTCTCTTTTCTCTCTATTCTTTCTTTCTTTTCTTCTCTGCTACTCTCTAAATTATTATTTTTCTATATTTTTGAATATGATCACAGGAGAAGCTTTTATAGATTCTCAGACTTGAGTCCCACGAGCTTACACTTTGGGCGCATGGGAAACATGTTTCCCGCCCAATCACTTTATCCAAAATGGACGCTGGAAGTCCACGTGTCAGGAGATAAGATGACGCTGTCCACGTGGCTGAATCTTCAGTCAAGACTCCCACCTTGGATCACATACCGGACGAATGATTCTTTAAGTCACATGTTCACTTTAAGTCTTGATGAGTTATGCACTTCAAGTGTTTGAACAAATTTCCTGAGAGCTTTACAGATTTAAGTTCCTGACAAAGATAATATAAAGATCAATTGTTAGCCGTGTCATCATAGGTGCTTAACAGAGTATCAAGTTAGGTAGACCTTAAGATTAGAATAAAGAATGCATGCTGCAGCTCATGGAGATGCACATACCTTACTTTGAACAAATGCAGGATGTGCACAGATTCTGATGACTTGAGTTCATATGTGCATCGGCCCTAGTTTCTGAATGTGCACAGACCTGGATGTGTGTACAGACCTGAATATCCACAAACTGATATGTGTGTAGACATTAGACTAAGCATGTGCACAGACCAAGAACATGTGCACATACCTTATAGACATTGCTATAAAAATGTGCATTGACCTTACAATGCATTCTGACAACGTGCATCGACCTTTATATGCATGATGCAAAACGTGCACTGACCTTGGATGTTGTCTAATAGAATGTGTACAGACTTACAATGCATTCTGACAACGTGCATCGACCTTTATATGCATGATGCAAAATGTGCACTGACCTTGGATGTTGTCTAATAGAATGTGCATAGACCTATATGAAGACCAACAAAATGTGCACCAACCTGTTAAACTGTGAATAGGAATGTGCACCGACCTACATATGCAAACTAGCCACATGTGCACCGACATGTGTGAAGGTGTGAACAGGATATACATCGACCTTCATTTGCTATGAATAGTGATGTGCATCGACCTTCATGCAATGAACAGTGATGTGCATCGCCTTTATGCAGTTTAAGTAAAACATGCATCGACCTGTATGCAGTTTAAGTAAAACGTGCATCGACCTGTATGCAGTCTAAGCAAAACGTGCATCGACCTGTATTACATCATTCAAAAACTTGCTTCGACCTTAGTTAATCACAAACTAAGAATGCATCGACCTTAGGTAATGAAGGACATGAATATTCATCAACCTTTCAGACTTAGTGAAATTATGCATTGACCTCTGACACTTCAGCCTAAAACTTGCACTGACTTAATGAGAATATAGAGTGAATGTGCATCGACCATTTGGTTTAACACTAAGACAGAAAACATGTTTATTCAGTATGAAGGTACTTATGCATTTCAGTCCTAATCATGATTCATAGACTATCATTATCAAAACCAGGGTTCCAACAATAGTAGGAAGACAGATCAAGCTAGTGTGCTTGCATCTGTGGTCTGGCCTGTGTGCCATCAAGCTGTGTGACACCGGTTCCTTGAGAGGGGATAATCTCTCTGCAAGCTGTAAGGCAGTGGGTGGTTAAGCTGTGTAATCAACGGGTTTATGCAGTTGCACTAGGGAAGCCTCACCTGGTTTAAGTGAGGGTTGGACGTAGGACTTTGGAGAAAGTCCGAACCACCTTAAAAATCATTGTCCCTGTGATTTGCATGTGTGATTGCTCTTCGCTAGATGCTTGTCTAGGCCTGTTATCTATATACACTCTTGCATCGTTTGTGTGGACTGCTTGCATTCTCAAGTAGTTCTTTCTATTCCGCTAAAGTTACTTTTATTTCTAGAAAAAGAGGGGCAGATCTATTCATCCCTCCCCTCTAGATCAGCCATTCCCATGCTATACATGGTATCGGAGCCAATCTCTCATGATGGGGTCCAACGACCTTGAGAGAAATGGTGGAATGACATCCAAGTGACTCATGCCCGAAGGACATTCTGTTAACAGACCACCTTTCTTTACTGGAACTAACTATCCATGTTGAAAAAATCGTATGCAGGTGTTCATTCGCGCTCAAGACTGTGAGCTTTGGAGAGTTGTCAGCAAGGGTCCGTACGAGCTCCCAGAAGATGAGGACACTTGGACCCAGGAGTAGATAAGGAGATCCACAGTCAACTGGAGTGCTAAGCACATAATGCAGTGCTCTCTCCATCCTATGGAGTTCTCAAGAGTATCAACATGCGCTACAGCCAAAGAGATGTGGGACCGTCTAGAGGTAATATATGAAGGCATATCTGAGGTACATGAGACCAAAGCCAACATGTTGATTTCAGAATATGAAATGTTTAAAATTAAGCCTGACGAATGCATTTTAGACATGTATGCTCGTTTAACTCAACTCACCAATAGTCAAATTGGTCTAGGAAAGAGTTATTCTGAGCATGAAATAATGAGAAAAATTCTTCGATCATTAACCCCAGCTTGACATACCAAAGCCACTGTGGTTGAAGAATCCAGAAATTTGTCAACCACCAAGGTAGAAGAACTCATAGGATCCCTCATGACCTATGAGATAAATCTCAAGAACAAGGAAGTAGAGGTAAGCAAGAAAAAGTCTCTAGCTCTTAAAGATGGACCTAGCAATCGAGGAACATCTGAGGGAAGTGAGTCATCCACTAGCAGTGAAGATGAGGATGAAGTAGCTATGCTCACCCGGAAGTTTGAAAATTTTCTAAGAAAAGAAGGTAAAGACCTCAGAAAAGGGAGGCCCCAGGAAAGGAAATCATTTAGATCAAAATATGAAAATATAAAGAAATCTGATAAGATTGTGTGCTATTCTTGCAGGAAGCCTGGGCATGTAAAATCTGAATGCCCTGAAGAAGTGAAGAAATCATCACCCAAATGGAAAGGAAAGAAGAACAAGGCTATGGTATCGACATGGAGTGATGAAGAAGAAGATGATGATGAAACAAGCTCCACTAAAGAGGAAAAGGTAGATTTTTGCCTCGTGGCTAAGGGAGATGAAGGATCAGAGGTACACTCTCCCTTTGATCATTTTTCAACTAGTGACTAGGAAGAGGCTTATTCTGAATTGATGGATAAATATGACATGTACAAAAAGAAAAATAAAGCTTTGAAAAATAAAATCAACACTATTGTGCATGATCACACCTTAAGTGAAAAGAATGCCTCACTAGAATCTGAAATCCTAAACTTGAAGAAATTGGTTGAAGATCTGGAATATGGAGTGAATTGGAAGACATAGAAGCAGAAAATGAGAGCTTAAGAGATGAAATTGATGATGCAAAATCAAAGGTGCAAAAATTTGAAAGTGATATCAAAATAACAAATGAAAAATACGAAGCCGTCAAGGAAGTCAATACCAAACTCCAAGAAAATGTTGAAAAGCTTCAAAAGGAACTGGAGGATAAACAAAAACTGTTGGAGAAGTTTGTTGATGCAAAAGAGAACTTAGATGCCTTGTTAGGAACAAGAATGAACTTTAACAAAGAAGGGTTGGGATACAATCCCACCAAAAAGAAAGAGATTGGCATGAAAACTATCACCTTTGTTTCCTCTTCAAATGCATCCACCTCGACCACAAATCCCATTCAAAGTCAAGGAAATTCAAACAATAAAAGAAAAGAAAAAATGGAAGAGCCCCAAAAGAAGAACCCTAGAACTCCTACGAAAACTGCTCAAAAACTCTAGTCAGGTCGATTTGATCCTCAGCCCAGGTCTGCACACACTCAGAGTATAATGGTCTAAAGGGTAGTATAGGTCGACATTATCATTAACCAAGGTCGACACTTTCCTGGTCATCACCCAGTCAGGCGGCTAGAAACGTCCCATCAGGTCGACACTTAGGTTATAGGAGGTCGACACTCCCACCAAATAGAACCCGTTATGAATGTGTAGAACATGGGAGAGGTCGACACACACACCCACATAGGTCGACACCGTCCTACTATTGGGACAGTTATGGCTCATACACACACAGACCTGGTCAAACTCATTTCCCCATGAACCACAACACTTTCTATCACTTAAAAACAAATAACTAGAACCAAAAACAAACCTTTTCAAACATCCACCATAAACCAAAAGTTGAAAAACAAAATAAGAATGTGAAGGTGGAAAATAAGAGTAAAAATTCAACAGCAAGCAAGAAAATTTGGATTCCAAAGGGTATGTTATCATGTCTTATAGAGTTGAATGGTTTGATGGGACCCAAATATGGTTGGGTTCCAAAATTTGTTGTTTAATTTCCTATGCAGGAATGTCTTGCATCCGTACACAACAGATGGTACCTTGATAGCGACTGTTCAAAACATATGATGGGGGCAGAACAAAATTCTGTCTTTTGGTGGAAAAAGAAGTTGGGCATGTCACCTTTGGAGGGAACAATAAAGGAAAAATCATTGGTTCAGGTAAAGTAGGTACGAATCCCTCCAATTCAATTGAGAATGTTTTATTAGTTGATGGATTATGTATTTGTTGAGCATAAGTCAATTATGTGACAAGGGACATGGAGTGATATTTGACTCTCACGAATGTAAAATTTTGGAACCAAAATCTGATAAAATCAAGTTTTCTGGTAAGAGAGTCAACAATGTATACATGATTGACTTAGATGATCTAGCTCATTTGAATCTCCATCTTACTGCACCAAAATCTGAATTTGCATGGTTATAGCATCGTAGACTAGGACATGCTAGTTACAATGTATTGCATAAACTTGTAAGGTGAAAGGTCTACCTGAACTCTCCTTTAAGCAAGATAATAAAGTTTGTGATGAATGTGCTCTAAGGAAACAAACTAGAAAATCTTTCAAAACTAGATCTGAAAGTCCATCATCTAAACCACTTGAACTAATTCATATGGACTTGTTTGACCCAACAAGAACTGCTAGTCTAAGTGGTAGAAGATATGGCGATGTGTTAGTAGATGACTTCTCTAGGTTCACATGGATATTCTTTATTACACATAAGAATGATGCTTTTGATGAGTTTCAGGCACTCTACATGAAGATAAAGCAAGATGGTGAGTTCAAAATTTCCAATATTCTATCAGATCATGGTGCTGAATTCGACAATGCTGAATTTTATGATTTCTGCAGGGCTGAAGGTACATATCACATGTTTTCATCACCAAGGACCCCTGAACAAAATGGGGTAGTTGAGAGGAGGAACCAAACACTCATAAAGATGGCTGAACAATGCTTGTTGAACGACAACTCCCAAGGAGATTTTGGGCCGAAGCGGTAAATACAGCATGTTACATCATCAACCGCTCCATGGTAATGTCACTCACCAAAACGACTCCTTATAAGTTGCTAAAAGGTAAAAAGCCTTCCCTCTCTCACATAAAAGTGTTCGGATCTAAATGCTTCATCCATAACAATGATAAAAGAGAATTGGATAAGTTCGAGCCCAAGAGCGATGAAGGTATATTTCTTGGTTATTCTGATCGATCTAGGGCTTATAGAATTTACAATATCAAGAGTCAAGTTGTGGAAGAATCACCCCATGTTTCCTTGTAGGGAAGATGACAATGGGGAGTTTCTGAACACAAAGGAAAAACATGATCCTCCACAAGAGGAGACAAGAGAAAATGATGACTTGGGAGAATCAAGCAATTCAAGGGCTATGGCTATCGGTGAAGGTATTGACACTACTGATGTTAGAATTCTTAAAGATCATCCCTTAGAAAATATAATTGGGAGCTTGCATGATCCACCTAGAATCAAGTAACATTTTAAAATAATTGAAGAATTGGACCAAATTGCTCTTGTCTCGCAAATTGAACCAAAAAATGTTGAAGAAGCTTTGAAATATGAAAACTGGATAAATTCCATACAAGATGAATTAAACCAGTTTGAAAGAAATAAAGTATGGCACCTTGTTCCTAGACCCTCAACAAAATCTGTCATAGGTACCAAATGGGTATTTAGGAACAAACTCAGTGAAGATGGCAAAATAATAATAAATAAGGCTACATTGGTGGCTCAGGGTTACAATCAAGAATTTGGAATAGATTTTGAAGAATCTTTTACCCCTGTAGCACAACTAGAAACCATTAGAATTTTGCTTGCAATTGCATGTTCACACAGAATAAATTGCATCAAATGGATGTTAAAAGCGCCATCTTAAATGGGCTGATAAAAGAGGAAGTTTATGTGGAGCATCCACTCGGTTTTGAAAGTTCTAATCATAAAGATTATGTGTACAAGGTGGACAGGGCTCTTTATGGTTTGAAGTAAGCACCTAGAGCTTGGTATGAAAGGCTAAGCTCTTTCCTCACAGAAAACGGATACACAAGAGGTAAAGTAGATCAAACACTCTTCACCAAAAAATAAGGTAAGAACATCTTGATTGTTCAAATTTATGTTGATGATATTATGTTTGGATCTACGAAATCTGAAATGTGTGAGGAATTTGCCAACCTTATGACTAGTGAGTTCGAGATTAGTTTAATGCGTGAACTTCAATTCTTTTTCGGCTTGCAGGTTAACCAAGGTGCAGATGTGTGCTTTATAAGTCAAGCCAAATACATCAAGGAGCTGCTGAAAAGGTTTGACATGAAAAATTGTAAGCACATTGCAACTCCTATGGGGACCAACACATCACTGGATGCGAATGAGAAAGGTAAATTTGTGGATGCAAAAACTTATAGAGGTATGATTGGTTCATTGCTTTATTTGACTACATCTCTACCGGACATCCAGTTTAGTGCATGTCTTTGTGCTAGATTTTAAGCTAGTCCTAGAGAATTTCACTTGATTGCCATCAAGCGTATCCTTAGATATCTTGCCAGGACTCAAAATTTGGGGTTGTGGTATCCGTCATCTTGTGTTCTTTCTCTTGTCTCTTACTCAAATACGAACTACGCTGGTTGCAAGCTGGATCGCAAGAGCACGAGTGGGTATTGCCAATTCTTGGGCAGGTGTTTTGTAATATCCTGGATTCTTCGGATCGGAATCAGAGAGCTTTCGGATCGCTTTCGTGGGTCTTGATACGTGTTTTATGATCCACGCTAATTTTTTCCTTGTATAACTTGCGAAACACTGTGGAGAGTTGACTGTTGAGTTTTACGACTCAAGGACGCTACAGATGTGTTGTGCTCGTTCCGAGGATCAAGAAGACTATTTTTTCGTATTTTTTTGAATTTACAGATTCTCATGCAGAAAATTGGATTTTAGCAAATTTGCTAATTTCCTATTTTCTTTTCCTTTTTATTTCCTTAACCCTCTCTCCTCTCTCTTCTCTCGCCATACACTCTCTCCCCCTCCATTCTCTCTCCTCTTTCCCCCTCTGCTCCGACTGCAAACGGAGGAGGCCCGGGGATGTCGTGGACATGTCGTGGAGGTGTCGTGGAGCGTGCTGACATGAAAATTGGAGCGTGGTGTTGGCGCGATCCCATTCGGTGGATTCAAAGCTGACGTGTTGTTCGTGTGATAGTTTTCGACGTGGTTTGACATTTTCGGCTCGCGAGATCTTTGGGGAAGGTAGGGGGACAGATGCCCTACTCTTTTCCTGCGTTCCCTCGTGATTTGGAGCCGAACAGTGTGAGTTTGAGCGGGTTTTGCTTCGTTTAGGGTGAAAGCATGTTCGGGGCATGTGAGCATTGTTCGCCGTTCTAGGCGATGGTTTGTAGTTTAAATGGTTTCATTTGAACCCCTAGCATGTTGGGTTTTAGTTCCAGACAGTTTTATTGCATTTGGTTGAGAATCAGAGCCGCTATGAGCCCGGTTGTCCATGTGACACATTTTGGGTCGATTCGTGGGAATCGCCCGTTTCTTACGTTTTTGGGCATGGTTTGCTCCCTTCCAGCTTGTGGAAGGATGGTATTGTAATTAGGGTTGTTTCCCCGTCATTTTGGAGATGATTGGGGCATGGAAAATAGGTTTTTGTGCGGATTTTCTTATTTTTGCTCCGTGACAAGAACATGCTGGTTGTGTGCGTCGCGTTCTCAGTAGAACGTGCTACAATGATACACCGTGTCTCGTGAAGGAGATGAATAGTTAGGCGGTTAGGAATGTGACCCAAGTGATGGGCGCGACCCTATTTTAACGCGACCCAAGTGATGGGCGCGTCCTATGTGAATGCGACCCAGGTGAGGGGCGCGTTTACGTTTACGTCTGCATTTATGGTTTTATCGCATAGGAGGCTACGATCACGTTTATCATCGCGACTTAAGCGTGTTGTGCCCCTATGGCCCCTGTGGTTTTGATGATGGTTTTAATGGTGGTTTTGATGTTTGGGTTTTAATGGTAGTTTTGATGTTTGGCCTTTGTAGTGAGTTATTCACTGTGAGTCATTTTGTGTGAGTCTTCTCGCTAGTATTCACTTTCTGATCATAATGCAGTTCTTCATTAGTTCTGATATGGCATTGCATAATTGATTATGTTCAGTCATGTTATACATTGGTCTTCAGGCGTCCCAAGTATGCATATTGATTCAGGTTCTCCAAGTCTATACAATGAAGTCTGATCATTGCATTTGCATTCACAATGTCTTCACACCTGAAGTCTGTTCATCCACAGTTAAATTTGAAGTCTGTACATCGGACTGCTTCTTTTGAAGACTATACATTGTGGCCTTGAAACTTCAAGTATATACACCTTCAGTTGAACGTAAAGTGTATACGTTGCAGCGTTAACTCATTGGGCTGCAGCGTCAACTCAGCAAGTATGCACATCGCATTCAGACTTTCAAGTCTATACACTCCATCTTCATAGGTTTCAAGTCTGTATAGCATGCCTTGCTATTCACAGCCTTTAAAGTCTGTACATTGGTTCAGACTCCTCAAAGTCTGTACAGCGTGAAGTCTAAACATTATTTTTAGGGGTTGTCTTCGTGTCGTTATTTATTCCATTGCGTGCAGAACACTGCAGCACCTCGTATTGCTTTCTGTGTCACCTCGTGTCGTTTCTTCAGTATTTAGTTGCTCATCTCGAGTCATCCTTTTTATTTTTGCTATTGTGTTTTCGTGTCATTTACTGTAGTTACTCGAGTCGTTTTCCTGCTTTCATTGTTTTATCACGTGTCGTTGTAGCCGTTCCTATCTTCTGTCCTCGTGTTATCTTTCCTAGACCCCGTGTCCTTTCTTGCTTTGTGACCACACTTCGTGTCGGTTTCTGTGTTCATCTTCGAGTTGGTTTCAGTCCGTGTCGTTTCGTGTCATCCTCGTCTTCGAGTCGTTCGTAAGTTCGAGCAATTTTGTATTCGAGTCGTTTTGTTTGTGTCTTCGTGTTATCTTTTGTGCTTGTGTCTTCGTGTTATCTTTTGTGCTTGTGTCTTCGTGTTATTTTTGTGTTTGAGTCTTCATGTTATTTCTGTGTTTGTGTCGTAGTGTTACTTTTATGTCTTCGTGTTGCCTCTTTCTATCTTCGTCCAGGTTTCCTCTGATTGCGTGTTTTACTACCGTTTTACTCCGTGTTATTTCCTTCTCACCTCGTGCTGTTCTCATCTGACTTCGTGTCGTTTCCTTTATAGTGTTAGCTTTATTACTGTGTATCTCGTGTCGTTCTCCCTTTACCTCGTGCTGTTTTTCATCTGACCTCGTGTCATTCTCTCTTTATTTCGTACTGTAATAATCTTGTGTATCTCATGTCGTTCTCAGTATAGTGCATCTCGTATTGCTATCACATACCACATGCAGTTTTAGTTTGTGTGGCCCTGAGTTTTAATGGTTTTAATTTCTTTGCAGGAGAAGAAGAAAAACAAAAAGAAGAAGGTGGTCCGAGGAAGAATATTCCCAGTGACTGGGCTGCACGTGATCCAATGCTAAAGGAACCAATGCTATAAAGGCACGTGGCAAGAAGGTTCTGGATCAAGTGTGGGAGGCACACGCATTCTGCACCTTATCCACCTGCTACTGCTATATATTGAAGCCTTCGTCCACAGATGAAGGTTGATCGAAAGGAAAAAAGAAAAAGCAGAAGTGCAGAGAGTTCGATCCAGCAAAAGAAGAGAAGGAAATAGAGGGCAGAAACTGAAGAAGAGGAAGAAGAGAGAATAGCAGAGAGAGTGAGAGAGAGAGCTCGAAGCTGAGAGTTCAGAAAGAAGATGAAGAAGAAGGTTTCTGGTTTCAGGATCAAATCCGAACCAGTTTGCTCTATTGTGAGCTATATTCCGTGTTTCATCGTTCCAGCATTTAGTCAGCTGTACCTTTTTTTTGTTTCTTGTTTTTGATCTTTCTTTACTGTTCTAGTTTTGTCTCCGAGTCTCAGGTTGAGATCGGTGGTCCTCCTGTTCTGTTGGTTCGGGAGAAGGGAGACGCTGTCTCCAGTTGAAAGTGGCTGTGTGCTGCTTGTGAGTTCCCTCTGGGCTTCAGAGGAAGAGAGACCTTGGTCTCTAGGTCTAGTGACTACAGATCACTAGTGTTCCCTCTGGTTGGAGGAAGAGGAACTTGTTTCCTAGTTACTAGGGACTTGGTGTCCTTAGGGTTCCCTCCGGGTGTGGAGGAAGAGGGGAGGGTGTTCCCCTGGTGAAGCTGTGAATCAGCAGTTGTCGCAGACTGAGTGTGCTTGGCTAGCCGGTGCTAGTGGAAGCCTCACTTCGGTTTGAAGTGAGGGGTGGACGTAGGCAGACTGGAGGTCTGACCGAACCACCTTAAAAATCTCTGGCGCAGTGTGTTTGATTTCGTTTCTGGCTTTGGATCTAATCGGTAGATGCTTGTCTAGGCCGATCCATCTCAATCTTCCTAACTGATCGTTCTGCGTGGTTAGTATTTGACCGTTAAGATCTTTTTCGAAAACTCTTAATTGAGAACTTAATTTTTTAATCCTCATTGTTTTTACTGGTAAAGGTCCATTCACCCCCCTCTAGACCTATCAATTGGTATCAGAGCGGTCTCTGGTTCTGAATCCAATTATTCTCAGATGATCCTCTACGTGTTTCCTGTGTGTAGTGTTTTGCTTGTGAGTTAGTGTTTGATATCTGTTCGTTTGAACTGATGGCAATGGTTAATCCACCGATTTTTAAGGGATCTGATTTTGACATTTGGTTCAGCGTTTTTCGCATGTTTGTTAAACAAGCTGATAAGGACTTGTGGAAGTTGATTTCACAAGGTCCGTATGAACTGCCCAAGAAAAGGTCCAAGTGGACGGACAGTGAGAATCAGATGTTCCAAGAGAATCAAAAGGCTTTAAACCTAATGTTAACAGCGACTGATAAAGCCTTGCATTCCTGTTTCAATGATTGCAGATCCGCCAAGGATATTATGGACCAGCTGAAGCTGGCTCACAGGAGAAATGAAAGCACATGCATGATGGTTAGCAGAAGTGACCACAGTACCAGCCAAGAGGTGGAGGAGAATGAAGAAGAGGTAAACCTCTTCGAGAACCTTTCTATAGAAGATTGGGAAAATGCTTACAGCGATTTATCTGAGTCATATGAAAAATTGCAAAAATGATATAAAAGTTTGAAAAGGAATAAGGGGCTAGATAATTCAAGGTCTGACTGTAAAAAATGTGCTGAAAGCAAGGAAAGTTTAGAGAAGATCAGGATTGAAAATAAATTACTTACTGAAAAATCTGAAGCCATTAAGTCTGTCAATTTTCAATTACAGAAAAACATTGAGAAACTGCAAAAAGACTTGAAAACTCTTAAGGATGGAAGAAAATCTGAAACTGACTCTGATGATCAGATTTTGATAAATGAATTAGTTCAGAATGACAAACTTAAGGAAGAAAATGAGAAGTTAAGAATGCTGAACTTCACTATGTCTGAGAGACTTCTAGCTTTAGAAAAAGGGAAATCTGTTTACATTGAAGAATCTGAAAGAGTAAGAAATCTGGAACAAGAAGTTGAGGATTGCAAAATTGCAAACAAAGTGCTAAGCGAATGTGTAAATTGCAATGAACAAGAGATTGCCAGTTATGAAATACACATCGTTTCTCTGGAAAATGAAATTGAAGATTTGAATAAATCCCTGTCAAAATTTGTGGAAGGACAAGAAAATCTGGACAGGCTGTTAGGTGTTAAGGTCAATACTCAAAAGGAAGGGTTAGGCTACAACAATGTCAACAAGAAGACCTTCAAAAATAAACTAATGACATCGTTTATCAAAGCATCTGATGTAGCCACCACCTCAGAAGATAAACAATCCACCGTTCAGAAAAACCAAAAACAAACTGAAAAGTTAAAAAAAGGTAATGGATCCAAGCTAAAAAATGTTCGTGTTAAATCTTCTGAACAGGAAATGCCTTCTACCTCATCCCCACCTCACTATAAGGCTAAGAAAACACAAGAACAGGATAAGAGACAGAAAATGAATAAAAAGGGCTCATCTGTGCATGTGGATCACAATACAAACACACACACTCATGCCTCTAAATGGAAAGTTCAATGTCACTACTGTCACCGACTTGGACATGTGATGCATGAGTGTAGGATAAAAGATAAAGATGACTGGTTGGCTAGTGAAAAACATACAAGGAACTTTCATGAAAGGGACTTCTCTCGTCAGAAAAAGAAAATTCAGTGTTTCTGTTGTGGCAAGCTAGGCCACACTTTTGCCCCATGTTGGGATAGACCAGGAGGTAAGAAAATTCACTATTACTACTGTGGGAAACACGGCCATACTCTTAAAAATTGTTGGCATGCTCAGGGGAGTAGATTCAATTCTAGATCTGGAAAACTTCCTACTCCCAATGTGGCTGTCTTTAAAGAGAATTTCTCAGCATGTATCAACTGCCGAAAATCAGGCCACAGAGCTGATGACTGTTGGCAGGCTAGATATGAAAAAGAAAAATTTCATGTTAATAACAAAAATTTTCCTGTCAATGCACACATATTTCATCCTTATCATAGTCTGTATGAACAGAATTTGAAATCAGGTTGTGAGCGCCATGGTGGTCGGTTTGGACATACCATGTCCAAAGGTAAGTTGTTGGTTTCCAAAAAAATTGCTAGAATTGAAGCAGGACCCAAGTTTGCCTGGGTCCCTGCAGGACCAAAATAATTTGATTTGTTGCAAGTGTGCCTTGGAAGCTGAAGAATAAAGAGGGGTAATAAACCAAGGCACTCGAAAGGAAAAACCCTTGGATTTTAATATTCAGGTCAGTTTCCAATACCTGCTTTAATTTTTGGTGTATTGTGACTCAAATTTAGTTCTGTGATGTAGTCAGTATGCAACTAAGAATTCCATGATCATGCTCATAGTCAGGGGGAGGCATACAAGTATTGGGTCAACTTACTGATTCGTGTTCACTGCATGCTCATTGCATCACATTCCATTTATTTGAAAAACCATAAGTTTGCTTCAACGTATTGCACTTCAGCTGATAGCATGCATGTTACTCAATAAATAATTAATATTTCTAAGAGTTGTGTGTGTGAGATGTCTTCGCGTGGGCTGAAAAGGAGCATGTCAGGTCATCTGGTATCTGAAGAACCTTTGTCTGCCTATGTGGTTAATTGGTGCTGAGTTCAGTCATCTCATGAGGTTGCAGCTTATTGCCCAAGAGCATTCTCTGGTTACGAGATTGTATTTCCTCAGGAAGATTTCATTTGTGAGCTCCTTTGGTCTTTACTCTCTAGAGTAGTCTCTCACTTGCTGCTTTGCTGTAAGGAGTGCTTCTCATCTCATCTCATCTCATCTCTATCCATTCTGGTTGTCACCTACTTATCCTTTTATTATCCCTTTTGGTTCAGGAATAGTCTTGAAGAAAAATTCCTTCTTATAGCCTTGTTACTCTTATCAGATTTGATCATGAATACCTTAAACCACCCAAAATTTATTGTAACAAGTTACACCTGTTAATAAAGAACTTTAATGTATGGGGGTTATATCCTGTCCTTTAATCCTTCTAAGTTATCCTCTCTATTGTTGGTCAACATATTGTAAAACTTTCTGTTAAATGGAAAAAACCTTGCTGAGGATTTCGTTTTTAACTGAAACTTGTGTGAAGAGGGCTATGAGATAAAAAATTGTGTTATGTAAGGGCTCTGTCTTTTGTCCAAGATCATGAGAGGTGCTACCAGGGAATACGCCATACTTTGTGGCAGAGCAATGGCAATTGTGGAGAAGTAGATATTCTAGATCAAAGAAGTCTAGAGTTTCTGTCATGATACAATTAGCTATCTCTGTTTCTTATAGAAAAGTTGAAATAAAAAAAAGGGGGAAAGAAAAGTCAACAAAAATTCATTGGTTTTCATTGGCATAAAGGTAGCCTGTCCTGAGTAACCAGGGATTCTGGTGTCTTATAAACATGTCTCCTTGTGTAAAAAGGGACAATTCTACCTAGTGCTCAACAAATTGGTTGACTCTGTATGCCCTCTCTTGTCCTTTAAATGAAGTAATGAACCCTGCTTGACTATCCTTTTGTTATTTCTGGCCTGACAAACATAAGGAGTATCTTAATCGTGACCTTCTTTAGGCTAAGTACCTTTAACAGCTAGTTTTGTGATCGTGTTGATTTAATGTCTTGAGGGAACTGACCAAGGTATTCGGAAGAATATAATAATTCCATATATTGAAGAGCGAACTTTAACGGGCAATGGCTGTGTTACATATTGAATAAGGGTAGTTTGGGTATTTCCTGAAAAGTTCGATAAGAGTGAAAAGTGACCCCCCAAAACCCTTCTTGTTCCTCAAGGTTACATCCAAAAACCCTCGCGTGCCCTTGCCGCTTCCTGTGTCTCCTCGTGTCGATACGTCTTGTATGCTTCTTCAAACCCTTCTCTCCCGCTCATTATTCTTCACGAAAATCTCATCTGCCCCACAGAGTTCTCTTCCGTTCTTGGTCCTAGCTTCATCTCCAGCAGCAACCAGCAAGAAAGGGTTGATACTCTGGGAGTTACGGCAAATGGATCAGCTAGAATCCGTCGCTCCTGTTGAAAGGAAGAGGAAGGGAAAAGAAACAGTTGAGGAGCCTTCGTCCAAGCAGCAAAGATGCGTTGAACCAGAAATAGCGGTGGATATTTCTTCTGCACAAGGTACTAGGCCTTCTCAGTCTATCGTGTTTTTAGAGAGTGGGAAAATTATTCCTCCAAGGATAATAGATTTCGGCGATGAATCCATGGTTTTGAAGTTTCCCGAACTTTTGGAGATTTTTGAGTTTCAGGATTGGAGGAAATTCCTAGAAAATCACCGTGTCTACTACCCTAGGCTGGTAATGGAATTTTATAGTAACTTGTCTTTGAGCCGAGATAAGTCTGCTCTGATCTCGTCTGTTAAGGGGATTGAGATAGCAGTAACGTGTGACTCTCTCCATAAAGCTCTCAGTATTCCAGAAAAAGGAGAGGTGGAAAGAGGGTTTAGATATAGTCTGCATGAAGCCTTTTCGGTCATTACTGGTAAACCCAGTAATATTCATGACAAGGGGCAATTGAAGCTGAAGGCTTACCAAACCTTATCATTTCCCCCTCTTCACAAGCTTCTTCAGAACGTCATTGCCTCTATAGTTACCCCACAGACTGGAGCTAGAGGAAGAATCACAGACACTCAGAGATTTCTTTTGTTCTGTCTGATTCAGCGTGTAAAGATCTGTCTGCCTGAAATTATTTTTTCTGTCATGAAGGGGTGTATTGGGTCCAAAAGACACCTGCCCTACGCCGCCCATCTGACAGACATCTTCAAGTACTCAAATATTTCCTTGGATGGAGAGGCCATGTCTAAAGTTTGGAGTCGAAATATATTTAACATGAACTTTGTTTCAGTATTTTTGGGCATGGAGGGTTCTTCTCTCATGGGGCAGGTTAAGGCCCAGAAAATCAAGGAATCACAAGCTCAGGGGGAGCTCCTGGAACACCCTCAAGATTCTGCCCAAACAGTTTTAGCATCAGCTTCTGAGGTTGCTCTACAGGAAACACCATCTGAACAACCACAGTCTGCTATGTCTGCTGCACCCACTGAAACATCTCTATCTTTTCAGAGGCTTGTTGAGATTGCATCTGAAGAAGTTAGGTTGTCTGAAAATAGCATTCAGCCTGAACTAGATACAAATATTGGTGGTTTGTTTGATTCCTTTGGGAAGACATCAGAAGAAGTGAGGCTGCCCGTGGAACAGCCTGCCCAAGAGCAAGAAAGTAATGAGCAAGACCTTGCTGAGTTTGTTAATTCCATTCTTAGAGAGACTGTGGAGAAAAGCTTGGAAGAGGCTGACAACGTGGATACAGCTGAAATTATTGAACAGGCACCTATTGAAAGCTCTGCAGATGATGATCTCATGGAAGATAGAGTGGATGAGTGTCAGGAGAAAGTTACTGACTTAGAACAAGAAGCAGAATCATCAAGTGAAGAAGAAGCACCTGAGAATGTATTTCCTGAAAAAGAAATCCTAGCTGAAGATGAAGATAGGGTTCCAGCAGGAGACAGCCAAACGCCAGTACAAGAAGAAGCAGATGAGAGAACTGCACCTGGCTGTGAATCTTATGGTACACCCCTAGGTCAACCTCGACTTCTATCTGCTCGGGCACCCAACATTAAAGAACTCCTTATAAATTTGACTCAGTAGATGCAGAGACAGGATAAGAAAATGGATGATCTGCTCAAGTATGTCACTCTAAATATTAATCAAGTTCATTCCAGACTACTGAAGCTTGAAATTTCTCTCCTGATTGAATGGAAAAAGTTCCTGCTAAACAAGAAAGCTTCAGATGATGCCACCAGGTCCTCGATGGAAATCCTGCAGGTGGTATGTTCGAAGAAAGCAACAGCCCTTCGTGAATTACAAGATGCTCATATTTCCTCTGTTAAGTCATCTGCCAGCATTATAGATCATTTTTTTGAGATCAGGACATCCTTAGAAGTTTTGAAGGGGTCATCTAGTGCCCTAGGTCCAGATGTCCAGAAGATCTATGACAGATTGATCGCTTTCTTAACAGAAGTGAGAACTCTGACTGACAGATATGAATCTGTTAATATTCGCCAGGAAGACATCATTTCAGAAGTGGCACATGTCAGAAGCTCTGTTGTGTATTGGCTAGCTGAATTGTCCAACGACTTGAAGGATCTTCACTCTGCTTTGGGTTCAGCTCCTGGTCAGGCTTCCTCCAGCAGAAGTCCAACTCAAGAATTCTCCTCTGTTGCTCCTAGGGGTAGACCACCACAAGATAGGCAGCGTGGCCATTCCAACAGACATGCCAGATTCTTTTCTCCTTAAAAATAGTGTTCTATATTTTTGCCAATTTTGAGGATCTCTCACTCTTGGACTTGTTAATTACATCTCATATCATTTGCATTTCTGCCTCCTTTTGTTTCCTTCTTTTTGATGTTGCCAAAGGGGAAGAATTGTGATCTTGCATTTTGAAATCTCCATCTGCATATGCATTCTTATCCTCCCATGATTCATCTTGGCTATATCAAAGGGGGAGATTGGTTTTCAATTATAGCATGCTGGTTGCTTTAATTTCTCAAACTATTTTCTTTTTGATGAAGTCAAAGGGGGAGAATAGTTTGAGTCATCAGATGACTCACTGTGTAGTGTTGCCATCATCAAAAAGGGGGAGATTGTTGTGCCCCTGTGGCCCCTATGGTTTTGATGATGGTTTTAATGGTGGTTTTGATGTTTGGGTTTTAATGGTAGTTTTGATGTTTGGCCTTTGTAGTGAGTTATTCACTGTGAGTCATCTTGTGTGAGTCTTCTCGCTAGTATTCACTTTCTGATCATAATGCAGTTCTTCATTAGTTCTGATATGGCATTGCATAATTGATTATGTTCAGTCATGTTATACATTGGTCTTCAGGTGTCCCAAGTATGCATATTGATTCAGGTTCTCCAAGTCTATTCAATGAAGTCTGATCATTGCATTTGCATTCACAATGTCTTCACACCTGAAGTCTGTTCATCCACAGTTAAATTTGAAGTCTATACATCGGACTGCTTCTTTTGAAGACTATACATTGTGGCCTTGAAACTTCAAGTATATACACCTTCAGTTGAACGTAAAGTGTATACGTTGCAGCGTTAACTCATTGGGCTGCAACGTCAACTCAGCAAGTATGCACATCGCATTCAGACTTTCAAGTCTATACACTCCATCTTCATAGGTTTCAAGTCCGTACAGCATGCCTTGCTATTCACAGCCTTTAAAGTCTGTACATTGGTTCAGACTCCTCAAAGTCTGTACAGCGTGAAGTCTAAACATTATTTTTAGGGGTTGTCTTCGTGTCGTTATTTGTTCCATTGCGTGCAGAACACTGCAGCACCTCGTATTACTTTCTGTGTCACCTCGTGTCGTTTCTTCAGTATTTAGTTGCTCATCTCGAGTCATCCTTTTTATTTTTGCTCTTGTGTTTTCGTGTCATTTACTGTAGTTACTCGAGTCGTTTTCCTGCTTTCATTGTTTTATCAAGTGTCGTTGTAGCCGTTCCTGTCTTCTGTCCTCGTGTTGTCTTTCCTAGACCCCGTGTCCTTTCTTGCTTTGTGACCACACTTCGTGTCGGTTTCTGTGTTCATCTTCGAGTTGGTTTCAGTCCGTGTCGTTTCGTGTCATCCTCGTCTTCGAGTCGTTCGTAAGTTCGAGCAATTTTGTATTCGAGTCGTTTTGTTTGTGTCTTCGTGTTATCTTTTGTGCTTGTGTCTTCGTGTTATCTTTTGTGCTTGTGTCTTCTTGTTATTTTTGTGTTTGAGTCTTCATGTTATTTCTGTGTTTGTGTCGTAGTGTTGCTTTTATGTCTTCGTGTTGCCTCTTTCTATCTTCGTCCAGGTTTCCTCTGATCACGTGTTTTACTACCGTTTTACTCCGCGTTATTTCCTTCTCACCTCGTGCTGTTCTCATCTGACTTCGTGTCGTTTCCTTTGTAGTGTTAGCTTTATTACTGTGTATCTCGTGTCGTTCTCCCTTTACCTCGTGCTGTTTTTCATCTGACCTCGTGTCATTCTCTCTTTATTTCGTACTGTAATAATCTTGTGTATCTCGTGTCGTTCTCAGTATAGTGCATCTCGTATTGCTATCACATACCACATGCAGTTTTAGTTTGTGTGGCCCTGAGTTTTAATAGTTTTAATTTCTTTGCAGGAGAAGAAGAAAAACAAAAAGAAGAAGGTGGTCCGAGGAAGAATATTCCTAGTGACTGGGCTGCACGTGATCCAATGCTAAAGGAACCAATACTATAAAGGCACGTGGCAAGAAGGTTCTGGATCAAGTGTGGGAGGCACACGCATTCTGCACCTTATCCACCTGCTGCTGCTATATATTGAAGCCTTCGTCCACAGATGAAGGTTGATCGAAAGGGAAAAAGAAAAAGCAGAAGTGCAGAGAGTTCGATCCAGCAAAAGAAGAGAAGGAAATAGAGGGCAGAAACTAAAGAAGAGGAAGAAGAGAGAATAGCAGAGAGAGTGAGAGAGAGAGCTCGAAGCTGAGAGTTCAGAAAGAAGATTAAGAAGAAGGTTTCTGGTTTCAGGATCAAATCCGAACCAGTTTGCTCTATTGTGAGCTATATTCTGTGTTTCATCGTTCTAGCATTTAGTCAGCTGTACCTTTTTTTTGTTTCTTGTTTTTGATCTTTCTTTACTGTTCTAGTTTTGTCTCCGAGTCTCAGGTTGAGATCGGTGGTCCTCCTGTTCTGTTGGTTCGGGAGAAGGGAGACGCTGTCTCCAGTTGAAAGTGGCTGTGTGCTGCTTGTGAGTTCCCTCTGGGCTTCAGAGGAAGAGAGACCTTGGTCTCTAGGTCTAGTGACTACAGATCACTAGTGTTCCCTCTGGTTGGAGGAAGAGGAACTTGTTTCCTAGTTACTAGGGACTTGGTGTCCTTAGGGTTCCCTCCGGGTGTGGAGGAAGAGGGGAGGGTGTTCCCCTGGTGAAGCTGTGAATCAGCAGTTGTCGCAGACTGAGTGTGCTTGGCTAGCCGGTGCTAGTGGAAGCCTCACTTCGGTTTGAAGTGAGGGGTGGACGTAGGCAGACTGGAGGTCTGACCGAACCACCTTAAAAATCCCTGGCGCAGTGTGTTTGATTTCATTTCTGGCTTTGGATCTAATCGGTAGATGCTTGTCTAGGCTGATCCATCTCAATCTTCCTAACTGATCGTTCTGCGTGGTTAGTATTTGACCGTTAAGATCTTTTTCAGAAACTCCTAATTGAGAACTTAATTTTTTAATCCTCATTATTTTTACTGGTAAAGGTCCATTCACCCCCCTCTGGACCTATCAAAGCGAGCGCCATGTCAATGTGTTAATGTGACCCATGTGGTAGGCGCTTTCTGGTGACATCGCGACCCAAGGTAGGGGCGTGTTAATCATCGCAATGCAGGGTATGGGCACGTTAATGCTTTTCGTTTATGTATCATCGCGACACAAGGTGGTGGCACGTTAATCATCGTGACGCAAGGTAGTGGTGTGTTAATGATTATGATTGTGACGCGTGTCTTTGCCGCGTCTTTGGTTCATCGCGACCCAGGGTACGACCATCAAGGCCTTGGGGATGATTATGATTTGGTTAGGGCAGTGAGTCGAACCACAAGTGTTGAGAGTTGAATTGCCCTATTCTATAGTGTTCTTTCCTGTTATTGTGGCTTTGACCACTTGGTTAGCCCATTGTTCCGTGGATGTCTTGAGACGTCTTATGAGGGCCGTGACCGTGTTATAGGGTGTCTGGGAGGGCCATTATACCGAGTAGTGTTTTGTGTTATTCGAGGGTCATTATGGTTTCTGGTCAACCCGGTTGTGACCCAGTGGTTTACACGTGACCTCGTGAGTGTCACATCTATCCTGTGAGGATCAAGACATGGTTTTGGGTGCTTGGAGGTGTTATCTTACCTCGATTTATGTGCCATGTGGTTCGAGAGTTTTGGTGATCCCTTGTGTTCCGTGTTTCATGTTATGTAGAATTATGAGTCCGTCGTGCGGCTCGGAGGCCGAGGACTCATTGTTATTATTATTGTTGTGGATCCCGCTGTCATGTGCCATTTTCCATAATGTGTTTCTCGTGGATTTTGGCTTAGGGACTAGGTTGATTAACAGCATGTTGCTGTGATGTACGATGATCTTGACCTGAGTCTCGAGACTCAAGGATCGTTATCAACAGTTCTACTTGACTGTTGTGAGTCTGGTAGTAGTTGTATACTGCATTATGCTCCTTAGTATGTGCGACAGGTGTGTGCTTGCCCTATTTGTACTCCAGTGTTCGCTGTTTTGAGTCTCTGTGTCTAGTGAACCTTCACTAGTCATAGCCTCATGACACCTTCCGGTGTGTCGGCCCACCTGGGAGTGGTGGCGGGGCAGTTCCTGAAAGATAGTTTTTAGGCTAGTTTCCGTGGGCCCCCTTGCTTTGCGGTAGCATCCTACTGTGGGGGAAAACTAACTAGAGGCCTCGCTCAAGGCATTGGGCTTGTGTGTGTGCACGTTGTCAAGGGCGTTTGGACGAGCACCGATGGGCGTGACCCTGACTAGTCACTCGTTACTATTGTTCCTTGTACTTGGTTCCTGTTGAGTGTCTCGGTTACCGTCGTTCCAGGTGTGTGCGAGATACCTGAGACGTAGTGCAAGACGTCGGTGGACACATATGGCTGTTCTTCTAGTGAGGAGGTGCTTATGTCACTTGATGCATGACTCTTGTGACTTGTGTTTTCGTGACTACTATCCATCATGATCGACATGACTCGTCGGGTAGTCTGCATTGACTTCACCCGCGGTCTAGTCTAGTGGAGCGTACACGACAGTGAGCTCGTGTATGTTTGTGCCTTTGACTGTGTAGGTCTTTGGTAGGCCTTTACCGGTTTTGGTAGGCTTTTCATGATAGGGTTTCGTGATTTGACAATGGATCGGTAACGCCCGACTTTGTGAGATCGGGCTTCATCTTTTTTGTTGCTGTTTGGAGTAGTTTAGAGGGCCGAGGTTCCTTCGAATGTCGTGTTTCAGCGTTACGGCTTTCCTCTTTACTTTTATAGTTGTTACTCCTATTGTTACTGCTTTGCCTTAGTGTAGCACTGTTGTTACTGCGTTGTTTTGTGGTAGGGTTCTGTGGGATCCCTACTGGGCCAGTGACACGAGGCTCACCCCTGACTTTTCAGGTGTAGCTGTTCTGCCTCGTGGCTGGAGGTTCCGCTGTGCGGTAGTTCTGTGTTGCCAGCGTTTGCTAGCGTCAGGCTTCCCCCGACTTCAGGGTACGTTTCCCTTTTTGTTGGACTGTACTTGTCTTTTTTTGGACTGGACTCTGTTAGTTTTAATTATTGTAAAAAATGTAATTTTATTTCTTCTATTTTAGCAATCCTGATCATTGAAATTTAATTGCTTACTACTTTATCTAAAAATTCAATGTACTATCACATACCTTTCTATCCCTTCGGAGCTTTTCCGCTCTTGGGAGGCCTCGCAGGTTCTAAGTGGTATCAGGTTTACCCGGTATCCGGAGTCTGGGTCGTTACATGTTTAGTTTCTTGGGCCTCGAAGAAACAACACTCGGTTGTCCTCTCTACCGCAGAGGTAGAATATGTTGCTGCGGGGAGTTGTGGCACCAAAGTGTTGTGGATTAAACACAAACTCCAAGACTACTTAGTGGATCTTTGATGTGTCTCGATTCTATGTGATAACACAAGTGCAATTAATCTTGCTAAAAATCTAGTCCAGCACTCCAGGATAAAGCACATTGAAATTAGGCATCATTTCCTTAGAGATGAGGTCCTTAAGACAAATTTTGAATTGTATTTTGTTGATACAATGAATCAAGTTGCTGACATTTTTACCAAGCCTCTGTGTAATGACATTTTTTCAACTCTTAGAAGAGAGCTTGGTCTGTGCCGACCTTACATTTACAAGGCTTAAACTATTCTACATATCTCTTACTATTAATGCCTATTGAGTGTGATAGAAATCAATAACAATTCTGTGCAGAAAATCTGATGCATACAGTTTTTTTACTTGTCTTCCTGCATTGCCATGCATAGTTTAATGGGTCACTATTCATGGTGCACTTCATTGGTTGATGCATTTTCATGCTTGACCATGGTATATAAAATGGTGATTTGTCAAAAGGCAGGTTAGGCCTATCTGGCTACATTCACTATGCGTGAGGACATACCTACGCCCAGTATCATGAGTTCATATTGTATTTAGGCCTTTTAGGCCAGGGGAGCTAATTCATCTTTTGAATTGATCATGCATACATGGGTTGTAGAATAACTTGCATATCACTTAAGTCAAAAATTACAAAAATATTATTTGAAATGCATGCACGGGCTCGAGGGGAGTAAGAGTAGAATTGCACTTCTTTATAAGCCTTTGTCTGGAACAAACCGTTCTTGGTGTCGACGCTTTGAGCTTCTGGTGTCGACACACTGGTCCATGTCAAGTCTGTGTATGTAAGACATCATTGGTTCATCATTCAATTAACCAGTTTCACATGATATTCATGCTCATCTTCTCTGGCATATCTCAATCTACATGAACTCAATGGACCATGGTTTTAACTATTCATCTTAATTTCTTGAGAAACCTTCTTCAAAATTCTCTGGGTCATTTCTTATTGCCACTCATTATGGTTGTTTTGATCACATCCTTGAACTTCTGAAATTTCGGTAGCTTCGAATTTGGATACCATGATCATAAAACAAAGTGCACTTCAAAGTAAGAATCTTCTATTATGTGATCTTATGTTCATCCAAATAATAAGCTGGTTCAGGTTTAATGACTTCATTGAGTTTTGATATAAATGACTTCTTGAAATCATCTGTGTTCAACTTTTAATAGACCTTAACAAGTATTTACATGTTATGCCCTGAATTATTCTTTCTGAAATCTGCAAATTCTGATTTCATGGCTATTTTGGTTGAGATATGAAAATTGAGTATTGTTTTTAAACATAATGATAATATGAAATTCCAAATAGCTAAGTGTGACGGAGCAATGATACTGGGTTACTAAGAAACCATGCCCCTTCTCCTCGAAGAAAAGTGGGCTGTGTCATGAGGTACCTTTGTTAACTCTGCAGAAAATTGGAGTAGCATTCAAGGCAGAGCAATGTCAAACTTGCTGTGAAATATGTCCCCTCATCAATGAAATGAGGTCCGATATGTCATGAGGTGACAATGCTATCTCTGTTCAAATTTGTGGCATGACAGTTAGTCATACCAAATACCTAGGGATACTGGTCTCTAAACAACGTGTATCCTCAAGATACAAAGCATGCACTAGACTTAATTGCTCGTAAAAGTCTTCTTGTGCTTAAAGAAAATTATGTGCCTGATAGCTAAAGATAAAAGGAAAATTGCTGAAACACTGGAAATCCATAAGAACTTCATGCTTGTTTAACCTCAATACTAGTTTGTGTGACTCTCGAAGGAGTCATTGAAATTGAGTATGACTAAGAAAGGTTAAACATGGTTTTGACATGCAATTATGGTTCATTTCTATGAAAACAAGAATGTAGATGTCTTTCAAGCAAATTGCATTGACAAACACAGATATCATTAGATTTGAACCATGCAAATTGAATAAGGATCATGTCATTGGATGTACATAATGGGTGACTCTGAACATACTTCTTCTTTGTGTTATGAAATTAGTATCTGATTTTGAATCTCCTTGTATCATCAATCGTCAACTCATCTGATAGGTTGTATTTCTCCAAAATTCCTCCTCCTGCGTCTCTGTTCCTCCTTTTTGCTAATGTCAAAGGGGGAGAGCTATTTGGTGAATCATTCATAGTGGTGAGTCATTCAAAGGGAGAGCGTAGTTGAGTCATTTAAGGGAGCTGAGTCATTTGAAGGAGAGAGCATGTGTATTTCTTTATGCATATGTATTAAACTTGATTTAATTGAGTCATATTGACATATAATGACTCACAGTGTTGCCATCATCAAAACGGGGGAGAATGTTGTGTCCCTGCGATTTTGATGCTATCTAACATCATGAGTCATTGATACTATGCGGTTTTGATGCTGTCTAATACCATGAGTCATTGACTTTCTAATCATACTTTGATATTCTCATTGCAGATCAAGTAAAAGGCTCAAATGAATCTAAGACTCACAATATGTGTCAGCAAAGATTGAAAGAAATCAAGTGCATAAAAATCGAGGCAATTGGTTGCACAAAAATCAAGGCAGATGATGAAAAATAGGTGGCCAGGCTGAAAACATGAAAAGTGAAGAAGAAGTGTCGACCTCATGGAGCCACTGCATCGAACTCACAACTTAAATGTCATACTGGCAGTTTTCTTAAGACGGGTCAACACTACAGTTACATCAGGTCGACACCATGGTGCTTCCAGAAAGCGTTGAAGATAGAATTTTGTAAAGTAGTGTCGACACCACAGTTATAGCAGGTCGACCTCATGGTTCTCCCATAAGAACTTTAAGCTGTTTTCTATGAAACACGTCAAGTCATCCATGGAATAAAAATATGAACCGTAAACCTCCAAAAACACGGATTTTGAGGTCTGGAGGAAGGTTCAAGGTCAGACATGTGTCTCAGCCATCATCACCATACCTGAACAACTTTTTGGAGGCAGTTGTGTCAGAGTCCAAATCTGGGAGATGTCTCTTGTCATGACACACCACTTTCTGTAGGCAACCAATGGGATATGGTCCTACAAAGGTACACAGAGCAGAGAATTGACCTGAGCCAATGAGGAAGCAGACTGTAAGATCTCTTCCATGTGGATCATTAAATGCTCAGATCTGAAGCTAAAGAGAAGTCTTATTCTGTATCTCCTCTGTGCCAATCAAAAGAAATCAAGTCTTAAACCATATTTTTCTACCTATGCTGGACCAATCAGTGGACTGATTTTTGGAGGGAAGTTTTCTCTCTTGGAAAACCAAAATGGGACACACACCTCCATGCTTGAAGAGGGCTGCAAGTGTGCCAACAAGTACCAGAGAGAGAACCAGCTAAAGGAGGAGAGGTGTAGCTGCTATTGTTGCTGCCAGAAGGAGGAGTTGTTGCTAGTGCTGCTAGAGAAATCGGTGCCTCTGGAAAAAGAAGAACTTGGCGCCATCTCTGTGAAGATCTAAAGAAAAGCCACAAGCTCCTCTTCCACCTATTCGTTGTCCTACAAATAGAAGCTACCATCACAGATGCAACGAATCTGAAAGCAGCAAACCAAGCCCTCCAGTTTCCAGACAAGGACATTTGCATTTAGCATTGAGTTTCATTCTTCTTGTCTAAAGTTCTTCATTACCCTTTCTTTATTTTGTTCTTATTCTTGCTGAAACTTGAACCGTCCGTACCGGTGATAGTAGGAAGACAGATCAAGCTAGTGTGCTTGGATTTGTGGTCTGGCCTGTGTGCCATCAAGCTGTGTAACATCAATTCCTTGAGAGGGGATAATCTCTCTGCAG
Source organism: Amorphophallus konjac (assembly GCA_022559845.1). Taxonomy (NCBI): domain Eukaryota; kingdom Viridiplantae; phylum Streptophyta; class Magnoliopsida; order Alismatales; family Araceae; genus Amorphophallus; species Amorphophallus konjac. Next base: position 150,876,254 of record CM040127.1, read on the forward strand.
GCTGTGAGGCAGCGGGTGGTTAAGCTGTGTAATCAGCGGGTTGTGTAGTTACACTAGGGAAGCCTCACTTGTTTTAAGTGAGGGGTGGACGTAGGACTTTGGAGAAAGTCCGAACCACCTTAAAAATCATTGTCCCTGTGATTTGCATGTGTGATTGCTCTTCGCTAGATGCTTGTCTAGGCCCGTTATCTATATACACTCTTGCATCGTTTGTGTGTACTCCCTGCATTCTCAAGTCCTTCTTTCTATTCCGCTACGGTTGCTTTTATTTCTAGAAAAAGAGGGGCAGATCTATTCACCCCTCCCGTCTAGATCAGCCATTCCCACACTATAGCTAGGAGTACTTTTTTTTATAAATGGGTGAAAATCACGAGGCTCATCATGAAATTATACATTATTGTTACATGACTTTTTAGTGCATAGCCTTTATGGTTATGAAGAGTACATTCTCGTTAAATTCTAATACAGTCTCGTTAATGAAAGGCCACATTATATTCTTACTTGATCATGCTGTCATTCTACATGAACACTCATATCTCTATGGTTTATATCTTGCTACGGCGTTGTCACTTTGGTTTTATCGCATGTTTCACCATATTTCTTTTATCTTACCTTCTAGAGTTAAAATGTTAATTACTTAAACCATGTCTTCATGTTGATACGAAGATACCTACTGGGCAAGTGTGCTCATTCCCTAACTTCCCAACCTATTTAAGAAACTCTAGCGGGGATTTAGACTACTCAAGTGATGGGTCCGAGAGCGATTGATGGTCAAGAGAAGCCCTAGATAGTTAAGAGTCATGAGTCATGTTGTTATTAAGTTCCTTCACTATAATAGGCGGTGAAGTTGATCATGTTATGTTTTTTTTATTGAGTCTAGTGAGTTGTTATGTCAAGGAGTCAAGTGTCTTTGTAAACATTGAGTATTATTATTCAATAAAGATTAGTTTTGAGTACATTATCTTGTGTTCACTCTTCTTATGTGTGAATGTTAGCACTCTGATTATCTTGCTAGCTTGAGGCTTACTATGCCGGCTGTTCACGTTCCCGACTTAGTTTTTGTTGCATATCTCGGGGCGTGACAGTTAAATTGGTATCATATCCTAGACATAAGTAAGTCCTAGGAAAATGTTATGTCATAGGCTAAGTCCAAGGTTTAAGGACCCACACCTATGAACTAGGAAGAAATTTCTGAGCCCACGTGAGAATTGGGTTGAGCCTGGGATGAGATAGTTTATTTAGAAATTATCTATAGGTTAACTCCCTTAAAATTCCATAGGAAAATAACAAATTGTTTATCTTCTCAGGCACCTCATTCTCACAATGGCCGCAAATCGTGCTAACTGGGAAGCTATGCAACAAACTGTTGCGAGTCTTACCCAGGCCCTTCAAACGGTTGCTCAAGCTGGTGCGCGAGCTGATGCTGGTGACTTGCATCGTAACTTCCGGAGTATGAACCCTCCGCGTTTCTCGGGTTCCTCTAACCCCGATGAAGTTGAAAATTGGATCGATGAGATGGACCGTATCTTTAATGTTATGCAATGTGCGGATCAAGAGAAGGTCCTTCTTGCAACTTTTCAACTAAACAAAGACGCCCGTACATGGTGGAAGGCCACACCGACTCATTTACAAAATGCTCAACTCACTTGGGAGGAGTTTCTTGAACTCTTCCGAGAGAAGTATTTCTCCGAGCATGTCAAGGAGAGGAAGGCTGCAGAATTTGCCTCTTTAAGGCAAGGTATGATGTTCGTGGCGGAATATGAGTTGGAATTCTCAAGGCTGGCGCCGTATGCTCCGTACCTTGTGGCTACGGAGATCTTAAAAGCCAATTGATTTATGGATGGATTACGTCCCGTCTTTGTCAAACAACTTGGCCCTCAAAACACTCGGACCTATACCGAGATGGTCCATCGACCTCATTTATGTGAACGGGCCTTGGAGAAGATAGAGAAATTCATGGGAAGAGATGAAAAGTCAAGCCGAAAACATAATGGACGAGAGGAAAAAGAAGAGAGGTTTAGCGTCACGAAGAATACGAACCCTACAACAACAAGAAGAGGTCCCGCAATGGGAATGGTAATGGTAAAGGGAATGGCAATGGCAAGGGCAAGGAGAAAAGAGTCAAGGAGGAAGAGGAAAAGCAAGTCATGGCGGCTCGCTCATTGTGTGAGAAATTCGGTCATTCGGGCAAAGAATGTTGGAAGCGACTCGGCGCTTGTTTACGCTGTGGGAGCCAGGAGCATCGTGTGCCTACATGTCCCCTTATAAAGGAACAATCTTCAAGGGATAATAATGGACAAAGGCGACAAGGCCGACTAACTGCCGTCTTGGATGGTGAAGGTAAAATGACTAAAAGTACCATCTTGACCTATTCGCATTCGTCATAGCCTTAATTTTTAGTAAAACTAATTAACTACAAGTAAAGCACACTCTCCATAAATCTCATGCAATGAATTTGGGGACCAAATTCTTTTTAAATGGGGGAGGGTGTAACATCCCTAATTTTTCTAAGAATTTTTTAGGGATTAAATAGAATTATTTAGCATTTAAAAGGCTTAATGGGCTAATTAAATGAATTATGGATAATTAAATTAATTTGAAGGTCCTATATTAACGAAAGGGTTAAGCCCATAAAAATGGGTCCAAAGGTCAATTTCCAAGCCCTTTTGGCCCAAGCCCATTTCTAGAGACGTAATTAGGGCTATTTTTAGATTTAAAATAGATAAAAAGGCTAATTAGAGGATAAATAGAAGATAAATAGGGAAATCTAAATTTTTTGGATAAAATGCCAGAACGTGGTTTATCGCGTGACCGCGTTCTGATAGAAGCGGTCCGATCAAGATCGCGTTCTTCTTCCGTGAACGGGTGGTGTAGAAACGTGAAAAAATGAGATTTTTACCATCCCAATCACCTAGGATCGAAGTGTTCTGCCATGTAAACCTAGCTAGGACTCTTGGGGGATCGAATGGATTCCCAGTAGGACTCCTATTTGATCTAATCTTTCAACTCTAGTCCTTTCTCTATAAATAGGTCTTAGGTTCAACATGCGCGAACCCTCGTTTTGGCTCGCTTGGTTCGATGGTAAGGTGGTGTTATTTCATGTTAGTTCTTTAAAACTCTTCATTCCCTTTAGTATTGTCTAACTCCTCTCCAAATTTCATTTCAAGAGATCAAACCTTTGAGAAGTAAGAAGCCTCAGAATTCACTGGTTCTCTGCAAATCGCACAGGAACGAGTAGATTTCTCTAAGAAAGATCAGGGATTTAGGAACCTTAATCGAGTTAATTTAGAGTTTGGTCTTCAGAACTAATTATATCTTTTTATGTCTTCTCACTACGCTCCAAATTTCGTGCTACGAAACCAAGAGGTTAAGGAGATAGAGCCGCTAGAAGTTGGAGGTTCCACGTAAGACGCGCAGGAACAAGCATCTTCTAGTAATAAATTCAAAGTCTAGGGATCAAATTAAAGGTAGGTTATCTCATGATGGCTTAAACAACATGTCAGAAGTAAAAGCCCTCGATTTTCTATTGATTTCATGCTTCCTACTTGTCAGATTTCATGTGTCACGCCCCGACGCGGAATATCGGGACTGGCAGTAGAAACAAGTAATAATAATGTGTTGGTTTACAGACATGATATGCTACAAGATCACACATCACCACAAGTAGAAAACAACTCCATTCACTAAATAATATTTAAATAATCCATGTTCCAAACACATAAACTCCCTTAAAATAATCTTTTGACAACATCCACTTAACACTATTACATTGCTGAATTCAAATTACAATCCTCTCACAACCCTATTTCTAAAAACATAAATAGACACAAATACTACGACTAGATCCACAGGCTTCGAACTGGCTCGCTCCAAGGCCATCACTTTTGCCCGTCCCCATCAGTCTGTGAATCCTCATCTGAGCTACCTAAAAAGGGGGAACAACTGGGTGAGCGAACGCTCAGGAGGTAATAACAGGCAAATTTAAGTGATTAACCAATTAAATTGCATTTTTAAACGCAAAACTAAAGAACGAAATGAAATGACAATATGACAATAAGATAATTGAACAAAGGCAAGATCATGATATAACTGGAAATTGGCCAATCAAGCAAGAACTTACCAAGTCAAGAAAAATTCAAGTACTAGATTATTGTCGTAGACATCACGCTAGTCATGCACTCGGTCCAATGCCTCACTATGTCATTCAAACTCCCCAGAGCACAAGTACTTTTCGGGCGCTCCTCCCAAGACCAGACCGGGCCCTTATGATGCGTTGGCATTGATTTGTTGGATCCAAGATCCTAAGTTATGTCTAGACATTAATCAAGTTAAATGGCCAATAATGTCAAGGTATAACTTACCTCGGAGGATCCCAAGGATAAGTTGAAGAGATATTTTGACCAGAAAATTCAAGTTGTCAAGAACCAATCAGGTCGTTGGGTTCAAACACGAATAATCACGAAAAAATCACTTCTGGATGATAAGCGGTTTAAACTGGGCTGCTCAAACCATACACGGTCGATACTGGACCGTTCAGGACAGACATGGGCTGAGGATCAGCCTCATCGAAGTCAAGGGTACACGGTCCATGTCGGGCCGTTCAAAGAATTGGACGGTCAATAATGGACCGCTCAAGGCTAGCAGAGCTGGGAGCCCAAGAACAAAATAAACGGGCCTTATGGGGCCGCTCAAAAGATGGATGGTCCAATAAGATCTGCTCTATGACGTGGGTGGTTCAAATTAGTCCGTTCAACAGAACTTAGCACAAGGAATTAGAAATCTACCGAAATGGGCTTCGAGCTGCCATAAGTGGGGCAGAACTGAACCAGGTCCAGCCCACTCTCCACTGGTCAGCCTAGGGCTTATCGGGTACATCCAAACATGATTTGGTCGAAGATAAAACAAGGTTAATCAACCAAGGTAAGTGGCACTTGGCCAGAGTTGCACGATTCTTAATGGGCCGCCCACTAAGCCAGACGGTCCCTTCCGGGCCGCGCAAACCTCAGGGGGTCCAAGTTGAGCCGTGACTCACAACACGATAATCTAAGTTATTCGGTCACGTACACAGGTTCAGGCCTTGGTGGTACAACCTGCCCGACGTCCTAGTGGGAATCCCAGGCTCGCGGGGGCTTACGGAGGTCCCGTAATGAAACTCCTAGTCCGATGGAAGGAATATCCGGCGGAGAGTCCCAATCATTACAAGGAAATGAAGCTATAAAATCATCAGAAATCAGTATGGCGGTCAGTCAATCCTACCGGAGTAGAACGACTGTCAAACAATCCTAATAGCATGAAATCATGTTGAATTAACATATTGAAATAAATTAAGGCTATGATGAAAGAATAGTCAAACATTATTGATAAGTAAAGTATGAAGTGATCTAGAAGGGGAGGGGATGAATAGATCACTGTTTTTCGAAGAATTAAAAATTACTGCAGTGTATTTCGCTAAACGCAAATAATCTCGAACTCTAACTATCAAAAAGAATGCAGTGCAGACAATAGCTCGAGAGAATAGAAGGCACACCAAAATATCACCACAAACGATCACACAAGAACTCAGAGGATTTTAAGGTGGTTCGGTCCTTCAGACCTACATCCACCCCACACTCAAACCGAGTGTGGCTTCACTAACGGCTGGGCAACACAGCTTGCCAAACAAAAGCTGATACACAGCTTCCCAGGAGAACAATCTCTCCTCTTCCTCCTACCCGGAGGGAACCTCTAGCAACCCACAGTTACTAGAACCCAGAGACTCACGTCTCTCTTCCTCTTTACCAAGAGGGAACCCCACTAGTAGCAACCCCACTACTAGTGAACCAGAGGTCGAAGACCCCTCTTCCTCCAAGCCCGGAGGGAACCCACAAGCAGCCCACCTGCTGCTTGTAAATCGGAGATCAGATCTCCCTTCTCCTGATCTCACAGGAGGACCCCGACCTCAGTCCAGAGGATCGGAAACACAAACGAGGACAGTTAAAGAAGGATAAGAACAAGAAACGAAAACCACGATCGAAGGAAATCAAATTCCAGAAAATGGAAACAATGTAGCTCAAACTGAGCAATAGACTTCGGATTTGATCCGCAAGTCAGAACAATTCTTCTGATCACTCTTCTGCTCTCTCTTTCTCTCTGCTATTCTTTCTTCTTTCTTTTCTTTTTCTGTGGATCGAAGGACTCTTTGTTTTCTGCTCTTTCTTCTATTCCTCTCTTCTTCGATGACCTTCATCTGATGACGAAGGGTTCTATTTATAGCAGCAACAGCTGGTGGATAGGACACAAAACGCGTGTGCCTCCCACGCTCGATCCAGAATCTTCCTGCCACGTGCCTTTATCAGGTTGGTTCCTCTTGTCTCGGATCACGTGCAGCCCAGGTGTGTGGAATGTTCTTCCTCGGACCTGAAATGATATTAAAAGCCATTAACACGCTGTATGGCCACAGAAAGCAAAGCTGCATGAGGTATATAATAGCAACACGACGTGACTACTACACGAGTTAAGAAAAGAACGACACGAGATACATACAAATAACGCTTAACACTACAGAGAAAAATGACACGAAGTATAGTGGTGACCAAAACACACACTACTCAGAGAACGACACGAGGTGGCACAGGAAGCAACACGAGGTGCTGCAATGTTCTACACGCAATAGAACAAAAATGACACGAAGACACAACAAGGAAAACGACACGAGCTGACAACAGAAACCGACACGAAGTGGTTGCAAACAAGCAAGACACGAGGTCTACAAAAAGCAACACGAAGTGTGGTCAAGGCGAGAAAGACACGAAGTGAAATAACCCTTGAAAAAATAAGAAGAACAACTCGAGCACAAAATAGCTCGAATGAACGACTCGAAGTAATATGAGAACAGCACGAGGTGAGAAATAACGACACGAGGTACACACGATGACTACAACACGAAATAAAGAAAACGACACGAAGTTCATAAACACAACACGAAGTGAAACAGTAACCGACATGAGTTTGAAAACAACACGAAGACGAAACTCAAGAATCGACACGGAGTGTGGTCAAGGTGAGAAAGACACGAAGTCTAAAGCGAAAAACCAACACGAAGATAGAATACAAAGAAAACGACACGAAGTGCATAAACATAACACGAAGGCATAACTACTGAAATAATATGAAAGACACGGACACAACACGAAGACCAACATAGAAACCGACACGAAGTGGACGACATGGAGACAGCACTGACAGACTCGACTTGAGATATTTAACGCTTGAACTTAGAGAAGAGTGCACGAAGTAAAAACAACAACACGAGGACGAAGGACAGACACGGCTATCACGACACGTGATGAAGCAGTGAACCCAGACATGAAACGACTCGAGGAACAACACTAAGTGATATGAAAATACAAGAGCAATCATACAGAATGACTCGAGATGAACAACATGAATGCTAATGACACGAGGTTCATACAGAAGCAACTCGAGCTGCTTCAGAAGAAATAGCTCGAAGACCATCAGCACACAACTGAAACAACACGAAGTACAAAAACAGTACGGACACGCGAAGTATTACCTCTTAGCAGCTATTTCTTGTAAAACATGGATAATTCAAGTGCAAGATATCTGATTAAGAAGAACAACAGTTAACATAGTGTTGCTCATCATCAAAACACTTAAGGAAGACACAAAATCCAACAATCTCCCCCTTTTTGATGATGGCAACACTATATTAAGTATAAGAGATGAAATGCAAAAGAGATCATTGCAAGAAATTTAATGCAGACTCTCAACGCACTTGCTTCCTCTGACGACTCCAGAACACTCCCCCTGAACATAGCAACAGCTATCCTCAGACTGGTTAACTAACTCCCCCTCAACACAATGACATGCAAGCACACCCCTTTAAAACCTTGGCAACAAAACTCTTCAACCTTAACAACACTATTCTCTCCCCCTTTGACATCATCAAAACTAGGGGCAAGTCTGAATATATAGAGAAAGGAAAATTGCTGACTGTAGAGAGAAAACAGGACAGAGTATGGCAGATAAATGGAAGATATTGAAATGTTTAGACAATTAAGAAGGTCATTAATTTTATGTGAGGATTTTGAAGATCAGTTAGTCAGACTGTGCAAAAACATTGAATAAGGATTCGCTCCATACACAGAACCAGATTCTAAGCAAGTGAGGTACAAGATACCAGTATGGTCAGAGTAAGTCTTTACTTAGAGAGTATAGAGTAAGGAAGTCAGAACACAGAGACCTGTGGTATTGAGAATAAACAAACCAAGAGCTACATTCCAAGTGAGCAGGATCTTTAAAGATGGTCAAGATCAAAGGTAAATCTGTCAAGTACACCTTTGACATTAGGGAGACACCTTGTTTAGAGGCATGAAACCCCAGTTACTCGGTGGCAGGACCACATTACCCCTTTTGACAAGAGGACAGAGATAGTATTCTAACTGGTGTTGACATTAAGGTGACACCTTTATTAGAGGCCAGACACCCCAGTTACTAACCAGATATGTACCATAGCTCTGTATGATCAAGACAACTAATAAAACCAGATATGTACTGCCATCTCATGACATGGGATGCTCTCACTTCATTGATGAAAGTCCCAGTTTCTCAATGAGCAGTTAACAAGGTTGATAGAAATTTTTTTTTTTCATGAAGTTTTTCATTAACCAGCTCTTAAAACCTTGTTAATTAAGCTTGAGTTCGTTTGAGAACAATACACCAGATCCAAGGTGATTCAGACTAAAGCACAAAATACCTCATTTCGGACTCAAAAATGACTAAGTAGGTATGCTGTACAGGCTAGATCAGAAGACAGTTACAGTGTAGGAAGATAATCTTTGAATTCAGATTTTGATCTCAGTGGGACTAACAGCTGAAATTTCAACAAGAAATTAGATGAGCAGTCTTAAAGGATAAAGCATCCAACACTTTCTTTTATACACCTACTCAACCTGATTCTCTTTTAATGTCAGCAAGATGCCGTTCAAAATGTGTTCAGATTAGGCTAAAGAACAAGACACCTATTATAAATCTAGCTCCCCCTGAGACCTTGACCCCAACACAGACTTAACCCAGACAAGCCTCAAAACACCTCAAAGAAAACACCATGATATCAGAACAGATTATTCAATCAAAATAGAGTGAGTCAGCAATCACTCATAATGAGGTTATTTTTCAGCAACAGACAATAAATATGATAAGCATAAGAACACATGACATGGTATTCAGAAATCAGTTGTTCAATCATGAAATTCTGTAAATACCTAGTTCTCTGCGCAAAGTGCTAAATTTTTCAGTATCCAGTGGCTTAGTGAAAATATCTGTAATTTGTGAGTTAGTGCCAACATGGATCAACTCAAAAGTCTTCCTAGCTACTTCATCTCGAATAAAATGATGCCTGATTTCAATGTGTTTAGTTCGAGAATGAAGTACAGGATTCTTTGCAATGTTTATTGCACTAGTATTGTCACAAAAGATAGAAGTACAACCTAGCTCAACTGAGTAATCCAGAAGCTGGTGTTTTATCCATATAACCTGTGTGCCACAGCTCCCTGCTGCCACATACTCAGCTTCAGCAGTAGAGAGAGCCACAGAGTGTTGCTTCTTGGATCCCCAAGAGACTAAGCACCCTCCTAGAAATTCGCAGTGACCACTAGTACTCTTCCTGTCCAATTTACATCCTGCATAATCTGCATCAGTGTATGCAATGAGATCTAAACTACATGATGCAGGATACCAGAGACCTAGATCATGGGTGGCAGATAAGTATCTAAAGATTCTCTTTACAGCTGCCAGATGCAATTCAGTAGGTCTAGCCTAGTATCTGGCACACATCCCTACACTAAATTGAATGTCAGGCCTGGATGCTGTTAAGTAGAGGAGTGAACCGATCATACCTCTATATAATTTAGCATCCACCTCTTTACCTTTTTCGTCTGAATCCAGTGAGGAGCTGGTACCCATGGGTGTTGAGATTGTCTTGAGGTTGGTCATTCCGAACCTTTTCAGCATCTTCAGAGTATACTTGGTTTGATTTATGAAGCAACCATCATCCATCTGTTTGACCTGCAGCCCAAGAAAATATTTTAGTTCGCCAACTAAACTCATTTCAAATTCTTGGGACATAGACTCAGAAAAATCTTTACATAATTTTGAATTGTTAGATCCGAAGATGATATCATCAACATATACCTGGACCACTATTAAATCCTTTCCGAGATTTTTGGTGAAGAGGGTTTGGTCAACCTTACCTCGAGTGTACCCCTTGCTCAAAAAGAATTCAGAAAGTCTCTCATACCAGGCTCGGGGAGCCTGCTTCAATCCATAGAGGGCTTTATTCAACCTAAAAACCATGTTAGGCTGAACAGAGAAATTAAACCCAGGAGGTTGTTCAACATATACCTCTTCCTTCAATAACCCATTTAAAAATGCGCTTTTGACATCCATTTGCTGTAGCCGAATGTTTCTAGAGCATGCAAATGCAAACAGAATTCTTATAGCTTCCATCCTAGCTACTGGAGCATAGGATTCATCAAAATCCACACCAAATTCCTGACTGTAGTCTTGAGCTACAAGTCTTGCTTTGTTTCTAGAGATAGCTCCATTTTCATCAATCTTATTCTTGAAAACCCATTTAGTGCCAATGACATGAGTGTTTTCAGGTCTAGGAACTAGTTTCCATACATTATTTTTCTCAAATTGATTTAATTCCTCACCCATGGAGGATACCCAAGAATCATGTTTTAAAGCTTCTTCCACAGTCTTGGGTTCTACCTGAGATGTCAAAGCAGCTAAGTCCTGTTCTTGGACAATTCTAAAATGAGACCTTGTCCTAGGGGGATCATGCAAATTACCTATGACATTTTCACTAGGGTGGTCTTTGTGAAATATTACCTCACCTGAGGGTTCACCTACCTCAGTTGCTCCTTCTTGTTGTAAGTTTTCTGGTTGAGCAGCTGGCTGCATCTCTTCTTCTTCAATTTTCTCCAAGAAATCTCCCTCATCAGATGGCTCCCTGTCATCATTTATCATTTTGTTAGATAGAGCATTCTCATCAAACACTACATGAGGTGTTTCTTCAACAGTTTGCTCATCTTTATTGAAAACTCTGTAAGCCCTAGAGGTTTCTGAATATCCGAGAAAAATTCCAGGAGAGCTTCTTGCTTCAAACTTATCCAAACCATTCTTACCATTATTGTGGATGAAACATTTGGAACCAAAGATTTTAAAGTAAGAAATGTTTGGCTGCTTACCCTTGAGGAGTTCATAAGGGGTTTTCTTATGAGTAGGTCTTACCAAAGCTCGATTTAAAATGTAGCATGCTGTATTTGCAGCTTCTGCCCAAAATCTCCTTGGAAGTCCACTCTCAATTAGCATAGTCCTGGCCATTTCAATTATTGACCTGTTTCTTCTCTCAACAATTCCATTCTGCTCCGGTGTCCTGGGAGAAGAGAATCTGTGAGTCACTCCCTCTTTTGAGCAAAATTCAGAAAATGAAGAGTTCTCAAACTCTCCTCCATGGTCAGACTGAATTGTAATGATATTATATTCACCTTGCAGTTTGATTTTATTGAAAAGTTCTTCAAAGTGAACAAAAGCATCATTTTTATTAGCTAAACAGAACAACCAAGAAAATCTAGTGAAGTCATCAACTATGACTAGACCATATCTCTTACCTGACAGACTTTGTACTCGAGTAGGACCAAAGAGGTCCATGTGCAAGTGCTGTAGCGGTTTAGATGAGAGACTCGCAGTTCTCAATTTAAAAACTGCACGAGTCTGTTTACCTTGAGCACAAGCATCACAGAGCTTGGACCCTAACTGGAATTTTATTTTGGGCAAACCTCTAACTAGGTTATGATTAGACAGTTTATTCAAAGTAGACACACTAGCATGGCCTAGGCGCCTATGCCAGTCAAAAGCAACCTGTTCAGAATTAGCAGACAGACACAAGTTTGTTTCAGAATTATCATCCAGATCAACGATGTACACATTATTTACTCTATGACCTTTGAACATTATGTTATCAGAATTCAGCTCAAAAACCGTGCAAGAATTGTGGTCAAAGAGTACCTTGTGTCCTTTGTCACAAAGTTGACTTATACTTACCAAGTTGTGCTAAAGTCCTTCTACAAGATACACATCTTCAATGGTGTTAGTAGAGGACTTACCAACCGTACCAATTCCAATAATTCTTCCTCTGTTATCTCCACCGAATTTGACCAACCCCCCAAACTTCATTTTTAGTTTGCTAAATTTGGACCGGTCTCCTGTCATGTGCCTGCTACAGCCGCTGTCAAGATACCACTTGTTATGCTCAGCTGCCAGGCTGACCTGCAAAAGTTCAGACAGAGTAATGTGGGACCCAATTCAAATTGGGTCCAAAACCAGTTTTCAGATTATGCAAAAAGCACTTAGGAACCCACATTTGTTTTACTGTTCTCTTCAGTGGTTTTATGTGGGTTGATTCTTCCCTTTTGGCATTTCTTGGTGGGTGTTGGATGAACCTATTCCTATTAGAACTATGCTGTTTCTGAACACAGACATTGTTGGTTGGCCTCTTAGAGGATATGCGTGTGTGTTGAGTATAATTCATGTAAGCATTTTTATTCCAATGAAAATTGTGCTGAAACTGGTGAATGTTGGCATGCTCTCCTTGATAACTAGCATGATGAGCTTTCTTAACAAAACTTTTCACCCTTTTAGTGACATCAATAGGACTGGTTCTGTGAGAACCTTTGTTCCACACCTGTTGCACAGGAGCAGTTCTTGTCTCAGGATTTCCTGACTTAGGTTGCTGACCAGTGGATTGAATGAATTTGCTGGTCGAAAACTTCATTGTAGAGACAGAATTGGAACTGGATGGTGTTTCCAGTTTCTCTTTGCCCTTGGCGGGGCAGAACGTGGTAGTTTTAAATTCAAAGGGTTTTTTACTAGTGGGATTGTATCCTAATCCCTCCCTATTGAAGTTTACCCTCGACCCCAGAAGGGCATTCAGGTTGTTTCTCCCCTTTGTAAACTTCTCAAGCATTTTTTCTTTGTCCTCAATCTCCTTCTGAAATTCATTACATTGGTCCTGGAGTTCCTGATTAACTTTTCTAACTGCCTCATATTTTTCAGCCATCAGTCTAATCTCTCCTTTACACTCTTCAGCTTTACACTTCAGCTCATTCATCCTAGCTAGACTCTCCTCTCTTTCCATTCTCAACCTCTCAATCTCACCTTTAACCTGGTCTAGCTCAATGGCCATCTCCTTGGTTTTCATGCTATCAGTGACAACAGTAGAGTGTTCCTCAGAAAGAGAATGAAACTTACGTCTAAGCATTCTGTGCTCCTTGGTTAAAAGATTATATTTACTTAACAGGTCGCCATAGGCGTCCTCCCAATCATCCAAAGTAAAATTCTCAAATAAGTTTGTTACCTCTTTCTCATGATCGGCCATGAGGCAAGTCTTCTCTTCATCTTCACTGGACGAAGTGGCTTCTGGATCCTCCTCCTCGTCGCTCCATGTGCACAGCATGGCCTTCTTCTTCTTGTGCACCATCTTCTTCTTGTGTCTGGGAGCCTTAGCTTGTAGCTCTGGACATTCACTTTTCATGTGACCGGGTTTCTGACAATGATAGCAAGTGATCTTCTTAGCAAACCGGTTCTTCTCAAATTCTCGTTCAGGAGACTTCCTTGCAACATTAAATTTCTTCCTCCTGTAGAATTTTCCTTTAGTTCTCAGGAACTTTCTGAATTGCCTGGTGAGCATAGCTTGCTCGTCCTTGTCCAGGTCTGAGAATCCATCAGAGCCTTCGCTGCTACCATCACTGCTGCTGCTGCTGCTGTTGCTCTTCTTAGTATGTCGTGAGACCTTTAGAGCAACATTCTTTCCTTTTCTGTCATGCCCATCGTTTCCTTGTTTGAAATTCATTTCATGGGTCATGAGAGATCCAATCAGCTGGGTTACTGTCATGATGGATAAATCTCTTGATTCCTCTATGACAGTCACCTTAGTATCCTAGATGGGAGTTAGAGACCTAAGGATCTTCCTGACTATGTCTTCTTGTTGAATGTCTTTTCCAAGGCCTTTCAGACTGTTGATGATCACAGATAATCTGGCATACATTTCTGTGATCGACTCCTCTGGCTTCATCTTAAATAACTCATATTGAGTTGTAAGCATGTTGATCTTGGTAGCTTTCACCTGAGATGTGCCCTCATGAATTAACTGCAACTCATCCCACATGTTCTTTGTAGTCTTGCACACTGAGATCCTCGAATACTCTTCCGGGTGGACGGCGCACTGTATGATGTTAAGAGCTGTCCAATTCAGTGCGGAGAGTTTAACCTGATCTTCTGTCCACATATCTTCGTTCGGTGGAAGGGTGTATGGACCATCTGTAATTACTTTCCATAGCTTGTGGCTTTGGGCCCTGATAAAGACTTCCATCCTGTTCTTCCAAAAAAAATAATTATTACCATCAAAGAAGGGGGGACGGGTGATAGACTGCCCATCAGCTATGAAACTGCGAGGACCAGTGAATCCGTTTCCCTGGCCGTTGGACCACATTCTGGGAAAAACCCGCTCTGATACCAACTGATAAGTAAAGTATGAAGTGATCTAGAAGGGGAGGGGATGAATAGATCACTGTTTTTCGAAGAATTAAAAATTACTGCAGTGTATTTCGCTAAACGCAAATAATCTCGAACTCTAACTATCAAAAAGAATGCAGTGCAGACAATAGCTCGAGAGAATAGAAGGCACACCAAAATATCACCACAAACGATCACACAAGAACTCAGAGGATTTTAAGGTGGTTCGGTCCTTCAGACCTACATCCACCCCACACTCAAACCGAGTGTGGCTTCACTAACGGCTGGGCAACACAGCTTGCCAAACAAAAGCTGATACACAGCTTCCCAGGAGAACAATCTCTCCTCTTCCTCCTACCCGGAGGGAACCTCTAGCAACCCACAGTTACTAGAACCCAGAGACTCACGTCTCTCTTCCTCTTTACCAAGAGGGAACCCCACTAGTAGCAACCCCACTACTAGTGAACCAGAGGTCGAAGACCCCTCTTCCTCCAAGCCCGGAGGGAACCCACAAGCAGCCCACCTGCTGCTTGCAAACCGGAGATCAGATCTCCCTTCTCCTGATCTCACAGGAGGACCCCGACCTCAGTCCAGAGGATCGGAAACACAAACGAGGACAGTTAAAGAAGGATAAGAACAAGAAACGAAAACCACGATCGAAGGAAATCAAATTCCAGAAAATGGAAACAATGTAGCTCAAACTGAGCAATAGACTTCGGATTTGATCCGCAAGTCAGAACAATTCTTCTGATCACTCTTCTGCTCTCTCTTTCTCTCTGCTATTCTTTCTTCTTTCTTTTCTTTTTCTGTGGATCGAAGGACTCTCTGTTTTCTGCTCTTTCTTCTATTCCTCTCTTCTTCGATGACCTTCATCTGAGGACGAAGGGTTCTATTTATAGCAGCAACAGCAGGTGGATAGGGCACAAAACGCGTGTGCCTCCCACGCTCGATCCAGAATCTTCCTGCCACGTGCCTTTATCAGGTTGGTTCCTCTTGTCTCGGATCACGTGCAGCCCAGGTGTGTGGAATGTTCTTCCTCGGACCTGAAATGATATTAAAAGCCATTAACACGCTGTATGGCCACAGAAAGCAAAGCTGCATGAGGTATATAATAGCAACACGACGTGACTACTACACGAGTTAAGAAAAGAACGACACGAGATACATACAAATAACGCTTAACACTACAGAGAAAAACGACACGAAGTATAGTGGTGACCAAAACACACACTACTCAGAGAACGACACGAGGTGGCACAGGAAGCAACACGAGGTGCTGCAATGTTCTGCACGCAATAGAACAAAAATGACACGAAGACACAACAAGGAAAATGACACGAGCTGACAACAGAAACCGACACGAAGTGGTTGCAAACAAGCAAGACACGAGGTCTACAGAAAGCAACACGAAGTGTGGTCAAGGCGAGAAAGACACGAAGTGAAATAACCCTTGAAAAAATAAGAAGAACAACTCGAGCACAAAATAGCTCGAATGAACGACTCGAAGTAATATGAGAACAGCACGAGGTGAGAAATAACGACACGAGGTACACACGATGACTACAACACGAAATAAAGAAAACGACACGAAGTTCATAAACACAACACGAAGTGAAACAGTAACCGACACGAGTTTGAAAACAACACGAAGATGAAACTCAAGAATCGACACGGAGTGTGGTCAAGGTGAGAAAGACACGAAGTCTAAAGCGAAAAACCAACACGAAGACAGAATACAAAGAAAACGACACGAAGTGCATAAACATAACACGAAGGCATAACTACTGAAATAATATGACAGACACGGACACAACACGAAGACCAACACAGAAACCGACACGAAGTGGACGACATGGAGACAGCACTGACAGACTCGACTTGAGATATTTAACGCTTGAACTTAGAGAAGAGTGCACGAAGTAAAAACAACAACACGAGGACGAAGGACAGACACGGCTATCACGACACGTGATGAAGCAGTGAACCCAGACATGAAACGACTCGAGGAACAACACTAAGTGATATGAAAATACAAGAGCAATCATACAGAATGACTCGAGATGAACAACATGAATGCTAACGACACGAGGTTCATACAGAAGCAACTCGAGCTACTTCAGAAGAAACAGCTCGAAGACCATCAGCACACAACTTAAACAACACGAAGTACAGAAACAGTACGGACACGCAAAGTATTACCTCTTAGCAGCTATTTCTTGTAAAACATGGATAATTCAAGTGCAAGATATCTGATTAAGAAGAACAACAGTTAACATAGTGTTGGTCATCATCAAAACACTTAAGGAAGACACAAAATCCAACAATTATGAAATCTGTTCTCAAATATGTTCCGTTTTCTTATGGGTTATTAACCTATCATTAGCCATAATTCTACTAAGTTAAATCATGCTAAAGAAGAAAACAAGCAGTTTTGTACAATTGGGCGGTTCTGTCTGAGCCGCTCAAGGCATCGACGGTCGCACGACAGGCCGTTCATCACCTTCCAGGTCAGAAGGCCTGTCAGGGTTGAGCGGTCTGTAATGTGCCGCTGGGGAACATGCACGGTCTGGAACAGGCCGCCTAATGACAGGGCGGTTAGGGTTATGATGCGCAAACTATGAAATCGGTCAAAAGTATAATACATGAACGGTTAGGAACTAGCCGCCTGACATGGATGGGCGGTCTATTGTGAGGCCGCGTAAATCAACCCAGCCCGCCACCCCTTCGTCTTCCCCATTGCCGGCGGGGTTGGCTAGGGTTAGTAAGAATGTCCAAATACGAACAGTATAAAGCATAAAAATTAGGGCTTTTATAGTCAAAAGAACGAGCATGAAACGTTTTACAAGGTAGCATGATCAATTTCATGTTAAGTGCCTGAAATCCCAACGTAAATAAAGATGGAACAATGTTAACCCTAGTTCTAGCATGCTTCCACTAAACCTCGAAATACTAACAGGATACTAGATTAAAATTGGGGCTTTCTAGACCAATCAAAAAAGGACAGAACAATGCTTCTTTTGATATATCACAGTTAGGGTTTGGCTTGCTATCACCTACCTTATTCGAAGGATGAAGGAAGAAGAGGGATGTCGACGCGCTAGGTACACACCGCCAAAGATCGCCGGAATTCTCCCTCGACCGAGCTCCTCTCCGGCCGCCACAGCAACTAAATGATTCTAGGGTTGTTAAGGGTCATTTTTATAGGTTCAATTGAGTCTAGGGAGTCCTAATTGCGAAGATAGAGTCCTATCATCGTGGACATGCGAGATTCGTGCGAGACCGAGTCTATCCACTACTCCGCCACCAAATACTCCTCCTAGGGTTAGGGTTTCGAAGATTAATCAGAGGGAAAACAAAGAGTTAATCCTGACCTTTCATTTGCATCCGGGGTTTGGTTAAATGGTCGAGTATTGGGCTCGAATTTCGCGTTTTAAGGTCTGATTAGGCTAAGTGTGGTTTTGGGTCTTAATCTGTTAATTCGACTTGGTTAAAATTTTTATTTGGGCTGGTCATAGAAGGCAATTTTACTAAGTGTTTTATTCACTACGAGATTCTGATTTTTTCTAGATTTTTATAAAATGGTCAAATTTTGACTTATCCTATTTCTTAAGAAATTTCTTATTAATTTTCTCAAAAATTTTATTCTTTAATAAATCGGGGTGCTACACCCTCCCCTGCTTAGAAGAATTTAGTCCTCCAAATTCACTGCACTTAATAGAACGGGAAGCGAGATAACTCACCTAGAATAAGTCGGGATACTGCTTCAGCATAGTTTCTTCAGATTCTTAAGTAGCTTCTTCGGTTCCACGCTGACTCCGCTGAACTTTAACCATAGGTATAGAACGATTCCTGAGTTGCTACTGCTTACGATCCAGAATCTTGATAGGTCTTTCTTCGTAAGTCAAATCTTCCTTCAGTTCTAAATCCACATGCTGAATGACATGAGTGGGGTCAAACACATATTTTCGCAGCATAGACACTTGGAAGACATTGTGTACTCTTGATAACTGAGGTGGTAGTACTAAACGGTAAGCCACCTCCCCCACTCTTTCCAGAACTTCGAATGGACCCACATATCTTGGACTCAACTTGCCTTGAATACCAAACCTGCGAATCCCTCTCATGGGAGAAACCTTCAAAAACACATGTTCACCAACCTGAAACTCTAAGACTCTCCTCTGTTGCCGGCATAACTCTTCTGTCTTGATTGTGCTACTAGCAACCGATCTCTAATAATACGGATATTCTTGGATGATTCAGAAATGAGATCTTGTCCCAGCCATTGCTTCTCACCTACCTCATCCCAACATAATGGAGATCGACAGCTTCTTCCATACAAAGCTTCAAATGGAGCCATCTGAATGCTAGACTGATAACTGTTATTGTAGGCGAATTCAATCAAAGCCAAGTGATCACTCCAACCTCCTCTAAAATCAATCATGCAGGCTCTAAGCATATCTTCCACTATCTGGTTGGTTCTTTCCGTCTGTCCATCTATTTGTGGATGAAAAGCAGTACTAAAATTCAGACGGGTTCCCAGCGATTCTTACAGTCCTTTCCAAAAATGTGAGGTGAATCTGGGATCTCTATCAGACACAATGCTGACCGGAATACCATGGAGCCTTACAACTTCCTTCATATATAGAGCCGCCAAGGCGTCTATCGTCCACTTAGACTTAATGAACAAGAAATGAGTAGACTTCGTAAATCTATCAACAATAACCCATATTGCATCGAATCTACTGCGAGTCCTAGGTAGACCCATAATAAAATCTATGCCAATACTCTCCCACTTCCATTGGGGTATATCAAGTGGTTTCAATTTTTCTGCAGGTCTGAAATGCTCAGCCTTGACTTGCTGACACACTAAGCATCTACTCACGAATTCTACAATTTCCTTCTTCATATTCGGCCACCAAAAGGATCTTTTCAAATCCTTAAACATCTTAGTACCTCCAGGATGGATAGTGTATCTGGATCTATGAGCTTCTTCGAGAATTTTATTCTTTGTTTCAGCTACATCAGGTACATAGGTTCTTCCTTGAAACAACAATCTGCCATCGTCAGCCACCATAAAATCAGGTCTGCTACTCAAATTCTCCTTGATCTCTACCAACTCTGGGTCGTTGTCTTGCAAGGTCTTGATTTCCATTAACAATTCTGGTCTGAGTTGAATCTGAGCGATCGTAATCCGATCCTTGTCAACATTAAGATCCAAACTAGCTAACTGCTCTAACAACCTCCATTCTTGTAACATAAGATGTGACAATTTAGCTATTGGCTTACAACTCAAGGCATATACTACTACATTCCCTTTTCCAGGATGATATTCTATAGAGAAGTCAAAGTCCTTTAAATACTCAAGCCATCTCCTCTGCCTCATATTGAGTTCCTTTTGAGAAAATAAATACTTCAGACTCTTATGATCTGAGAATACCGTAAATGTCTCTCCATACAAGTAGTGCCTCCATATCTTCAAGGCAAACACTACAGCTGCAAGTTCCAAATCATGAACAGGATAGTTCTCCTCATACTTCCTCAATTGCCTGGAAGAATAGGCTATCACTTTCCCATGTTGCATCAGCACACAACCTAGACCAATGCCTGAAGCATCCGTATACACCATGAAACCTCCTTCTCCTGACGGTAAAGCCAACACAGGGGCAGTTGTTAAACATTCCTTCAAAGTCTGGAAGCTTCTCTCACAATCTTCTGACCAATCAAACTTGTTCTCCTTGCGGGTTAATCTTGTTAAAGGTACCATAATCTTGGAGAAATCCTTAATAAACCTCCAGTAATAACCTGCTAGGCCTAGAAAACTTCTAACTTCAGTCACACTAGCAGGCCTATCCCAATTCTTCACTGCCTCTACCTTCGAGGGGTCAACGGAAATACCTTCTTTCGTAATGATATGCCCTAGAAAGGACACCTCCTGCAGCCAGAATTCACACTTGCTAAACTTGGCATATAACTGATGATTTCTCAATATTCACAACGCCATCCTCAAATGTTCAGCATGTTTTTCCTCACTCTTGGAATAAATCAGAATGTCATCAATAAACACCACGACCCATTGATCAAGATAGGGCCGGAATACATTGTTCATCAACTGCATGAAAGCTGCGGGTGCATTCGTTAGTCTAAAAGGCATAACTACGAATTCAAAATGCCCATACCTGCTACGAAATGCCATCTTATAAATATCCTCATCCTTGATCCGCAACTGATGATATCCAGATCGAAGATCAATCTTGGAAAAATACTGAGCTCCTGCTATCTGATCAAATAATTCGTCAATTCTCGGCAATGGGTACTTGTTCTTGATAGTCAGCTGGTTCAATTGCCGATAATCGATGCACAACCTCATCGAACCATCCTTCTTCCGGACGAACAATACGGGGGCTCTCCACGGGGATGTACTTGGACGAATGAACCCCTTCTCAAGCAATTCCATTAACTGTTGCTTCAATTCCTTCAACTCCGTGGGAGACATACGATAAGGAACTTTGGAAACAGGGGTCACGCCAGGAATTAAATCAATAGAAAAGATAACTTCCCTCTCTAGTGGAAGTCCTGGCAATTCCTCAAGAAAAATATCCGAAAAATCTTAGACAATAGGAATGTCCTGAATCTCAATCTTCTTCTCAGGGGTCACATAAACAAAGTCTAGGAAAGCCTGACATCCTCTCCTCATCAACTTATCAGCTCGGAGGGCCAAAATAAGTGGCACAGACTTATGGTGCCTATCCCCTATAAAAGAAAGTCCTGGGTGTCTAGAAAAAGACACAGAACTGGAACTACAATGAACATTGGCCTCATGCTTAGCCAACCAATCTGCTCCTAGAATAACATCATAGTCATTCATATCCATACATACTAAATCAGCCGGAAAATTCTATTCATTTACCATGACCTTGCTAGAAGGATAAAAATACTTAATTGCTGTACTAGAACCAATAGGAGTTGATATCTCTAATGGGGAATTCATCAAAATCAGCTTCACAGCTAATGACTTAGTAAATTTTTGAGAAACAAATGAATGAGTGGCACCGGTATCAAAAAGAACAAAAGTTGGCTTGTCATGAATAATAAGGTACCTTCAACGAGTCCACCCTCCTCGGTGGTGCCTGCATCATCTTCCTGTAGGGCCTGGAGCTTGCCTTGCTGTTTCTTGCTGTCTTGAGGTTTGGTCGGGGTAGCTTGCTCAGATAAAAGAGGACACTCTGGGGTACGGTGGTCCCTACTTCCACAACGCAAATAGGCACCCAACTTGTGCCAGCACTCTTCCATCTTGTGACCGGGACGGTCACAATACTTGCATACGCCCTTAAATGGAACAATAGGGCCAGGCTTCTTATCTTCATTCTTTGGCAATTTCCCCTTCCACGAACCAGACCCGCCATTGGGCCTCTTCTTGCTATAACCGAGCTTAGCACTCCCGAAACCAGTAGGTTGTTCTTTCTTGACATTCTTCCCACGAATTTTCTCTGTCATTTCCAAAGTATCTTCTAAAACTTGGGCTTTCCTCACCATCTCTACATAGGTCTGAATCTCCATCAACGCCAACTGGTTGATGTAATGCAATTTCAGGCCATTGAGAAAACGCTCCGCCTTCATATTTTCTATGGAAATCAAGTGAGTGGCGTAACGAGAAAGTCTAGAGAATTGAGCTTCATACTCCGCCACAGATAAACTCCGCTGCTTCAGAGTAGCAAACTCAACGGCTTTCTTTTCTTGGACTATGTCGGAAAAGTATTTACTATTAAAGAATCCCTCAAACTCCTTCCACGAGATTTGCCTATCACCGAGGGTCGCCTTTATTGCTTCCCACCAAGTCCTAGCATCACGTTCCAACTGGAAGGTTGTTAAAAGCACACGCTCAGGGTCGCTACATTGCATCACCTCAAAAATCCTCTCCATCTCTTTAAGCCAATGCTCGACCTCATCGGGATCGGTCGAGCCTCCAAAACGTGGGGGATTCATCCCACGAAAATTTCTATGAAGATCGCCAGCACCATGATTTATCGCTCCACCTTGGGCCACTTGCTGTAAGGCCTACGTAAGCCCTTGGACAGTTCGCTGCATGTCTCGCCACTGTGCGCGCTCGACTGCCATCGGAACGTCCTACACGAAAATAATTCATCTTAAGTTCACTTAGGATAAAAACTTTAGAGTTTGATTATTAACTCAACCCAAGTCTCTACCCAAATCTCACTAGGTTTGGTCCTTAGACTCATAACAAGGGTATAGATTCTACGACAAACACTTAGAATCCTAGAACTTAGATAACCTAGGGATATTAGAAACCTGGCTCTAATACCACCTAACTGTCACACCCCGACGCGGAATATCGGGACTGGCAGTAGAAACAAGTAATAATAATGTGTTGGTTTACAGACATGATATGCTACAAGATCACACATCACCACAAGTAGAAAACAACTTCATTCACTAAATAATATTTAAATAATCCATGTTCCAAACACATAAACTCCCTTAAAATAATCTTTTGACAACATCCACTTAACACTATTACATTGCTGAATTCAAATTACAATCCTCTCACAACCATCTTTCTAAAAACATAAATAGACACAAATACTACGACTAGATCCACATGCTTCGAACTGGCTCGCTCCAAGGCCATCACTCTTACCCTTCCCCATCAGTCTGTGAATCCTCACCTGAGCTACCTGAAAAGGGGGAACAACTGGGTGAGCGAACACTTAGTAGGTAATAACAGGCAAATTTAAGCGATTAACCAATTAAATTATATTTTTAAACGTGAAAATAAAGAACAAAATGAAATGACAATATGACAATAAGATAATTAAACAAAGGCAAGATCATGATATAACTGAAAATTGGCCAATCAAGCAAGAACTAACCAAGTCAAGAAAAATTCAAGTACTAGATTATTATCATAGACATCACGCTAGTCATGCACTCGGTGCAATGCCTCACCATGTCATTCAAACTCCCCGGGGCACAAGTACTTTTCGGCGCTCCTCCCAGGACCAGACCGGATCCTTATGATGCGTTGGCATTGATTTGTTGGATCCAAGATCCTAAGTTATGTCTAGACATTAATCAAGTTAAATGGCCAATAATGTCAAGGTATAACTTACCTCGGAGGATCCCAAGGATAAGTTGAAGAGATATTTTGACCAGAAAATTCAAGTTATCAAGAACCAATCAGGTCCTTGGGTTCAAACACGAATAATCACGGAAAAATCACTTCTAAATGATAAGCGGTTTAAACTGGGCCGCTCAAACCATACACGGTCGATACAGGACCGTTCAGGACAGACATGGGCTGAGGATCAACCTCACCAAAGTCAATGGTACACGGTCCATGTCGGGTTGATCCAAAGTGGGGCAGAACTGAACCAGGTCCAGCCCACTCTCCACTGGTCAGCCTAGGGCTTATCGGGTCGATCTAAACATGATTTGGTCGAAGATAAAACAAGGTTAATCGACCAAGGTAAGTGGCACTTGGCCAGAGTTGCACGGTTCTTAATGGGCCGCCCATTGAGCTAGACGGTCCCTTACGGGCCGCGCAAACCTCAGGGGGTCCAAGTTGAGCCGTGACTCACAAAACGATAATCTAAGCGATTCGGTCACGTACACATGTTCAGGCCTTGGTGGTACAACCTGTCCGGCGTCCTAGTGGGAATCCCAGACTCGCGGGGGCTTACGGAGGTCCCGTAATGAAAGTCCTAGTCCGACGGAAGGAATATTCGGCGGAGAGTCCCAATCATTACAAAGAAATGAAGCTATCAAATCGTCGGAAATCAGTATGGCGGTCAGTCAATCCTACCGGAGTAGAATGACTGTCAAACAATCCTAATAGCATGAAATCATATTGAATTAACATATTGAAATAAATTAAGGCTATGATAAAAGAATAGTCAAACATTATGAAATATGTTCTCACATATGTTCCATTTTCTTATGGGTTATTAACCTATCATTAGCCATAATTCTACTAAGTTAAATCATGCTAAAGAGGAAAACAAGCAGTTTTGTACAATTGGGCGGTTCTGTCTGAGCCGCTCACGGCCTCGGCGGTCGCACGACAGGCCGTTCATCTCCTTCCTGGTCAGAAGGCCTATCAGGGTTGAGCGGTCTGTAATGTGCCGCTGGGGAACATGCACTGTCTAGAACAGGCCGCCTAATGATAGGGCGGTTAGGGTTATGCCGCACAAACTACGAAACCGATCAAAAGTACAATACATGAACGGTTAGGAACAAGCCGCCTGACATGGATGGGCGGTCTATCATGAGGCCGCGTAAATCAACCCAGCCCGCCACCCCTTCGTCTTACCCGTTGCCGGCGGGGTTGGCTAGGGTTAGTAAGAATGTCCAAATACGAACAGTATAAAGCATAAAATTAGTGCTTTTATAGTCAAAAGAACGAGCATGAAACATTTTACAAGGTAGCATGATCAATTTCATGTTTAGTGCTTGAAATCCTTACGTAAATCAAGATGGAACAATGTTAACCCTAGTTCTAGCATGCTTCCACTGAACCTCAAAATACTAACAGGATACTATATTAAAATTAGGGCTTTCTAGACCAATCGAAAAAGGACAGAACAACGCTTCTTTTGATATATCACAGTTAGGGTTTGGCTTGCTATCACCTACCTTATTCGAAGGATGAAGGAAAAAAAGGGATGTCGACGCGCTAGGTACACACCGCCAAAGATCATCGGAATTCTCCCTCGATCGACCTCCTCTCCGGCCGCCACAGCAACTAAACGATTCTAGGGTTGTTAAGGGTCATTTTTATAGGTTCAATTGAGTCTCGGGAGTCCTAATTGCGAAGATAGAGTCCTATCATCGTGGACGTGTGAGATTCGTGCGAGACCGAGTCTATCCACTACTCCGCCGCCAAATACTCCTCCTAGGGTTAGGGTTTCGAAGATTAATCAGAGGGGAAACAAAGAGTTAATCCTGACCTTTCATTTGCATCCGGGCTTAGCTTAAATGGTCGGGTATTGGGCTCGAATTTCACGTTTTAAGGTCCGATTAGGCTAAGTGTGATTTTGGGCCTTCATCTGTTAATTCGACTTGGTTAAAAAATTATTTGGGCTGGTCATAGAAGACAATCTTACTAAGTGTTTTATCCACTACGAGATTCTATTTTTTTCCAGATTTTTATAAAATGGTCAAATTTTGACTTATCCTATTTCTTAAGGAATTTCTTATTAATTTTCTCGAAATTTTTATTCTTTAATAAATCGGGGTGCTACATCATGTTTCCCCATGATTGCGCAAGTTAGGTTTCTTAACATGCATATCTCTACATCTAATAGAAAAAGATGATAACTTTGGCCAAATTCACGCATCTCCATTTATCAATTCTATTATATCATATTTTACCTTTCAGTATAGCATGTTTCCATACATTATTTGCCCTAGAATAGACCTTGAATGCAATATTTATCTTCTGTATGTTGAAGATAGAAGGCGGTTCACTAGAGACCGCGTCTATCAAGAAGCGGTTCCAGATAAACCGTGTTTACCAATAGGCGGTTCTTGCCTAATCACGTTCTATTTTCTGTTAACCCTAAATAAAATGCAGATCAGCCCTATTAAATACGTGCTAAGCCTAGGTAATTAGGCCATATTCCTAGTTATGTCCTGATATTCATGATTTTGGTTATACTGCGCATCAATCATGATAGATTTCATATCCTCCATGTCTTATAAACTTTGTTTATCCTATGCTAATTTCATGCTAAAACACTATAGTTTTGTACTTAAAGAAATTTCCATGATTTGATTTCACTTTGATTTATGTTTTGGCACGTTCCTTTCTCACCTTATTTCTGTTTTTAAAGTCACATATAGCGCGTATTCCGGTACATTACTGTAGCACCCTGAAAATTTAAATATGAAATAAATGAAACCAACTATTAGTTATAGAAAGGTTATGGTAATTAAAATTTTCAAAAGTGATAATTAGCTAAAAGGATTAATAGGCTCCAAAATAAGACTATTATGATTAAAGGTCAAAACCTTAAAGGGCCTAATACAAGACTCAAAAGTTAAACCTGTTAACTCGCTAAATACCATCACAACTCAATTATGTACCGTGATAAGCTTTTCAACTCTCAGAACGGTAAAGCAACTAATTGGGCTTGGATGTATATATAAACATACATGGGCTTAATTAAAAAACTCTTACAATAATATAAAGAGGGCAAATAGAGAAATACGTAATTTATATTAACCATATATACATTAATGGACTTTCACCTGTACACTTAAGGAAGCCTAAACCATTATGTAAATAATAGGCTTTAACCTATACCCATGAAGGCCCCACGTTCACAATAAGGAAATAGACCATATTAAACAGCCAAACCCATACCCATGAGAAAAAAAGCCAACCAAAAGGGGCTCACGTTCTGTCAACCGTCGAAGCTCACCAAAAATCAAACTCGGTTGCCATGTTCGACGTTGCATGGGGATAGCCTTAGGGTTTCACACACAAATTTTGGCAGGCGGCTGTTGAATGGGCAGGGAGAATAACTCAAGGAGCAATGCATGGAAAGGGGAATTAAGGCCCTGCCTCCAATGGCTTTTCCAACCTCGAATAGGATTCCTCCGCTATAAATCACCCCCTTGTCAAACGTAAACGGGTTCTGCTATCACGTTCGAAGGGAGTTCAGCGTTCTCCTGTTGCTGTTATGCCTTCGTCAACCCTTGCTTCCTCTTGTCGGTGATCTCGACGCAAAGGGGCTTGATGTAGCACGAGAAAGGCTTCCTCCTCCTGCTACCGTGGCTACCCTGCTGCTTCGGCTGGACGTGAGAAAGCATGTTCCTCTTCTCCTTGTTATGTGAAGGCCGCCAGAGCTACTGTCTTCCTCTTCCTATTGCAGTGACAGTGCTGCTATAGTTGCTCATCATCCTCTGTTCCTTCCTTTTCCTCGGTTAAAGCGTCGTCGAGATAGGTAATCTCTCAAACAAAATCACCACTAACTAACATGTTAGATGATAGTGCATGTAGATAATCTCCATAAACTTCCTGCTACTTATTTTTCTCGTTTATTACATGTAAAAATGTGGATTTCCTTATTTAATTGATAATTACTATAATATTTAAAAATTGATATCAATTGAACCATGATGATAAAAATAACGAAATGCATATTCTTATGATCCTTGAATTTTTCTCTAAATTTTCATATATTTTTTTCTTTAAAAATTCTACTGGAATAAAAGTAACCCTATTTATCTTGTTAACACCCGTATTACCTTCACCGATTTTTATCTTTAAAACTAGATAAAATAAAGTTACGATATTTCATGGTTATGATCATTGAATTTTTCTCTTATTTATCATATAATTAATTTTACTAAGTTAATAATGAATAAAAAGTGACATTATTCATCTCTTGGATGAACAGTAAGCCTTCAATTGAAGAATGAACGACAACATACGTTGTCGCTAATTCTTCTATATATATATAACTATAACGTAATGCTTATTATATCTTTTACACTCATCTTCGAAAATTTATATCTATAAAATCATGCAACATAAAAATTTTAATATATATATTTTTGGAACCTCCATATTATTCTCCTAATTTTCATATATTTAGATGCATGAAAAATTATTAATTTAAAAGTGACTCCGTTATTCGGTTAAAACTCCGCATGAACTTCAAGGATTTTTATCTTTAACAATAGATGGAATAAAAATATGATATTACATGGTTAAGATACTTAGATTTTTCTCTTCGTTTTCATATAATTTTGTTGGCCCAGAGTAGATGACAGACAAGAAGGGGGATTGAATTGTCCCCAAGCCGAGATGGCGGATTTTAAAAACTTTCTTAACTAAAAACAGCGGAATTAAATTCTCCTATGTTAATTACCTAAACAGACGTGAGATTTAAAATGTTCTCTCAAACTTTCCGATCTCACTCGAATTAACAATACAAATAACATATAACTTTATGCCTAACACAGATAGCGGATGGAGCAGGGTGCGATGGTGCAGTGAAAAAAAATCTATATAATGGACTTGTGAAGGGAGATAGAAGAAATGGACAATCACACAGGCATTCACATGAGACACAAAGATTTTTAGGTGGTTCGGGACCACGAGAGGCTCCCTACGTCCACCCATCACCGAACCCGGTGAGGCTTCACTAACACGCTACCGAAGTAGCAACATGGGGACGAACCCCAACACCACATACGCTGCTTCCGCAGCAATACACACACGGGAACACGCCCCAAAACGCTGCCACTGCAGCACACACACACACAACGTCGGGGAACACATCCCGGACACTAAAACCACACGGAGACACAGCTCCGTCTACCACAAAGACTCGGGGAAACTAACCCCGCAATGAAACCACACACTCGGAGACTCAGCTCCGCCCACACATAGTGATATTCCGCGTTCTATGAAATGAAAGGATATACAATATCTGCCCCAAATGATAAATTGTGCTCAAATAAAAGGATAGAAGTGAGAGAAGAAGAAATCCCCCTCAAATCTGCATTGAAGCCCCTTTATAGAAGAGGTAGGGTGCGTTGGAGATCATTCTCGGAGTGGAAGCTAGCCAAGCACGCATGAGACGCCCAGGTAAAGGATTCAGATCGGCATGATTTGCAGACTACGGTCTCTTGATCTTCTTCTTCCTCCTCCTCCAGATGAGCATGCCTCCTCCTCGTTCTTCTTCACCTGCAAGAAAGGATAAAACAATAAGATCGCAAGATTGATCTCCTATGATGGAGATCGCAGGATATAAATAGGGCAGGGATATAGAACTAAAGACCACAAAAGCCCTTGTAATAATCTCTCAAAGCTACACCCATGCCATAAGAGAAACCCTAAGGGTAATGGTGTAAAAGACCAAGTCAAACGGATCTTCAAATGGGCATTTTGATAACAAATCAGAAATCACGATCCGGATAACCCAGAAGAAATGTTGACTCTTGGAGTCGACATTCTTTTCAAGACGTTCTGTCCTGTTAAGGCAAAACATGACCCACAGTGAGAGTGTCGACTCCCAGAGTCAACACTGTTCACTAGGGGTTCTGTCTGCGTAAAGGACAGACCCTAAATGCAAAGGAGATGTCAGCGCTGCAACATGCATCGACCCTAAGTTCTATGAAGAAACATGCACTTATGGCACAAGGCACATGTGCACAGACACGAATATGCATAAGACTAAAAAGATGCATCGACCTTATTTCCACTAAGGCAGAAAAGATGCAAAGGCAGAAAAGATACACCGATGCAAGACTTGTATGCACGGACCTTGGTGAGTGCAGACCATAATGTGCACCGACGTTATGTCCTTGTATATGCTGTGCAGACCATATGCACGGACCTTCATATGCTTGCAGGCATCCATGCACAAACTTTGAATAATAGTTGCACCGACGCGTATATGCACAAGGCAAAAAACCTTGCACCGACGCGTATATGCACAAGGCAGAAAACCTTGCACCGACCTGGAGTGTGCACAGACTATGCAGACTTGCGTGAAACTAAAATGTGCACCGATGTTACACTTGCACGAACCTAAAATGGTCTGACTTCTATATGCTGAGACGAGACATGCACCGACTCTAGCAAAACATGCACCGACGCAAAAACCTGGGATGTGCATTGCGCATTGAGGAAAACATGCACCGATGCAAAGGATGCACAAATGCAAAACAGACTAACATATGCACCGACGACCTTCAGTGCAACAGAACCTGCACCGACCTATATAAAGAATGTGCACGGACCTATATCTCTATGCAGACACGTATGTGCACTGACCTATGAAGGCAGGCAAGCACAGACATTATATGCAACTAGCAACGACCTTGGATAATCATGCACCAACTTTATTGATAAACTGAATGTGCACTTAACCTGTTCGATGAAATGACAATGCAACACACACATGTGCACAGACCATTCGACCCCAATTGAAAAACTAATTTTGTCAAGATAAATAACATGTTTAGAGGGTCTTAAAAATACTAAACAAACTTGGATTCATTAAGGAATTTTATGAAGCAAAAAGATCAAAAGACAACCTCATGACTATTAAGATGAGCATGCATGAGACTCATGCAAACCCATTTCTGCTGAACTAGCAATGAACATAAATGCTCGAATTCTATGCAATGCTTACCAAAGCTCCACAAGATTTGAAGGCTGATTCCAACCTGCATTGGACTAAATTGAAATGCATTCATGTATTCACATTACCAGCCCATCAAACCATAGCCTCTCGATCCATAACAAGGTCAAGCATGGAAACTCCATTTACCAGCCGAAATCTATCAAACCACTCATGAATACTAAGTCAGTCCAAAATTCAAAGTTCATTTCAATTAATTCATTCCACAACCTCACATTGCCAAATATATCAAGATGCAGCCATACATCCAGGTGAGTTTCACATTTCAGAAAATCAAGTGATGAATCATTTCTAAACATGAAACACCCAATTCCAAATCACATTTAAGATCAAAATAATCAAGTTCAGTCCAATTAATTTAAGCACAATCAAAACCAATCTGAACTTAACTCATTCACAAGCAATATGAGTAAACACAAATACAGATATTTCATCATGTTCAATCCACAAACATAGGAAAAGGTGCATGAGTCACAACCAAGCTTAAATCAATTTCTGCATGAACAACCCATGACTTATCAATTAAAAGACCAGTTGAACAGCAAAGCAAGAACCAAGAAGATATGCTCATGAAAACACCAGTCATTTAATACCTACAAATCAAGTCCAAGAAGATATGCTCATGAAAACACCAATCATTTAATACCTACAAATCAAGATGTCAACAATGAGCTCCATAACACCAAAATGATCAATGAGTATTTTCCACAATACTCACACACAATATATTGTTATCATCAAAATCATTATCAAAGACAAAGGGGGAGCGCCACAAACCCAACAATCTCCCCTTTTTTGATGGTGATAATATATTATGGCCACCTCAAAATTCTCTCCCCCATTGGCATTATCAAAAAGTGGGGATTTAGAGGAACAATCAGATATGAAATGAGATAGAATAGCGCACGAATTGAGCGAAGAACCTACCAATAAAGGAAGGTATTTGAAGGAAAAACCAAATGCTCAGTTTTTGAACTATATGTAGTATGTATGATCGAACTATGCACAAGAGTATGAAGAAACTAAACTATATGCAACTATTGTGCTGAACAGTACATTATACTCCCCCTATTGTCATGAACAAAAACCAACTGACAATGGGATTATTTAACCTGTTATTTACAAGTATAGCCTAAAGATGCATCTAAGTGAGATGCAGTATGATATGAACAAAAATGATCAAGCAATCAGGCACTCAAGCACGGATAATAAGATATAAAAGCAAACAAGTCCCTTTGGGACAGGTTTAAGAAGAGTGCAATTGATTATGGAGCATGATGTGCATGAACAATGCTAAGAGGGTCGTGCTTACAAAAAGATGGTACTGCATAAACTATGAAAAATGACTGATTCATAAAGAACATTCATACAATCAAACCCAAGGTGTATATATGAAAGATTGAGCAATGAATTCCAAAGCAATATGGATAATCAGATTTTCTAAAGAACACTAAAAAGAACTTATCATTCATACACTTTCATACACAATGCTTGAATATTGGTAGCTACATATAACCCCAAAATTTATAACACATAAAGGTGACTAACCTTTTGACGTGAGTTGTACCCTTTTTTTAGGGGTACTTCCCGGTTACTCAATTTCGTCACTTATCTTAATTATGGATTTTATCACTTTTCGACGCGAGTTGTACCCTTTGTCTCAGGGAAACTTCCCGGCTACTCGGTGGTAATTCCCACTTATTTTAAATGTGGATTAGTTTCACTTTTCGACGCGAGTTTCCTCCCTTGTTTCAGAGAAGATTCCCGGCTACTCGGATCCACGGTCCACTTATACAATAATTTGGTGGGGCAAACTACTTTTTCCTCACGAGATATGTGATTTCTATGTAGGGAATCAAGAGTCCTCTAAAGTATTGAGAGGAATAACTGAAATCCTTATTAAGTTGAATCATTTATCTCAAAAAGATGTAATTTGTGTGGGTGGTTACAATGAATGTAAGGAATGAATTAGTCTAATCACAGTAATGTCTCCCCCTAAGTGTATGCACGGTTATAAAAAATCTCCCCCTTAATATATGCCATGTAACAAACATGTCTAAATCAATGTAATTTCATTTAGCAAGGTGAGAGGTCATAGAAAGATATCAAGAAGTGGTTGTATAAAATATATACATGCAATCAACCAAGGATATTGCAATATGTTCAAGCAAAGTGATTTCCGGTATGTGGCGGAGGTGGAGGTCTGAAGACCCTGCTCACGCATAGGCAGTGCTTCCAAGTGGACGTAATCCACTCTTCCACAAATGCCATTTTATATACCAAAAAGCCTTGACATTCAAGCACACAAATGTGTAACGTATATGCAAGTGTATGCATGTAAACTGAAGGATGATTGAAAATCATTTCTATCTACAGATATGTATGGGCATGCATGATATGAGCATGCAAATGCGTATGTGAACTATATATGTACATGTGAACTGTTATTTACAAAAAGGTGATTGAAAGTGTGAAGAATTTTGTGTTCAAACTGAAGCATTCAAGAACTGAATTGTTATTTGCACAATATGAGTAAAAGTGTGAACGACTTTATGCATAGACAATGACATTCATAAACTGAATTGTTATTTGCAAATCGAAAGAGAACGTGTGTATGAAGGACCTTATATGTGCAATGTTAAGCAATTCAAAACTGGATTTATTGACAAGATATGCAATGAAAGGTGTTCAAGTCATCTAATCAATGAACTCATAAAATCTCAGCACTTTTGTAATTGCCAAAATCAACAAAAGATGAGTCCAAACTAGTAAGCAAGGATATCACAAAATGTCCATGTTTTTGTGACCAAGGATTTAGATATGTTCATGAATATGCAATGCCCCTCACACATATTTCAAAATTTTGTCAAAGACATCCAGCATGAAAAATATGTAAACATGCAGTCCATTCCACAAACAGGCTAGCTCAAAAATAAGCAGTGATCACGATTTGAGAGGTAGCTTAGAAATAGATTTTCTGAGCCATTTCAGATATTCATTTTCAGATTTATGCAAATGAGTGAAAGAAAACATTCACAAGTGGCCATTTGATTTCACCGAGTTCTAGTACGAGGTGGAGGTGGGGGTCTGAAGACCCTAGTCACACATAGTGAGAGTATCCAGGTGAACGTAATCCACCTTTCTACTACACACCATTTGAGATACAAGACACTCAGTTAATTTCAAATGAGCTTAAGCAGTTTCAATAGAAAAATATTCAACACCCAATTTTGACCTTTTCAGTTTTTTCAAGATGAACTTAAGCGAAACAAATTTCAAAAAAAATCATTTTTGTTTCTCACCTTGAGAGTCCTTTATTTATCAACATCTTCTTTGTCCTCAAGACGCCCCTGCAAAATAGATTCTTATTTTAGACATTTAGGTACCCAAGCCATCTTGGGTCCCGAGGGGTTAGCTCTGACATGAACAAATGATTTCCTATATTGCCTAGCACACCAATCATCATCCAATCTCATTGTGACACAGTCATCCATTGAATGACCATGCTCGCCACAATAAAAACAGCAAGAGGATTTTCGTTTCATGGACCAATTATCATCTTTTTTCATTAAAGAACATATATTCATTACATGTCCACGTTCACCACAATAATGACATGAAAAATTCTTGTTGACAAACCATTCATCATCATTTTTCTTCATGAAATAATTTTCTATTATATGGCCATGCAAACCACAATAGAAGCAATGAACATTGAAATTTATCTTCTTTGGTTTTTCAGGATTTTTAGAATCATCAACAATTTTTATTTGTGATTTCATTGCCTCATTATCGTCAAATTTCATTAAAGAGCAATCATACATATCATGGCCAAAGTTCACACAGTAAAAATATGAAACATTCACTCTTTTTCTTGATGCATGAATATGTTTAACAGATGAAAGTTTTTCATGCATACAAGAGCAATCAACAACCTTTTTCAATTTTTGATTTTCTTTATCACAAGTAGAGAATGACTCATTCAAATTCTTAATCTCATTTTCCAATGATGAGATATGCAGTTCACAATTAGCAAGCTATTCTTCACACAATGCAACTTTACTATTCAACATAGAATGGATAGATTTGTAGCTTGTAACTTTCTGTTCTAAAACATGAATGTTTTCAAAGTCATCAATAGCTACACTTTTTCCTTTTTCAAGTGAACTAAGTTTTTCAATCAGCACATTGTTTTGATCCTTTAATATTTCATTTTCTCCAGCAAGCTTTTCATTCTGAATGAGTTCATTGAGCAAAATTCGGTCACTTTCTGAATAGCTCAATTTACTTCTGGAATCCTTTTCGATGTTTTCAAGTTTTGAAATTTTGGCCAATAAAAAATTATTTTCATTTCTCAACCATGTAACGGTTTCTTTATGGCTATCAATCTCAAGCATGGAAGAGTTATCAACACAAGAGTTTTCAATTTAAGAACACTTAGCACATGGAGAGTTAACATGTGAAACATCATCAAGTTTCTTTTTCATTTTTCTGTTTTCAGATTTTAATGCTTTGTATCTATCAACTAACTCATCATAAGCATCCATTAACTCATCATAGCTCAGTTCATCATCTTCCTCGGAATCGGAGTTTACCTTAGAGTTTTCCTCGCTTTGGCCTTCATTTTCTTTGTTTGCCACGAGGCACTCATCCTTCCAACTTTCTTCTTGGGCTTTGCTTAGCCCATCCAAGATATCTTTGGCTGACCTACAAGATGAAACGAAGGGATATACGTTAGTGTTCACTGCAGCCTTAAGAATTTTAAAAACAAAAAGATTATCAGAATTCTTTTTCTTGTGCTCATTGGTCCATTTTGACTTATCTTTTGGTATAGCATGAGGACCGTGAGTCATTAAGTTCAAAAGCCTCGTATTAGTACTAGAAATCCAAACACTCAACTTTCCAAGCCACGATGCAAAATCAAAACCATCAAAGATAGGAAGCACATTTACACTAGCCATCACGAAATGATCATTTCTCTTAGACCGCAAGGTCCACTAAAAAATCAGAGACTGGACTCTGATACCAATTGTTGGCCCAGAGTAGATGGCGGACAAGAAGGGGGGTTGAATTGTTCCCCAGCCGAGATGGCGGATTTTAAAAACTTTCTTAACTAAAAATAGCGGAATTAAATTCTCCTATGTTAATTATCTAAACAGACGTGAGATTTAAAATGTTCTCTCAAGTTTTCCGATCTCACTCAAATTAACAATGCAAATAACAGTTTACTTTATGCCTAACGCAGATAGCGGATAGAGCAGGGTGCGATGGTGCAGTGAAAAAAAATCTATATAATGGACCTGTGAAAAGAGATAGAAGAAATGGACAATCGTACATGCATTCACATGAGACACAAAGATTTTTAGGTGGTTCGGGACCACGACGGGCTCCCTACGTCCACCCCTCACCGAACCCGGTGAGGCTTCACTAACACACTACCGAAGTAGCAACACGGTGACGAACCCCAACACCACACACGCTGCTTCCGCAGTAATACACACACGGGGACACGCCCCAAAACGTTGTCACTGCAGCACACACACACACAATGTTGGGGAACACACCCCGGACCCTAAAACCATACGGAGACACAGCTCTATCTACCACAAAGACTTAGGGAAACTAACCCCGCAATGAAACCACACACTCGGAGACTCAGCTCCACCCACACACAATGATATTCCGAGTTCTATGAAATGAAAGGATATACAATATCTGCCCCAAATGATAAACTGTGCTCAAATAAAAGGATAGAAGTAAGAGAAGAAGAAATCCCCCTAAAATCTGTATTGAAGCCCCTTTATAGAAGAGGTAGGGTGCGTTGGAGATCATTCTCGGAGTGGAAGCTAGCCAAGCACGCAGAAGATGCCCAGGTAAAGGATTCAGATCGGCATGGTTTGCAGACTACGGTCTCCTAATCTTCTTCTTCCTCCTCCTCCAGATAAGCACGCCTCCTCCTCGTTCTTCTTCACCTACAAGAAAGGATAAAATAATAAGGCAGCAGGATTGATCTCCTACTATGGAGATCGCAGTATATAAATAGGGCAGGGATATAGAACTAGAGACCACAAATGCCCTTTTAACAACCTCTCAAAGCTACACCCATACCATAGGAGAAACCCTAAGGGTAATGGTGTAAAAGACCAAGTCAAACGGATCTTCAAATGGGCATTTCGATAACAAATCAGAAATCACGATCCGGATAACCCAGAAGAAATGTCGACTCTTGGAGTCGACATTCTTTTCAAGGCATTCTATCCTGTTAAGGCAAAACAGGACCCACAGTGAGAGTGTCGACTCCCAGAGTCGACACTGTTCACTAGAGGTTATGTCTGTGTAAAGGACAGACCCCAAATGCAAAGGAGATGTTAGCTCTGCAATAGGCGTCGATCCTATGTTCTATGAAGAAACATGCACTGACCTACCTTTATGGCATAAGGCACATGTGCACAGACATGAATATGCATAAGACTAAAAAGATGCACCGACCTTATTTCCACTAAGGCAGAAAAGATGCAAAGGTAGAAAAGATGCACAGATGCAAGACTTGTATGCACGGACCTTGGTGAGTGCAGACCATAATGTGCACCGACGTTATGTCCTTGTATATGCTGTGCAGACCATATGCATGGACTTTCATATGCTTGCAGGCATCCATGCACAGACTTTGAATAATAGTTGCACTGACGCGTATATGCACAAGGTAGAAAACCTTGCACCGATGCATATATGCATAAGGCAGAAAACCTTGCACCGACCTGGAGTGTGCACAGACTATGCATACTTGCGTGAAACTAAAATGTGCACCGATGTTACCCTTGCACTGACCTGAAATGGTCGGACTTCTATATGCTGAGACAAGACATGCACCGACTCTAGCAAAACATGCATCGACGCAAAACCTGGGATGTACACAGACTTTGCGCATTGAGGAAAACATGCACCGATGCAAATGATGCACAAATGCAAAACAGACTAACATATGCACCGGCGACCTTAAGTGCAACAGAACATGCACCGACTAGAGAG
This sequence comes from Amorphophallus konjac, assembly GCA_022559845.1. Classification (NCBI taxonomy): domain Eukaryota; kingdom Viridiplantae; phylum Streptophyta; class Magnoliopsida; order Alismatales; family Araceae; genus Amorphophallus; species Amorphophallus konjac. Next base: position 150,914,038 of record CM040127.1, read on the forward strand.
GGGGATTTCTGCAGCCCAGACAAAGAGCAGCCGAACTAGGCCCATCAGGACCAAACAAGGCCACGCTCGCCCGAGTGATAGCCCACAGGGCCCACTCCGGACTAAAAGCCCAATAAAAGATCGCTCGGGCACCCAACCTTCCTAGGCGGCCCTCAGGCTCGGAAGGCCCGAGCGACGGTCAGGTCGTCAGAATGATCTACGCCCGATCTATCCTTAGCCAGGGTATGGGGAGGCGCACTCAATCGTTTCGACCCACCTCCATCCGAGCTAGGCCCATCGCCCGGATACGGCTGGCCTCCCCTAAGCTCGAAACGATCGACCGTCGGATGCTTATCCATGCAGCCGTTAAGAGTCCTCTGTGAGCAAGAATTCATAAGGGCGAGGGACTCCAGCTCCCCAAGGTGATAACGCTCCCACGATGAGGCAATAAAAGTCCACGTTGAGGACGTAACTCTCACCTGAAACCCCTCGACTTACAGGACTCCAGAAGGCAGCATACTATTTAAACCAGGGATACCCTCCGGCAAAAGGTAAGGGCAATCACACGCTCAAAACTCCTGAGCAGGAACCACTTCACCCTTCTGGTGGAGAGGGATCTCGCGCAGAAGCTACTTCATCCCTATATTGCTCCCACCATAGCTTTACTGACTTAAGCATCGGAGGGTTTTTCACCAGGGACTTATCCCTGGGCCCCCTGATCCGTTTCCCTTTCTTGCATTTCACAATCTGGTGATCTTCTGCCCGCTCAGGATCCGCACGAGATCACGACTCTTCATTTGGTGCCGTCTGTGGGAAACGTACGAGAAGCCAATATGGTGCGAAGGAGCTCAGGGAGGAGGTCCGCCGGCGACAGGGGAAAGGCCACGGTAGCAACAGGGGATGGCCCCTCTCGGGCCTCGCAGAACCCCCCTTCCAACGCCAGTGCCCCCGCTGACGGACCACCACCACCCCCCCTGCGGCAATAGGGCTACTGCCCAGCGGTGGTGCGGACGCCTTCCAGGCCCTCAACACAAAACTGGATATCCTCGTGGAGCTCATGAGGACCCAGGCGGCCAGGGACGGAAGGTCACGCGCCCCGTCAGGGAGCCCTCCCCGCGAGAATGCATCTCAACACACTGCCGGAGGCCTCTTCACAATTTGCGGCCAGTAGATTATCCGTAACAGGATTGGAGGACCCTCGCAAGCTCCGCCGCCGGAGCAAGAGGCTTCCTCCACACCGAGGCAGGGAAAACCTGGGGCACGCCGTCTGAACCCGAAGATCGACGTTCCCGAGGATCGCCAAGACATTCCCCCCAGCCTCGCCCCACAACAGCAGCCGGAGTTGTCTCTCCGACTGCGAGATTTTGAGAGGCGCTTCGCAGAGCAAGAGCGCGCCTTGCGCGCCCTACAGAAGGCCTCTCCCCCGGAGGATGAGGAGAGATCCCCCTTCTCCGAGTATATCTTGAAGGCAGAGGTGTCTCCCAGAACCTCCATCCCAACCCTCAAGCTCTACGACGGCCAGGGCAACCCGGCCAATCACTACGACAGCTTCGACGCTCTGATGACCCTGCACGGAGCGTCCGGCGCCATCAAATGCCGAGCCTTCGTGACCACCCTGGTCCAAGGCGCTCAAGCTTGGTTCCAAGCCCTCGCTCCCGGATCCATCCGAGATTTCAAGCAATTTGTCCGACTCTTCAAAGAGAGTTTCGCCGGAAGTGCCCCCCCAAGGTCGATAGCGGCGCTCCTAGCCCTTAAACATGCGCAAGGGGAGAGACTCCGGGCTTATATTCACCGATTCAAGTCGAAAGCCCTGAGAATCCCCGCCTAGACGTGGCCTCAGCTATAACCGCACTGACTGGGGGCACCCGGGATGAGAATCTCCGCCGCGAGCTTGTCCTCCACCCTCCCTCGACCCTTGCCGAGCTAGTAACTCTGGCGTTACGCCATGCCGAGTGCGAAGAAGTACTCAGCGCATGCCGAGATGCAACCGGCTCGGGTCGGGAGGGGGACAAGAAGCGGGCTTTCGAGCCAAGCTCAGGTTCGGGAAAAAGGCGGAACCGGGACGGGGAACGCAAGGAATCGTCACGGAAGTATGAGCAGTACACCCCACTAGCCGCACCGGTCTATGAGATCTATGAAGACATCAAAGACTCGGATCTCCTCCGCCAACCCGCGCCAATGAGATCGAAGAACCGTAATCGTAGCAAGTATTGCTCGTTCCACAGCGATCACGGACACCATACAGGCGACTGCCACCAGCTCCAGGATGAGATCGAACGCCTCATCCATCAGGGGCACCTAGCTCGGTTCGTAGCCGAGCGCAAGGAAGATCGAGACGCCCCAGAGGAGATCGACAACGCCCCCCGAGGGGTCCGCATCAACGTCATCTCTGGAGGAGCAGCGTCAGGAGGCGACAGCAGCCGAGGAAGGAAGCGTCATGCTGAGCGGGTGAGCCGAGCCATAGAGCCTCCAAAGGCCCCGCCGAGTGAGCCCCAGGTCATAGTCTTCTCAGACCAAGACCTAGAAGGGCTGAGCACCCCGCATGACGATGCCCTCGTAATTTCGGATACAATAAACCATTGTAACGTAGATAGGATTCTAGTCGACAATGGGAGTGCCCCTGATGTACTGTCTTATGATTATTTCCTTAAGATGGGGGAGGATCCATCTAAGCTCCGCCCGATCCAAACCCCTCTCTGCGGGTTCAATGGCCAGGCCACCTATCTCGAGGGAGCCCTAAGCCTGCCGGTTACCCTCGGCACCCTACCCAAAACCGTTACGGTCATGGTGGACTTCATAGTGATTAAAGGTATGATAGCATACAACGCCGTCTTCGGCCGGGGTATCCTCAGCCGAATAAAAGCGGTGCCGTCTACCTATCACCAGAAAATGAAGTTCCCCACCAAAAATGGGTTGGGGGAAGTCTGAGGTAACTAGGCCGCGGCCAGAAGGTGCTACAATATCTCGGTAGAGGCCACAAGGTCGGACGGGAAGGACAAGGGCCCCCGGGGAGTCGAGGGAGAATCCGCAACCACCGAGCCTGGTGGTGAATTGCTGGCGGTTTTCCTAAACGATGACCCGGCCCTGGGAGTAAAGATCGGAGCTGACCTACCGTCTGAAGTCCAACAGTAATATAAAAAGTTCCTTTCTGAGTACATCCGAGTTTTTGCCTGGTCTGATGATCAACTCCCTGGGATACCAGAGGAGACTGTAATGCACAAGCTCAGCCTCGACCCTGCCGTGAAGCCCGTACAACAACGCAGAAGGAAGCATGTACCAGAGAAACAGGCGATCATCAAGGCGCAAGTCACCAAGGGACAAGAGACTGGCCTTTTTAGATCGGTCATGTACCCGACATGGCTAGCCAACGTCGTCCTGGTACCGAAAGCTTCGGGCAAGTGGCAGATGTGCGTGGATTTCACTGACCTGAATAAGGCCACCCCTAAGGACTATTATCCGTTGCCGAGCATCGACCAATTGGTTGACTCACCCTCGGGCAATGAGATACTCAGCTTCCTAGACGCCTATTCGGGTTACCATCAGATCAGAATTGATCCAAAAGATGTCGAGAAGACCGCCTTCATCACCAACTACGGCGTGTACTGCTACACCCGAATGCCTTTCGGGTTGAAGAACGCTGGAGCCACGTACCAAAGGCTGGTCAATCACATGTTTGAAGGACAGCTGGGACAGAACGACCTGGGAGTTGTTCATCGATGGGTCTTCCAACTCGATTGGGAGCGGTGCCGGAATCCTTTTGAAATCTCCCGAAGGAGCAGAACTGCAGTACGCCTTGAAATTCAGATTCCAAGCATCCAACAACGCTTTCGAGTATGAGGCCCTTATCTCGGGAGCGCGCATGGCCCGACGGTTGGGGGCTAAGCGAGTCAAGATCCACACTGACTCCCAGCTAGTCGCTAGCCAAGTCAACGGTGAGTACGAAGCTCGAGAGGCACCAATGATCAAATACCTCCAACTGGTCAGAGCCCTGGCCCAACAGTTCGAGAGATTCGAGGTAGTCCGAATAGCTCGGGAGGAAAACTCCCAAGCGGATGCCCTCTCTCGGCTAGCCTCTTCTCTCGACCCCGAAGGTACCCGATCAGTCATCCTTGAAGAGCTAGAGCGCCCGAGCACTGACTCGGAGCTCCTTACTGTTGACTCGGCCATTCCGAGCGACTGGCGCACCCCCTATCTGTCATGGCTCCGGGACTCTCAAGAGCCTTCCGACCCTCGAGAGGCCCGCAGATTGAAGTACCAAGCCCGGCGCTTCGTCATTCTAGATGACACTCTCTACCGGAGATCTTTCTCCGGTCCTCTCCTGAAGTGTCTCGGCCCCGACGAAGCCACCCGAGCTATCCAAGAGATTCATGAAGGCTTGTGCGGAGCGCATTCAGGGGGAAGGTCACTCACCGAGATCCTGCTACGGCAGGGTTACTGGTGGCCCACTCTGTAGCGCGACTGCACGGCCTACGTGCAACAGTGCGACCGATGCCAGCGATTCGACCACTTAGTCCATTGGTCGGCAACGGAGCTCATCATTCTGGCCGAGCCGTATCCCTTCGCTCGGTGGGGGATCGACATTCTTGGACCGTTCCACACGGCTCAGGCCCAGAAGAAGTTTATCATCGTCGCCATCGACTACTTTACCAAGTGGATCAAGGCCGAAGCCACGGCGAGGATCACCGAGACAGTCATCTGGAATTTCGTCTGGAAGTCAATCATCTGTCGCTATGGCATCCCTCGGGTGATAGTGAGCGATAACGGTCGGCAATTTGATTCTCGCTATTTTTGAGACAGATGTGCCGACCTAGGCATTCGCAATCACTTCACCTCGATCGCCCACCCTCAGGCTAACGGACTGGTCGAGAATGCCAATAAGACCATCTTAAAAGGCATCAAGACCAGGCTCGGCAAGGCCAAGGGCAGCTGGCTTGAGGAATTGCCTAGCCTACTTTGGTCACACAGAACGACTCCCAGAACGGCAACTGGTGAAAGTCCTTTCCAGTTGGTATATGGCGCCGAGGCCGTAATTCCGTTGGAGATCGCCAATCCCTCCCTCCGAGTCATCTGCTTCTCACCCGAGGTAAACGAGCAAAAATTGCTCAAGAACCTCGACCTAGCGGATGAACTCCGAGAGATTGCCAGCATCCGAGCGACGGAATACCAGCGCCGCCTCGCTCGATACTACAACGCCAAAGTCTGAGACAGGCACTTCAAAGCGGGAGACTTCATCCTCAGGAAAGCCGAAGCCTCTCGACCACTAGAGGCGGCGGGCAAGCTATCCCCTAACTGGGAAGGCCCCTACCAAGTGGTCGAGACGCTCGGGAAAGGAGCATACCGGCTATCTACAATGGAAGGGGAACCCATCCCTCGGACGTGGAACGCAGCCACACTACGCAAGTTCTACTTTTGAAGTTTGTGCAAACAATCTGAGTGAAATAATTTTTTTTTCTTCATTCAAATGATTGTTGGTATATTAGAAAGGCCAAAGCCAATACATTGCATAGCAAAAAGCAAAAAAATCCATCTGGCACCACTGCAAGAGGCCATCGCTCGGCCGACTCGGTTTGACCTCCTTGCGTCCAGCCACTGACTCTGCCTCGCGTAGAAACTGGCTCGGATAAAAGGTGGTTGATCCAGTTGGCTCAGGTGGCCCATGACAAAGGTGATAGAGGGACTGCGGAGGGGAAGGCTACCTTCCAAGTTGACAGAGGCTAGGGAGAGGAAACGCCCATGAAGGCCTCCTCTCTTCCAACCTGCCAATTCTTTAGAACGTACAGAGAGCAAGCAGCCTCCGCAGAGTGAAAGAAATGACGGGGGGAGAGCACAAGAGGAGAAAAGAGAAAAAGAAGTCCAGCATAGCTGGACGAGGAGGCAGGGGAAGGCCCGAAAAGGAGGGACCTTAATTTGCTTCTCCCCCCATCCCTGAAGCGAGCAGAGAGGGACGGGCGGCGGAGATGCCAGATGCCCCCATCCGTCTTCCATCTCGCCCCCCTCCGGGAAGCCTCGCCGGAACTGATAGAGGAAACGGCATGATTTTTCCGTCAAAATCCTCTCCAGATCCGCGCGACGACCATCAGACCCGCTTCAAACCCGCGCGACGACCGTCGGACCTGCTCAAAACCTGAAGCGGCAAAAACCCGCCGCCCTCCATCATCGGCATCATCGTCTTCCGAAGGATCTTCCATGCTCTGAATGCAAAGGCTCAGCGCTACGAGAAATGGAGAGAGGAAAGACCGCCCTAGAAAACCCTAAAGTGATGTAGATGGAGAGACGCCCCTAAGTCCCTTATAAAGGCGAGGGGAGGCTGCTTGCCTTAAAAGACTCTCTCCTCGAAAACACGCCGAAGGGATTTCCCCTTTATGACTGGTCACCTCAAACTCCTCGTTTCCGCCCCCAGCGGGACACACGAAGCTGCTAAGCATTCAAGGCATGATCAAACGGAAAGGCACCCTGCCAGACGCCTGCCCAACCATCGCGCGAGATCTGCGCAGAAAGTATCAGTCCTTTCCAACTACTACAGATACGCTGATCAAATCACGGTAAGTACAGCAAGCAACAAGTAAAGTTTTTCTCTATTGTCTTACATGGAGAGGAGTCCTTCTTTGCTCAGAAAAAAAAAGGGAAAAAGAAAAAAGAAAAAAGAGAAGGAAAAGGATAAACAAGGAGAGAAGATAAAGCAGGTCGATACATCAGGCCCCCGGCCCATCTAGCGGCTCGGAAGCGGAAGGCACGGACGGTCTGCCCCCGGTATCCTCGGTGACGGCCGACCCAGGCACTGCCCCTGCCTGTGCGGGAACTGTCTCGGTCGTGAGCCCTCCCGAGGCCTACGGAGCTGGCCCCCTCAAGAGAAGAGACCTCCGGCTCTTCTTCGCCCGACGCCGAGGTAGCAGAGCTGGAGGACGAGGCATCCGAGTCATAACGTTGACCGGACGGGAAGCCGAGCCTGGAGTCGTGCTCTTCAGCATAGGTCACCGCTCGGCGATAGCCCTGCTTGAATCCCTTGCGGGCGCCTCGGCGGAGAGCCAGCTCATAGTAGGGAAGGGCGGCCTCCTTCAGGTCGACTCGGTAGGCCTCCAAGCATTTATACTGCTCGACCGCCTCTGCCTCGGCCAACCCTGCCCTCCTTTCGAGTTCGGCCATCTTCCGCTCTACCTCGGCTTGCCCCCTCCCGACCTCGGCCGCCAGCCCCTCAGCCTTGACTGCCCGCCTTTCTGCCTCGGCCCGATAAGCCTCGGCCTCCAACCGGTGACGCTCTGCTTCCTCCGCTCGGTGCGCTCGATTTCCGAACGGCCTTCTAGCTCGACGCGGACAAGGCGCTCCTCCTCAAGGAGCCTACTCTTCCTCTCAAGTGCCTCCCGAGCCTTGGCCAGTTCCCCAGTCAGCGCTCGGCCTTCCAGCTGGCTCGACCGCAACAACTCCCTGGTCGCGGAGAACTCCCACCGAAGCCCCTCGTTCTCATTGGTGAGCCGGACCAGCTTCCTCTCGGCCCCGCCGAGGGTCCAAGCAAGCTGTGACCGCTCTGACTCTAACCGAGCATAAGTCTCCACCATCGTGCCCCCCATCTGAGCCATGACCAGGCCGCCCTCTATAATGACGTTGAGGACCCCGGCCGGGGAATGACGCGTGCTTCCCCCCTTCACCCTCGCCGCCACACCGCTGCACATCTCGTACAAGGTGCGCGACACGCCGAGCCGCTCTAGTGCCACCGGCATGGGAACCTTCCCGGCGTCGGGCGCCCCACCAGCCAGCCCGGATCGAACCTCAACTGCTCTTCGCGCCACGGTCGGTTGGGGCGGCGACGCCTCCGCAGGCGAACCCCCAGCCGCGACCGTCTCGACTCGCGCATCGCCGCCCGAGGCATCGCCCACCTCGACCAACGCCCCAGCCTCGGCCGCGGTTGCTTCAACTTCGGCCCCCTCTGTTCCCACCGAGGGGAGAGCCGACCCATCATCGTCACCCTCCGAGGTGCCCCTGGTATCCTCGACCCCCTCTCGCTCGGCAAATAGGAGAGCTGGCTCGATAGGGTCGGCCCTATCTTGCCCCGGAGAGGGGAGCACCGCCGAGCAAGAGTCGCCCCCAGCGGTGGGGACGACCCCAGCCTTCTTGGCTCGCTTCTTGACCCTGGCGGCGGCCCGCAACATACCCACGATGGGGTCCTTGCGCTTCGCCCCGTGCGGCCGAGAAGTCCCCCCAGAGACTGTCCCCTTGCCCTTGTCCCGGGCTTGGGAGCGACCCTCTGAAGCGGCCGGTTCTCCGTCAGCCGAGTCATCGCCAAGATCGACCTCATCAGTAGCCTCCTTCAGAGGCTCCCGCCTGTTATCTACACAAAAGAAGAAGACGGTCAGAAATGTAGAAGCAACCCCGACACCCGAAAAGGAGTCAAGTTTGTGGCGCGCGAACCTGATGGGAGCAGCCGTGTGAGCAGACATCGCTCCACATTCTCCGGAGTGACCAACTCCTCCGTAGATCGGCGATGCTTCAACAAAATGGCTGCGTACTCCTCCACCTGTGGAGGGAACTCGTCCTGCCGGGGGGGAATATTCGGGTGGAAGTTCAGAATCACCAGGCACTCCCAGGATACCCCCACCAATTGCGTCTTCACCCAAAAGAACTGGGTTTTCCATCCCTTGTGAGAAGAATCCTTCGCCGCCAGCGAAATGTAGCTCCTATTCCTCCTCGCCTGGATAAAATAGAAACCCTTTCCGGCCAACGGATGCGCTTTCAACTCGAAGAAATAGTGGAAAAGGTCCAGGGAAGGGGGGACCCTACACTGACGGCAGAGGATACGGAAGGCGGAGAGGAGAAGATATGAATTGGCCACCAGCTGGACCGGCGCCAACGAAAAAAATTAAGGAGCGTGAGGATGAAGGGCTCGAATGGGAGACGGAACCCACTCTTCCACGCCAAGAGAAAGGAGCAGAAGTGGCCCGTACGAGAGTCCAAGCTCATCTCGTGCAGGGCGGTGGCAATGAAACAGTATTTGTAGGGGAGGCAGAACTGGTGCTCTAGCCTCCTCACCTCGGCCTCCCCTAGCTCGCTGCAGTTGGGGACCAGAGCCTTCACCACGGGCTCATCGCTCCACTCCCCCGAATGCTGGGCAGCCATGGATTCTGAGGGAGAGCTCGACGAAAAGCACTCTTGCGACCCCGAAGACTCTGGGGGAAGAGGGAGCTACCGGATGGCCTCCGCCGTTGCCTCGGCCAACTCTGCGAACGCCGCCGAAAGCCTTTGCTCTTCCGTCGTGCCCTCACGACGCATCAAGGAGCCTAAAAATTCTAAGGGAGGCTAGACCCTAAAAATGGAGGAAGTTTGGAATGTCGAAGAGCGCTCAAACGCCTATATCCCCTCGCGAAAGGTGGCGCGCCGTTCTGACCTCCGAGAAAAGGGGGGCCCTTCATTTTAAATCCGTCAGGATTACCATCATTACGAGCCTTGGTGACCACGACACGTGGCTTACTCACACCGCCATAACTCCTCCCATCTGAGCCACGCTGGTCCTAAACCCTCGAACATCTACTCTTCCGAGCCTTCCCTGGCTCGGGAGTAGGAGGGGGACAAGTGGAGAGGGGGATTTCTGCAGCCCAGACAAAGAGCAGCCGAACTAGGCCCATCAGGATCAAACAAGGCCACGCTCGCCCGAGAGATAGCCCACAGGGCCTACTCTGGACTAAAAGCCCAATAAAAGATCGCTCGGGGACCCAACCTTCCTAGGCGGCCCTCAGGCTCGGAAGGCCCAAGCGACGATCAGGTCGTCAAAATGATCTACGCCCGATATATCCTCAGCCAGGATATGGGGAGGCGCACTCGATCGTTCCGACCCACCTCCGTCCGAGGTAGGCCCATCGCCCGGATACGACTGGCCCCCCCTAAGCTCGAAACAGTCGACCGTCGGATGCTTATCCATGCAGCCGTTAAGAGTCCTCTGTGAGCAAGAATTCATAAGGGCGAGGGACTCCAACTCCCCAAGGTGATAACGCTCCCACGATGAGGCAATAAAAGTCCACGTTGAGGACGTAACTCTCACTTGAAACCCCTCGACTTACAGGACTCCAGAAGGCAGCATACTATTTAAACCAGGGATACCCTCCGGCGAAAGGTAAGGGCAATCACACGCTCAAAACTCCTGAGCAGGAACCACTTCACCCTTCTGGTGGAGAGGGATCTCGCGCAGAAGCTACTTCCTCCCTATATTGCTCCCACCATAGCTTTACTGACTTAAGCATCGGAGGGTTTTTCACCCGGGACTCATCCCTGGGCCCCCTGATCCGTTTCCCTTTCCTGCAGTTCACAATCTGGTGATCTTCTGCCCGCTTAGGATCCGTGCGAGATCACGACTCTTCACCGACCTATATAAGGAATGTGCATGGACCTATATCTCTATGCAGACACATATGTGCACTGACTTATGAAGGAAAGCAAGCACAGACCTTATATGCAACTAGCAACGACCTTGGATAATCATGCACCGACTTTATTGATAAACTGAATGTGCACTTAACCTGTTCGATGAAATGACAACGCAACACACACATGTGCACAGACCATTCGACCCCAATTGAAAAACTAATTTTGTCAAGATAAATAACATGTTTAGAGGGTCTTAGAAACACTAAATAAACTTGGATTCATTAAGTAATTTTATGAAGCAAAAAGATCAAAAGATTACCTCATGACTATTAAGACGAGCATGCATGAGACTCATGCAAACCCATTTTTGCTGAACTAGCAATGAACATAAATGCTAGAAATCTATGCAATGCTTACCAAAGCTCCACAAGATTTGAAGGCAGATTCCAACATGCATTGGAGTAAATTGAAATGCATTCATGTATTCACATTACCAGCCCATCAAACCACAGCCTCTCGATCCATAACAAGTTCAAGCATGAAAACTCCATTTACCAGCTGAAAACTATCAAACCACTCATGAATACTAAGTCTGTCCAAAATTCAAAGTTCATTTCAATTAATTCATTCCACAACCTCACATTGCCAAATATATCAAGATGCAGCCATACATCCAGGTGAGTTTCACATTTCAGAAAATCAAGTGATGAATTATTTCTAAACATGAAACACCCAATTCCAACTCACATTTTAGATCAAAATAATCAAGTTCAGTCTAATTAATTTAGGCACAATCAAAACCAATCTGAACTTAACTCATTCACAAGCAATATGAGTAAACACAAATCCAGATATTTTATCATATTCAATCCACAAACATAGGAAAAGGTGCATGACTCACAACCAAGCTTAAATCAATTTCTACATGAACAATCCATGACTTATCAATTAAAAGACCAGCTGAACAGCAAAGCAAGAACCACGAGATATGCTCGTGAAAACACCAATCATTTAATACCTACAAATCAAGACCAAGAAGATATGCTCATGAAAACACCAATCATTTAATACCTACAAATCTAGATGTCAACAATGAGCTCCATAACACCAAAATGATCAATGAGTATTTTCCACAATACTCACACATAATATATTGTTATTATCAAAACCATTATCAAAGACAAAGAGGGAGCGTCACGAACCTAACAAATTTATTTTATTAAACTTCTCTAAAATAAACAGTGACACTATTCACTTATAATATGCTAAAGAAATAATGACAAAGTGCATTGTCGTTAATTCTTGTAGATTTTTCACACTAACCCTGTAAAACCCATATTTGCTTATATGCCATGTGTGTATTATCTGTATCTATTAAAAACCTTATCTATATATCCTTATTCCATCAAAATGAATATAGAGTGTGATATAATGCATCTTTTTAAAGAGGCGTCATTTTCTAAATTATCAATAAAATAATAAATTGATGAGACGCTATTTATTGTGAATTATTAAATTAAATGGAAATGAAATATAAATTAACGCCTCCTTAAAGAGGCGTAAATCAAGGTATGTGAATTTTGTATCTTATGGTTTCATCAAGTTTTGGCCCATATCGCGGGCCTCCTGGCACTCATATCCCAGTCCATGGATAGAGTCATTATCTCACGATTATTTCACGTTACACACTTCAACTCTTGATGATGACTGGAGCCTCCACAGGATATTCCTTCCTTCGGACTGGTACTTTCTTCATTAAGGCCTCCGTAAGTCTACGCTAGCCTTGGATTCCCTCAAGGCAGCCGAGCTGGTTGTACCCAATCACCCAGATTTCCAGATTATCATGGTTTTCATATGGGTTATTGATATATTATCGTTACTACAAGTTCTATCCTTGAACTCTATGCTTTATAAAATCTACCTTAATGTTCCTACATACTTGATCCTTGAAACTCTTGGCCATTAAAGTGGAATTGGTGTAGATATAGTCGGGGCTATGGGTCCCAAACAAACGACATTTTAATGCTAGTGTTTATAGAAATATGGGGTCCTGATCTGATCCCATGGGCGAGGCAAAGTCCAAACGTGTACCGGTATCATGAATGATCGGGTGTTGGCATTCACCAAATATAGCAAAATTGGTCTACGACTTATTTCCATTTGGGGTTGTCATATTGTTGTGATGTCCCTAAAGTGTATTGGCCAATCCTACATAGTGTTGGTAGAATTAATTGCTTTACTTCTATACTTGTTTAATGTTCATCGAGAATGTTCTTGAATTACTTTATAGAAAGTACTTGTTATCTCGTCATGAAAGCTCTTGATATATTCTTTCATCAAGCTACTTGTTCTTATATCTCTTGAAAGTGTCTATCATCTTGTCTATTCTTATAGTTCTTGAATTTATCTCGTGCCCATATAGTTCTGGATTTCTATATCTTGCATGACCTGCATGAGCATGTTAACCTGTAATTAACTTAAAGCTAGCTTGGAGCTTGAGATATTAAGTCCTACTGAGCGTTCGCTCATCCAGTGTTTTTCAATATTTTTCAGGTAATGACCCTAGTGATGACGAGACCAAACATGATGGGCAAGAGTGAAGAGTGCTTCGAAAACCTAGATGAACCTCGTGGTCTTTATCTTAATGTCTATGTCAAGAGTTAGTCCAGTCAAGAGTCTTGTGTAATATTTCTTTTATTGAGATTTTCATTTTATTTTGGGTCCAAGTTGTAATAAACTTATATTTGAAATAAAATTTTCATTTTTGTTCAATTACCTCTTGTCTTATGGTGATGCTCTTATTGACTCGACTGTTAAACTATCACGTTCCGAGCAAACGACACGTTCCGCTACTATCGGTTCGGGGCATGACAGAAGGTGGTATCAGAGCCTAGGCTTTCTAAATCCCTAGGTCATCAAGTTCAAGCCCTAGTTGAGTCATCCTTGTCAGTTACCCTATAGGAATCCCGTGAGATTTGGGTAGAGCTATAGATTAACTAATAAAAATATGTTCCTTCTACGTTATAGTAATGCCAAGATATGAGTAATCGTTAATTTAAAACTCGTTTTGTAGCAGGCTAACATGGCTGCCGAGCAAGCTCAATGGAGAGAGATGCAACGCACTGTCCAAGGATTGACACAAGCTCTACAACAAGTTGCCCAAGGAGGAGCACAACATGGTGCCGGGGATTTGCATAGGAAGTTTCAAAAGATGAATCCCCCGAAGTTTAGTGGGTCTATCGACCCTGACGAAGCGGAGAATTGGGTGCAAGAAATAGAGAGAACCTTCAAGGTGATGCAATGTACCGACGAAGAGAAGGTACTTCTAAGGACCTATCAATTAGAAAAGGATGCTCGAGCATGGTGGGGATCCGTGGAAGCGATCTTGCCCAATGAGCAAGTTACATGGGGTGAATTTTTAGATCACTTTAATGAGAAGTATTTCTCGGAAAGAATCCGCGAGAAGAAGGCTATGGAGTTCGTGACATTAAAACAACGTAGTCTGTCAGTAGCAGAGTACGAAGCAAAGTTTTGAAGATTGGCCCGGTATGCACCACACTTAGTTTGTACGGAGAAAATGAGAGCGAGAAGATTCATGAACGGATTGAAGGTGGAGCTTATTCCTCAATTGGCTCCGCTGGAGATTCAAACTTATACGGAGATGGTCTGAAAAGTACAACTATTGGAAGATGCGATGGATATGATGGAGCGAATCAAAGGGAAAGTCGCTAAGAAGGAGTTAGTCAATAGACCCAAGAATAAGGAACCCGTGAATGGCAAGAAGAGGTTCAATGAAGGTAACGGTTTCCGTAAGGATAAGAAACCTCGGAATGATAATCAACAAATTGTCCCGACTAAATAGAAGTGCGAGCATTGCAAGAAAGGGAGGCGCAATCCAGATGAGTGTTGATATAAACTCGGGAAGTGCATCCGTTGTGGAAGCGGAGATCATAAAATAGCTCGTTGTCCACTTTTAAAAGAAGAAGAGTCACAAGCATTGGAAGGTAACTCTATAAACCTATCTCATCCATAATTGCATGAATCGGATATGGTAATCTTAGCACTTAGCATGTTATGAGAACGATCTAGCTAGAATACATGTTTGGATATGGTGATTTTACCCCACTATTATGGAAAGAATATCATGTAAAGTTGGGCACCAAATTCTTTTAAATGGGAGAGGGTGTAGCACCCCGGAAATTTAAATATGGAATAAATGAAAACAACTATTAGTTATAGAAAGGTCATGGTAATTAAAATTTTCAAAAAGTGATAATTAGCTAAAAGGATTAATAGGTTCCACAATAAGACCATTATGATTAAAGGTCCAAACCTTAAAGGGCCTTATACAAGACTCAAAAGTTAAACCTGTTAACTCGCTAAATACCATCACAACTCAATTATGTACAGTGATAGGCTTTTCAACTCTCTGAACGATAAAGCAACTAATTGGGCTTGGATGTATATATAAACATGCATGGGCTTAATAAACAAAACTCTTACAATAATATAAAGAGGGAAAATAGAGAAATACGTAATTTATATTAACCATATATACATTAATGGACTTTCACCCGTATACTTAAGGAAGCCTAAACCTTTGTGTAAATAATAGGCTTTAACCTATACCCATGAAGGCCCCACGTTCACAGTAAGGAAATAGACCATATTAAACAGCCAAACCCATACCCATGAGAAAAAAAGCCAACCAAAAGGGGCTCACATTCTGTCAACCGTCAAAGCCCACCAAAAATCAAACCCGGTTGCCATGTTCGACGTTGCATGGGGATAGCCTTAGGGTTTCACACACAAATTTTGGCAGGCGGTTGTTGAATGGGCAGGGAGAATAACTCAAGGAGCAATGCATGGAAAGAGGAATTAAGGCCCTGCCTCCAATGGCTTTTCCACCCTCGAATAGGATTCCTCCGCTATAAAGCACCCCCTTGTCAAACGTAAATGGGTTCTACTATCACGTTCGAAGGGAGTTCAGCGTTCTCCTATTGCTGTGATGCCTTTGTCGACCCTTGCTTCCTCTTGTCGGTGATCTCGATGCAAAGGGGCTTGCTAGTAGCATGAGAAAGGCTTCTTCCTCCTGCTGCCGTGGCTACCCTACTGCTTCAGCTGGACGTGAGGAAGCATGTTCCTCTTCTCCTTGTTATGTGAAGGCCGCCAGAGCTGCTGTCTTCCTCTTCCTATTGAAGTGACAGTGCTGCTGTAGTTGCTCATCATCCCCTGTTCCTTCCTTTTCTTCAGTTAAAGCGTCTGTTGAGTTATGGTTTTGATGATTATTGTGATTGTTAAGTTATGGTTTTGATGATAACTAAACTTAATGTGTGATTAAGTGTTGATAACTAAACTTATGATTGATTGCTCATGCTCTTGTAATCTATGTATGGTTGAGATGGCAAATGGGAACGGTTACATGGTCTTGATCCTTGGTTTGCATATGTTGGTTTTACAAGAGGCAAAAGGTTTCATAACCTCTTCAACGGGAACAAGCATAGTATTAACATTGACTATCTTGCTTACAGGATCAAACACATGGCAGTCACCTGGTGAACCAAATGTGTGGATAAGCACCATGCTCCTCTACAATCCAAAACAGGATCAAACACATGGCAGTCACCTGGTGAACCAAACGTGTGGATAAGCACCCTGCTTCTCTACAATCCAAAACAGGTGGTATATGTCATTTACTGTCAAGAACCATTGGTGAGACTCTTACCTTGTCTTAGCATCGATCTCACCATGTGTATCTCATATACCTCTCCTTCATACACCTCATTCATGCACATTAAAACATGAAACCCTTCTGGCCATCGTGCGCCCTTGCCTGCGGATCGACCTGCGCGGTCAAGTTGCGGGGGTCAAGGGGGCAGTGCCCCTTGCGGGGGTTTCCATGAACTTCATGCATTTATCATATGGATGGTTGAGCTATAGTTCTAATCAATTATGTATGCTTTTGCAGGTCAAAACACTCAGTAAAAATTCACAAGGTCAAAGACTCAATTGACACCTTCTAAACTATCAAGGTTGATGCCACAGACATGAACGGGCTGCTAAAGGACTTAAGCGACGGAGCTGAAGAGGTTAACAGACCGACCCGGGAAAACCCGGGGTCTGCACAGCTGGCGGTCGACCGCCAGCTCAGGGGCGGTCGACCGCCCCTGCCAGCAGCTCACCGCCTACAGGGATTCACAGTGGCGGTCGACCGCCAGCCCAATAGCGGTCGACCAGAATTCCCAGAAACCAACGGCCAGCAATTCTCTCAGTAGCGGTCGATCGCCAGCCTCTGCAGGTCGACCGCCAGCCCCGATAAGCCAAAAATATTGACTTTTGTCCATCTCGAAAGAAGCATCTCCTCTTGCTATTGTTTAATCCCAAAGCCACCAAACCCTCTAGAATTTGTGGATCTGGTCTAGGGCTTGTCCATAGACCTTCCAAGGGTTATAAAACATCCTATTAGAGTCATAACCCTAATCATCCAAGAGATCCAAAAGGGAGGCTGTCCAAGGAGGAAGAAGAGGGTACTGTAACTCCATGAACAGTACCTCGTGCAGCAAGTTCTTCATCTATCTCCAACCCATTCAAGGTACTTCTGAAGCCAATAAGTATCTATGAAGTGAAGAAGTAAGCAACCAACAAAGAAAGATCAAGGGGGAGGGTATCAAGAAGCAAGCAAGGTTTTCAAGAAGAGATCAAAGGAAGATTGTCCAAGTGAAGAAGAAGGGTACTGTAGCCGTGAACAGTACTCTGTGCAGCAAGTGTTCTTCATCCATTCTCAACCCCGCAACATGCATTCAAAGGGAGCCCAAATCAGGAGTTTTCTCAACTAAGCCTCATCGTCTTTATGTTTTGGATGTTGTAATTATGTTCATCATAAACTGCAAGAACTTGTGTGTGTGTGGATCATTGTTGGATCCATGGTCGTGTATGTGTGTGTGTCGTATTTGATTCGTGTGTATGCGTGGATCTTCCTAGATCTGCGTTTGTGTGTGTGTGGGTCTTTTAGATCCGTTCTGTCTCATGTGTGTGGATTGCTGCACTTGTGGCAGCGGGTGTTTATGTTGGTGATCCGCTTGTTGGATTGTGTTGGAGACCTCATCTCCGTGTGTGTGTGTGTGTGTGTGTTGGGACGCGTCCCCGTGTGTGTGGGCAGGTGTCATCCTGCGTGGGTGGTTGGAGCATCATCTCCGTTTGGGGATTTATCCCCGAGTGAAGTCTCACTGGGTTTGGTGAGGGGTGGACGTTGGATTGCCATCGTTGCATCCGAACCACCTTAAAAATCGCTGTGCACTATGGTTTGATTTGTGTGGTTTGGTCCTTTTCTTCTACCTCCATTCTAAGTGAGTGTAAGTGTTAATTGTTGTTACGGATTTATCTACGTATATCTTGCATATTCTATATCTCATCATACAAAGTTTGATAAATCTAATTTGTGTTCAAATAGTTTTGAATCTCTTAACTAGCATTCTATCACATATTTTAAAAAGGCCAAAAGTTTCCTTAAAATTTGTAAACACCCAATTCACCCCCCTCTTGGGTGTCATTGATCGCGGAACTTCAATTGGTATCAGAGCCAAGACTCTAATTTTTATAGATCTAATGATCTAGAGTGATTCAGATCAATGACTACCATTATATACACTTTGAATTCTCCACCGGTGTTTGATGGTTGTAATTTTGATTTGTGGTTAGGAAGGATGTGCAGTCTAGTCAACTCATATGATCCTAAGCTATGGAAACTTATCTCACATGGTCTTTATGAGTTGCCTAAAGATAAATCTGTCTGGAACGTAGATTTCAAGCTTAAACATGATCAAAATTGTTTGGTTCTAAAATTACTTATTGCTACAGTTGATTCTAATCATTTCCCTTTTGTCTCCCATTACAAATCCGCGAAGGATATCTTGGTTGGCTTAACCAAAGTCTGGGAAGAGCATGAAGACCAATGTCTTGTGGCAGGCACGAGTGATCAAGGGAGTGATCAGCAAGTTAAATCAAGCTTAAAGGTAAATTCTGATTCTGATAATGAAGATGAATTTAGCTATGAGGAGTTATTGATTGCTTATGATGAGCTTGCTGATAAATATGAGAGGGTTAAGTCTGAAAATAAAAAATTGAAAAAGAGTGTTGGGCAAAATAAATGTGATTCTCCATGTAAAGAATGCTCATACTTGAAGTAATTGATTGATGGTCATGTGTTCGACATTGAAATTCATAAAGATCAAATCTCTTCTTTGAGAAATGAAAACAAAGAGCTGAGAGAGAGAGAGAGTGAGTCTTATGAACAATGGTCAAAATGAGTTTACTCATGATAAAAATTTTGAAATGAAAAATGAGAAACTGAAGGAATTGAATAGAACCATTTCTGAAAGATTGCTTACTTTTGAAAAAGGAAAATTTGTGAATATTGATGAATCTGAAAAAGTGCATGCTTTGTTGCAAGAAATTGAAAGTCATAAAACCATCAATGCTACTTTACATGAACAAGTCAACTCCTATGAAAATAAGATGGTTTCCTATGAATTGCACATTGCATCTCTTCAATCTGAAATTCTTGACTTGAATGCTTCATTGTCTAGATTTGTGAATGGTCAAGAAAATTTGAGTAAATTATTGGGGACGAAAGTGAATTTTCAAAGGGAAGGGATGGGTTTTAATCCTGTGAACAAAAAGAAGTTTGAAAATAAAGTTTATACATCTTTTGTGCACAGTTCAAACATAGCCAGTACATCAAATGAGTCCCCAAATCAATCTTCTTCACAGACAATAAAAAGATCAAATGAAAATCTGAAAAAGAAAAATCATGTTGCACACATACATACATCCACAAAGAAAATCAATTTGCATCAAAAATTAAAAATTGCTGCTAGCACCTCCATGCATGTTGAACATACCTCTTCCACACACACACAACTAATTAGAAAGAAACTCACATGTTTTTATTGTGGAAAATATGGACATGCTATGCATAATTGTTTCATTACGAAGAATGATGATTTGAGAGCATGTAGAAACCAAGCTGTTTTAAAAAATACAAAGAAAGTCTTCACCACAAAACCTTCCATGCATTGTAATCATTGTGGAAAATGGGGTCATACAACTTCACATTGTTAGTTATTGTTGAAGAGAAAGAACTCCCACTCAACACATCATGCTCACACACATAAATCAATAGAACCAATGAGAAGAAAGAATATGATGTCACGTGACTTCTACTATCACTTTGACAAATCTGGGAATATTAAGCATGATTATTTTCTAAAGAAAAATAATAATTTGAATGTTGTCAAAAATTAAAAATCACATGCCTATGTTGCTGCTAACCCACAAGGACCCAAAAGAATTTGGGTACCTAAGAATAGCAAATGAGAAATCTATTTTGTAGGTGTGCCTTGGAAATATGAAGCATGAAACATGTTTTCATTCAAGAAGGTAAGGCACACGGGTCAAGTGGCTTATGCAAGGTTAAAAGAAAAATAAAAATGAATCTGAGCATTCAGATGATATCTCTCCTACTCTCTCCAGTGATTATGTAATGTTTTGATTCATTATGAGTCATATAGTCATGTAGTCTTGCATATGTCCGTACATGCATTCCATTCATGGTTGTTTGCATATTTGTGCATATATCACTTGTCATATAGCATCTTGTTGTAGGATTCTTCAGATCTTGATTTCACTACATATATTGAGTTTGTATACACTTTCATACTCTGTCATGCATAAATTGAACATTGTGTATTCATGCCATAATGCATTACAATCCCCCTGCCTTCGTCATCCATGACTACATAGTATATCAAATGGTGACATGTGGAAGGACATGTTTCGCCTATCTGAAAGCTATCACTACGCGTGAGGTGATCTTCAGATCTAAGTTCTCCGCCCGGTACTATGAGTCAAGTAGTTACAGGCCGCACATGGCATTAGGATGTTAATGAACATCTTGTATTCATGCACACACTAAGGGGGAGCAACCACATTCGTCATATGAACTTAATGTTTAGGTTCACACATGAGTCATACATTGCATCTAGAGCTATCTAGGGGATGTTAGTTGTTAAAATAATTTATCATACTATTGTCAATAAATTTGAATCGAAATTGACAACTCAAGTCCTCTTGTCCTTGGATGCAGATTATACTCCCAAATCTAAATGATGATGGGCTAGTCATGGCCAAGCTTGAGTAAATGAAAGGAATACCTTGTAAGGATGAAAATAATGAGAACCCTCTCAAATTGCTACAAGAAGATGTGATACTTTATATAGAACAACCTCTAGGATCGACTCAAGTATAAGGTGGTGAAAGTCCTTGTACGTGCTAAAGCAAGTACCCAAGACACGGTATGAAAAGCCCGCATCATTTGATTGAGAACAGGTTCAATATGTAAGCTTGATCAAACATATCTCACAAGGTAAATCAGGTAAAAGACATTTTAGTGGTTCAAGTGTACGTGGATGATATCATTTCTGAGCTACTAATAATGCCTTTTGTGAACATTTTATAGGGATTATGCAAGAAGATTTTAAAATACACTCAATGAGTAAATTGAATTTTATTCTTCTTTTGGATTGCAGGTGGAAGGCTTGGAAGAAAATGGATTCTCAAGGCAAAGGTAAGAAAGTAAAAGTTGAAATATCAATCTTCGTGAGGTTTGTGATTTTAGTGATTGAAGGTTTCCAATCTTGTCTCCTGAACTAAGGTAATTCAACATTGTCAATTCATGCAATGACCGTCTTTATCACTTGGTGACACTCTCAAGTGACAGGTATTAATTCTAAAAACTTGAATTGTCATTTACTAGTATGATGTGATGATTTTGTCAAATTGCTTGAACCAAATTAAAAATCTTGAGAAATGTATATGAGGTGATTGGCTATTGAATATCTCTCAATTTGAATTGTATGATGACATCTGAGCTCAATTGAGTATCTGGTATATCAAACACTGAGTAGTGAAAAGGTGGGTCACATCCACTTGGGAACTCTCACTATGCGTGAGTTGATCTTTGGATCAACGTTCTCCGCCTCGTACTAGAACTCAAAGAAGTCAAATGGTTGATCTATAAATGAATCTTTGAACTAAGTTATTTCAATTGAAAATATATTTTTGCTCATGATTCAAACATTTGACTTGTGAATGATTTCTAATTTCAAAACTTGTGAAAGATTTCTGAAAATCCGATTTTGAACAATTCTAAAAATTGGGTTGCATTGTTTAATTGTGATCATGTATGCAGCCTCATTCATAAAGATCATGTCAGAAATAGATGCTTGTTTGATCCATTAATTGAATGTGAATAGTCTCATGTGGAAGTTGTCACATTGGATTGGAATCAAAGCTCTCATCTTACTTTTGCATCATGTTTGTCATTCTCATCTTGCATACATGCATGCATGCATAAGGTGCTTTTAGATCATGCAAATGAAAATCAAAAGTCTGAATCACTTTGCACATTGCATCGCATTCTTATATGCTCATACGTTGTATTGCATTGGAACTCAAGCATTAGTCGCACTTAGTTCATTCAGTTGGCATCCATTCAATTGGTATCATATTGTCCGTTCAATTGGTATCAAATTGACACCACATTGCTCGCATGCATGTCATAGTGCATTTGCATAAACTCCCAATGTGTGCTTGCTTGCTATTATATGTTATTAACCCCCATCCTTGAAACTTCTATGACCTTATGTCTTCTTGATAAATAATGATGCATTTGAGTCATTATTGGAGTGTTTCATGTCGTACACTCTGGGAGAGTTTATATTTCATAAGTGCATCTATTTAGGGGGAGTTACACTGTTGTGTATTCATGATATTTTTAGTATACATGCTGAATCAAATTCGCACACTTCATGCATAAAATGTGAAAATGAGTGTTAAAGATAAGGATATATGAATTTCTTTTCAACACTCTCGAGATGTTAAACTTGCTGCATGTATGTTGAAGAGATAGTTGAGGAAAAAACTGCCTACCTATCCTATTTAAAAATTTGGGATGAAAATGAAAGATTGAGAAATACTCGGTCTCACTGAGTAAACTGGGCACATGTCACCTGAGACGTGATGTGGTTCATATCTGAAAAGTGTTGACTAGTATCTCTATTCAAAATGAGGTGAAATGGTTCAGTATTCTGAGTAACTGGGGATTCTGGCATGAGCTCCATGCGTCTACTCGCGTAAAAAGGAATTATTTGAACATGATCACTCTTGAAAAATTCTGACTATCTTGTGTTATTGGTTGAGTTGAAAAATGATGGTGAAAACTCATTATGGTAGAGCGTAGCCTCCAATACGCTGTTCTCAAAATTGAAGTGCAGTCTGTAAAATGTTTCCTTGTGTTAATCTGAAAATCTGAATATCCATATTGTAACTATCATTTTTCATGTTACTCACTTATACATCTGGAAATTTGATTTAATATGTATTCAGAAAGTTGATTGACTACATTAGCAATTGCATGATTCTCCTATATGATTGCACAACCTCCCATGTGCTACACATGTGCATTCCGATTATCATGACCCTCATGCACCCTTCCTATATCTATACCCTCTTATATACGTACGGGGGAGATATGTTGCATGTACATATACGTATTTGTTTGATTGTACATCTCATATGGCATCACTTGCATGTGTTGCATTTCATGCATTTCAAACCAAAATATAAAAATAATTTTTTTTTTGAAAATCAAGAAAATCCTTTTGATATGTCCGCCTACTCTTGCTTGTTGTGAAAATCTGACATGGGATCTAGATTTCGAATGCTATCATGCTGAAGACCTCATCTTATGAACATCTTCCTCTTCTGGTTCATATCTTGAGGCCAATCATTACATTCAATTAGTATCAATACATGCTTGACTGTATTTGTTTTGGATGGTATCATATTGATTTGTGAGAATAATCACCAATTGGTTTCCTCTGATTATGAATCATATTGCTTTGTTCATCCATGATATTGCCCTTGCTTCTTCTGATTTGATATGATGGGCTATTGCTATTTCAAAGGGAGTTAAGCTTATTCTTCCTTATTTGGCTTCTTCCAGCTCGCTTGCTCCTGTTGTTATGGGAGATAGAGTTGCATTATCCCGCCTTTTGATTATGTCAAAGGGAGAGAAAAATTGATAATTGTGTGTGACAGGAGGAGACGAATATATGTGCCATTCTATTGTATCATAATTAATAAGTTTATCATTAAGTTTGTCATCATCAATAAGTTTGTCATCATCAAAAAGGGGGAGATTGTTGAGTTATGGTTTTAATGATTGTTGTGATTGTTAAGTTATGGTTTTGATGATAACTAAACTTAATGTGTGATTAAGTGATGATAACTAAACTTGTGGTTGATTGCTCATGCTCTTGTTATCTATGTATGGTTGAGATGGCAAATGGGAACGGTTACATGGTCTTAATCCTTGGTTTGCATATGTTGGTTTTACAAGAGGTAAGAGGTTTCATAACCTCTTCAACGGGAACAAGTATGGTATTAACCTTGACTATCTTGCTTGCAGGATCAAACACATGGCAGTCACCTGGTGAACCAAACGTGTGTATAAGCACCATGCTCCTCTACAATCCAAAACAGGATCAAACACATGGCAGTCACCTGGTGAACCAAACGTGTGGATAAGCACCCTGCTCCTCTACAATCCAAAACAGGTGGTGTATGTCATTTACTGTCTAGAACCATTGGTGAGACTCTTATCTTATTATCTTAGCATCGATCTCACCATGTGTACCTCATATACCTCTCCTTCATACACCTCATTCATGCACATTAAAACATGAAACCCTTCTGGCCATCGTGCGCCCTCGCCCGCGGATCGACCTGCGCGGTCAGGTCGCGGGGGCAAGGGGGCAGCGCCCCTTGCGGGGGTTTCCATGAACTTCATTCATTTATCATATGGATGGTTGAGCTATAGTTCTAATCAATTGTGTATGCTTTTGCATGTCAAAACACTCAGTAAAAATCCACAAGGTCAAAGACTCAATTGACACCTTCTAAACTATCAAGGGTGATGCCACAGACATGAACGGGCTGCTAAAGGACTTAAGCGACGGAGCTGAAGAGGTTAACGGACCGACCCGGGAAAACTCTAGGTCTGCCCAGCTAGCGGTCGACCGCCAGCTCAGGGGCGGTCGACCGCCCCTGCCAGCAGCTCACCGCCTACAGGGATTCACAGTGGTGGTCGACCGCCAGCCCAGTAGCGGTCGACCGAAATTCCCAGAAACCAACGGCCAGCAATTCTCTCAGTAGCGGTCGATCGCCAGCCTCTACAGGTCGACCGCCAGTCCCGATAAGCCAAAAATATTGACTTTTGTCCATCTCGAAAGAAGCATCTCCTCTTGCTATTGTTTAATCCCAAAGCCACCAAACCCTCTAGAATTTATGGATCTGGTCTAGGGCTTGTCCATAGACCTTCCAAGGGTTATAAAACATCCTATTAGAGTCATAACCCTAATCATCCAAGAGATCCAAAAGGGAGGCTGTCCAAGGAGGAAGAAGAGGGTACTATAACTCCGTGAACAGTACCTCGTGCAGCAAGTTCTTCATCTATCTCCAACCCATTCAAGGTACTTCTGAAGCCAACAAGCATCTATGAAGTGAAGAAGCAAGCAACCAACAAAGAGAGATCAAGGGGGAGGTTATCAAGAAGCAAGTAAGGTTTTCAAGAAGAGATCAAAGGAAGATTGTCCAAGTGAAGAAGAAGGGTACTGTAGCCGTGAACAGTACTCTGTGCAGCAAGTGTTCTTCATCCATTCTCAACCCTGCAGCATGCATTCAAAGGGAACCCAAATCAAGAGTTTTTAAACTAAGCCTCATCGTCTTTATGTTTTGGATGTTGTAATTATGTTAATCATAAACTGCAAGAACTTGTGTGTGTGTGTGTGGATCATTGTTGGATCCGTGGTCGTGTGTGTGTGTGTCCTATTTGATTCGTGTGTATGCGTGGATCTTCCTAGATCTGCGTTTGTGTGTGTGTGGGTCTTTTAGATCCGTTCTATCTCATGTGTGTGGATTGCTGCACTTGTGGCAGCGGGTGTTTGTGTTGGTGCTCCGCTTGTTGGATCGTGTTGGAGACCTCATCTCCGTGTGTGTGTGTGTGTGTGTGTGTGTGTTGGGGCACGTCCCCGTGTGTGTGGGCAGGTGTCGTCCTGGTTGGGTGGTTGGAGCGTCGTCTCCATTTGGGGATTTATCCTCGAGTGAAGCCTCACTGGGTTTGGTGAGGGGTGGACGTTGGATTGCCGTCGTTGCATCCGAACCACCTTAAAAACCGTTGTGCACTATGGTTTGATTTGTGTGATTTGGTCCTTTTCTTCTACCTCCATTCTAAGTGAGTGTATATGTTAATTATTGTTACGGATTTATCTACGTATATCTTGCATATTCTATATCTCATCATACAAAGTTTGATAAATATAATTTGTGTTCAAATAGTTTTGAATCTCTTAACTAGCATTCTATCACATATTTTAAAAAGGTCAAAAGTTTTCTTAAAATTTTTAAACACCCAATTCACCCCCCTCTTGGGTGTCATTGATCGCGGGACTTCAGCGTCGTCGAGGTAAGTAATCCCCGAGCAAAATAACCACTAACTAGCAAGTTAGATGATAGTGCATGTAGATATTCTCCATGAACTTCCTGCTACTTATTTTTCGCGTTTATTGCATGTAAAAATGTGGATTTCCTTATTTAATTGATAATTACTATAATCTTTAAAAATTGATATCAATTGAACCATGATGATAAAAATAACGAAATGCATATTCTTATGATCCTTGAATTTTTCTCTAAAGTTTCATATATTTTTTTCTTTAAAAATTCCACCGGAATAAAAGTAACCCTATTTATCTTGTTAACACCCGTATTGCCTTCGCCGATTTTTATCTTTAAAACTAGATAAAATAAAGTTATGATATTTCATGGTTATGATCAATGAATTTTTCTCTTATTTATCATATAATTAGTTTTGCTAAGTTAATAATGAATAAAAAGTGACATTGTTCATCTCTTGGACAAACAGTAAGCCTTCAATTGAAGAATGAACGACAACGTATGTTGTCGCTAATTCTTCTATATATATATATATATATATATATAACGTAATACTTATTATACCTTTTACACTCATCTTCAAGAATTTATATCTATAAAACCATGTAACATAAAATTATAATATATATATTTTTGGAACCTCCATATTATTCTCCTAATTTTTATATATTTAGATCCATGAAAAATTATTAATTTAAAAGTGACTCCGTTATTCGGTTAAAACTTCGCATGAACTTCAAGGATTTTTATCTTTAAAAATAAATGGAATAAAATTATGATATTACGTGGTTAAGATACTTAGATTTTTCTCTTATTTTTCATATAATTTATTTTATTAAATTTCTCTTAAATAAACAGTGACACTATTCACTTGTAACATGCTAAAGAAATAACGACAAAGTGCATTGTCGTTAATTCTTGTAGATTTTTCCCACTAACCCTGTAAAAGCCATCTTTGCTTACATGACATGTGTGTATTATCTGTATCTTTTAAAAATCTTATCTATATATCCTTATTCTCTCAAAATGAATATAGAGTGTGTTACAATGCATCTTTTTAAAGAGACGTCATTTTCTAAATTATTAATAAAATAATAAATTGACAAGATGCTATTTATTATGAATTATTAAATTAAATAGAAATGAAATATAAATTATGGTGATGCTCTGATTGACTCGACTGTTTAACTGCCACGTTCCGAGCAAACGACACGTTCCGCGGCTATCGGTTCGAGGCGTGACAGAAGGTGGTATCAGAGTCTAGGCTTTCTAAATCCCTAGGTCATCAAGTTCAAGTCCTAGTTGAGTCGTCCTTGTCAGTTACCCTATAGGAATCCCGTGAGATTTGGGTAGAGCTATGGGTTAACTAATAAAAATATATTCCTTCTACGTTAGAGTAATGCAAAGATATGAGTAATCGTTAATTTAAAACTCATTTTGTAGCAGGCTAACATGGCTGCCGAGCAAGCTCAATAGAGAGAGATGCAACGCACTGTCCAAGGATTGACACAAGCTCTACAACAAGTTGCCCAAGGAGCACAACATGGTGCCGGGGATTTGCATAGGAAGTTTCAAAAGATGAATCCCGCGAAGTTTAATGGGTCTACCGACACGGAAGAAGTGGAGAATTGGTTGCAAGAAATAGAAAGAACCTTCAAGGTGATGCAATGTACCGATGAAGAGAAGGTACTACAAAGGACCTATCAATTAGAAAGGGATGCTCGAGCATGGTGGGAATCCGTGGAAGCGATATTGCCCAATGAGCAAGTTACATGGGGTGAATTTTTAGAACACTCTAATAATGAGAAGTATTTCTCAGAAAGAATTCTCGAGAAGAAGGCTATAGAGTTTGTGACATTAAAACAACGTAGTCTGTAAGTAGTAGAGTACGAAGCGAAGTTTTCAAGATTGGCCCGGTATGCACCACACTTAGTTTGTACGGAGAAAATGAGAGCGAGAAGATTCATGAACGGATTGAAGGTGGAGCTTATTCCTCAATTGGCTCCGCTGGAGATTCAAACTTATACGGAGATGGTCCGAAAAGCACAACTATTGGAGGATGCGATGGATATGATGGAGGGAATCAAAGGTAAAGTCGCTAAGAATGAGTTAGTCAATGGACCCAAGAATAAGGAACCCGTGAACGACAAGGAGAGGTTCAATGGAGGTAACGGTTTCCGTAAGGACAAGAAACCCCAGAATGATGATCAACAAATTGTCCCGACTAAATAGAAGTGCGAGAGCAAGAAAGGGAGACATAATCTGGATGAGTGTTGGTATAAACTCGAGAAGTGCATCCATTGCAGAAGCGGAGATCATAAAATGGCTCGTTGTCCACTTTTAAAAGAAGAAGCGTCACAAGCATTGGAAGGTAACTCTATAAACCTATCTCATCCGTAATTGCATGAATTGGATATGGTAATCTTAGCACTTAGCATGTTATGAGAACGATCTAGCTAGAATACATGTTTGGATATGGTGATTTTACCCCACTATTATGGAAAGAATATCATGTGAATTTGAACACCAAATTCTTTTAAGTGGGGGAGGGTGTAGCACCTCAGAAATTTAAATATGGAATAAATGAAAACAACTATTAGTTATAGAAAGGTTATGGTAATTAAAAAAAATTTTAAGTGATATTTAGCTAAAATGATTAATAGGCTCCACAATAAGATCATTATGATTAAAGGTCAAAACCTTAAAGGGCCTTATACAAGACTCAAAAGTTAAACCTGTTAACTCGCTAAATACCATCACAACTCAATTATGTACAGTGATAGGCTTTTCAACTCTCGGAACGGTAAAGCAACTAATTGGGCTTGGATGTATATATAAACATGCATGGGCTTAATAAACAAAACTCTTACAATAATATAAAGAGGGCAAATAGAGAAATACGTACTTTATATTAACCATATATACATTAATGGACTTTCACCCGTACACTTAAGGAAGCCTAAACCATTGTGTAAATAATAGACTTTAACCTATACCCATGAAGGCCCCACGTTCACAGTAAGAAAATAGACCATATGAAACAGCCAAACCCATTCCCATGAGAAAAAAAGCCAACCAAAAGGGGCTCACGTTCTGTCAACCGTCGAAGCCCACCAAAAATCAAACCCGGTTGCCATGTTCGACGTTGCATGGGGATAGCTTTAGGGTTTCACACACAAATTTTGGCAGGCGGTCGTTGAATGGGCAGGGAGAATAACTCAAGGAGCAATACATGGAAAGAGGAATTAAGGCCCTGCCTCCAATGACTTTTCCACCCTCGAATAGGATTCCTCCGCTATAAAGCACCCCCTTGTCAAACGTAAATGGGTTCTGCTATCACGTTCGAAGGGAGTTCAGCGTTCTCATGTTGCTGTTATGCCTTCGTCGACCCTTGCTTCCTCTCGTCGGTGATGTCGACGCAAAGGGGTTTACTGTAGCACGAGAAAGGCTTCTTCCTCCTGCTGCTGTGGCTACCCTGCTGCTTCGGCTGGACGTGAGGAAGCATGTTCCTCTTCTCCTTGTTATGTGACGGCCGCTAGAGCTGCTGTCTTCCTCTTCCTATTGGAGTGACAGTGCTGCTATAGTTGCTCATCATCCCATGTTCTTTCCTTTTTCTTGGTTAAAGCGTCGTCGAGGTAGGTAATCTCCCAAGTAAAATCACCACTAACTAGTATGTTTGATGATAGTGCATGTAGATATTCTCCATGAACTTCCTGCTACTTATTTTTCTCGTTTATTACATGTAAAAACGTGGATTTCCTTATTTAATTGATAATTACTATAATCTTTAAAAAATTATATCAATTTAACCATGACGATAAAAATAACGAAATGCATAGTCTTATGATCCTTGAATTTTTCTCTAAAGTTTCATATATTTTTTCTTTAAAAATTTCACCGGAATAGAAGTAACCCTATTTATCTTGTTAACACCTGTATTACCTTCACCGATTTTTATCTTTAAAACTAGATAAAATAAAGTTACGATATTTCATGGTTATGATCATTAGATTTTTCTCTTATTTATCATATAATTAGTTTTACTAAGTTAATAATGAATAAAAAGTGAGAGTGTTCATCTCTTGGACAAACGGTAAGTCTTCAATTGAAGAATGAACGACAACATACGTTCTCGCTAATTCTTCTATATATATATATATAACGTAATACTTATTATACCTTTTACACTCATCTTCGAAAATTTATATCTATAAAACTATGTAACATAAAATTATAATATATATATTTTTGGAACCTCCATATTATTCTCCTAATTTTTATATATTTAGATTCATGAAAAATTATTAATTTAAAAGCGACTCCGTTATTCGGTTAAAACTTTGCATGAACTTCAAGGATTTTTATCTTTAAAAATAAATAGAATAAAATTATGATATTACGTGGTTAAGATACTTAGATTTTTCTCTTATTTTTCATATAATTTATTGTATTAAATTTCTCTTAAACAAACAATTGACATTATTCACTTGTAACATGCTAAAGAAATAATAACAAAGTGCATTATCATTAATTCTCGTAGATTTTTCCCACTAACTCTGTAAAACCCATATTTACTTATATGCCATGTGTGTATTATCTGTATCTATTAAAAACCTTTTCTATATATCCTTATTCTCTCAAAATGAATATAGAGTGTGATATAATACATCTTTTTACAGAGACGTCATTTTCTAAATTATTAATAAAATAATAAATTGACGAGACGCTATTTATTGTGAATTATTAAATTAAATGGAACTGAAATATAAATTAACGCCTCCTTAAAGAGACGTAAATTAAGGTATGTGAATTTTGTATCTTATGGTTTCATCAAGTTTTGGCCCATATCACGGGTCTCTTGGCACTCATATCCCAGTCCGTGGATAGAGTCATTATCTCACGATTGTTTCACGTTACACACTTCAACTCTTGATGATGATTGGACTCTCCGCGGGATATTCCTTTCTTCAGACTGACACTTTCTTCATTAAGGCCTCTATAAGTCGACGCTAGCCTTGGATTCCCTCAAGGCAGCCGAGCTGGTTGTACCCAATCACCCAGATTTCCAGATTATCATGGTTTTCATATGGGTTATTGATATATTATCGTTACTACAAGTTCTATCCTTGAACTCTATGCTTTATAAAATCTACCTTAATGTTCCTACATGCTTGATCCTTGAAACTCTTGGCCATTAAAGTGGAATTGGTGTAGATATAGTCGGGGCTATGGGTCCCAAACAAACGACATTTTAATGCTAGTGTTTATAGAAATATGGGGTCCTGATCTGATCCCATGGGCGAGGCAAAGTCCAAACGTGTACCGGTATCATGAATGATCGGGTGTTGGCATTCACCAAATATAGCAAAATTGGTCTACGACTTATTTCCATTTGGGGTTGTCATATTGTTGTGAAGTCCCTAAAGTGTATTGGCCAATCCTACATAGTGTTGGTAGAATTAATTGCTTTACTTCTATACTTGTTTAATGTTCATCGAGAATGTTCTTGAATTACTTTATAGAAAGTACTTGTTATCTCGTCATGAAAGCTCTTGATATATTCTTTCATCAAGCTACTTGTTCTTATATCTCTTGAAAGTGTCTATCATCTTGTCTATTCTTATAGTTCTTGAATTTATCTCGTGCCCATATAGTTCTGGATTTCTATATCTTGCATGACCTGCATGAGCATGTTAACCTGTAATTAACTTAAAGCTAGCTTGGAGCTTGAGATATTAAGTCCTACTGAGCGTTCGCTCATCCAATATTTTTCAATATTTTTCAGGTAATGACTCTAGTGATGACAAGACCAAACATGATGGGCAAGAGTGAAGAGTGCTTCGAAAACCTAGATGAACCTCGTGGTCTTTATCTTAATGTCTATGTCAAGAGTTAGTCCAGTCAAGAGTCTTGTGTAATATTTCCTTTATTGATATTTTCTTTTTATTTTGGGTCCAAGTTGTAATAAACTTATATTTGAAATGAAAATTTCATTTTTGTTCAATTACCTCTTGTCTTATGCTGATGCTCTGATTGACTCGAGTGTTTAACTGCCACGTTCTGAGCAAACGACATGTTTCGCTGCTATCGGTTCGGGACGTGACAGTTGCTATTTAGTTACACTTGTACACGATAGGAACACCTCTTGGACTTGTGATCCTCTCCGTTGGATATTCCTTCCACCGAACTAGATGATCATGTTTTAAGACCTCCGTAAGTCTCCACGAGTCTGGGATTTTCACTAGAACATCGAGCTGGTTGTACCCAAAAAACCCTATTGTTTAAAAAGCACATGTGATATCGGCGTTTTCTGCGCACTCTAGACTAAGTCGTGGTTCTCAGGCGACCGCCTCCTTCTGGTAGGGGTCGGCCCGTGACCGCGTTCTCCTGCGAGTGCTGCTACGTCGACCCTTTTCCTTCTAGCGTCGACCCGGTATAAAAGCAGTCTTAGCTCGACCACTATCTTCAAGAAACGGTCTCCTCTTGACCGCGTTCTCCCAGTTGATGTCTAACTCATGGTTTGCCATAAAGGGTTAAGTCTACTCTGTTCTTAGGTGGTCTTTTATTTATCTGGAACCCAAACCTTATTCAATAAGTTATTAATGAATCTATGGAAATTAATGAATGTACTGTTATGCTGCCAAATTCCTTCGTAGCATGACCTTGTCTTTAATTCGACCTTGAACTCACATGTTCTTATTTGATACGTTCTTACCTTGATATTGTTGTCATGAACTTATTATTGAACTTTACATTCTTGGCCAAACTTTATATTTCTCGTGGAAGTAGCTTGATTTATATAACTTCAAGACGCGAGAGCGGGCATGGACAGTGTCCAAGGGCTCCACGCTGGCCCCCTCGGCGGATGGCTGGAAATAGATTGTAAACCATGGGGTATGATGAACACTAGCGTCGCATTACGCCGGGAGTATTTTTTTATAAACGGGTGAAAACCATGAGGCTCATCATGAAATTATACATTCTTGTTACATGACTTTCTAGTGCATAGTCTTTATGGTTATGAAAAGTACATTCTCGTTAATTAAAGGTCACATTATATTCTTACTTGACCATGCTCTCATTCTACATGAACACTAATATCTCTATGGTTTATATCTTGCTACGGCGTTGTTACTTTGGTTTTATCGCAAGTTGCACTGTATTTCTTTTATCTTACCTTCTAGAGCTAAACTATTAATTGCTTAAACCATGCCTTCATGTTGATACGAAGATACCTACTGAGCAAGTATGCTCATTCCCTACTTTTCTAAACTTTTTAGGAAACTCTAGCGGGGATTCGGACTACTCAAGTGATGGGTCCGAGAGCGATTGATGGTCAAGAGAAGCCCTAGATAGTTAAGAGTCAGGAGTCATGTTGTTATTAAGTTTCTTCACTGTAATAGGCGGTGAAGTTGATCTTGTTATGTAATTTTTCTTTTATTGAGTCTAGTGAGTTGTTATGTCAAGGACTCAAGTGTCTTTCTAAACATTGAGTATTATTATTCAATAAAGATTGGTTTTGAGTACATTATCTTGTGTTCACTCTTCTTATGTGTGAATGTTAGAGCTCTGATTGTCTTGCTAGCTTGTGGCTTACCATGTCGGCTGTTCACATTCTTGACTTAGTTTCCACTACATATCTCGGGGCGTGACATGAAGACATTGTTCATCAATTGCATGAAAGCTGCATGGGCGTTGGTTAATCCGAATGGCATAACCATAAATTTGTAATGCCCATATCTACTTCGAAAAGTAGTCTTGGAAATATCTTCATCCTTAATTCTCAGCGGATGGTAGCCAGACCTGAGGTCTATTTTTGAGAAATATTCTGCACCAGAGATCTGGTCGAACAGCTCATCAATACGTGACAGTGGGTATTTGTTCTTGATTGTGAGTTGATTCAACTGCCGTTATTCGATGCATAGTCTGAGAGATCCATCCTTCTTCTTGACAAATAGAACCAACGCACCTTAAGGGGATGTGCTTGGTCGAATAAAATCTTTCTCCAATGGTTCCTAAAGTTGCTTCTTCAACTCCTTAAGTTTTGTAAGGGACATCCTATAAGGAGCTTTTGAAATATGTGCTGCTCTAGGGATAAGTTCAATGGAAAAGTTTACTTCCATTGCAGGCGATAAACCGGATAGTTCGGAAGGAAAAACGTCAGAAAAGTCTCTTACAATAGGGATCTCATCCAGAATGAGTTCCTTGGACTCGGTGATAACTACATAAGCAAGGAAAGTTTCACAACCTTGCGAGATGAGTTTGCAGGCATGAAGAGAAGAAATAAGAATAGGATGCTTCCTATATTTGATGCCATGGAAAGAAAACCTTGGGAGGTCCAGTTTGTGGAAGGAAATTTGCCTATTACGATAGTTGATGTCAGCATAGTGTTCACGTAGCCAATCTACACCTAAGATGGCATCGTAGCCTTCCATGTCAAGGCATACGAGATTTGCACGGATATTATGGCCTTCTATAGTTATCTCACTATTCGGATAGTGGGTTTTGAGTTCAATTCCAGAACCTAAAGGTGCGGTAATAGCAAGGTTCGAAGGTAAAGGAACAGGTAAAACTAGCAAAGTTTTAGTAAAAGCAGTGGATATAAAGGAATGTGAAGCTCTAGTATCAAATAAAACAAAGGGAGGATGTAAATAAATGTGGATGGTACCTTTGATCATCTCTCCTTCCTTTGTACGTTCTTCCTCCATTACGGCATTGAGGCGAGCATGTCGCTTGTGCCCACCATCATTCTTGGAAGGTTGGTCTTTCATGAGCGAACAATCGGGCATGCGGTGCTCTCGACTGTCACAGTGAAGACAAGAGTCAAGGTGCTTCCAGTATTTTTCGGCCGAATGACCGAACTTCTCGCAAAAAGTGCAAGCCGTCATGACTTGCTTCTCCTCTTCGTTCAGCTTCTTGTTCCTGCCGTTGCCACTACCATTACGTGGTCTCTTCTTGTTGTCATGGGATTTGTAGGATCCCATGATGTTGAACCTTTCTTCTTTCTTTCCTCTTTTCTCATGTTTACAGCTAGATTCTTCATCTTTCCCCTTAAATTTTTCTACTTTTTCATGGGTCCTTTTGCATAGATGAGCCCTATGCACCATCTCTGAATAAGTTCGAATATTTTGTGGACCTAGTTGTTGTACAAACACTGGCCTTAATCCATCCAGGAATCTATTGGCCTTCAATAGCTCCGTGCTGATAAGATGTGGAGCATATGGTGCTAATCTCGAGAATTATAGCTCATACTCGATCACTGACATCATCATTTGCCTTAGAGTGGCAAATTCGGCTACCTTCCTCTCCCGGACATGCTCTGAGAAATACTTTTCGCGGAAGAGCTCAAGAAACTCCTCCTAAGTAAGTTGTGGATTATGCAGATGAGCCGAGGTGGCCTTCCACCATGTACGGGCATCCTTGTTTAATTGGAAAGTGGTAAGCAAGACCTTCTCCTAGTCCGTGCATTGCATAACATTGAATATCATGTCCATTTCATCTATCCAATTTTCTGCTTCATCAGGATTGGATAATCCCGAGAACCTTGGAGGGTTCATAAATTGAAAATTACGATGCAGACCTCCGGTGCCAGCTATTGCGCCTGCTTGAGCTACCATCTGGAGGGCCTAGGTGAGACTCGCAACAGTTTGCTGTATAGCTTCCTAATTTGCACGATTTCCAGCCATTTGAAAAATAGGGTTCCTGAGAAAATACATAATTTGATATTTTGTTTGGAAATTAATGGGGTTTAATTCTAAAAGGAAATTCTTATTAAGGATCTTGCTTAACCCGGGCTCTACCCAATCTCACATGGACTAAGAAATTTCTTCCTCGTTCATAAGTGTGGGTCCTTAAACCTTGGACTTAACCTATGACTTTGACACTTTCCTAAGACTTACTTAAGCCTAGGCTCTGATACCAACTTAACTATCACGCCTAGAGATATGCATCAGAATTAAGTCAGGAACGTGAACAGCCGATAGATAAAGCCTCAAGCTAGTAAGATAATCAGAGCGCAACATACATCTACACAAAGGAATGAATGCACAAGACATAATCAAAACCTTCACTTTATTAAATAATAATGATCAAAGTTTACATCCGACACTTGACTCTTCCTTGACATAACTAGGCTAAAAAAAAGGAAAATACATCGACATAACTTTTAACTACATAAATGGACTCATGACACTTTTAACATTCTAGGGCTTCTCTTGTACTTCACTCGCTCTCGGACTCGCCACTTGAAAAGTCCGATTTCGACCCACTAGAGTCTCCTGAAAAGATTGAAAAAAGTAGGGAATGAGTGCACTCGCCCAGTAGATATCTTCATAGCAACATAATGGCAATGTTAAAATAATTAGCATTTTAGCTCTAGAGGGTGTGACAATGAAATAAGATGCAATAAAACGTGTAAAATAAAACCAAAGTAACAACAAGTAACAAGATAAGTGTAGAGATAGGAGATTTCAAGTAAATATGAGAGCATGATTAAGCAAGATTATAGTATGGCCTTGCAATAACGAGAATGTACTATCATGTAACGAGAATGTACTTTTCATATCCTTGAAAATGTTATGCACTAGAAAGTCATGTAACAAGAACGTACTAGCAAGCATGTAAATTCATAAGATTGCCTCGTGGATTTCACCTGTTTATAAAAAAAAGTATTCCCAGTACAATGTGACGCCAATAATCATCATACGCCATGGTTTATAGCATATTTTTGGCCATTTGTCAAGGAGACTAGCGTGGAGCCCTTTGACACTGTCTGTGCCCGCTCTTGTATCTTCAAGTTATAAATCAAACTACTTCCACGAGAAATAAAAGTAGGTCAATAATGTCTAGTTCAAACAATAGTTTCATGGCAATAAAAACAAGGTAAGAACGCACCAACATGAACATGTGAGTTCAAGAATGACTTAATAAAAAGGTTACGCTACGGGAGGAATCCGGCAGCATAACGGTACATTAATCCATTTCCATTGTTCATTAATGATTTAATGAATAAGGTGTTAGGTTCCAGATAATCAAAAGATCACCTGAGAACAGAGTAAGTTCAACCCTTGGGTCAAACCTCGGGTTGGACAGCAAATTGACAGATCGCGATTCAATGAGGACCGCTATCTTGAGGTAGCGGTCAAGTCAAGACCGCTATTGTCACGCCCCGAGCCTTTATGACAGTGGAAGGCTCGCTCGAGAAACGCGAACAACCGTCATGGTAAGTCTCTTGCAAGCAAGAATGATCAGAGCGCAAGATAATCACACACATAAATGTAATTGCACAATATTTACTCAACTTCAACTTTATTTCATAATAATCAAGTATTCAAATACAACCACTAATTCAACTTATTCTAATCTATCAGACTCAAGAAATAGGAAAATTACATAGACTCAATCTAAACAATATAGACTTTCCTAAGTCTTCACTCTCATCTTTGACAATACTTTCATTCGCTCTCGGACCCGCTACTTGTATAACCCGAATCCGAATTCGAATCACTTTCATTTCTTAAAAAAGAATGGAAATAGGTAATGAGCACACTTGCCCAGTAGGTACCTTCGCATCAACATGAAGGCATCATTAAAGTAATTAACGTTTTTGCTCTAGAGGAATAAGGTAAAATCATGCGAATGCGATCAATCACGCGATTAAACCAAAGTATGTAAGATAGAATGAGAGCAAGTATGAACTAGCAAGAATGTTATAAGAACATGATATGGCCTTTCATGAACAAGAATGTACTAGCAATGTCACATAATCATCACTCCAGTATCTTTTGCTTATGAGCAAGTACTTCGTGAATTTCTGTGGAATATCAAGAAAGTCAAGTATCAATCATGTTGTATTGTGTTGTGGATTTTCACTTATTTATAAAGAAAGTACTCCCAGCGTAATGCGACGCCAGTAGCATCATACCCCATGGTTTATAATAGTATGTTCCCGACAATCAGCCGAGGGGACTAGCATAGAGCCCTTGAACACAATCAGTGCTCCATCGCATCTTCAAGTATAAATCAAATTTTTTCACGCATGTAACAATAAAGTATAGCCAAGAATGTACAATTCCAACAAGCTCTTGATAACAACAATTCAACGAATGAATGCTTTAACGAGAATCATGAGAAATCAAGAATGACTTATACTATGTTATGCTTAGGGAAATAAATCGGTAGCATAACGGTACATTCTTTATCTTCCATTCATTATATTAGGTTTCTTGATCAATATAATAAGTCCTAGATCATCAAGAGTCCATCTAGAAATCTTGCAATATCAACCCTTGGTCAAACCTCGAGTTAAAATACTCAAGCAGTGTGACGGTAGTGTACTGGGCCGTTACATGATGTGACGCTCCAGTATTGGGCCGTTACATTAGTCTGAATCCAGAACCAAGAAATCGGACTTAGTTGAATGTGACGGTCGTATATTGGGCCGTTACATGTGCCTGACGGTCCAATATAGATCCGTTACACTACTGATAATCAGAAAACATTGATAGTGTAATCTAATCACTTGGGTTTTAATGGTACAACCAACTCGGCGTCCTAGTGGGAATCTCAGGCGCAGAGAATTACGGAGGCCTTGAAATAAGATTTCCTAGTCTATTGGAAGGAATATCCAATAGAGAGGTCCTCATGTCCAAGAATTATGTTCCTATAGTGCAAAGTGTAACTAATGGACATATACCTGAATATATATCATGTACTTAGAGAAATGACTCTATAGATAGAAAAGAATGTGTAACAATTTGAAACCAAGATAAAATCCCGTCAATACATCTTTGAAAAAATCATGATTTAGATACAAAACTATAGAGTTTAGCCAATGAAATTAGCATAACCTAAAATAACTCAAAATGCTTTAATCATACAATTTCCTATCATGAATCAATTAAAAGACTCAAAGTCCTGAAAATAAGGTTAAAACATAGATAACTAGGCTTATTTATAAGTAAGTTTGGTTGCCCTCGATCCTATCTCGGTTTGATAGTAAACCGCACTCTGACGGTCTAGTATGGGCGCGTCACAGGGCTGTGATGGTTTATTGTAGGACCGTTACAGTATTGTAACGCTCCTATTATGGTGCGTCAGAGACAACTGAGAAACTTTAAATACAACAGGGGTTGTGACGGCTTATCGTAAGACCGTTACAGTCGTCTGACGGTCCTAGTATGATGCGTCAGAGTCCCCGCTAAAAATAAAAAGACTATGATTTGAAACCATGTTATGTTTTGAAAAGATTTACTATCCTAATCATGACAAAATGAAGTACAGGTCATCTAGATGCATAGGTTGCAGTGAATTAACAAGATAACATCTTTGATCTTTGATTAGGGCTAAAAATGTGTATGTATGCATGAACCCACTAAAACATGAAATTCATAGTCTATAATGCATGAAATCAAACACAGTCAGAGGGCTTTTATCCCTAACAAGACGTTTTTGCCAATCATGAGATAACCTACCGCTTAACTAGGCTTTAAACTTTTAATTTGAGCTTTCAAGGACCGCCCTAGTTCCTCTCTTTTTGTGACTCTTCAGCAACTTCACGCTGCCCTAGCTCCTCAGCCTCTTGACCTAAGGACGTGAAATTTTGAGGGTAAGAAGATGAAACTAAGGTGAACAAAAGGTTCTAAATAACCGAACTCTAATTACCTTGTTTAGACGTCCTAATTCCCTGATCTTCAGTGGCCTTTAGCTCTGATTCCAGGGTTACAATGGTCGAACCAGCAACTTTGGAAGCTTCAATCTCCTTGGTTGCTTGATCTCCTAGCACGAAATTTGGAGAACTATTAGTCTAAAGTATTCTAAACAAAATCTTCTAAAGAACTTACTTGAAATTATATCTCCTTACCTTGATTTTTCACGAGCCAAAAGTAAGGGTCGCTCAGTTCAGAACTAAGTTCTATTTGTAGGGTTTTGAAGATTAGATTGATTCTAGAGTCCTTAATTTGCCAGAACCTAATCCCTAAGAGTCTTTAGTAATGTTATAAGCTCTCCCAAGTCGATCTCTTATAGATAAGATCCCAAAGTTCTAATCTTTTTGCTCGTTCTTTCTTTCACGGAACTGTCAGAGTGTAACGCATCCAGACTGGTGCGTTACATACTTGTAGCGGTCGCCCGATAGACCGTTACACCAAACGTATACAGAGTTTCAATTAAATAAAACTCTCTTGTTCATTTATCTTTATAATCATCTATAAAAATAGTATTT
This sequence comes from Amorphophallus konjac, assembly GCA_022559845.1. NCBI lineage: Eukaryota > Viridiplantae > Streptophyta > Magnoliopsida > Alismatales > Araceae > Amorphophallus > Amorphophallus konjac. The sequence continues at coordinate 150,954,161 of CM040127.1, forward strand.
ATCTTTAAAATACGTGAATAAGTCAATTAACCTTCTAGAACATGGGCTAAACTTAATGGGCTTGGTCCATTAAATTTTTGGATTATCTTTAAATAGGCTTGGTTAATTATTTAACCTAATTGGGCCTTATAATGACTTATTGATCTAATATTCTATTTATTAATTTATTTAGGCCTTTATAAATTCTTGAAAATAATTAAATATTCCAAGAATAATTTATAAAAATTCTGGGGTCTTACACCCTCCCCCACTTAAGAGAATTTGGTCCCCAAATTTAATGCATGGATTATGGAGAGTGTACTTACAGTTGAATAATTCTGGAAATCTTCTCCGCATGGCTGCTTCGGTTTCCCATGTTGCTTCATATGACCATGTTTTCTTCCATTGAATCTTGACCATAAGAATAATTTTATTTCTTAGTTGACGCACTTCCCGTTCCAGAATCTTTATTGGCGTTTGCTCGTACGTCATATCCTTCTGAATCTCCAGATTATCATAAGTGATAATATGGTCAGGATCATATACATACTTCTTCTACATAGAGACGTGAAATACGTCATGAATTCCTGCTAATTGTGAAGGTAAAGCCAATCTATAAGCTACTTCACCGACCCTTTCGAGAATTTCAAACGGACCAATGAATCTTGGAGTTAGTTTGCCCTTAATGCCAAATCTCCGAATACCACGACCTGGAGAAACCTTGAGATACACATGGTCTCCTACTTGAAATTCCAAGTCGCGCCTTCGATTATCAGCATAAGATTGTTGCCTATCTTGGGCCATCTTCATTCTCTCTTGAATGAGCTTGATTTTCTCTATAGAATCTCTGATAATATCGGGGCCTAGGAATTATCTTTCCCCTATTTCACTCCAACATATTGGTGATCGACAACTTTTTCCATATAGAGCTTCAAAAGGTGCCATTTGTATGCTGGCCTGATAACTGTTGTTATAAGTAAATTCTACCAGAGGCAAGTGATCATGCCAACTACCTCCAAAATCAATTACGTAAGCCATGAGCATATCAACTACTACCTGATTTGTTCTTTCTGTCTGACCATCAGTTTGTGGATGAAAGGCTGTGCTGAAATTCAATCTAGTCCCTAGTGACTGTTGTAGACCTTTCCAAAATTATGATGTGAATCGAGGATCTCTATCAGATATAATAGTAACATGGACACCATGTAATTTAACAATTTTCCTTATGGATAATGCTGCCAGGATATCCACGGACCATCGACTTTTGATTGGTATGAAATGTGCAGATTTAGTTAATCGATCTATGATTACCCATATACCATCGTGTCCACCTCTTGTCTTAGGTAACCCTATAATGAAATCATCCCTATACTCTCCCATTTCCATTCGGGAATGTTCAAGGGATGCAGTTTACCTGCGGGTCTAAAATACTCTGCCTTTACTTGTTGATAAGTGAGACAGCGAGATACGAAATCAGCTATTTCTCTCTTCATGTTGGGCCACCAGAAATTTCTTTTAAGATCTTGATACATTTTTGTACCACCTGGATGAATGGTGTACTTGGAATTATGTGCTTCTTCTAGAATCAATTTCTTCGTATCCTCATGATCCGGTATACACACTCGGCCCTAGAATAGCAATCTTCCATCCTCCGTAATAGAGAAATCCGACCGTTGTTCAATATTAGCCTTAATTTCTAGAAATATAGGATAATCATTTTGCAACTTGACTAGATCCTCTATAATGGTAGGTTGAGCTTGGATATTAGCCATGAAGCAATCTTCTTCCTTCCTGTCAATACCTAAGTTCAACTGAGTAAATTGAGGAATAAGATTAGTCATACTAATCATAAGACTTGATAGCATACCCATTGGTTTTCTGCTGAGTGCATCCGCAACAGCATTAGCCTTGCCAGGATGATATTGAATAGAAAAATCAAAATCCTTGAGATATTCTAACCATCTTCTCTGCCTCATATTTAGCTCTTTTTGAGAAAATAAGTATTTCAAGCTTTTGTGGTCCGAGTTTAGCATAAACTTTACTCCATAGAGATAATGATGCCAAATTTTCAAGGCAAATATGACAACTGCTAATTCCAAATCATGTACAGGATAATTTTTCTCGTGACATTTCAACTGTCTAGTAGAATAACATATCACTTTTCTATTTTGCATGAGGACACACCCTAAGCCAATACCAGATGCATCCGTATATACTTCGAATCCACCACCTTCCATCGGTAGTGATAGAATAGGAGCTGTAGTAAGATGATTCTTAAGAGTTTGAAAACTCTTCTCACATTCCTCTGACCAGACCAAAGGATTTTCTTTTCTCGTCAGTCTAGTTAAAGGAACTGCAATCTTTGAAAAATCTTTAATGAATCTTCTATAATAACCAGCTAGACCCAGAAAATTTCATACTTCCGATACGGTCGTTGGCCGGCTCCAATTCTTGACAGCTTCTACCTTAGAAGGATCCACAGCGATACCTTCTTTTGAAATAATGTGGCCTAGGAATGAAACTTCCTTGAGCCAAAATTCGCATTTATTTAGCTTGGCATAGAGTTTATGTTCTCTAAGTGTTTGCAAAGTTATTTTCAAATGTTCTTCATGTTCCTCCTTTGTCTTGGAGTATATCAAGATATCATCAATGAAGACGACGATAAACTGGTCCAGATTTGGCTGGAAAACAATGTTCATAAGTTGCATGAATGCTGCCGGGGCATTAGTTAATCCGAATGGCATTACCACGAATTCATAGTGGCCATAACGACTTCGAAAAGCAGATTTATAAATGTCCTCTTCTTTAATTCTAAGCTGGTGATAACATGATCTGAGGTCTATCTTAGAAAAATATTCTGCTCCGGAAAGCTGATCGAAGAGCTTATCAATACGCGGCAATAGATACTTGTTTTTAATTGTGAGTTGATTCAGTTGCCGGTAATCGATGCATAGCCTGAGAGAACCATCCTTTTTCTTGACAAATAGAACCGGCGCACCCCAAGGGGATGTGCTAGGTCTGATGAAGCATTTGTCTAGTAATTCCTGCAACTACCTTTTTAATTCCTTGAGTTCTGTGGGGGACATCCTGTAAGGGGCTATGAAATAGGTGCTGCTCCTGGGATGAGTTCAATAGTGAAGTTCACTTCCCTTTCGGGCGGTAAACTGGGTAATTCAGATGGGAACACATCGGGGAACTCATTTACAATAGGAATGTCCGCTAAGATAATCTCCTTAGATTCAGTAACAATGACAGAAGCAAGAAAAGCTTCACTTCCTTGCGAGATAAGTTTGCAAGCGTGAAGAGAAGATATGATAGTAGGATGTTTCTTGTACTTGATGCCACGAAAAGAGAATCTCGGAAGACCGGGCTTTCGAAAGGATATAATCCTATTTCGGCAATTGATATAAGTGTCATGATCTAAAAGCCAATCTACCCCTAAAATGTCATCATAACCTTTCATGTCAAGGCATACTAAGTTTGTGGGAAGATTGTAACCTTCTACTATCACTTCGATTTCAGGATAATAGTCGGTAAGCTTTGTTCCAGAACCTAAGGGTGTGGAAATAGCGAGATCTGAAGGTAGGGGAACTGATGCAATTGATAATATTTTCGCAAAAGTAGTGGAGATAAAAGAATGAGAGGCACCAGTGTCAAAAAGTACAAATGCAGGACGAGAACAAATTTGAAGAGTACCTTCCATAAGTCCACCATCCCTGGGCGCTTCCTCTTCTTCTAGAACGACATTGAGGCGAGCCTGCCTCCTACGTCCTCCACCAGACGATTGGTCTTTCATAATGGGGCAATCTGGCATGCGATGCTCCCTGCTTCCACAACGTAAACAAGCGCCAAGGCGCTTCCAACACTCCTCAGCCGAATGGCCGAATTTTTCACAAAATGTGCAAGCCGTGGCGACCTGCTCCTTCTCCTCCTTGACTTTCTTTTGCTTATGGGAACTTCCACCATTCCCATTCCTGGATCTTTTCTTACTATCACGGCTCTTGTAAGGCTCCGTGATGCTGAACTTTTCTTTCTTATAACGCCGATCTGTGCGTCGGCTAGACTCTTCTCCTTTCCCTTTTAATGTTTTGACCTTTTCCAAGGTCCTTTCACACAAATACGCTCGTTGAACCATTTCCGCATAAGTACGGATGTTTTGGGTCCCGAGCTGCTGAATGAAACCGGGTTGTAACCCGTCCATGAACCGATTAGCCTTCAATAAATCGGTGCTGATAAGATGCGGTGCATAAGGTGCAAGTCTTGAGAATTGTAGTTCATATTCGGCAACTGTCATCATTCCTTTCCGAAGAGTGGCGAACTCCATAGCCTTTCGTTCCTTTACGTGCTTAGAAAAGTACTTGACATGGAATAGGGTAAGAAAACCATCCCATGTATGAGGTGCATCGACCGGAGGTGCCGGGACCGACTTCCACCATGTGCGAGCATCTTTGTTGAGTTGAAAGGTTGCGAGACGTACCTTCTCCTGATCGGTGCATTAGATAACATCAAAGATACAGTTCATTTCGTCTATCCAGTTCTATGCCTCGTCAAGATTAGAAGAACTATAGAAACGCGGAGGGTTTAAGCTTCGAAGGTTACGATGCAGATCACCAGCCCTTGTTCCTGCGCCAGCTTGCGCCATAGTTTGTAATGCCTGAGTCAGGCCAGCAACCGTTTGTTGCATGCCATCCCAATTTACGCGATGAGCCATGATAATAATAGGGTACCTGAGAGAAAATAACAACTTGTTATTTCTCGTGGAATTGGAAGGAAAAATCAATCTTAAAACTAATTAACTATCTTATCCAGGGTTCTACCCAATTCTCACATGGGTGTGGAAATTTCTTCCTTAGTTCATAGGTATGGATCCTTAAACCTTGGACTTATCCTATGACATGACTCTTCTTCCTAAGTCCTGAGACTTAGACTCTGATACCAACTTAACTGTCACGTCCCGAGCCTTTATGACAGCAGAAGGCTCGCTCGAGAAACGTAAACAACCGGCATGGTAAGCCTCTTGCAAGCAAGAATGATCAGAGCGCAAGACAATCACACACATAAATGTAATTGCACAATATTTACTCAACTTCAACTTTATTTCATAATAATCAAGTATTCAAATACAACCACTAATTCAACTTATTCCAATCTATCAGACTCAAGAAATAGGAAAATTACATAGACTCAATCTAAACAATATAGACTTTCCTAAGTCTTCACTCTCATCTTTGACAATATTTTCATTCGCTCTCGGACCCGCTACTTGTATAACCCGAATCTGAATTCGAATCACTTTCATTTCCTGAAAAAGAATGGAAATAGGTAATGAGCACACTTGCCCAGTAGGTATCTTCGCATCAACATGAAGGCATCATTAAAGTAATTAACGTTTTTACTCTAGAGAAATAAGGTAAAATCATGCGAATGCGATCAATCACGCGATTAAACCAAAGTATGTAAGATAGAATGAGAGCAAGTATGAACTAGCAAGAATGTTATAAGAACATGATATGGCCTTTCATGAACAAGAATGTAACGAGAATGTACTAGCAATGCCACATAATCATCACTCCAGTATCTTTTACTTAAGAGCAAGTACTTCGTGAATTTCTGTGGAATATCAAGAAAGTCAAGTATCAATCATGCTGTATTGTGTTATGGATTTTCACTTATTTATAAAGAAAGTACTCCTAGCGCAATGCGACGCCAGTAGCATCATACCCTATGGTTTATAATAGTATGTTCCCTACAATCAGTCGAAGGGACTAGCATAGAGCCCTTAAACACAATCAGTGCTCGATCTCATCTTCAAGTATAAATCAAGCTTTTCCACGCATGTAACAATAAAGTATGACCAAGAATGTATAATTCCAACAAGCTCTTGATAACAACAATTCAACGAATGAATGCTTTAACGAGAATCATGAGAAATCAAGAATGACTTATACTATGTTATGCTTAGGGAAATAAATCGGTTGCATAACGGTACATTCTTTATCTTCCATTCATTATATTAGGTTTCTTGATCAATATGATAAGTTCTAGATCATCAAGAGTCCATCTAGAAATCTTGCAATATCAACCATTGGTCAAACCTCGAGTTAAAATACTCAAGCAGTGTGACGGTAGTGTACTGGGCCGTTACATGATGTGACGCTCCAGTATTGGGCCGTTACATTAGTTTGAATCCAAAACTAAGAAATCGGACTTAGTTGAATGTGACGGTCGTATATTGGGCCGTTACATGTGTCTGACAGTCCAATATAGATCCGTTACACTACTGATAATCAGAAAACATCGATAGTGTAATCTAATCACTTGGGTTTTAATGGTACAACCAACTCGGCATCCTAGTGGGAATCCCAGGCTCGCAGAGAATTACGGAGGCCTTGAAACAAGATTTCCTAGTCTATTGGAAGTAATATCCAATAGAGAGGTCTTCATATCCAAGAATAATGTTCCTATAGTGCAAAGTGTAACTAATGGACATATACCTGAATATACGCCATGTACTTAGAGAAATGACTCTATAGATAGAAAAGAATGTGTAACAATGTGAAACCAAGATAAAATCCCGTCAATACATCTTTGGAAAAATCATGATTTAGATACAAAACTATAGAGTTTAGCCAATGAAATTAGCATAACCTAAAATAACTCAAAATACTTTAATCATACAATTTCCTATCATGAATCAATTAAGAAACTCAAAGTCATGAAAATAAGGTTAAAACTTAATAACTAGGCTTATTTATAAGTAAGTTTGGCTGTCCTCGGTCCTATCTCGGTTTGACAGTAAACTGCACTCTGACGGTCTAGTATGGGCGCATCACAGGGCTGTGACGGTTTATCGTAGGACTGTTACAGTATTGTAACGCTCCTGTTATGGTGCGTCAGAGACAACTGAGAAACTTTAAATACAACAGGGGTTGTGACAGCTTATCGTAAGACCGTTACAGTCGTCTGACGGTCCTAGTATGATGCGTCAGAGTCCCCGTTAAAAATAAAAAGACTACGATTTGAAACCATGTTATGTTTTGAAAAGATTTACTACCCTAATCATGACAAAATGAAGTACAGGTCATCTAGATGCATAGGTTGCAGTGAATTAACAAGATAACATCTTTGATCTTTGATTAGGGCTAAGAATATGTATGTATACATGAACCCACTAAAACATGAAATTCATAGTCTATAATGAATGAAATCAAACACAATTAGAGGGCTTTTATCCCTAACAAGACGTTTTTGCCAATCATGAGATAACCTACCGCTTAACTAGGCTTTAAACTTCTAATTTGAGCTTTCAAGGACCGCCCTAGTTCCTCTCTTTTTGTGACTCTTCAGCAACTTCACGCTACCCTAGCTCCTCAGCCTCTTGACCTAAGGACGTGAAATTTTGAGGGTAAGAAGATGAAACTAAGGTGAACAAAAGGTTCTAAATAACCGAACTCTAATTACCTTGTTTAGATGTCCTAATTCCCTGATCTTCAGTGGCCTTTAGCTCTGATTCTAGGGTTACTATGGTCGAACCAGCAACTTTGGAAGCTTCAATCTCCTTGGTTGCTTGATCTCCTAGCATGAAATTTGGGAACTATTAGTCTAAAGTATACTAAACAAAATCTTCTAAAGAACTTACCTGAAATTATATCTCCTTACCTTGATTCTTCACGAGCCAAAAGTAAGGGTTGCTCAGTTCAGAACTAGGTCCTATTTATAGGGTTTTGAAGATTAGATTGATTCTAGAGTCCTTAATTTTCCAGAACCTAATCCCTAAGAGTCCTTAGTAATGTTATAAGCTCTCCCAAGTCGATCTCTTGTAGATAAGATCCCAAAGTTCTAATCTTTTTGCTCGTTCTTTCTTTCACGGAACTGTCAGAGTGTAACGCATCCAGACTGGTGTGTTACATGCTTGTAGCGGTCGCCCGATAGACCGTTACACCAAACGTATACAGAGTTTCAATTAAATAAAACTCTCTTGTTCATTTATCCTTATAATCATCTATAAAAATAATATTTATCTTTAAAATACGTGAATAAGTCAATTAACCTTCTAGAACATGGGCCAAACTTAATGGGCTTGGTCCATTAACTTTTTGGATTATCTTTAAATAGGCTAGGTTAATTATTTAACATAATTGGGCCTTATAATGACTTATTGATCTAATATTCTATTTATTAATTTATTTAGGCCTTTATAAATTTTTGAAAATAATTAAATATTCCAAGAATAATTTATAAAAATTCTGGGGTCTTACAACTATCAGGAGAGGAATCGACACAGGAAAAATAACAGGTCGACTCAGCTAGAAATCTGCTGACTGAAACAACGAAGCGGTCGCGGGACGGCCGCTATCTTCAGGTAGCGGTTGCCTCCTGGCCGCTATTATGACAATTCACAGAAAATGCAGAAAACACGAAGTGCTCTATAGACTTTTAGGTTTTTAAAGTACAACCAGCTCGGCGTCCTAGTGGGAATCCCAGGCTCGCGGAGACTTACAGAGGCCTTAAAATAAGATCACCTAGTCCCGCAAAAGGAATATCCGACGAAGAGGACTATCAAGTCGAATAGGTGTTCCTATCAAGTGTAAGTGATCTAATAGCAATCGTACTGGAGTACGTACTACGTGTGAAGTAACAAAATAGAAATAAGGTGAGAAGGGAATGTGCCAAAGCATAAATCCAAGTGAACTTAAGTCATGGAAATTTTCTTTAAGTACAAAATTATAAAGTTTTGGCATGAAATTAACATACATGAAAAATAAGTTTTTAGCACATGTTAACACTAACTATGAAGTCATGACATGATTAGGGACAGAAATAAACGAAATAAGGCATGCTTACTATCATATATAATAGGGTATAAACTGGGTTTGATCTGGTTACAGAAACTAGATAGCAGTTCGTTGAGCATTGCCACTTAGAAGAAACGGTCTCTGCAGGACCGCCTTCTATTTGCATTAGACAGAAGCAACATCTGACGTGCAGAGCCTATTTCTAAGGCATATAATGATATAACTAATAGAAAACGAGTAGGGAAAGCATGCTATCATGAAATTAAAGCATGAAAATGTGGGTAATGATCAGAAAGTTATTAGATTTTGTTTAAGGTTACATGGACATCATGCAGTAAAAACCCTATTGTGCAGTCATAGAAAAACATGAAATTCTCCGTGTATCATGCATGAAATCGAGCAAGGCTAGAGGGCTTTTACTCCTAGCAAGTTGTTTAACCCAATTGTGAGATAACCTACCTCTGGTATTGTCCCTAGATTTCGAATTTGTTGTCGGAAGAGAGCTCCCATTCCTGCGCGTTCTGTGTTAAAATAATGACTTCAAGACCTTCTAACTCCTCGACGGCTTGATCTCCTAGCACGGGATTTAGCAGGAAGTTACAAGATACTAAAGGAAACAAATAACCCTAAAGGACGAACTTGAAATAACGATATTATACCTTCGAATCACGCGATCCAAAATTAGGATTCGTGCAGGTCGAAACTGGGTCATATTTATAGGGAAAGACCTAGGGCTGAGGGATCAGATTGAAATAGAGTCCTTATTGAAGGTAGAATCAATCCCTAAGAGTCCTTAGGCAAGTTCTCCGGATCACATCGATCCTTGGTAATTGAGAGGATAAAAATCTAGACTTTCCTAGTCTTCTCAGTTTCCGTTTACGGAACCAGGTGGGGTCTGGTCTGGACCGCTACCTCCAGAAGGCGGTCGCGCGATAGATCGTGACTTGTCTGGGAGCTGGAATTTTAATTTAATTCAAACTCCTTCCTAATTATCCTCTAATTCCCCTATTTATCTACTTTAATTAGGGAAATATACCCTATTATGTTTCTAGGGTTGGGCTTGGGCCAAAAGACTTAAGTTGCTGATTTTACGGCCCATTTTAAGTGGGCTTAATCACTTGGTTATTAATTGGGCCTTTTTACCAAAGGCCTTAATCTATTAATCACTTAATTAGCCTATTCATCCTTTAAACCTTATTAATGCTTAAACAAATTCTATTTAATTTCTGAAAAAATCTAAAAAGTTACTAGATAATTATCAAGGTTGCTACAATGTAGAAGAGGATTTGCAAGTAGCGGCGGATTAGAGACCGTAGTTGTCTATCGCTAAATATTGATTGTCACATAGCAATGGGTGGTACATAATTTTTTTTCCGTCATTATTATTTGTGACGGATTAGCGTGAGATGAGCGACGAATTTTTCCTTGTAAAGGAGGTAAGAGTGATAGAATAGTGATGGTTTACGCACGAGATTTTCTAATTGGCAATTGGATTGGAGACTCCACTCTTCCATCACTAATCAACGACTGTCTACATGTAGCGATGGATTTCATACAGCTTTATTCCGTCTATAATATTAGTGACGTTTGTCATCAGAAATTTAGTATGTCGCTAATTAGCATTGAGAAAAGAGCGACGAACATAATCCATCACAAATTTGTCCTTAATATATCTCTGACACATTTTAACATTGATTAGCGACATACAATGTCCTTTTTTCTTGTAATGTTCAGATCTGTTTCATGGTGTAAGGTACTTGTATCTCAAGCAGATTTTTGATCCCCAGCCCACCTTCATCGATCGGTTTCTTAATATGTGTCCAGTGCAAGAAAAGGCGACATTTTTGATGATAAATTTTCGTCTGAAATCCATAAGATATTCTTCATCGGTAATTTCTGATGGCCACAATATCCATTGGAAATCCATCCAAAATTTCAAACGGATTCTTTAAAGGTGGAAATACGCTAGAAAATATTTTCAATGGATAGTTTTTATGTCAGAAATACTGTCAGAATATTTTCCTACAGATGGTATTTACGTCAAAAATATTGTTGGAATATTTTCCGACGGATAGTTTCTACCTCTGAAATACCGTTGGAATATTTTTCGACGAAAAAAACATCCGTCGAAAATGTCATCAGAAAAGTCATTTATTTTTTAAAAAAAATTACAAAATTCATATAAAAAAACCTATTTGAATAAAAATAAAATCACAACATCTACACATCATACTGACAAATAAAATAAATAATTATATAATTATATAAAAATATTTAAAATGAAATACTTTAATAGTATCAATTTTATTATAATATTATAAAATCAATCAACAAATATTCTCTGCATCCTCCATGTCGTCATCCTCCTCATCCTACACGTCCCCTCCGTCCCCACCCGCTAAAAGATCCTGTATTAAAAAAATAACATTAGATATATATGAATAAATAAAGAATATTATTTAAAAATAAATTAAATAATTTATTAACTTTAGTAAATTCGAACCAAGGTGATATATACATGAATTCTTTAAGTTAGTTCTAGAAGGGGTAATTTTAATGTCGAACCCAAACCAGATATCCAAATCGGATTGTATCAGCTCTCCCAAGTCACTCTCACCACCTATGTCATGTTGGAACAATCGACATGTTGATCAGACTAATATTTTAGAAATTGAACTTTTAAACCCAAGTTCTTTAATTTTAAACTAAGTGTATTCAGATAATGATATTTTGAGTATCGAGCTCAAACCGGATATCTGATTTCGATTTCGTCAGATCTCCCAAGTCACTCTCACCACCCAGGTTGCATTAGAATGATCAGCACGTCGATCAAGTCAGTACTTCAAATTTTTAACCCCCGAACCCTAGTTCTCTAATTTAGTTTAAACTAAATTAGTTCTGAATTGGATACTTTTAACGCTGAGCTCAAACCGGGTATCCAAATCAGATTCTGTCAGCTCTCTCAAGTCACTCTCGTCACCCATGTCGTGTTGAAATAATATGCACATCGATCAGACTGGTATTTTAGATTTTGCACCTTCGAACCAAGTTTTTTAATTTTGTAGTAAGTATATTCAGATAATGCTATTTTGAGCATCGAGCCCAAACCAGATATCTTATTTGGATTCTGTCAGCTCTTTCAAGTCACTCTCACCACCCAAGTCATGTTGAAATGATCAGCATGCCGATCAGGCCGGTGTTTTAAATTTTAGATCCCCGAACCTTAGTACTCTGATTTGTTTTAAATTAAGTTAATTCTGAATTGAGTAATTTTAACATCGAGTCCAAATCGGGTATCCAAATCTGATTCTGTCAGCTCTTTCAAGTCACTCTAACCACCCAAGTAGTGTTAGAATAATCGGCACACCGATCAGACTAGTATTTTAGATTTTAGACCTCCGAACCTAAATTCTTGAATTTTAAAATAAGTCCATTCAGAGAATACTATTTTGAGTATCGAGCTCAAACTGGATATCCGATTTAAAATTTGTCAACTTTCCCAAGTCACTCGTCACCCAGGTCGCGTTGGAATGATCGGCACACTGATCAGACTGATATTTTAAATTTTGGATCCCTGAACCCCATTTCTCTAATTTGTTTTAAACCAAGTTAGTTTTAAATTAGGAAATTTTAGTGCCAAGCCCACTCTGGGTATTCAAATCGGATTCTGTCAGCTCTCCCAAGTCACTCTCACTAGTCAGGTCGTGTCGAAACAATTGGCACGTCGATCAGATTGATATTTTAGATTTTGGACCTCGAAACTCAAGTTCTTTAATTTTAAACTAAGTACATTCAGATAATGTTACTTTGAGTATCGAGTCCAAACCGGATATCCGATTTAGATTTCGTCAGATCTCCCAGGTCACCCTCACCACCCAAGTCACGTTGGAACGATCGACACGAAACTTAACACCATCGGAAAATCCATCAATATTCTAATTTTATGACGTGAATTTTTGATAAATAAAAATATGTTCGGAATATTGTCAAAAATTCTGACAAATTTTTTGACAGAATTTAATCTGTCAAAAATTTCGATGGAAAAAGCATCTGTCGGAAATGCCCACGGACTTTCGTATAGGGTATTATCCGTAAGAAGTTCGTGTCCCTACTACCATAATTTCTTGTAGTGACGTCCATGGTATCCGGTGTCTCTTACGGTGACCCTCGTATCTACCGTGGTTGAAATTTGCACAATTTTTTCCAGCAGAGGTAATTATTGTCTTTGGCAAGCAAATAGCGCCACTGGTATACAGTGGGATTGAGCTGGGGGCCGACTTGATGGACGGAACTCCTATCAGCTTGGGACAAAAGTTTGGATCGGCAGGTTGCTAGTTTAGAGCATATTTTATCAAGTAGGTACGTACTTGTAATGGATCACCTTTGTCGGACCAGCTTGTACGTAGAGACTATGTATTGTCACGAAGAGATAACCTGATGTATAACTATTACATGGGCTTGACAAGTTGCTAATTAAAGTGCATGATTACCTCAATCTAGACTAGCAGCATCATATGTTTTTATTAACTTCTGTAGGAAGATAAGTGGACAAATCGCTGTAGATGATTAAGGAGCAACTTTGAAGAGGATCTATAAACATGGACAGTTTTTCCTCTTTTTTTTTGTTTTCCTGGAAGGAGAAATAGAGTCTTCTAAATTTTGAAGGTGGGCATTGAAACAAAAATAATAGTGTCAACTGCACCATCATCAAAGACATATGAAATGCTTCATAATCACTAATATTTCATATTCATAAACCTTTTCTTTCACGAGGTGGGTGCTACGACAGAATGAGATTAATTAGATGTAAAGTACGTGACGGAATTATATTGTTGAAATCAACAAAAATAACAACAAATAAATACAAATAAATGAGTTTAGAAAAGGCCCGTCGTGTCAAAACGTGTAATCGTTCGAACTAAGAGATCTATTGTCATCTAACGTGCGGGTCTCGCGGCAACAGCCTCTTAGAGATACGACGACTATCGGGTTGGGGATCCCTTCTCTCCCGTCATCACGTCCTTGTAGAGAGCTTTACGAATCTCGATCTAGCTTTCAAGAACTCAACAGAATAAAATGAAGAGGAATAAGAAAGAAGAGGAAGGTAAGGATTGCATGACAGAAACAATAGCTCTCTCACGGTTTAACACCCTTTTCGTAGCAACCAACGGCATGCATTAGAGAGAGGAGCGTCTATCAATGACGCTCCTCAAACAGCTCTTTACCCAATTGTCAACAGAAACATAGCAATTTTAATAGGCGGTGCAATAATCAATGTTCGGTGCCTACTCTCACGAAAGTCACCTTCATGCACATTAATGAATAGTAAGTAATAGTGACAGATGGTGGAGATTTTCTAATCACACGAAAAAGTCTAACAATCTCCCACATTATTTAAAACCTTCAAATCTTCTAAAGTAAAATAATTAATAACCAGAAGATTGTTGAGTCTTTTATACTATGCAATGAGTGAAAATACCTTTCGGTTTGAATTTTCACTTAGTGATATTTGAGATTATCTGTGAGAACGCTTGATTGACTATATCTTGAAGTAGGTCTCATGGTTCAGACTTTTCCAAATTCACACACAATATAGCCCAATCGAGATTCTAGACAGGTTGCGCTATTAATGGCCTTGCGTAGGTATCTCATGTGTGTTTTAGAAGATAGCCACATCATATAGTCGCGGCCTCACAACTCCACACATGTCAGTGAATCTTTCAAGGGGTGTGAGCAAGACAACACCCTACCTCTTGGGTCTTGAATTCATTAAGAGTATATACTCATCCTCACCCCCTGCTTCTTAAGTGAGCACTAGTGCCATAGGGATCTTGATGAGAGCAAAATACAATAGTGCTGCACATAGTGACCTATCAAGTTTTTTTATACCCATTGAACCTCCGTGAGATTGGATTGCCACCGTGGTAACTTATTATTTTTATCGGCTCAATCCCACCCCCCTCGACGATTTTGAAACCACCGTTCTAGATAAACCTTTTATGAATACATTTGCAAGGTTTCTTTCTGATTTCACAAAACTTAAGGCTATCAACTGTTGATTCATTTTCTCTCTTATCGACTTGTGTCGCACTTTCAAATGCCTATTCATTTTCGCATCAATATTAGCATGCATACATTTATCAATTGCTGATTTACAATCACATCAAATAGATATTTAAGGTAAATGACATGTCATCAATGGAATATCAATCAAAAGATCTTTCAACCATTCAGCTTCTAAGCAGATAGTGTCTAGTGCAATCAGTTCAAATTCTATTGTACTTTTAGCTAACACAGTTTGTTTGGAGGATTTTCAAGATATTGCATCTCCTCTTAAGAGGAAGATAAAACTTGATGTGGATTTGACATCTAGGGAATCATGAATCTAGTTTGCATCACTATATCCCTCCAACACAGAGGGATAACCCGTGTAGTGTAGTCCATAAGTCATAGTGCCTTTTAGGTGTCTGATGACTCTTTCTAAGGCATTCCAGTGACTTTCATTAGGGTTAATAGTGTATCTACTGAGCTTGTTAACTTCACAAGCAATATCAGGCCTAATGTAGTTTGTAAGAAATCCATGTGATCCTATGATCTATGCATATTCATTTTACAACACTGGATTTCCTAATTAAGTTCTTTTTTAGGTGTACACTAGTGTCATACGGAGTGGATATAGGTTGACAGTCTATATGATAAAACTTCTTAAGGATTTTATCGACATAGTGAGATTGTGATAAGGTTATTCCACCCGAGTTTCTTGTGATTATAGTGTTTAGAATTAAGTCAACTTCACCAAAATCTTTCATGTCAAAGTTTTGAGAAATAAATTATTTTACTTCCTTCACAACTTGCATGTTAGATCTAAAGATCAAAATGTCATCGACATATAGGTACAAGATCATAATATTTTCACCAAACATTTTATGGTACACACATATATCAGTTTAGTTAGTTTTAAAACCATAAGAAAGAATGGTTTGATCGAACTTTTTGTGCCATTGTTTGGGTGCTTATTTTAGATAATAAAGAGATCTAATTAATTTACATACTGTCTTTTCTTGACCTGAGATAATGAAGCCCTTACGTTGATCCATATAAATTTCTTCTTCTAATTCACCATTTAAGAAATTAGTTTTTACATCTATTTGGTGTATGACTAATTTGTGTATAGATGCATAAGGCAATTAAGATTCTAATGATGGTGATCCTAGCTATAAGAGAATATACATTAAAATAATCTATGTTAACCTTTTGTGTAAACCCTTTGGCGACTAATCTAGCCTTATACTTATCAACTGATCCATCTGGTTTTAATTTCTTCTTAAAGATCCATTTACATTTAATTATCTTGCAACTAGGAGGTAAATCAGTTAAAATTCAAGTATTGTTTTGGATTATTGAATTCATTTCATTATCTATGGTTTCCTTCCAGAAAGGTGAGTCCATAGAGTTCATGACATTAGTATATGAGATTGGGGAGTTTTCTATTAATAATGCATAAAGATCATCAAAAACCTTTTCAGTTCTTACTCTTTTACTTCTTCATAGTTTTGTGGGAACTTCTTCTTCTTTTCTAGGGCCAGTGAGGTAAGAGCTAGAGCCAAGTTCATTATTTCCTATATTAGTTTTAACTTTTGATTTAAAATGAAATATATTTTCATAATAAACTACATCTCTAACCTCAATTATAGTGTTGTTGGATATATTGCTTATTTCAAAATTAATTATAGAAATATATTAGTGTTGCTAGAAAGTTTATCTGCATTATTGTTTGAAGTATATCCTATGAATATATTATCTACCATTTTAGGTCCAATTTTGTTCTTATATTTTCATATCCTTTTACTTTTGAAAAGTATCCCCACACTTTGAGAAAATTTAAGTTAGGTTTTCTACGTTTCCAAATTTCATATGGAATGGAGTCATTTTTTCTGAAAGGAATTCTATTTAAAATAAAATAAGCCGTTAAAAGAGCCTCTGCCTCACAAGTTCTCTGGTGATCCAGAGCTGATTAACATTGAATTAACCATATCTATTAGTGTTCTATTTTCCTTTCAGCTACACCATTGGATTGGGAAGAGTAAGGGGCAATCACCTCATGTATTATTTCATTTTCTTCACAAAACTGGGTGAGTGCAAGAGAGTATGGGGCAGTGACCTCATGTATTAATTTTATTTTCTTGTTGATTTTCAGCTTCAGCCTTATAAGTTTAAAATTTATTTAATACTTCATCTTTGGTTTTGATTAGGTAGAGATAATAATATTTAGATAGATCATCAATGAATGTTACAAAATATTTGTTGTCACCTCTAGAGATCCATCTAGCATCACACACATCGCTGTGTATTAGTTCTAAGACATTACAATCTCTATCAACTGTTTTAAATAGTTGTTTGGATAATTTTACTTCAACACAGATCTCACATCTATCATGATGTTGGATGTCCATCCTAGGGATTAAACTTAACCTTATTAGTCTTTTAATTAAATTATAATTAACATGTCCCAATCTTGAATGCCATGTATTAGAAGATTCAACATTTAAAACATGTGATTATTCATTCGAAGAAGATGAAGGTACATTCAGTTTGAAAAGACCATTACTCATAAATCCTTTTCCAATGAGGGAAAGGCCTTTAATTATTACAACTTTATTTGATTCAAAAACTAACTTAAAACCCTACTGCACTAAGAGTGATCCACTAATGAGGTTCCGCCTGATGTCAAGAACATGGTGAATGCCGTGAAGGGTTAATGTATTGTCTGGAATCAACTTCAGATCTACTCTCTCAATTCTTAGCACATGCGTCTCTACATTGTTGTCCATCATCACAGTTCTAGCACCCGAGTTTTGATAAGTGGAAAGCCAAGAGCGATCAGCACATACATGAATGTTAGTTTTGGTGTCAATCCACCAATCAATAGGATAATAGGTCGAGTTCACTTCAGGGTTTAAGAGAACTTATCTAAGAGTAGGTTCAGATGCTCCAACACATGCAATTACCATGTTGACTTGAGGGCCAATTGGAAGACGATCATTTTTTTCATCTTTCGGGATGATATCTTCCGAAAATAGCATTGAAATGCTAGATAGTTTGTTCACCCGCATATATAGTAGTAGCGCTCTCCATTGTTCTCATTTGGTTTCTTATTTTGAGGATTTGGGTTTTGAGATTTTTTGTTATGGAATTGGTGGTGATTTTTGTTGAAATGGTTGCGCTTTGAAGGAAACGATTTTTTTATGAATTTTAAATGATTTATTTTCAACTATGTTGGCTTTGGGTTTGTAGTTATGAGTAAAGACCTCTCTAAGTTTATGCTGCTCCTCTACTCTAATGGCACCAAACACTTGGGAAAGACTGAGATTACCTTGAGTATGACTTAGTGTTTTAATGAAATCAGATTAGGAAGGGGGTAATTTATCCAATATGCAGACGACTTGGAATGATTCATCTAGTTGGAATCCTATGGCTCTCAATTGGTGGGAAATAGCCTCAAATTCATAGATTTTTTGTCCACAAACTTAAAATTGTTAAAGTCTGAGGCCTTGAACTGCTTGATGCCATCATCATCAAGGCCATATTTGGCCTCTAAGGTATTCCACAGCTCACTAGCATTCTTAGAGCTGTAATATAGGTCATAGAGGTTGTCACGATCAGATAGAGCACCTATGATTCTATGGAGGCAATAATAATCAACTTCTTGAGAGTTTAAGGAGGTGGAAGGCTCCGAATCAACATAAGAACAGGAAGAACGAGTTTGAACTCATCGAGTGGTGTTATGGAAGGATCATGAGCCACGACTCTCTGTGGCACTCTCGTTAATGGTTGTGAACTACCCAATAGTGGTCAACCAAAATCTCATTTGATTTTGTCACATCCTAAAATTTCCCTCATTTATTTTTTTCAATTTGACACTAATGGTGTCCTTGGTCATTAGGTTGGCCATTTGAGAATAGTGTGGGATAAACACAATCTTGAAATAAAATGTTTTGTGTTTTTATCAATACACTTGAATTTATAAATAATCAATTCCCACAAAGTAACTAATAAGTCAAAGCTTAGTAAAGGCACAACACAGCTTAATAACAAGAAGGAATAATAATAATAATTCCCCTTTTATTCAGTGGGTAATAAATTTTTAGATTTTTATTTTAAGCTAATATAATTAATGAGTTTATGTAAAGTAGTAAAAAATACTACTTTATAGAATTTTATTTTCAAAAATTGGACTAAATATTTTTCTGCAAATAGAAATGATTTTTTTCATAATTTATTTTTTGAAAACAGAACTTATTTACTTAAGCGGGATCAATATTAAGAATTTTTTAATTTTTTAAAAATAGAAATAATTCCATTAAACTTTTGGAAATATAGAAAAGTTCTGACAAGACAACAATATCTTATTTCCTGTGAACAACAGTAAATTTTTAGAAATTAATTTATAGTAAATAGAAATTATTTCATACATAAATGAGTTTCAGAATTGTAGTTTTTGAAAAATAGAAATAACTATTTTTTGAAAACAGAGTTTGATCAGAAATTCATTTTATGTAAATGGAATTCGGAAACTAAGTTTCTGTAAATAGAAGTAATTTATAATAGAAATATAATTTCAGAAATAACATAAACAAGATATACATAAATATTTTATTTTTTGGAAACAAAAAAAATATTTCACAGACTGCAAACAACGTCTACGCAAGAAGACGCTCAAGGTTGTATGAAGAACATGCCCCGAGCCATGTGTACAACGGAAGTAACTTGGGGAAACGTGGACAGTCAGTAATACGCCTCAAGTTAGCAATATAAATCACGCAATAACATCCGCATAAAGTGGAATGCATAATAACTGACCAAAAATCTAACTTTTATTGATAATAATCAAAGTACATGAACACTTGACTCTCTTTTGATATAATGACAACTAGACTCAATAAAAATGAAAATTACATAGTATGACACAATAAAATAAAAATTACATGATGTGACTCTAGACTACTTAAATTCTCGTGACACTCTAAGTCTTCTCTCATGCCTTTAATCATCACTCTCGGACCCATCACTAGCATAGTCTGAATCCGACTCACTTGAATTTCTTGAAAAGATTGGAAAAGTAGATATGGGCACACTTATCCAGTAGGTATCTTCGTAACATTTTTGTTGGTCTCCGGGGTAGGCGAGTGGACCAGAAGGGGGGTTGAATTGTCCCCCATGTGATATGGCAAATTAAAGTCTTACGTAGCAGAATTAACAAGTTTGACAAGATTAAAAGAAATAAACTAAACAAAGTAATTGAAGTTCACTCAATCTCTTCCATGTCACTCGATCATGTAAAAGATTATGCAAGTAAACACGTCATACAATAAAATCTAAGCAATTAAGATTCACTCATGTAATTAGGATTCGCTCATACTCATCGATCACACATGCATTGAATTAACGATTAAATATCACAATAAAGCAAATCACAATGCACACCACAAGACACAAAGATTTTTAAGGTCGTTTGGGACCACGACGGGCTCCCTACGTCCACCCCTTACCATACCGGTAAGGCTTCACTCGGGGATGAATCCCCAACACGGAGATGACGCTTCAATACACACATGGGGATAAATCCCCACGAGGAGAACTCTCCTCACGCTGCAGACACAGCAACATGGGGACGAACTCCAAACGCTCTGGATCGTAAGTCCAGCAACACACACACACACACATTGCAACAACCGCAGCACCATAGACACACGACCGTTCACAAACGGTCACACACACACAATATTTCTAGTTCATAAATAAACACAAATATTCAATCATGCTCAAACCCAAAATATAGAGCATAGAGCACATCACAAACAAGATAGAAAGGATGTAGAAAATGTTCCCCCTTTGATTTCCAAAGCCAATGGATGTTGATGTTTGACTCTCGGATCGGATGATGGTGATTCTTACGTCCTCTTGTTCCTCTCGTCGATCCGCTCCTTTTCTTCTTCTTCCATGAACTCTAGAAGCTCCTTGGAGTAGATGAAATCTGTGACGACCCGAGGATCCGAGTACCGGAAAGGAACCGGCGCTTCTCGAATCTCGGCCCGCCAACCCACGAGCCCGAAGACTCGGAAGGGTAGAAAGGAGTGGTGTGGGGTATAAGAGAAGCTGCAACGTCCACAGAGATAGCACAATAATCTAAAATAAAATGCACATAATAATATAAATAAATTAACTGCTACAAGGTCCACAGTGTCTCATGTCCAAAAGAAAGTACAGTCAACAGGAAAGAAAGTACAACTACACGGGGCATCCCCCGGCGTACAACAACACGGGGCATCCCCCGGAGTACAACTACGAGGGGCATCCCCCGGCTCTGGCAGACTGGCAACTAACCCTGGCTAGAAGACCCCCGCTGAAACTCGGCCGCGCCTCCCGCCGACCCCGCCTCACCTGAAGAGCAGGGGTGAGCCTCATCTCATTGGCCCAGTAGGGATCCCGCGAACCCCCACCTCGCACGAAAAACGAGGAAGAAGAAGACAACCCTACCAACTGAGAGTACGGTAGAACCGAAAAGCTAAAGTAAATAAACGGAAAAGTCATCTACTCTAACAGTACCGTAGTACGGAACCTCGGTCCAACAAAACACGAGTCCACGCCTGCCAGTGAACAGGAGCACCATCCACAAGAAGAACGACCGGATGCGTCCCCTGACGTCTTACACCGCGTCACAAGTGTCTAGCTACAACGCCCCGGGCGTGAGACTCAGACACGCAACAAGTACCACAACAAGGACTAGCTGGGGTCGCACTCGTCAGTGCGTGCCCTAAGTCCCCAACTACGTGTGCACACACAGACCATCTGCTCTAGGTCGGGTCCTCTAGCTGGTTTTCCCCCCCACCGGACTCTGGTGGCAAAGGCAAGGGGCCCTACGGTAACCAGCCTAAAAATCGCGTCACACTGGGTCTCGCTCTCCACCACTCCCAGGTGGGTCCGCACACGCATGCGCAGAAAGCTACGACTAGTGGACAGGTCACTGGAAGTAAGGACTAATCCACGGAAACCACCGACCAAGCACTAGCACAGACTCTCGATGATCCTACGGTAGGTACGGAAGCCGGGGACACGCATGAGGTCCGACCGTCCCTCAAGTCACGCGGCACTCCTGTCTAGGTAACTGATTCTCCGAGGAACCCCGGGCGCCCCTGTGGCTCTCACTGGGTGCCCACGGCATCCCTAGGGCCACGCCACAACCGGGTCCAAAACTCATCCAACCGGAGGTCACGCTACCCGCAAAACGCGGTTCGGGGAAGGGAATAGGTCGCGCTAGGTATCCCTAGCGCAACACCAAAGAACGCGCTAGCTTTGGCTAACGCGATCTTCCATGTCGCGCTGCCCAAGGCTAGCGCGTTCAATTTGAACGCGCTAGTCTTGGATAGCGCGATCTGGAGATCGCGCTACCCGAACCAGGTGCGTTCCCCCACCGCCTTACTGTTCGTCTTCTCCGACGGACACGCTCGGACGACACGGCGCGTTCATCAAGAACGCGCCACTGGACTATAGCGCGACATCGGGCCGAGCCCGGTTCGCGAACTACGGCCGGAAATCACAAAACCACGCCCATTCACCCCCTTTGGTGAAGGGAAAACAATGGGGAATCACCCCACAACGACCTAGCATGCATCTAGAGCCCCCAAATCGATCAAAAACCCCACGAATCGACGGATCCGGCGCTCAAACCCCAAACATGGAAATAACCCTCCCGGCATGAATCTAGCCCCTCTCGGCCTCTCCACGGCCTAGAAATCACGGGGAATGCTAGAAAGAGGGTAAGGATTCGTCCCCCTACCTCAAGGAAGCTCGAAATCCACCGAATCACCGCCGATCTTCAAATCTAGCTCAACCACGAACTCCACAACCACGCGCCAATGGGGGCACCGCCGCGATCCTCTCGCCGCCGCCGTCGTCACCGCGCTGCCGCTAAGGTCCACCACCCGTCGCCGGAGGGGAAGGGGCCGCCGCGAGGTTCCAACGGGCAAGGAGGGGAAAAAGGGGGGTGACCGTTGCGCGCTCACGGGAGGGGGAAGAAGGAAGAAGAAAAAGGGAAGAAAAAGAAAAAGAAAATGCTTTAAATAGAAAATCCGAAAAATGCCAAAAATACCGAAAAATAGAAAAATACACCTCCTCGACCGTCTCGACACGCTGATCGCAACGGTACCACTCGCGGGCTGGTGAACGACCCGGTTTATCCGCTACAGGGTTCCGAAGGACTCGCCGAAACCCGTACGCGGAAATCGGAAAATGCGCACGGAAAAGTCGCGGACACACTCCGGCCCTCCGAAACGACTCCGGATCGCGCCGATCCGAACACGAAAGATGTCCGAAACGAAATTTTGGACACAACAGGGTCGAACACCCTGACAAACTAGATCCGGGACCCATAACGAAGGATCCGAAAGATCCGGGACATTACATCCCTCCCCCCTTAAACGAATTTCGTCCTCGAAATTCAAGGATAAGGCATAAGGACGGGGGAAAGACTCACACAAACAAATAAGGATACAACTCTCGCATCTCATCCTCGTGCTCCCAAGACGCCTCGCCGCCAGAATGACGCTGCCAGACCACCTTAACCAGAGGGATAACCTTGTTTCGCAGGCGCTGCTCTCGCCGATCCTCAATGCGAACAGGAAACTCTGGAAGGGACAGATCTGGGGTCACCTCGGGCTAAACGGCATCCTCGAGAACATGAGAATCATCGGGCATGTACTTCCGAAGCATCGACACGTGGAACACATCATGCACGGCGGAAAGCTCCGGAGGTAGCTGCAACCGATAGGCAACTTCCCCAACACGCTCAACGATGGGAAAGGGACCAACGTAGCGGGGACTCAACTTTCCACGCCTACCAAAGCGCATCACACCCTTCATGGGAGACACTCTCAAGAAAACTCGATCTCCCACAGCAAAGCTGAGGGGTCGCCTCCTCCGATCGGCATAACTCTTCTGCCGGCTCTGAGCTGCCAACATCTTCTGCCGAACGAGATGCACCACCTCAACGCACTGCTGCACCAAATCTGGTCCGGTCAAGGCACGCTCGCCCACCTCGAACCAATCAAGCGGAGTCCGACAAGGTCGTCCATACAACACCTCATAGGGAGCCATACCGATGCTCGAATGATAGCTGTTGTTGTAGGCAAACTCCACTAATGGCAGATGGTGGGTCCAACTCCCCTGCCACTCTAAGCAACACGCTCGCAGCATGTCCTCCAAAGTCTGGATGGTCCACTCAGACTGACCGTCCGACTGAGGATGATAGGCCGAGCTGAATGCCAACTCGGTGCCTAGAGCCTTCTGGAAGCTCCTCCAGAATCCAGAAGTGAAACGGGGGTCACGATCGGACACGATAGAGATAGGAACTCCATGCAACGGGACGATCCGCTCCACATACAACCGGGCCAAACGCTGCACGCTCCAACTGACCTTGACCGGCAGCAATCGCGCCGTCTTCGTCAATCTATCCACTAGCAACCAGATACTATCCTCCCCACTGGACGTCCTCGGTAATCCAACCATAAAATCAGTGGTCACATGGTCCCACTTCCAAGCAGGAACATCCAAGGGTTGAAGTGTGCCTCCTGGTCGCTGGTGCTCTGCCTTCACCTGTTGACAGGTCAAACACTTGGCCACAAATTCCGTCACATCTCTCTTCATGCCAGGCCACCAAAACTGCCTCTTCAGGTTCTGGTACATCTTAGTCGATCTGGGGTGCACGGCATATCGACTCCCATGAGCCTCATGCAAAACCGTACGCCGCACCTGCCCCTCGGCCGGAACGTACAACCTACCTCTGAATCTCACAGCTCCATCCTCACCAAACTCCACCTCGGCCATCGACAGAATACGGGGTAGCTCGGGGTCCGCTCGCTGGGCCTCAGTCACCTGTCGACGCACCGCGGGCGTGACAGTCAGACTCACAAGGACAGCCGAACCCTGGTCCTGCGGGACCTTGAGTCTAAAAGTCATGGTCGGAACCTGCTCCCAAAGCTTCCACTTCCTCAACAACATCTGACTGACCGTTACCCTCCTGCTCAGAGCATCAGCCACGACGTTCATCCTGCCAGGCTGATAAGACAAAGTGACGTCATAATCCTTCATGTACTCCATCCACCTCCTCTATTTGAGGTTAAGGTCCTTCTGCGTAAACACATACCTCAAACTCTGATGGTCAGTGAAAAGCTCAAACCTCTCGCCGTACAAATAATGCCTCCAGATCTTCAGAGCGAAGATCACCGCTGCCAACTCAAGATCATGAGTAGGGTAGTTCGCCTCATGTGGCTTCAACTGCCGCGACGCATACGCCACAACTCTCCCATGCTGCATCAACACAGCACCGAGGCCTACCCCGGAAGCATCTGTACACACCACGAAACCACCCGAGCCAGATGGCAACACCAAAACCGGAGCAGTGGTAAGCAATCTCTTCAGCTCCATGAAGCTCTGTTCACACTCCCCCGTCCAGACAAACTGCACCTCTTTCCGCGTAAGCCTGGTCATCGGGGCCGCAATACGAGAGAAATCCTGAATAAACCGCCGATAATAACCTGCAAGCCCCAAGAAACTTCGAATCTTTGTGACAGAACTCGGCCTCGGCCACTGCACCACCGCCTCGACCTTGGCCGGGTCCACGGAAACACCATCACCAGAAATAACATGCCCCAGAAAATGCACCTCTCGGAGCCAGAACTCACACTTACTGTACTTGGCATACAACTGGTGATCGCGCAGGGTCTGTAATACCGCTCTCAAATGCTGTACATGCTCCTCAGCAGACCGCGAATACACAAGGATATCGTCCACAAACACGACCACAAACTGGTCCAAGTACGGACGAAACACCCTATGCATCAAGTCCATGAATGCTGCGGGGGCATTGGTGAGCCCGAACGGCATCACCAAGAACTCATAATGCCCATACCTCGATCGGAACGCCGTCTTCTCCACGTCTGACTCTCGGATCCGTAGCTGGTAATAACCCGATCTCAAATCGATCCTTGAAAACACCTGGGCCGACTGAAGCTGATCAAACAAGTCATCAATCCGCGGCAACGGATACCTGTTCTTGACAGTCACCTGGTTTAACTGACGGTAGTCGATGCACAGCCTCAAACTACCATCCTTCTTCTTCACAAACAATACCGGCGCACCCCACGGGGAATAACTAGGACGAATATACCCCTTGGCCAGCAACTCCTGCAACTGCGCCTTCAGCTCTCGCAACTCAGCAGGCGCCATCCGATAAGGGGCCTTCGACATAGGCGCCGTACCCGGCACCACCTCAATCACGAAATCAATCTCTCGCTGCGGTGGCATCCCTGGTAGCTCCTCGGGGAAAATATCAGGAAACTCGCACACGATAGGAATGTCCTCTACCTCAGGGCCCTGCCGCTCGACCAAAACCACGGATGCGAGAAAACCCTGACAACCTGCATCAAGCAAACGATGCGCACGGAAAGTCGAAATAAGCAAGCGGGAAGAGGAAGACCGAATACCTTGAAAATAGAAGGTGGTGTTGTGTTGTGCCCCTGTGTGTGGTTTTGATGATGACTGACATACCATGAGTCACACTGAGGTGTGCTAGATGACTGATTCACTGCTTGAATATCTGATTGTTTGCTTGAATAACTAATTCATGAATATGGCTAGATTGGGGCAACATAGTGGCTAATTGTTTGCTGTTTGCATTGGGCTAAGTATATACAACGTCAGCTCATGCCTTGTCTTAGACAAAGTCTATACAATGGCTTTGGGTCTCCAAGTCTATACAGCCTTTTGCTTCGCCAAAGTCTGTACATTGGTCTGCATAGGCTAAGTGTTTACATTGTCAAGTACAATCATGCACTGGTCATGTAGTCTGTACAGCGTGAAGTCTATACTTTGGCACTGTAGCCTACTCGTGCAAGTCTATACCTTGGACTGTTCTTCATGTCTGTACATCAGATTGTACATCATCTTCGCGTTGTTTCTGTACTTGAGTTTTCGTGTTGTTTCCCCTCACTAACACAAAAAGATCTCGTGTTGTATGAGCATACAACACTTCGTGTTGATTTCCATGCGTGACAGGAAAGCTTGTATGAGGTTAGACTTCGTGTCGTTTCCCTTGTCTTCATCTTCGTGTTGTTTTAGTGTCTACGTCTCCGTGTTGTTTTTATGTTTCTGTCTGAGTGTTGGTCTTTCGTTTTTGACTTAGTGTCTTTCTCGCCTTGACCACACTTCGTGTCGATTCTTGGTTTTCTACACCCCGTGTCATTTCACCTCGTGCTGTTCTCACTGTCGTCGTGTTGTTTTCACCGCGTGTCGATTATTGTTTTTCACTTAGTGTTGTTTTCACTTCGTGTCAACTTCACTTCGTGTCGTCTCTTTGTACTTCGTCTTCATGTTGTTTTCAACCCGTGTCGATTACTGTTTTTGACTTCGTGTTGATTTCAACCCATGTCAATTCTGTTTTGTCTTTGTGTCGTTTTCACTCCGTGTCGAAACCTGTGTTTCATCTTCGTGTTGTCTTCACCCCGTGTCATTTTTTCAGACTTCGTCTCCGTGTTGTTTTCATAACTTCGTGTCGTGTTTGTTACACCTCGTGTCGTTTTCCGTTTTGTGTCTTCGTGTCGTTTTTGTTCTTCCTAGACCTTGTGTCTTTCTTGTGTTGAAACCACACTTCGTGTTGGTTTCTGTTTTGTCTCCATGTATCTCGTGTCGTTCTTCTTTTTACCTCGTGTTGTTTTATAACTTCACTTCGTGTCGTTCTCGCTTTAACCACACTTCGTGTTGCTTTACGTAGACCTTGTGTCTTACTTTGTTTGCAAACACTTCGTGTCGGTTTCTGCTGTCACCCCGTGTTGTTCTCGTGTTATCGTTTATGTCTGTGTGGTCTTACTTCGTGTTACTTACTGTTGTACATCGAGTCCTTACTGACTTCGTGTCGTTTTCCCTATTGTGTCCTCGCGTTGTCTCCGTGTCGTTGCTATTTGTCACTTCGTGTTGTTTCGTTTTAACCTCGTTCAAGTTTCTTCTAAAGTACTGTTCTTCTGATAATCTATACAGAGGTGTTCCTTAAATTGATTACTTATCCGATACTCTGTTTTACAGGTGCTCTAATCGTGAAGCAGTATGTGATACAAGGCTGCATCTGGCACGTGATCCAAGATGCAGAGGAGCCTCCACGTGGTCCGAAATATTAGGGCAGGAAACGTGGGAGGCACACGCGTTTTGTGCCCTATCCACCTACTGCTGCTGCTATATATAGGAGCCTTCGTCCACAGATGGAGTGTGATCGAGTTGGCGAGAAGAAAACTCTATACAGAGAGCCACGATCCAGACAGAGAAGAAGAAAAAGAAAAGAAGAAGAGAAAGATAGTGAGAAAGAGAAAGAAAGAGAGATTGAGTAAGAGATCGAGATAGCAGAGTGTGAAGAGAAGAAGAGGAAGAAGAATAGAGAAGAAGAGAGAGATAGAGTGATAGAAGCTTCAACAGAAGATCTGTTCCTGCTGAACCGTGGATCAAATCCAGGCCAGCCAGCTCCTGCGAGAGCCACATTTGTTTTTATCTTTTCAACTTTCTGTTGCTGGTTTCGTTTGTCTTTTCATCTATTTACTTGCTGTATTTCCGATCCTCTGTAGAGAGGTCGGGGTTCCTCCTGTGGGTTCAGGAGAAGGGAGACTTTGTGTCTTCGGTTTGCAAGTAGCTGGGTGCTACTTGTGGTTGGTACCCTCCGGTGTGGAGGAAGAGAGACTTCCGTCTCTAGTTGCCTTTGACAGGGTGTCATCGGTTGTTTCCCTCCGGGTTGGAGGAAGGGAGATTTATCTCCGGTTGTGCTTCCCTCTGGGGTTCAGAGGAAGAGAGACTTGGGTCTCTAGGTTCCCCTCCAGGTTGGAGGAAGGGAGGCTTGTTCCTCCGGCTCTGGGCTTGTGAGTAGCAAGTCCGGTGGTTCCCTCCGTGTGTAGAGGAAGAGAGACCGTGTGTCTCTGGTTTCCAAGTGGCTGGAGTCACTTGTGGGTTCCTCCTGTTTGTTCAGGAGAAGGGAGATTGCTATCTCCGGTTCTGGGCTTGTGGATTCAAGTCCAGGGGTTTCCCTCCGGGTCTGGAGGAAGAGAGACCGCGTGTCTCTGGTTTGCTAGTGACTAGTGTCACTAGTGGTTCCCTCCGGTTGGGAGGAAGAGGGGAGGTTGTTCCCCTGGTCAAGCTGTTTGGCAGCGTTTGTTGCAGACTGAGTCTGCTGTTTCTAGCGTGAGCTAGTGGAAACCACACTCGGTTTGAGTGTGGGGTGGATGTAGGTCTGGAGGACCGAACCACCTAAAAACCCCTTGTGCATTGTGGTTTGATTTGTTCATTTGTGCTTCCGCTAGATGAATGCATAGGGGCGCTCTAAGCGTTTGGCTTTTGGCTGAGCAGAAGTGTTGATTAGTTTTCTTAGAATATTTTAATCTGTCAAGAGAGCGAAATTCCAGTTGAGCTTCAGATTGTCGAATCTGTCTTGTTATTATTCTAGTTTTAATTGGGAGAAGTTTTTAACGGGTTATATTCATTCACCCCCCCCTTCTGAATACTGCACCGAACCTAACAATTGGTATCAGAGCAAGTTTACTGCTTCAAGATCCAACGATCTGCAGTGATCCCCGTGCTTCTCGGTGTTTATTCCGGTTTGCTGCTCCTTGATCTTTGTGTAATTGATCATTGCCTACAAATGGCTCTTCCACTGGTTTTCAATGGGTCTAACCTTGATTCATGGTTCAGTAGTTTGCGTAACTACGTCAATCTAGATAATCCCGATTTGTGGAAGTTAATTACTCATGGTCCTCATAGATTACCACGAAAAGAGTCCAAATGGACTGATCGTCATAGATCAATGCATAGAGAAAATCAGAAAGCTATAAAACTGATAAAAGCATCCATCAACAAGGCTTTACACTTTTGCCTTCATGATTGCAGGTCTGCTAGGGATATTCTGGACAAGATGAAACTAACTTGCAGAACAGAGAAGGAAAACTGCATGATGGCTGATGGGAGCGACCATAGCAGCAGCCACAGTGATGAAGAAGAGAACGAAGTTCAGGTAAATCCCTTTGCAGACTATACCTTAGATGATTGGGTAGATGCTTATTCCAAGCTGTTAAGATCTAGCAATAAATTGAGCAAGAAAAACAGATCTATGAAAAAACAGCTAGATATGTTTGAGAATTCTAAATTTATTGGTGAGGACAGTGATACTCTGAAAACTGAAAATCAAATATTTAGAAGACAGCTGACTGATCTTGATTCTATTACTTCAGATCTGGAATATCTGAGATCTGAAAATGCTAGACTCAAAAATCAAACTGAGGAATCTGGATCTAAATCAGTGAGCCTTGAAAATGAAAATAGATTGATTTCTGAAACCTTGGAGACTGTCATAATAGAAAATTCAGAACTTCAGAAAAGGCTTGAAAAACTTCAATCTGAAGATGAACAAGAAGTGTTTAGTGAATGTCAGACCACCTTAAGTGTTTTGAAATTTGATGATGAAATCCTGGAACACAATGGTAAAATGAGACAGGAGATCTGCAAGCTAAAACAGTTAAATACAGCTATGTCTGAGAGACTTATCACTCTTGAAAAGGGGAAGAGTGTTAGCCTGGATAGCTCTGATGAGCTAATGAAAGCTGAACAGGAAATTGAAAGTCTTAGGACTGTTAATCAAATGCTGAAAGAAGATGTTATTTGCTATAAAAAGAAAGTTGATGAATATGAAATCCATGTATCAAAGCTTGGATCAGAAGTTATAGAATTGAGGAAATCTCTTGAGAAATTTGTCAGTGGAAAAGAAAATCTTGATAAAATTCTTGGATCTAAAGTGAATCTCCGAAGAGAGGGTTTGGGCTACAAACCAATAGATAAAAAGAGCTTTGAAAGTAAGCTTCAAACTTCATTCGTGAGTAGCTCTAAGTCAGGCAGCACATCGAATGTGCCTATTTTTGAATTTAGTGCTAAGAAGAATCAAAATTCCACTGACAGCCCTAAGTCTGAGAAACAAGTTCAAAAACAGAAAAAGACTATTCATGTTCAGAACAAAGATTCAAGGAACTCTCATGATAAACCTGAGAATGCTGTGCCTAAATTGAACAAACACATTCATGCAAATAAAAAGAAAATCTCATGCCATTACTGTCATAGGTTTGGTCACTTGATGCATGAATGTAAATTGATGGAACAGGATGATAGAATGCATGCCAGGAAGTACAATAACAAAAACAGTCCTGTTGAACAGAAAAGAAAAAGTCATTGTTATCATTGTGGAAAAACAGGTCATGTTAGTGAACAATGTTGGTTTGCCAAAGGTAAAGGCAAATATTCTTTAAATTCTAATCATGACAATTTGTATGAAAATCAGCATGTCTTTAAAAGGAACAAAAATGGGTCCAGGGGCCAACACATGGTGTGTTTCACCTGCAGCAAGTCAGGCCATAGGGCGGTTGACTGCTGGCTTAATGTTGGTAGAAGAAATTCCATCTTCTGCTATCACTGTGAGAAAGTTGGCCATACAGTCAAAGACTGCTGGTATTCTCAGAGAAAGAAGGTCAACTCTAAATTTGTTAAACAAAGTGTGTTTGGTAGAAACAAATCTGCTCAAACAAGAAAATCCCTCACATGCTTTGAGTGTGGTAAGCAAGGTCACAAGGTGACTGATTGCTAGTTTTCTGACCATCTGAAACAAAGTGGTGGTAAAAACAGAAACATTCATGCTCATGAATTTAGTACACCTGCTTACATGCATAGTAAGAAATTCAGACCGAGTGGTTCATGTGATTATTGTGGTCGGTCTGGACATTCCATGCCTAGCTGCTATATGAAAAAGCATGATGTTATGATGGCTCAGAAGCTTTGGAAAACATCCCATCAAAATGCCACTAACCCTGCAGGACCCAAGGAAACTTGGGAACCAAAATGTGTCAAGTGAGAAACTTTTTGCAGGTGTGTCTTGGGAATGAGAAATAAAAGGGGCAAATAAACCAAGACACCCTAAAAGGGTAAACCCCACTCATGCACCTCTCAGGTAAGTCTCTTGACTTTTCAATGAGTTTGCTTAGATGGCATTAGGTATATAGATAGATTTGTTAATTAGTGGTTTAAACATGTATGTTTGCATTTCCATGCAATAGTTGTTGCTTCTGAATATGCTCATTCTGTGACTGCATACATCTAGAATTCATGACTCATGAATGATTTTCAAATGTTCTGAATGCACACCGTCAGGGGGAGCTGCACTGCATATCATGCACATTTGACCAGTCTAATACCCTTCAGGGTCTTCATGCCTTTCATGGGTAGTTAATACATCTAATTGCATCTCAGAGTGGCATCATTTAATCATGAAATATTTCAAAAGAAAAGGGAGGGTTACAGTTTATGCACTCAGTGAGGGGGAGCATCTCTCATTATTCATTCATGTAAGTGCATGTGACCATCAGACCTCTCATCAAAGCTCATGTCTGATGACTAATACTCACCTTCCTGTTTGAACTGCAATCTGGATAAACTCCTTGGTGATTGTGAAATGCATTGTATTTCAGCCTCTTGCTTCAATTCTTGTCAGCCATTGTCACTCATACTATCAATTGGTATTCATTGGCATTTTTTGACGTGGCTGTACCTGAAAATTGCTCTTGCCTTCCTTGAAGTCCCAGAAAGATTTCTCTGCTCATATCTTGATCATAAATCCGAAAAACATTGTTTTTAAGGAAATTTCTATCATATAGGACTATGAATGTCTGAAGATTTCAGCCGGTTGAAGTTTCATGTACTTCTTGTGTTTGTTTATGAATTCTTCTTGGAAATATCTGAGTTAGTCTTAATAAATTTTAACCAATCCTTTCATGTTGTGTCTTTTAAACTCTTCTGAAATCTGAAATTCTGAAATCATGATTTTCCTTGACTGATTTGCATGAAAATATGTATTGTTTTTAAACATCAGGGAATATGGATTGTCAAATACCAAATCTTGTCAGAGCAATGTCCTTGGTCACTGAGAAACACATCTCATTCATCAAAGAAATGAATTGAGATATGTCATGAAGTGCCATAGTTAACTCTGTTTAAATATGTTGATTAAAAATCTGGCAGAGCAATGGCAGGCACACTGAGAAATACATGTCTCTCATCAAAGAAATGAGTTTCAGTGTGTCATGAGGTATAAATGCTATCTCTGTTCTTAAGAAGCATGACAGTTAGTCCTTCCAAGCGCTTAGGGATACTGGCGTCTAAACAACGTGTATCCTCCAGTTGTAAGGATGTACTTAACTTAATTGCTCTTGAATATTGCTGTTAAAAAAAAAATTCGTTGCCTATCTAGCAGATCATCTGAGATTGTTTGGAAAAGAATGTTCTATCAATAGAAATTTTGACAGAAATAAATGGTTTCTTGTTTGTTTATCCTCAATACTATCGATTGCATTTCTTGAGGAAATCCTTGAAATTAAGCGAGGAAGAATGAAGAAGGTTAAAAAGGTTTCTCAATATGAAAACATGGTTCACTTGTTATTAAGAAAACTGATTTCAGATATGAGTAGAAATAGCTCATGTTCAAACCTTGCATACATAAAATTCTGAACTGGTTTGTCAACATAGGTTCATTCATAGGTTTCTATGATGGAAAAGTCTGTAATCATTTGTTTAAATCAGATTTATGAAATTGATATTTCATTGAAAATCTTTCTCATTCTTTCTGAATTCCTTTTTACTCTCTCACACTGGACTCCAGTCGGTCAGACTAAACTGACTGCTTCATTTGCACTCAGTTCTATCAATTGGTTCCAACTGTTGACTTCCACTGATGTCTTGGACCTGCATAAGCATGGTGGATGCATAAGAGTTGTATGTCTAAGGGGGAGCTAGTCAAACTTATTGCATAACATGTCTTTCAGGTTTTGATTCATGCATAGGTCTCATATCCTACATGAATTCTCATTGACTGTGCACTCGTATAATTAATTGCAATACATTCATAACATCTTTTTAGTAACGATGGGGGAGACTTCATTCATGCATTTAGTTGAGATCCTAACTCTTTTCTGAATTGAGTTCTTCATACTTCAGTGCTCCTGTGTGATTGAAAATATGACATATCTACTGGGGGAGAAGCTCTTGAAAGGATACATTTGGAAGATAGTTGTCACACTCCAAAGGGAAGTATAACATTCAAGTCTATACTGAATTGTTTCCCTATTTCATATCTTTGATGAAGGCAAAGGGGGAGAAGAATCTAATCTGATTCAGTGTAACTCATAGTGTTGCCATCATCAAAAAGGGGGAGATTGTTGTGTTGTGCCCCTGTGTGTGGTTTTGATGATGACTGACATACCATGAGTCACACTGAGGTGTGCTAGATGACTGATTGACTGCTTGAATATCTGATTGTTTGCTTGAATAACTAATTCATGAATATGGCTAGATTCGGGCAACATAGTGGCTAATTGTTTGCTGTTTGCATTGGGCTAAGTATATACAACGTCAGCTCATGCCTTGTCTTAGACAAAGTCTATACAATGGCTTTGGGTCTCCAAGTCTATACAGCCTTTTGCTTCGCCAAAGTCTGTACATTGGTCTGCATAGGCTAAGTGTTTACATTATCAAGTACAATCATGCACTGGTCATGTAGTCTGTACAGCGTGAAGTCTATACTTTGGCACTGTAGCTTACTCGTGCAAGTCTATACCTTGGACTGTTCTTCATGTTTGTACATCAGATTGTACATCATCTTCGCGCTGTTTCTGTACTTGAGTTTTCGTGTTGTTTCCCCTCACTAACACAAAAAGATCTCGTGTTGTATGAGCATACAACACTTCGTGTTGATTTCCATGCGTGACAGGAAAGCTTGTATGAGGTTAGACTTCGTGTCGTTTCCCTTGTCTTCATCTTCGTGTTGTTTTAGTGTCTACGTCTCCGTGTTGTTTTTATGTTTCTGTCTGAGTGTTGGTCTTTCGTTTTTGACTTAGTGTCTTTCTCGCCTTGACCACACTTCGTGTCGATTCTTGGTTTTCTACACCCCGTGTCATTTCACCTCGTGCTGTTCTCACTGTCGTCGTGTTGTTTTCACCGCGTGTCGATTATTGTTTTTCACTTAGTGTTGTTTTCACTTCGTGTCAACTTCACTTCGTGTCGTCTCTTTGTACTTCGTCTTCATGTTGTTTTCAACCCGTGTCGATTACTGTTTTTGACTTCGTGTTGATTTCAACCCATGTCAATTCTGTTTTGTCTTTGTGTCGTTTTCACTCCGTGTCGAAACCTGTGTTTCGTCTTCGTGTTGTCTTCACCCCGTGTCATTTTTTCAGACTTCGTCTCCGTGTTGTTTTCATAACTTCGTGTCGTGTTTGTTACACCTCGTGTCGTTTTCCGTTTTGTGTCTTCGTGTCGTTTTTGTTCTTCCTAGACCTTGTGTCTTTCTTGTGTTGAAACCACACTTCGTGTTGGTTTCTATTTTGTCTCCATGTATCTCGTGTCGTTCTTCTTTTTACCTCGTGTTGTTTTATAACTTCACTTCGTGTCGTTCTCGCTTTAACCACACTTCGTGTTGCTTTACGTAGACCTTGTGTCTTACTTTGTTTGCAAACACTTCGTGTCGGTTTCTGCTGTCACCCCGTGTTGTTCTCGTGTTATCGTTTATGTCTGTGTGGTCTTACTTCGTGTTACTTACTGTTGTACATCGAGTCCTTACTGACTTCGTGTCGTTTTCCCTATTGTGTCCTCGCGTTGTCTCCGTGTCGTTGCTATTTGTCACTTCGTGTTGTTTCGTTTTAACCTCGTTCAAGTTTCTTCTAAAGTACTGTTCTTCTGATAATCTATACAGAGGTGTTCCTTAAATTGATTACTTATCCAATACTCTGTTTTACAGGTGCTCTAATCGTGAAGCAGTACGTGATACAAGGCTGCATCTGGCACGTGATCCAAGATGCAGAGGAGCCTCCACGTGGTCCGAAATATTAGGGCAGGAAACGTGGGAGGCACACGCGTTTTGTGCCCTATCCACCTACTGCTGCTGCTATATATAGGAGCCTTCATCCACAGATGGAGTGTGATCGAGTTGGCGAGAAGAAAACTCTATACAGAGAGCCACGATCCAGACAGAGAAGAAGAAAAAGAAAAGAAGAAGAGAAAGATAGTGAGAAAGAGAAAGAAAGAGAGATTGAGTAAGAGATCGAGATAGCAGAGTGTGAAGAGAAGAAGAGGAAGAAGAATAGAGAAGAAGAGAGAGATAGAGTGATAGAAGCTTCAACAGAAGATCTGTTCCTGCTGAACCGTGGATCAAATCCAGGCCAGCCAGCTCCTGCGAGAGCCACATTTGTTTTTATCTTTTCAACTTTCTGTTGCTGGTTTCGTTTGTCTTTTCATCTATTTACTTGCTGTATTTCCGATCCTCTGTAGAGAGGTCGGGGTTCCTCCTGTGGGTTCAGGAGAAGGGAGACTTTGTGTCTTCGGTTTGCAAGTAGCTGGGTGCTACTTGTGGTTGGTACCCTCCGGTGTGGAGGAAGAGAGACTTCCATCTCTAGTTGCCTTTGACAGGGTGTCATCGGTTGTTTCCCTCCGGGTTGGAGGAAGGGAGATTTATCTCCGGTTGTGCTTCCCTCTGGGGTTCAGAGGAAGAGAGACTTGGGTCTCTAGGTTCCCCTCCGGGTTGAGGAAGGGAGGCTTGTTCCTCCGGCTCTGGGCTTGTGAGTAGCAAGTCCGGTGGTTCCCTCCGTGTGTAGAGGAAGAGAGACCGTGTGTCTCTGGTTTCCAAGTGGCTGGAGTCACTTGTGGGTTCCTCCTGTTTGTTCAGGAGAAGGGAGATTGCTATCTCCGATTCTGGGCTTGTGGATTCAAGTCCAGGGGTTTCCCTCCGGGTCTGGAGGAAGAGAGACCGCGTGTCTCTGGTTTGCTAGTGACTAGTGTCACTAGTGGTTCCCTCCGGTTGGGAGGAAGAGGGGAGGTTGTTCCCCTGGTCAAGCTGTTTGGCAGCGTTTGTTGCAGACTGAGTCTGCTGTTTCTAGCGTGAGCTAGTGGAAACCACACTCGATTTGAGTGTGGGGTGGATGTAGGTCTGGAGGACCGAACCACCTAAAAATCCCTTGTGCATTGTGGTTTGATTTGTTCATTTGTGCTTCCGCTAGATGAATGCATAGGGGCGCTCTAAGCGTTTGGCTTTTGGCTGAGCAGAAGTGTTGATTAGTTTTCTTAGAATATTTTAATCTGTCAAGAGAGCGAAATTCCAGTTGAGCTTCAGATTGTCGAATCTGTCTTGTTATTATTCTAGTTTTAATTGGGAGAAGTTTTTAACGGGTTATATTCATTCACCCCCCCTTCTGAATACTGCACCGAACCTAACAGGTGGGTCCACGGGGCTGTCGGAAGTAGACCTTCTTCGAGCCACAATCCACCAAGGCATGATGAGCCTCGAGCCAATCCATGCCCAAAATCACATCGAAGTCCTGAAGCGGTAACGCGTAGAGTTTAACCGGCAAGTTCCGCCCTTCCACCCACACAGGTACCTTCTCAAAGCAGTACGGGGTGATCATGAAGTCACCGGTAGGAAACTCTACCGCCAAGTCACAGGACACCTCGGTCACCGGGTCCTCCACGCTCTGAGCGAAAACTTCCAAGATGAACGAATGAGAAGCACCTGAATCGAACAAAACATGAGCCGCACAACCCAAAATCGAGAGGGTACCTTCCACCAAATGCGATGCCTCAGCCTCCGCCCTGGTCAGATGAGTCACTCTTCCTCGGGATCTCTGCCCACCCCCAGTAGCTGACCGTGCCAACTGAGGGAACTGTCCCTGCTGCTGGTACTGCTGTGGCTGTGCTGACGACTGCTGAGGCCGAAACTGCTGCTGCTGCTGAAACTCGTGCGGCTGGCGTGGTCTCTGCGGACAGTCACGTGCCATGTGCCCTTGCTGGTCGCACCTGAAGCAAATCACGGGCGCCGAACACGGTCTGCCTGGATGAGAACCACCGCACCTGGGACAGCCATCCCGCGAACCAGTCATCGAACCCTGACGCTGAAAAGCCATCGGCTGCTGAACACTGCCCAACGACTCCTGCCCCGACTCCTTACGATCTTGACGCCTCTTGCTAAAACCAGCTTCCTTAAGCAACTTCTTAAGCTTCGACTTGAAGGATGAACCTGGCACCGGAGCCGCAGTCTGTGTCGCCACTGATCCACCTGCTGAGAGCTGGGTGGTACTCTGCTGCTGCATCCCTGTCGGCTGGCTGAAATCTGCCTGCACCTGACTAGCACTGCTGTGCCCTCGAACCTTCTGCAAATCTCTCTCCAGCACCGATGCTGTCTTACATGCCGCGTCCAAACTGGTCAAACCCGACGCAAGAAGATGGTGCCTCAACTCTAGCCTCAGACCACTAACAAACTGATCGGTCTTCACCTCCTCGTCCGCCATGATATGAGGAGCATAACGGCCCAACTCGATAAACCTGGCACGGTACTCCATCACCGTCATGTCACCCTGAGTCAGCTCCATGAACTCTCGCAACCTCTGCGACCTGACAAAGGACGGACAGAAGGCTCACTCGAAAGCCGTGACGAACTCCTGCCACGCAATCTGCCGAAGAGGACGAGATCGGAACACTGAACCCCACTCCGATGTCCACCAAGTACGGGCCGATCCCTGAAGACGATGAGTGGCCAGCGCCACCTGCTCCTCCCCGGGACACTCCATCGCACTGAAAATCCGCTGCACATCATCCAGCCACTCTCTGGCCACCTCAGGATCCGACTGCCCACCAAAAGAAGGAGGCTGATACAGCAAAAAACTCCTTCAACACATGACCGTGACCACCTCGAGCCTGATCCTCACCAGCCTCGCCACCCTGCTGCTGATGACCTCCCTGCTGCTGACCTCCCTGCCGCTGCTGAAACACATACTCAAACATGCCTCGGAAGAAATCATCCATCCCTGGAGCTCTCGCATCTCTAGATACACCCTCAGAAATTGAAGCCCTGCTCTGCTCCTTTGGACCACCACTAGACTCTCCCTGCTGGGCACGAGTCCTCCTCCGTGGCGCCATAACACACCTGGCATCAAGAAAAAGCATCGGAAATCAATAAAACACACGACCCTAAGCCAGTCGCCGACTGTACAGGACATTCATGGACCTTATGGACCACTGCAATTCATTCCAAGTTCCGATATACCTCCACAACCTCGCTCTGATACCAGCTGTGACGACCCGAGGATCCGAGTACCGGAAAGGAACCAGCGCGTCTCGAATCTCGGCCCGCCAACCCACGAGCCCGAAGACTTGGAAGGGTAGAAAGGAGTGGTGTGGGGTATAAGAGAAGCTGCAATGTCCACAGAGATAGCACAATAATCTAAAATAAAATGCACATAATAATATAAATAAATTAACTGCTACAAGGTTCACAGTGTCTCATGTCCAAAAGAAAGTACAGTCAACAGGAAAGAAAGTACAACTACACGGGGCATCCCCCGGCGTACAACAACACGGGGCATGCCCCACGTAGTACAACTACAGAGACACTGTGGACCTTCCGAGTTGACTGTACAGACACGGCGTCCAAAAGTAATGTACTTTCTTTCCTGTTGACTGTACTTTCTTTTGGACATGAGACACTGTGGACCTTGTAGCATTTAATTTATTTATATTATTATGTGCATTTTATTTTAGATTATTGTGCTATCTCTATGGACGTTGCAGCTTCTCTTATACCCCACACCACTCCTTTCTACCCT
The DNA here is from genome assembly GCA_022559845.1 of Amorphophallus konjac. Lineage (NCBI taxonomy): Eukaryota > Viridiplantae > Streptophyta > Magnoliopsida > Alismatales > Araceae > Amorphophallus > Amorphophallus konjac. The sequence goes on from CM040127.1 coordinate 150,993,696, forward strand.
TCCGAGTCTTCGGGCTCGTGGGTTGGCGGGCTGAGATTCGAGACGCGCCGGTTCCTTTCCGGTACTCGGATCCTCGGGTCGTCACAAAATCAACCTTCCAAGTCCTCCTTTTCTCCTACTTGGCCTTCTTCTCCTACAAGATAGAAAATAAGCTCATTAGGGTATTTCTCTTCTCAAATTCGGAGTTCACACATATGCATATATAGAAGATATCAAAAGACCATAATAACCCTTCTAGAATCCTCCAAAAGACCCCCAATAGGTCTACCATGAACCTAGGGGAAAAGGGATAAAAGTTAAGCACAAATGGATTGAGTTTAGATGGTTTTCGGATCCACATTTTTCGGTTTTCACCGTATTCGGTTGACCGGTCGAAAGGGTTGGTCGACCAAACTTTTGCAGAGCTGAAAGCCACCAGCTCTGGGAAGTTCGGTCGACCGAACTGCCCAGTTCGATCGACCGGACTCTGCAGCATCCAGTGTTGCGGAAGTTCAGTCTGAATAATCTGATTAGACCCTATGCCCTTCTGTTCAACCTGCATGAATGAAATAAGTGAGAGGGTTAGTTGATAAATCAAACCATGAGTTTTCATACACATTGAAGTCACCAAATGATTGATCAAAGTCTTGGTGTTTAGAGAGCCTACGGAGCAATGTAAAACACATTTCCACCACTAAGAGTCAATTTCACAAAGATTCTCATGAGTAGATTAGAACACAAGCTCAAGAGTCCTATGAACAACATGAATGAGCATATCAAGTGAGTATATGCTAGCTCATCAAGTTTTAAGTGAAATCTCAAGAAATACTCACTGTCATGATTTTTGACTCCTCATGAAGAATGTGTATGGAAGACTTTCAAGGCTTTACAAAAGACTCATGAAAACTCATTTCATAAAGGCCATTCTTCACATTCTCCTCAACCAAGACAAAGTTCAACACAACCCAAAACATGCAACCAAATTTATTGAAAATGCATGAAACACATTCTCAAACTATGAAATCCTCAACTAAAGATGTAATCATTTAGACATGCATATTAGTAGTACATGTGAACATCATATAGTCAATTTCCACAAAGGTTCACATGAAGTTAAAGCTAAAATTGCATCACCTCCAAAACCATGATTATCATATTGGCATTTGAAGCACACTATGCATAGAGACTAGAATTGTCAAAACCAAATGACCATGAGTCCATATAATGAATAAGTATCGTTAAAATCGCATCCATCAAATTTCAAGTTAATAGGTTGAGCATATTTCAAGCCCAAAAATCTTATGAGAAAAATGCATGAAAATACCCAACCACGACTTTGAAAACATGTTTGATGAAATGCATGAAACATAGAAGTGAGTAGGTCAACTCCCTTTTTTGAAAAGGAACTTAATTGATGGACTCCTTTGAGTTCCAAGCATGAATCATAGATTTTGATCCTGCAAATCATGATATTCAAAGCATGAGTTCTTTAATCAACAAGCATTCATTTGACTTCCAAATGTCAACATTGCAGTCATCCTTCAACTCATCGGAACAAGATGCAAACATGTTGCTCAATGAAACATACGCACAAGCACAATCGTTTTATTATCATTAAAACCAAACACCAAACATCGACTAAGGGATTGCAACAGTTTTAGCTCTAGAAAGTAAGATAAAGGAAAAATGCGATACTCATACGCATAAAACCAACGTAACACAACAACACGACATAACTAAGGTAAGAGATTTGAGAAGATATACGAGCATGATCAAGCAAGAATGTAACATGGCCTTTCATGTAACAAGAACGCACTTGCATGTAACGAGAATGTACTTTTCATAACCAAAACGCCTATGCACTAGAAAGTCATGTAATAATTTCATGATAGTCCTCGTGAATTTCACCGTTTATAAAAAAAGTACTCTCGGCGTAATGCGACGCCAGTGTTCATCATACCCCATGGTTTATAGCATGTTTCCAGCAATCAACCGAGGGGGCTAGAGTCGAGCCCTTGGACACAATCTGTGCCCGATCTGCATCTTCAAGTTATAAATCAAGCTACTTCCACGAGATGTAATAATAAAGTACGGCCAAAATGTAACAAGTCAAACAATAAGCTCATGACAACAAGATCAAGGTAAGAACGTACCAAATGTGATCATGAGAGTTCAAAGACCAAATTAAAGACAAGGTCATGCCACGGGAGAAATCCGACAGCATAACGACATATTCGTTAACTTTCATATTCCATTAGTAACCTATTGAACAAGGTTTTAAGTCCAGATAATCCATAGACTATCTAGGAACATAGGAAAATCAACCCGTGGGTCAAACCTCGGGTTAAGAACACTTGAGACAGAAACGGTCATGCCTGTGCCATTTTCTTGAGATAGCAGTCTTAGCCTGACTGCAACCAAAAGGTAGCGGTCCTGGGATGGCCGCAACTAGACATAGTCGATGCTAGAAAGAAAGAAGGGTCGACATAGTGAAAACTCTGAGAGATAGCGGTCATGGGAAGGCCACTAACTGACAATAGCGGTCTCCTTGATGACCGCAACTAGCCAGGACTGAGAAAAACACCGGTCATGTGAGCTTTCTAGACAATTGTGCTTTGAGGGTACAACTAGCTCGGCATCCTAGTGAGAATCTCAGGCTCACGGAGACTTACAGAGGCCTTGAAACATGATCCCCTAGTCCGACAGAAGGAATATCCGGCGGAGAGGTTCACAAGTCCAAGAAAGTGTGCCTATTATGTGCAAAGGTAACTAATAGTCATATACTGGGATATGTGCTATGTACTTAACTAGAAAGACAGTAGATGAGAGTGAAGTGTGTGAAATAACGATCAACACATCACAATAAACCATGTTCTATGAGCATAGAGAAAATGATTTAAATACAAACTATAAGAGTTTTGGCATGAAATTATCATAAGATTAAAATAAACATTTAAGACATGTAAGACATGCAATCTATCAAGGATGATGCACAATATAACCAATATCAAGAATATGTAGTCAAAACTAGGAATAAAACCTATTTACCTAGGCTTACCATGTATTTAATAGGGCTGATCTGCGCACTATTTAGAGTTAACAAAGTGCAGGTCACAGAAACATAGTAGCGGTTCGGATATGGCCACTATATTTAAATAGCGGTCTATCGGGCGGCCGCTATCTGGAAATAGCGGTCTTTCTTTAGACCACCTTCTGTCTCTCAGACAGAAGGTAAAATCTCGTGGGGGTAGGTCTATTTTAGGGCAATAGATAAATGGAAACCATGCTAAACAGAGGGATAAGGCATGATAGATTGTAAGAAACACATGGAGATGTATGGTTTACATGAATTAAGCCAAAAATATTTACTTTTCTTATTAAAGGCATGGTTCATGCATGCAGTGATAACCTAGATGCACAGTCAAAGTAAAACACCAAATTCTCTAAGTACAGTGCATGAAATTACTAGAAACCAAAGGACTTTTGTTCCTAACATGTTAATTTAGCCATCCATGAGATAACCTACCTCTGGAAGTGCTCCTAAAGATCAAAGTTTTAACTAGAAGTCGCTACTAGCTCCTGCGCGTCCTGCGTGGAACCGCCTATTTCCTGGCCTTCTAACTCTTCAACCTCTCGTCCTAAGTCCATGAAATTTGGAGGATAGGTAGAATATACAAAGGACAACAATAAGTTCTAAAGATACAACTCGAACTAACCTCGTCTAGGGCTTCTAATTGCCTCTTCTACCCTGAACAATCACACCATTTCCTGTGCAGATGGTAGCGAAACAGCAACTTCTGGGGCTTCTAGATCCTTAAGGACTCGACCTCCTAGCACAAAAATTGGAGGGCTGTTAGACAATATAAAGGAGAACAAAATCTTCAAAAGGTATTACCTGAGATAGTGTCTCCTTACCATCGAAAAATGTGATCTAACATTAAGGTTCGCGTGGGTCAAAGTTCGGTCTATTTATATGGTTTGAGCTAGGGTTACTAAATTAGGTCGAAATAGAATCCTATTTAGGCTCCAATCAATCCCTAAGAGTCCTAGGCACGACTCCTTAGGAGATAACATCGATCTATGGGGATTAAGGTGGGAAAATTCCATTTTTTCCACACTTCTTCTTTTCTCATTTACGGAACCTAATAGCGGTCCAGTTGGGACCGTTTCTTGTAAGTGGTAGTCTAGCGATAGACGGCCATTTGGCTTTTATTCTGAATTTCTCGGATTTCCCTATTTATCTCCTATTTATCTCCTAATTGGTATATATATCCCATTTTAAATCTGAAAATAACCTCAATTACGTTTCTATAATTGGGCTAGGGCGTAAGATACTTGGATTTGGGTCTTTTGGGCCTATTTGAGTGGGCTCAAACCTATTTTAATATTTAGGCCTTTAGATAATTATCAATTAGCCCTTTATTCATTAGATAGCCCATTAAACCTATTTATGACTTAAATAATTATATTTAAAGTCAAAAAATTCCCAAAAAATTTAGAAAATTTCTTATAATTTCAAAAAAATTTCAGGGATGCTACACTCTCCCCCACATAATAGAATTTGGTCCCCAAATTTAACACATGGCTTTACGGAGAGTGTATTATACTTAAAATTGAATAGTCGGGGAATCGTTTACGCGTGGCTTTTTCCGTTTCCCATGTGGCTTCTTGATCCATGCACTTATTCCATCGGACCTTTACCATGGGAATAGTCTTGTTGTGAAGCTGACGTACCTCTCGATCAAGTATTTTGAGTGGTCTTTGCTCGTACGTCAGATCCTTCTATATCCCCAGATCATCATGACTTATAATATGAAAAGGGTCATAGACGTACCTCTTGAGCATGGATACATGAAATATGACATGGATGCCAGAAACTTGTGGAGGCAACGCCAGTCGATAAGCAACCTTGCCAACCCTTTCAAGAATTTCAAAAGGGCCAATGAATCACAGGGTAAGCTTACCTTTAATGCCAAATCTTTGAATTCCTCGACCTAGGGAAACCTTGAGAAATACATGATCTCCTACTTGAAATTCCAGGTCTCTTCTTATGATATCAGCATAAGTCTTTTGTCTATCCTGAGCCATCTGAACTCTCTCCCTAATCAGCTTCACTTTTTCTGGCTTATCCCAAACTAGATCAGGGCCTAGAAGTTGTCTTTCTCCAACCTCATCCCAACATATAGGTGAATGAAAACTTCTGCCATACAGTGTCTCAAATGGTGCCATTTGAAGGCTAGATTGATAGCTATTATTGTAGGCAAACTCCACTAGAGACAAATGGTCATGCCAACTTCCACCAAAATCAATTGCACAGGCCCTGAGCATATCTTCCACCACCTGATTGGTTCTTTCAGTTTGACCATCGGTTTGTGGATGAAATGCAGTACTGAAATTCAACTGGGTCCCTAATAAATGTTGTAGACCCTTTCAGAATTAAGACGTGAATCGAGGGTCTAGATCAAGTATAATAGTGACAGGGACTCCATGTAGTCTCACAATTTCTTTCATATACAAGGCAACCAAAACATCCACGAACCATCGTCTTTTAATAGGTAGAAAGTGAGCCGATTTGGTCAAGCGATCAATGATCACCCATATACCATCATGTCCCTCTCTTGACCTAGGTAGACCCATGATGAAATCCATCCTCACACTCTCCCATTTTTACTCGGGGATCTCCAAGGGATGTAATTTTCCAGCGAGCTTTTGATGTTCTGCCTTAACTTGTTGGCAAGTGAGGCAACATGATACGTAGTCCGCCACTTATTTTTTCATATTGGGCCACCAAAAATTTCTTTTAAGATCTTGGTACATCTTGGTAGCACCAGGGTGAATGGCATATCTTGATTTATGTGCTTCGTCCATAACTAACTTTTTAGTATCGGCATGATCCGGTATGTAAATTCAACCTCGGAATAACAATCTTCCGTCAATTGCCATAGAGAAATCTGGCCGTTGATCAACATTCTCTTTGATTTCCATCAGCGTGGGGTCATTCTCTTGCAACTTGATCAGGTCTTCTATGAATGTAGGTTGTGATCAGATATTGGCAATAAAACACTCTTCTTTCTCTGCATTAATATCTACATTTAGCTGGGCAAATTTAACAATAAGATTAGTCATACCTTTCATGAGGCTTGATAACATTCCTATTGATTTTCTACTGAGCGCATCGGCTACAACATTTGCCTTGCCTGGATGGTATTGGATGGTGAAGTCAAAATCCTTGAGATATTCTAGCCATCTCCTTTGCCTCATATTTAACTCATTTTGAGAAAAAAGATACTTTAGACTTTTGTGGTCTGAATACACCGTAAACTTCTCCCCATGAAGATAATGACGTCAAATTTTCAGAGCAAATATAACGGCAACTAGCTCCAGATCATGAACTTGATAATTTTTCTTGTGCCGTTTTTGTTGTCTTGAGGCATAGCAAATCACCTTTCCATTTTGCATAAGAACGCACCCAAGGCCAACGCATAATGCATACATGTATACTTCGAACCCGTCACCTTCGACAGGCAGTGCCAGAATGGGTGCAGTGGTGAGATGTTCTTTGAGAGTCAAGAAACTCTCCTCACACTCCGTGGTCCATACAAACAGATTTTCTTTTCTAGTAAGTCTTGTTAGAGGGACGGCGATTTTGGAAAAATCCTTGATAAACTGCTGATAGTAACCAGCCATACCAAGGAAACTTCTAATTTCAGATATAGTCGTTGGTCGGCTCCAGTTCTTGACAGCTCCTACCTTAGAAAGATCCACGGCAATACCTTCTTTGGAGATAACATGGCCAAGGAAGGAGACTTCATTTAACCAGAACTCACATTTATTTAACTTTGCATAAAGTTGATCTTCCCTAAATGTTTGCAAGGCAATTCTCAGATGTTCTTCATGTTCTTCCTGTCTTGGAATATATAAGGATGTCATCAATGAATACGATCACAAATCGGTCAAGATACGGCCTGAAAACATTATTCATGAGTTGCATAAATGTTGCAGGGGCGTTGGTTAACCCGAACGGCATAACCACAAACTCATAATGTCCGTATCTACTTTGGAACGCCATCTTGTGAATGTCCTCCTCCTTAATCTTCAATTGATGGTAGCCAAACTTGAGGTCAATCTTAGAGAAATACTCTGCACCGGAGATCTGGTCGAACATCTCATCGATACGCGGCACTGGGTACTTATTTTTTATGGTAAGTTGATTTAACTATTGGTAATCAATGCATAGCCTGAGAGATCCATCCTTCTTCCTGATAAATAGAACCGGCGCATCCCAGGGGGATGTGCTTGGTCGAATGAAGCCTTTCTCCAGCAACTCCTGAAGTTGCTTCTTTAGCTCCTTGAGCTCCATGGGGGACATCCTGTAAGGGGCCTTTGACACATGTGCTGCTCCGGGTGTGAGTTCAATAGAAAAATCGACTTCCCTTTCGGGTGGTAGACCAGGCAAGTCAGAGGGGAAAACATCTGAAAATTCTTTTACGATGGGAATTTGTTCTATAATGATTTCCTTGGACTCGGTAATGACTACATAAGCAAGAAAAGATTCACAACCTTGCGAAATGAGTTTGCAGGCGTGGAGAGAGGACAGAAGAGCAGGGTGTTTGCTATATTTGATTCCAAGGAAAGAGAATTTTGGAAGGTCGGGTTTATGGAAAGAAATTCTCCTATTATGATAATTGATCTCGGCATAGTGTTTGACAAGCCAATCGATACCTAGAATAGCATCATAACCTTCCATGTTAAGGCATACTAAGTTTACGGGGAGGTTATGGCCTTCTATTGTTACCTCACTATCTGGGTAGTAAGTTGTTAATTTAGTTCTCGGACCTTAGGGTGTACTTATGGCTAGGTCTGAAGGTAGAGGAACAGGTGTAATTGGTAAGGTCTTTGCAAAAGTAGTAGATATAAAAGAATGAGAGGCACCAGTATCAAATAACACAAATGCAGGATGTGAATAAATACGAACGGTACCTTCCATTAGCCCATCATCCTTGGGTGCTTCTTCATCAAGAATAGCATTAAGATGCCATTGCCGCTTGCATCCACCGCTAGAAGATTGGTTTTTCATGAGAGGACAGTCCGGCATACGATGCTCCCAATTGCCACAGCGTAAGCAGGCGCCCAAACGTTTCCAGCATTCCTCGGCCGAATGGCCGAATTTCTCACAGAATGAGTAAGCCGCCATGACTTGCTTGTCTTCCTCCTTCGCCTTCTTATTCTTGTAATTGTCACAACCACTCCCGTTCCGGGACCTCTTCTTACTATCACGGGATTTGTAAGGCTCCATGATGCTGAACTTCTCTTTCTTTCCTTGCCGATCCGACTTTCGGCTGGACTCTTCACCCTTGCTTTTGTATTTTTTAACCTTCCCTAAGGTCCTCTCACATAGATATGCCCGTTGGACCATTTCCGTGTATGTACGGATATTTTACGGTCCTAATTGTTGAATAAAATCCGGCCTTAAATCGTCCAAGAATCGGTTTGCCTTTAAGATGCTGTGCTCACTAGATGTTGGGCATAAGGGGCCAGACGAGAGAATTGTAGTTCATATTCTGCCACCGACAACATGCCTTGGCGTAGAGAAGCAAATTTTGCAGCCTTTAGCTCCTTAACATGCTCGGAGAAGTATTTTGCTTGGAAGAGTGTAAGAAACTCATCCCATGTAGGCTGGGTGTAACGCTCGAGAATTTTTTAAGAATTTTCTAGGTTTTAATATAATTATTAAGCATTTAAGTGGACTAAATGGGCTATTTAAGGAATAAAAATCTATTTAATAATTATTTAAAGACCCATATATTATGATAGGTTTAAATCCACCTAAATAGGCCCACAAGACCCAAATCCAAGCCCTTTAGGCCCAAGCCCAATTATAGAAACGTAATGGGAATTAAAAAGAGGATAAATAGCACAAATAAGGGGTAAATAGTGGATAAATTCAAAAATCTAAAAATTTCAGAATAATTGTCAAATAGCGATCTATCGCGAGACCGCCACTTGACTTTAGCGGTCCAGACATGGCCGCTACCTCCTTCTGATTCCGTGAATGGGAGAAACGTGAAAAGCTTGGATCTTTGACAACCAAATCGCCTTGGATCGAAGCTATCTAGCATGGAAGACTCTCTAGATCACTCTAGGGATCAGTTCTACCTAAATTTAGGACTCTAAGTTCGATCTAATCCCCCAAACCCTAGGTAAACTCTATAAATAGGGTTAGGTTTGACCTGTGCGAACTCTTGTTTTGGCTTGCAATGTTCGACGGTAAGGAGATGTTATCTCAAATTGATTCTTTAGAAGATTTAGTTCTCTTTAGTTTTATCTAACTCCCCTCCAATTTTCGTGTTAAAAGACCCAGCCGTTGAAGAATTAGGGCATCTAAAAGTCGCTGGTTTGCTACAGACTGCACAGGAACCAGTGCGCTGGTCTAGTGAAGATCAGGAGATTAAAAGCCCTAAATGAGGTTAGTTCATGTAGTATCTTTAGAACTTTTTGTTCCCTTTTCTATCTTCTACCTACCCTCCTATTTTCATGAATTTAGGTCAAGAGAATCAGAAGATAGAGGGGCGGGAAGTCTCGGGTTTAACACAGAACGTGCAAGAACCTGAGCGATCTTCCAGTTAGAAATTCGAAGTCTAAAGCTTGTCCCAGAGGTAGGTTATCTCGTGGATGACTAGAATAATATCTCAGGAGTAAAAGCCCTCTGTTACCTCGTGACTTCATGCACTGTACTTGGAGTATTTGATGTTTTATTTCAACTGCGCATCTAGGTTATCACAGCATGCATGAAGCCTACCCTTTAATGAGAAATTGATAATTTTGACTTAATTCATGTGAACCATGCATCTCCATGCATTTCTTATGCTCTATCGTGTCTCACCCATCTGTTTAGCATGATTTTCATTTATTTATTTCCAATAATAGATCTTATATGACCTATTTTGCTTCTATGTGTTACAGACGAGAAGCGATCTCTATTAGACCGTCATATGTATATAGCGGCCCTGCGATAGACCGCTAATCCCAAGATGCAGTCCTCACCTGACCGATATTTGTTTCTGTTCTCTACTGCCTGTTAACTCTAAACAGATTGTAGATTGACCCTAATAACTATATGATAAGCCTACGTAAATAGGTTTTATTCCTGGTTTTGACTTCATATTCGTAATATTGGTTATATTGTGTGTTGCATTTTGTGTTTTGTTGATGTCAAACAAATATGAGTTATTCTGTCAATTTCAACCATAAATAAAAAGTTGAGTATCTTAGATTGTGATTGAATAACATTGAACAGTTTAAACAGATTTACATATTGTTTAAATGCAAGGATGTCAAGTGTTTCTCATGGAATTAATTGGAAGAATCGATGTTGCTGAGGACTGCTTTGAAGCAGGTGTGATTTTAAGAATGGAGTATAAAGGGCACTGGCTCGATGCAGCAAGTAGCTGTCTCGACGCAGTACTGTCAAGAGATAGCAGGCAAAGCACATAAGGTCGATGTAGTCAGCCATTGCATCGATGCAGCACGATCAAGAGCCAACTTGTGCAGAGCGACAAGTCGGAGAAGTTAGTCACTGCATCGACGCATTCAGCATAACACGTACTTCAACTTCAAAGCTTTCAAAGGACTCAAGAGTGATGCATCGAGGTACTAAGCAAGATGCGTCGACACAGAATGAAGCCTGCCAAGAAAATGTCACCGCCTTCAAGGGATACAAGGTTGATGCATCGAGGCACCGAGTGAGATGCATCGATGCAATAGTTGATCAGCGAAAGGAAATGCATGCTGCACCGACCTATCAGGACTAAGGAAGCTGATGTCATAGAAGTTGCCTCGACCTGGAAGCATGATGACTCAAGACAATGATAATCTTTCAAAGGCACGTGATCACTTATTCAGTCACGCACATTCAAGTTTTAGTTCCAACTAATTCTGGACCAATCTCATCGAGAGATTCCTTTTGGCGCGAATAGAGATGTCCACGTGGCAGAAGACTAGAGAGCTCAATAATTGGGGAATATTCTATTTACACATGGATTAAACTGATTCACTGTCTTCCTCTCCTCTACGATACTCTGCTCTATAAATTAAGGGCACCCCCGATCGAAAGAGTGCTGCTAAGACTGCTGAGACTACTGAAAGCTGCTAGAGCTCCTATTGTGTGAAGATCCCATCTAAAAAGAGAGCAACTCCAAAAAGAGAGAGAGAGAGTGAAAAGCTCAGTCCAAAGGAAGAGAGTGAGGAGAGGATTTAAGAGTGCAGCCAGCCACTGAGTTCTTCAAAGGGCATCTACGAAGCTACATTCAATTTTTATTTCAGTTCTGTTTGTTTTTCTTTTGTTCTTGGTTCTATTTTCAGTTTGATTCTTCGTCCAGTTCCCTCCGAGTGTTTTGGAGGAAGGGAGACATTGTCTCCATTTGCGAATGACTAGGGGTCACTCGTGGGTTCCCTCTGAGATTCAGAGGAAGGAAGGTTTAACCTCCGATCCTAGCTCTGTGGACACAGGGTTAGGGGGTTCGATTATGTGGGTTGCAAAATTGGGGAAGAAGGATTTCTTTCCCTCAAGGTTCAAGCTGTTAGGCAGCATACTGTTGCAGAATGAGTCTGCCTGTTGTTATTGCATAGTGCAAGGAATCCTCGCTCGGTGTGAGCGAGGGGTGGACGTAGATTGCAGTTGGCAATCGAACCACCTGAAAATCTTTATGCCGTTCTTCTGGTTTGTCTTGTTGAATTGCCTCTTGATTGTAATTTCGCTACAGCCAAACGGTATATCAAAAGACTCAGCTAGAAGGGTAGGTTAGGCCTACCTGGACTACTACTTTCTTGCGTGAGAAGACTTTCGAGTCCAACCTCCACCTCTTACTACTCTGGCTGTGTGATGAATTTACATTGGTCTCTAGATCTATTTGAGTAAAGATTGTTTGGATCTAGTGCTAGCATTGACTCCTTGTTGACAGCCCTTCACATGTTCAATCGTTTATCTGCGTTAAGTTCTTGAGTTGTTCTTGCTCATTTCACTCGCTAAATAGTTTTAGTTGTGTGTGCCGCTGTGATTTGCTATTGCTCGGAAATCCGATTGAGAATTTTTTAATATGCTATTTGCAGTAGGTGATCTATTCAATCCCCCCCTTTCTAGATCACCTTCTCATTTTCTATCAATTGGTATCAGAGCAAGTTTCCCAATATGTGGTCCAATGACCAGGGCAGACCTGGATCTAGCACCCCTCGTAGCTTCATCGCTGAGGGACATTCTATTAATCGTCCACCATTCTTTGATGGCACTAACTATCTTTATGGGAAAAATAGGATGGAGGTGTTTCCTTGGGCCCAGAGCCATGAACTATGGAGGGTCATCACCACCGGACCATTCGAGCCTCCTGAAGATGAAGGTACTTGGTCCAGGGAGCAGATTCATGTATCAACTGTAAATTGGACGGCAATGAACATCATGCAGTGTGTTGTGCATCCAGAGGAGTATTCCAGAATTTCTGCATGCAAAATAGCCAAGAAAATGTGGGATGAACTTCAGTTGATCTACGAAGGTACCTCCCAAGTGAAGGCCACTAAGGTAAACATGTTGACCTCTGAATATGAGTTATTTAAGATGAAGCATGATGAAAATATTAAGGAGATGTATGCTAGGCTGTCTGTGATTACCAATAGTTTGAAGGGGTTTGGTAAACCAATTCTTGAAGGTGATGTCATTAGGAAGATAATTAGATCATTGACCCGTGCGTGGCACACCAAGGCCACTGTTATTGAAGAGTCACGGGATCTGTCTACTATAATAGTTACCGAATTGTTGGGGTCCCTTATGACATATGAAATCAACTTGAAAAGGAATGTAGAGGAAAACAAAAAAGGGAAAAATATTGCTCTCAAAGTCTCTCGGAGCAGTAGTGAGAGCAGTAAAGAGTATGATACTTTTTCTGACCTGGATCAAGAACAACATGCTATGTTAACTTGCCGATTCTAACAGTTCTTGAGAACCAGAGGCAAGAGCTTCAGGAGAAGAAGACCGCAACAGGATGGTAAGAACTCCAATTTTAAATTTGATAAGAATAGAGGTTCTGACAAGTTTACATGTTTTCACTGTAAAAAACCAGGACACATGAAAAGTGAATGTCCGGAGCTCATGAAGAAGAACCTAAAAGTGTAGAAAAAGAGGACTCAAGCTATGGTCTGCACATGGAGTGACAAGGAAGAGGATATTGAAGAGGACTCTTCACAAGAGGAGGAGCAAGGACTGTGTCTCATGGCCGACACAGACAATGAGGTAAGCATTCCTTTTGAAAATTACACAATAGATGATTGGGAGGATGCTTACGCTGATTTGTTAGAAAAGTTTAACTCTCAAACCAAAGACTATAAAATGCTGAAAAGAAAACTGAGCAATGTTGTTGAGGAACAAACAAATATGAAAAAGGAAAATGATAATCTGAAGAAACAACTTGAAGAATTAGGCTCACTTGGAATTGAAAATAAAAATCTCCAAGTTGAAAATGAAGAAGCTAATAAGAATCTGGATGAGTTTAAGGTGAAATTTTAGGAGATCCAGAAAGAAAATGTACTTGTTTCTGAAAAATATGAAGCTATAAAAATTGCCAACATTGAGATTCAAAAACATAGTGAGAAGCTTCAAAAAGATCTTGAAGATAAACAAAACATCTTGGAAAATTTTGTGGAAGGAAAAGTAAATTTGGACACCATGATGGGTGTGAAAGTAAATTTTAACAGAGAAGGTTTGGGCTTTGATCCATCTAATAAGAGACCCTTTGAATTCAAGACTACCACATTCTGTCAAGAAAAGGGTAAAGAAAAGTTGGACACCCCATCTAGCTCAAACAATGCCTAACCAATCATGAAAACCAATCACATTAAATTCAAAAGTCAAGGTAAAACTGTCCACAAGCCTGCACTGCATCAGAGCAGCCAGACTGATGCTTCGAGGCATGTAGATATCAATAAAGCAAATCTTGGATTTCAAAAAGGGATGCGTCGAGGCAACAGCTTTTATGCATCAACGCAGTGGACTCAGAACATATGCCCCAACCAAAACAAAGATAGGAATCAATACACACCACATTGGGCTCATTTCAATTCTTCTCAGATTCATCTCAATGAACAAATCTTTAGGAATCAGAAAAGGATTAGGTGGCATCCAAAAAATAATTACCAAAATGATTGGAACAGAACATTCAACAATATGAAGCAAACAAAACATTTTTCAATGCATGTTGCCCCTAAATTTGTTCATGTTGAAAATACAAGTTTTGTTCACAAAAAGGGTACCAGACAGATCTGGATCCCTAAGATTTTGTTGGAAGAATTGAGTGAGATGTTTGGACCCAACTTTTCTGGGGTCCCAAAGCATTCTACTTAATTTGATTGCAGGTGAGCCTAGCAGCCGAGCATAACAGGTGGTACCTAGACAGCGATTGTTCGAGGCACATGACAGGTGATCTCACCAAATTCAGTGAATTGGAAATGAAGGTAGGAGGTCTGGTCAAATTTGGAGAGAAGAACAGAGGTAAGATCATTGGTGCAGGTACAATTGGTAAGTTTCTCCCAAATACCATTGAAAGAGTTTTGCTTGTAGAAGGGCTTCATCACAATTTACTTAGCATCAGTCAGTTATGTGACAAGGGTCACAGAGCGGTTTTTAACAATAATGCATGCAAAATCTTGAAAATAAATTCTGACAAGGTTAAATTTGTAAGACATAGAGTTAATAATGTCTACATTGTAGAATTAAATGAAAACTCAGAATCAAATCTTTGTTTATCTGCTGATTTGGATAACAATGTATTTAATTGGCATAGACGATTAGGCCATGCTAGCTATACTACACTGAATAACTTAGTCAAACATGACTTAGTTAGAGGCATGCCTAAGATCAAGTTTAATTCAATCTCCAAAATTTGTGATGCTTGTGCTCTGGGTAAACTAACCTGGAAGTCTTTCAAGCTCAGATCTGAGCCATTGTCCTCCAGGCCAATGGAGTTTTTGCATATGGATCTATTTGATCCAACCAGAACTCAGAGTCTGAATGGTAAAAGGTTTGGGTTTGTGATTATAGATGATCATACTAGGTTTTCTTGGATATTTTTCTTAGCAAATAAAAATGAGGCATTTTAGAAGTTTAAACCATTTTTCAATAAAATCAAACAAGAAGAAAATCACAGAATTTGCACCATCCAATCTGACCATGGAGGAGAGTTTGAGAACTCCATGTTTTCTGAATTTTGTGACAATGAGGGATTAACTCACAAATTTTCTTCTCCCAAGACTTCAGAGCAGAATGGCATAGTGGAAAGAAGAAACCGGACCATTGTTGAAATGGCCAGAACCATGCTCGTGGAGAGTCAGCTACCTAGAAGTTTTTGGGCAGAAGCGGCCAATACTACATGCTATACTATCAACAGGGCCATGGTAAGACACATCCATAAGAAACCCCCCTATGAGCTCATGAAAGGTAAGAAGCCAAATGTGGCTTACTTTAAGATTTTCGGTTCTAAATGTTTCATTCACCACAACTATAAAAAGGACCTTAATAAATTTGAAGCAAAGAGTAGCCCAGAAATTTTTCTAGGATACTCTGAAATATCTAGGGCATATAGGGTTTTCAATATCTCAGATCAAACTGTAGAAGAATCTCCTCATGTTATATTTGATGAAACCAACAATGTTATTAACGTGGATGATGATGACAGGAACTCAAAGCATGATGGAGAGTTTTTGGAGGACAAGCTGAACGAAGAAACTCATCCACCTGCAGCAACAAACGTTCCAAACCAGGTAGAGTCAATCGAAACAGGTGAGTGTTGACACCCGTTTTATGACCAATGAGTTGGGTCATCTCCTTATTTATCTTTATGATGCTCCGAGTTATACGCCGTTTATTGAGCCATCTTGGTCAGCTCTAAGACTTATTTCATGGGTCATTCTCCTTGATTGGATCTCGCTCCTCATTTGTTTTTCCGAGGGTTGAAGCTTAGTAGGCTTTTCATTTGTTTTGCCACGCCTCTGTCTCTGGCAGTCTATTGATTGGGCGTTTGATGACGTATAGCGGTTTATCGTAAGGCCATTTGTTGACGCCAGAGTCCAGAGCCAACATTGTTCTCTCAGCCTTATCCTTTCTTATCCGTTGAGCTCTGGCGGTTTATCGTATGGCCGTTAGAGGCATTGTGGCGGTTTTACCTTAGACCATTTTCCAGTTCCAGAGTCATGTTCACGAAGTCTACGCCTGTTGGTCTTATCCTTTGGTGGACATTTGAGGGTGGCGGTCTATACTTGGACCATTAGTTCCAAGTGGCGGTTTATCATAAGACCGTGTATGGTGACAGAGAGTCATGCTAGAACTGTTTTTATCTACTACGCCGTGGCCGAATTAGAGTTTTGATTTGATGATTTCTCTCTCGATAGAGATCCTTAGAAGCTTCCGTTTGTTTCTATGGACTCTTGGGAGTATTATCTTCAAGAGTTTGTTAAGTTTCATCCTACTTTTTAGCTGGAATCTCTCCAACTCGAACCTAGGGTTTGAGGGTCTATAAATAGAACCCTTGAGTTCATGGGTTGAGGAGGAGATTTCTGGAGTTTATGTCGAGGTGCTGCCGTGTTCTGGAGCGAGTATCCATCAAGGAGAAGTGTTGTCTATGTCTATTAGCCTTCAAGTCTAGGGAGTATTAAGTTTTAAGGGTTAATAGTGTTGTTTTCTTCTTTAGTTTCTTCCCCTCTTCATAGCATTCACAAGCATCTTCCCTCTTCTTCTTCCACGTTCCTAACATCTTTGCACGTTTTTAAACATCCTCCCATCTTTTCCACGCCCCATAGGAGTTAAAAAACCGAACCTCCCAGGTATTCACCCTTCCTTTTGCATGCACTTTAGTTTATTTACATTATAGTTGCTACACTTGTCATAGGGCTAATTTGGGTTGTTTTTCTGTGCTTCTACACTCTTTTGCAGGTCTACAGGGTTCATAGCACGAGGCCCAACTCTTCGGGCCGGCCGAGAGAGGTGGAGGTCCAAGTCCCAACTTGCTATTCCGTGCTCTATGGCGGTTGCATTTAGGACCGTTTGAGGATCTGTGACGGCTTATCATAAGGCCGTCTATTACTCATTAGCAGACTGATATTAGACCGTTTGTGCTAGTAGAGTTCCAGATTTCATCTCCCGTGGGCGGGTGTTTTATCCTCTTCTTTCTAAGGTATTTAGCTTAGCTTTGCTATTTTAATTACCTTGGTGGCGATCACACTTTCTTAGTTGGGTATTGTTCATCATTGTCATCTTGCTTGCTCTTCTCTTTACTTCATTTGCTCCACACCTACAGTGTGTGTTTTTATTTTATTCCTTTGCTCCACGCCCCGACGTGTGTTTTATTTTCTTCCTCATAAACATTGATGACATGCCCATGCTTCTGATTTTGGTGATTGTTTGAGTTAGGTTATTACCTGTTCACACCTTCACACACATATCTCTCATACCACTATATTCATATCCACACACATCATCATCATCACATCATACACAAAAAAAAAACCAATCAATAGTGAGTTCTTAATAAATGTCAAAATTTTGAAAGATCACCCTGCACACAATATCATAGGAAACTTAATTGATCCTCCTAGAACAAGATCTTTTCTTAGAAAAGTAAATAATCAAGACCTAGTTGCATTAGTGTCACAAATAGAACCCAAGATAGTGGAAGAAGCCTTAAAAGATGAATCATGGGTAAATGCAATGAATGAGGAACTAGGTCAATTTGAAAGAAATAATGTCTGGGAACTAGTTTCGAGACCTGAAAATACAAATGTTATAGGAACTAAATGAGTTTTCAGAAATAAAATGAATGAAGATGGAATAATTTCAAGGAATAAATCCAGATTAGTAGCCAAGGGTTACTGTTAGGAGTTTGGGGTTGATTTTGATGAATCCTATGCACCCGTTGCTAGGATGGAAGCAATAAGAATCTTATTGGCTTTTGCTTGTTCTAAAAACATAAAACTTCATCAAATGGACCTTAAAAGTGCATTCCTAAATGGTTTCATTAAAGAAGAAGTTTTTATAGAACAACTCCCTGGATTTCAATTGTCTTCACACCCTAACAAAGTTTTCAGGTTAAACAAAGCCATGTACGGTCTGAAATAAGCTCCTAGGGCTTGGTATGATAGGCTGACAGAATTTCTGATCAGCAAGGGCTACAACAGAGGTAAGGTGGATCAAACTTTGTTTACTAAAATTATGAAAAAGGACCTCATCATAGTTCAGGTATATGTAGATGTCACGCCCCATACTCTATACCGTCAAGGTATTATCCGCTTTGGCCTGCCGACCTCACGGTTTTATCCCTTTCTAACAGTGATCGGCTCCAGAATGGGGGACTTCTCGGGCAGATCACCTATCCCAGTACTACTCCCTATTAAGCACGCTTAACTTTAGAATTTTTTACAAGAACTGAGCCGATACTTCAAAAGGCGTCTCGATGATATAGAGTACAACTTAGCTATATTTGAGGGTGTTACACTCTACCCCTCTTATATAGGCGACGTCCTCATCGCAGGGCACATATAGCACGCACTCAAACCCCCAGACAGGTAGGACTCTAGAGGTGGCCCCTATAGGCTCAAGAGGTGGCTCCCACTATGTAGCACTTTGTCCTATTGCGGGTTCAAGTGGTGGCTCCCATAGTGTAGCACTTTACCCTCTATGGCACTTAGTTCCCACACTTCTGGCTGGGATATGGCTCTGATACCATTCTGTCACGCCCCATACTCTATGCCGTCGAGATATTGTCCGCTTTGACATACCGGTCTCACGATTGTATCCCTTTCTAATAGTGATCGGCTCCAGAATGGGGGACTTCCCGGGCAGGTCACCCATCCCAGTACTACTCCCCATTAAGCACGCTTAACTTTGAAGTTCTTTACAAGAATTGAGCCGATACTTCAAAAGACACCTTAGTGATATAGAGTACAACTTAGCTATATTTGAGGGTGTTATAGTAGATGACATAGTCTTTGGCTCAACATGCACTGAACTATGCAATGAGTTTGCTTAGTTGATGTCTAATGAGTTTGAAATGAGCTTGGTTGGTGAATTGAAATACTTTCTTGGTTTCTAGGTTCAGCAATTGGAGGATGGGTGCTTTATAAGCCAGACCAAGTACACTTTGGAAATTCTCAAGAGGTTTGGAATGGATAACTTGAAGCACATCTCAACTCCAATGGGTACCAATACTTCATTAGATGCGGATGAATCAGGTAAAGAAGTTGATGCAAAGCTGTACCAAGGTATGATCGGATCCCTACTATACTTAACAGCCTTGAGACCTGATATACAATTCAGTGTTGGTATGTGTGCAAGATATCAATCTAGGCCTACTGAACTGCATCTTGCAGCTGTGAAAAGAATCTTTAGATATATATCTGCCACACACAACTTAGGATTATGGTTTCCTGCATCACACACTCTAGATCTAAAATCTAACACTGATGCAGATTATGCTGGGTGCAAATTAGATAGGAAGAGCACTAGTGGACACTATCAATTCATTTGTGGGTGTTTAGTTTCCTGGGCTTCCAAGAAACAGCATTCTGTGGCCCTCTCCACTGCAGAGATGAGTATGTAGCCGCAGGGAGCTGTGGAACACAAATCATCTAGATAAAACATCAGCTCCAAGACTACCAGATAGACCTGGGTTGCACACCCATTTATTGTGATAACACAAGTGCTATAAATCTATCTAAAAATCATGCCCTGCACTCACGCACCAAGCACATAGAAATCAGACATCATTTCACCAGAGATGAGGTTTCAAAAGGCACTTTTGAATTGATTCACATAGGCACTACAGATTAGATAGCTGACATCTTCACTAAGCCACTAGACAATGAGAAATTCTCTACCTTGAGAAGAGAATTTGTCATTTTCAGATCCCCTTGAACTCCTCCTTCTGATCTATTCACTGCCTCGAGGCATTAATGTTCATGCCTCGACCTGTTGGTTGACATTTTTTTCTCTTTTGAAAATCATCCTTGCATTTTTTTTTCTGACCTGCATTTATGAAACTTGTTTGTGTTCTGACTCATGCTGTCAGGGGGAGGTTAGTGGTCAGTCCAATTGTCAGGGGGAGCTTGTCTATTCCGTTTAATCTGTTTCTTTTTAGTGAATGTCTTTCTAACTGAGGGGGAGACTTGTTGGCCTAGACTAGATGGCGGACAAGAAGGGGGGTTGAATTGTCCCCTTGCCGAGATGGCAGAATTTAAAAATAACTCCCACTAAACACAGCGAAAATAAGATTAACTACGTTAATTCGTCCAATCAGAACTAAAGTGAGATTTAGGTTCACTCAGTCTTTCCCATCTCACTCGAACAATCTATGCACTAAACGATTAAGCGTAAACTAAACACGAATAGCAGAGTAGCAAAGTGTAGTGGTGTAGTGAATAAAAATCTACAAGTTGACCTGTGAATGGAGATAGAAGAAATGGACAAACACACAGGCATGCCACAAAGAACACAGAGATTTTTAGGTGGTTCGGGACCACGGCGGGCTCCCTACGTCCACCCCTTACCGAACCCGATGAGGCTTCACTACCACGCTACGAATCGTAGCAAGACGGGGACGAGCCCCAACACCACACACACTGCTTCCACAGCAATACACACACGGGGCCTAGCCCCAAGACGTTGCCACTATAGCACACACGCACACGGTCGGGGAACACACCCCGGACACTAAACCACACAGAGTCGCAGCTCCGTCTTCACACACGGACTCGGAGAAACTCGCCCGGCAATGAAACAACACACTCGGAGACGTAACTCCGCCCACAAACGAAAGTATATCAGGTTCTATGAAAAGAAAGGATATACAATAAATGCCCACATTATGAATCTATGTTCAAATAAAAGAGTAGAGATGAGAGAAGAAAGATTCCCCCTCAAATCTATAGTAAAACCCGTCCTCTAGAGTAGTAGGGTGCGCTAGAGATATTTTTCCGCAGAGTGGAAGCCGCTTAAGCTCGTAGAAGACGCCCTAGGGAGAATGGTTCAGCGACCTTACTCCCAGTTGATTCAGATCGATAGATATAGGCTCGTTGATGCGTTCTCCTCTTCTTCTTCTTCCACCTCCAAGTAGAACGGCGCCCTCACCCTTGTCCTCCTTCACCTTCAACAGATAGAACAATATTAGCCCCGGAGGAATGCCATCTCCAATGGAGATCGCAGGTTATAAATAGGGTAGGAATATAGAACAGAAGACCACAAAAGCCCTTGTAAAAACCTCTCCAAACTACACTCAAACCATATGAGAAACCCTAAGGGTAATGGAGTAAAAGCTCAGTCCAATCGGATAACAAAATGGGTCTTTCGAAACCAATCCGGAAAACACGATCCGGACAACCCAGAAGAAGTGTCCACTCTTGGAGTGAACACTCTTTTCAAGACGTTTTGCCAACATACAGAAAAACCAACACACAGGCTAAGCATATGAACCCATGGTCGATGCAATGAAAAGGCAAGGTTGGAGCATATTTTACTAGACCAGGTCGGTGCACAAATTGAAAGGGTAGGTCGGTGCAAAGATAGGGTCTGTGCACATTTTATCAAGCATAAGAAGGTCGGTGTAAAGTCTGTAGAAGATGAGGTCAGTGCACTCAATGTAGGACCTATAGATAGGGTCGGTGCAATGTTGGGTCGGTGTAAGTTCTTTGAAGCCTATGGACAAGGTCGGTGCACCTTATATCAAGCAAGAGGATGGGTCGGTGCATGTTGTGAAGGTCAGTGCACATTTGTAAAACAACAAGGAAGGGTCGGTGCAAGTGTTACAGGGTCGGTGCATATTATTAAGGGGCAACCACGGTCGGTGCAATTTTGGCGTGAAAAACAACTTCCAGGGTAAAAGTGTCAACTCCTTGAGTCGACACATTTTACATGGGGTTCTGTTTTACCAAAAGCAGTCCCCAAGACTGCAGGAGTCGACTCTGAGAGTCGACTCTTGCAACACCAGACCAGAAGATTAAAGGTATTCAATGAATTAAACCCCAAAACCATGATATATGAAATAACCCCATTTGTAAAAATGATTTGCCAATCAAAATGTCATGCCGTAGAGGATCTTAAAGCCATCATAAAGACTAGATTCAATAAGAAGAATGGGAAACAAAAAAGCAAATGCAAGTGTAGAAACATACCATCCAACCAATTAGTTGAGAGCATATGAGCCTGCACTCTGTATAAAAACACAGATTCAGTTTTCGGTCAATGCAATAGACAAGAATGATTATCTTTCATATGACATATGCATAACTCCTTAAACCTTAACCACTTTGATATCCTATCAATTCACACATGAATTTGCAAATCCAGTCCAACTCAATATGAGTAGAACATACACAGTCAACATACATGAACAACCATTTGCAATTCAAATCATTGATTTAATTTGAAACCTGGAGTCAAAACTGAATTCAGTCATATTACACATTAAGTGCAAATAGGATCCAAAAGTTCAGAGTCAATCCACAGCAGTCTGAACCCATATTGATATCATATATGTAAATAACATGTAGTTCAAGACTAATTGAGCTCACACAAACCATTTAACACAAGCTCTCTTTTCAAATATAGATTCATGCATGGAAAATCAATTTCCAAATTTAATTCAGTCAAATGCAAACACATGAGCTTACACAAACCATTCTTAAATTGAGTTTACCCATCTACTCATGAATACAAGCTCAGTCCATAAATTCAGAGTTAATCCAAGGCTGTATGGATTTATATTAACATCACATGAAGAAAGTGCTTTATCAAGCAACTGAAGAACACAGCCCATATAACAAACCATTGAAGAACACATTTTTCAGATGATAGCTCCACAACAGTTTTCAGATGATGGCTCCACAGTCTCATGAACAGATGAACAGAATGCATGAGACACCATCAAAGATATATTCATGAAAAGTCATGAAGCAACAGCAGACATTTTCCACAACACTACACACAATATTTTCACTTCTATTCATATGCAAATCACACAATATATTGTAATCATCAAAACCATTATCAAAGATAAAGAGAGAGCGTAACGAACCCAACAATCTCCCCCTTTTTGATGATGACAATATATTGTGGCCACCAAGATTCTCTCCCCCTTTGGCATTATCAAAAAGTGGGGGACTTCCTCAGAAATAGGATAGAATTTGGACAGCAATGGCGCAAGAACCCAGCAATGTGAACTGTATGAGCAATATACAGTTTAACCAAAGAACCACATCATTCTTCAAACCTAAGATGAGGCATGAGACTTTCAAGAACGTAAAAGAATGTGCAAGTGTAGCCCTGAAAATGCAAAATTATGCATGTCCTAAGTTCTGCCCAGAGTATACATAACCTAGAAGTTGCAAAATTTGTATGTATGCCTTCTAAATGCCATGACTATGCAACACATGATATATGTAGAGAACTTGGATATTCACAAGTATGGCTCAAATATGTGCAAGTATACAAATTCTGAATTGTATGTAAAAAAACATGACCAAAGTATGTGCAGAATGTATGACTGAAACACACATTATTCTTCTCCTTTTGTCATGAACAAAAACTGACCGACAATGGGATTATTTAACCTGCTATTTGCATGTATGATCTAAAGATGCATCAAAGTGAAATGATGTATGGTATGTATGAACAAGATCAAGCAATCAAGCACTCAAGCACGAATAATAGGATATAAAAAATAAACAAGTCCCTTAGGGACAAGTTTAAGGAAAAATGCAATCGATTTTGAACATGATGTGCATGAACAATACTAAGAGGGTTGTGCTTACAGAAAGATGGTACTGCATAAACTATGAAGGTTGACAGATTCATAAAGTACATTCACACAATCAAGCCCAAGGTGAATATGTGATAATTGAGCAATGAATTTTAAGATCATATGGATAAAAGATTTTCTAAAGAACACAGGAAAGAACCTATCCTCCATACACTTCCATACACAATGCTCGAATATTGGTAGCTACGTATAACCCCAAAATTTTGATTAAACATAAAAAGGTGACTAACCATTTGACGCGAGTCATACCCTTTGTCTCAGGGGCATTTCCTGGTTACTCAGTTTCGTCACTTATCTTAACTGTGGATTTTGTCACCTTTCGGTGCGAGTTGTATCCTTTGTCTCAGGGACACTTCTCGGCTACTCGGTGGCGAATCACACTTATTTTCATGTGGATTAGCTTCACTTTTCGACACGAGTTTCCTCCTTTGTTTCAGGGAAGATTCCTGGCTACTCGGATTCGCATTCCACTTATAAAGATTTTTGGTGGGTGTTATACCGGGACTATTTCCCAGCTAAAATAATAAGGAGTAAGGGTTCGAGCATTTCCCCGAACACCTTCAAGGCACGGGCTATCTAGCCCTTTCTACAACCCTGCAGGTACCCAAAAGGGTCCCGACCAACTAGCTGTGACACGCGGCGACACAAGCAATTGTCCGGGGTCAACCCAGTCCACTCTCATACGGGCTTTGCCCGTACCCTACTTGGCCGCTCGGGACCACCCAGGGGCGCCCCAACGTTAAGCCACGCCACGTGGCATCCAGTGAAAGAGCCGCAGGCTCACTCTGAGGCACTTCATTCAACCCTCCAAGGTCAAAGCAAGATCCGAGCAAGTCAACCACAGGCTTTGCAAGCCCGCAGCACGTGCATATGGCTCACACACGTGTGTTCGGCATTTTTCCGAACACCTTGTGGGTGCGTATATTTCAACCCTTCTACACCAACCCACGGGCCACCCCGTGGTTCCAGTACACTAATTATGCTCTACAACGCACCCCAGCAAGTCGGGACCACCCCCGACCCTCAGACACGTGGCAACATGCCACTCAACTTTAGCTCTCGGGCCAACTCGAGGCTACCCTGCCAATGCACCGTACAACATGGCACGCAACATGAGGTGAGGCCCATGGGCCCAAGGTGCCTCCTCCCAGCCCCTATCGACTTCTACCCTTGACCCTAGGCCAAATCCAAGGCCCGTCGGTCACCTACGCGGCACGTTCGGCAACCCGGAGTGTGTCAGGCATTCGCCCGAACACCTTGCGAGCGGTCACTACGACTTGAAGAACAACGGCCCTACAGGCCCATGCCAGCCTCCTGAAGTTCAAAGTCCCTCAAAGGACGTCCCCAGGCGACACAAGAAGACCCCCGGGAGCCATCCCCCGGGGTTACGGCCAGCCCGGGGCCAGTTCACCCCGGGGCATGGCCGCGCTCCCCAGGGAGGGCGAACTCCCTGGGGGCTGCGCCCTCCCTCCAGCCCGGTGGTCCCACGACCCCACTCAGTCCTGGTTCATCCGATTTACGGTCCAACGAGGCGATTCATGCACCGTACCAATTCGAGAAGTCGATGGATGGACGTGGGAGCGCAAAGTGACAGAACGCGGGAATTCCGCAAGTCAACACGTACACAAGCCTCCATGTATCCTCCCAGGTATTCGTCCTTTTCTTTCTTAGTCAAATTAGGAAGAAAATGGCCCAAAAAAAATCAGATTTTATAGGGTGGGACCACCCTCGTCTCTCCTTGGAGCAAATCCGCCTAAACCCCCCAGGGGGGGTTTACGCGGACCAGCTCACCCCCCCTGGCTGGTCCGCGTAAACCCCACATTCAATTAAAAAAATTTAATTTTTTTCAAAAAAAAAAAGAAAAAGAACGGGCCCGCCTAAACCCCCCCGGGGTGGGGTTTAGGCGGACCAGCCCAGCCCCTGGGCTGGTCAGCCTACGCGGACCAGCCCAGCCCCCTGAGCTGGTCCGCATAAACCCCTTCCCCCTCTCTCTCTCATTCCGTAACCCAAGCACTATTCACTTGGGTTTACGCGGACCAGCTCACCCCCTTTAGCTGGTCCGCGTAAACCCCTTGTGACCCTTCAACTTCCCCTATAAAAGCTCCTTAGGAGCTCAAGGGGTGGGGCATGATAGTAGATCATCCATCCAAGCTCAGGCATCCAACAAGCAAAGGACTTCAAGCGCGGCTCCAAGCAACGAGCAAAGGAGAATTGTGCATGGGTGACTTGTTCGACGGTCTAATACACCGGGGGTATGTCGTTTGCACTCCCCTCATGCCGTATATAGCCGTCATACACAAGTCAACACCCACCATATGTGAGGCATTACGACATGGGCGGACGTCCCCTCATGTCGGGATTTCCTATCGCATGCCCGTCGGTTGCAACCACACGCGTACCATGACACCATGCTCTCTCACAGTTACGAGGCCATGTTCGACCGCTCAATTCGAGTCATGATCGACCCTCACCCAGATACCGGATCAATGTATCCCTCCAGTCATCCAGTCACAGGCCCTCGTTCTGCACCACGGCCCTGGCCCACGCCACGGGAGGAACCCTCTGTAAAACGCATATGTGCTTATTCATCACGCATCGACCCGGGGACCGACTAGCACGTCGGAGTTGTCCCGTGGCATGCGCCAATTGTACCTTGGCCATTATGGCTTTCCTGTAAAGAAGTATACACCTCAGTATAACACTGCCGATTGGATGACTGCTCTCGCACCCACGTTCAGGCCCTTAGTTTTCTATCTACACCACTTAGCATCCGTGCCTAACACCCTAACCCCAGCAAACACCCCTCAGTCTAATGCGCTCCCATAGCTGCTGAATGCTTCCAGCCCTCTACCCACGACTTCAGACATATATACAGATTTTTCTTCAACTTTGAACGAAGGTATTAAGATTCAATCCAATGTAAATAAACACCGGTTGCTTGCAGCCGGTGGGGAAAGACGTCCCGTACACCATTCCCGCAATCGCCTACGCACTCGCACCCATGGAATGCCTTCTCTCCACGTGTCGCCCGATCGCCCGAGGCCACGTGTCGCGCCCTGGTGGCGCTTCCCCGGTCAACCCTTGGTTCCATGAGTGATTGTCGAGAAATCGGCTGGCACGCCCTCACCCTATCCGGTTAACCCTTATCCCAACATTTCCGTGCCATTCGACCCTTTTCAACTTTCCGTGAAAGGAGAGTGCCCAATACCGCCGTGAGAGGCATGCAACCGTAAGGAGGATACCTGAGATATATCAAACTCCTGTATTTTCCTTCCCCGCTGTATCCCTCCCTTCACCCCGGTAATCGGCATAAAAAAAACCCGCGAAACAGAGAGGATGGCACGCCCGGTGGGACGTCTCCCGCCTTCCTTCTTTTTGCTGAAGAAAAGTCTATGCCAGCCCTGAAGCCCTGGTGCCCTTTCCCTCTCCTTGCAGGAGAGGCAGAGGAGGGTACTCGTGCACGCATTCTCCAGCAGCTTTTGGTCCGCGTTCTGATCGCCGGACTGCTTTCGGTGACTGTCAGCAACCATCGCCTCCCTAGCACTCAGCACTCCAGCAACCATGGCGGCCGTCACCTACGGTCCCAACGTCATTGCCACCCACGCCCGGGTGGGCTACTTGGCGACGCCGATCGCTTTCGGCAGCTTTGCCCCTATTATCGGATCACCCTACTTCTTGGGTGTGATCCCCGCGGCTGCGCTTCAGCCAACTCCAGTCTCTTCATTGGCTCCTGTGGCCAACGCACCACTCGCGCTCCCAGTTCCAGTGTCCCGCCTGAGTGCTGGGCACCAGACCATTACCACTGGCCCTTGCAGGGCCCCCAGATCAATGCCGACTTGGGTAAGCGTTAGCTCCCAGGGCCAGCCTCGTCCGATCTCCAACAAGGGCCCCGTGCCCCGGACTTCGGTCACCTTCTCCCCATCTTCCTCGGGTTCCCAACCCCGAGCCGCAGCCATGCCGGCACCCAACACGGGATCCCAGCCCTGGGTCCACGGCTTCCCAGCATCTTCCTCGGGTTCCCAACCTCGAGCCGCAGCCAAGCCAGCACCCAACACGGGCTCCTAGTCCCGGGTCCATGGCTCCTCAACATCTGCATCGGGTTTCTGACCCCGAATCCTGGCAAAGCCGACTCTCGACACGGGCTCCCAGCCCCGAGTTCGCGGCTCCATGATATTACACTCGGGGCCCCGGTCTCGAGCTCCAGTTGAACCGGCTCTCCTCGTGGGTCTTCCACCCAGGGGGCAACATTCCTCAGCACCTTCCTCGGGCCTCCCGACCCGAGCCCAGGCTACATCGGCACCTACCGCGGGTCCTCGACCCAGGGGCGTCGGCACCTCAACACTTCTGACAATGTCACCTTTCGGTGCAAGGGTATCGTCTCGAGCATCGACAGCACTCCTATCGGTGTGGGTGAGGCTTACACCCGAGTCGCCCAGCCATCGACTCCCGGCGTGGGTTTCATACCCCGGGGGCCGATCCCAGAACCTCAGACTGACAGCTTCACGCCGTCGGTCACTCCAGGCTGGATTTTCTTGGTCTACGATCTTGGGGCGGAGTCTTCCTCAGCTCCGTAAAAGAAGCATCGCCATGGCCGCAAAGGCAGGCGACTCGCTACTGCAACCAGCAACTCCGGCAAGACGGTTCTTGTCGGTGACTTGTGGATCCGTCTCGACGGGGGTGAACCAGTCATACCCCAGGAACGGACCGTTCCCACCATCCCCACCTCCAATCGTTTTGACCTCTTGTGTCAAACACGAGAGGACGGGGTGAAGCTCAAAAGAGCGAGTTCCTCGGCGACAGCCCGGGGGCACCCACCACAGCCAGACACATCGCCTCCCAAGACAACCCGTCGGAAATACGGGAACAAGGGAGACCAGCAATCTGACTTGAGGAGAATCTGGGTCACCCCAGAAGAAGCTTAAGCCATTCGAAGGGTGCGTATCAGAAATCCCCAGCGAGCACTCAGACGCGGCATCAGACGGGATGCGACTGGCCTCACAGTAGCATCGTATGGCGACGCCCAGTCGTCCAATGTCCCCCGCAAGCAAGTAGAGGCAAAGGTGAGCCCATTCTCGGGCCCTCCAGCAACCTGTCCCGGACTCTCCTCCGACTGATGTCGGGAGTGAGCCCCCTCTGTAACACATCTCGGTCTTTGACAGACTAGGGATGCCTATTCACCCCGCGCGGCACACGCGCCGGAAGCGGACGGCCCGGTTCGTCAATGACGCAGTTCGAGTGTTTACATGCTACACCACCGGACACTAGCCAGACACCCAGTCTGATGACTTGAACCAGCCTCTGTCCCACTTCAGGAGGCTGTGCCACCAGGCGCCGCCGCCTCCCCCAACAGGTCATATCGGCACTTCTGTCGGGCCGCAGGCGTCGGAATGTGCGGAAGAGGTCCCGGTGGAAGACCCGACCCTCCTATCAACGCAGAGCCGATCAACAATGACCCTCCTGCGAATGAGGCTCAAGAAGTGACCCTCGACACCCTTATGAAGGAGAACCAGCATTTGAAGGCCATCCTGTAAGAACTCCTCCAGGAACGAGACCTTCATCCTCAGCAGCCTACTAGGCCCCAGGCCGAGGCACCAGTACCCCCGGCGGCCCGTGATGCTGCCAACACCTCAGCGGCGATTTCCCGAACTCCGTTGGCAACTGGGTTTGGCACGCCCCCGATTGAGGTTCAACCATGAGCCTCCAATACGTCAGTGCCAGAAAACCTCCTGGCGCAACGCCAGATGATCGAGCGCATTGTCGAGACAAAGCTCGCCCAGTATGGCGAAGGTGCTGTCACGGTAGATCTCTACAATGTACCCTACCTGCTTCACCACTAGCTGAAAAAGCTTCCCCCAGAGTACTCCAAGCCCCCAAAGCTGCAAAAGTTCGACGGGCAGGGGTCGTCACATGAACACTTGGCCTACTATGTTACGGCCATGGGTGAGTTAGCGCTGGACAAATCATATCATCTCCGCTACTTCACCACTTCGCTCACAGGAATAGCCTTCCAATGGTACTCCCGCCTAAAGCCCAACTCAGTCGTCGACTGGGTTGATCTCTAGAAGAAATTCCTTGACCGCTTTCAAACGGCCGAGCGAAAGGTTTCCATAGCTGAGCTCTATTCTCTTCGGCAGAAAAAGGGTGAGAGTGCCCTCAACTTCATCAAGAAGTGGCGAGACCTCAGCATGAGGTGTGTCAATCCACCCATTCAAGAGGACACCATCACTATATGTCGTCGGGGTCTAGCGGCCGAGGTCAGCGAAAAGCTTCTCGGCACCAATATCAAAGGCTTCGACCAACTCAATATGCCGAAATAGAGATGTTCTTCGCCGATAACCCAAGCTATACTGCGGCAAAGGGTAAATAAACGTGAGAACACCAGCCCGGTAAGGAGGTGAATATCATAGAATTCACCCCTTCCGCCAAAGCCAGCAAGGAGGCCGAATCCAGTGGCTCTGATAAAAAGCCAGCGGATAAGCCAGCCGCTCCCTCCTTCTCGGAGCGTATGAAGACACCCTTCTCATTCAAGAAGGAACACACGAAGATGCTCTTCGACCTCTGTATGGCCCAGAAGATCGTCGAGCTGCCAGAAATCCGCAAGCCGGACTAGGCCTTGAAGACCAACGATCCCAGTCATTACCTGTATCACCGCATGCTGGGTCACTCAATTGAAGATTGCTACGTCTTCAAAACCCAGGCACAGAAGTTGATCCGAGATGGCCTCGTCATAATGAAGAGTGGTCTCGTCGATCCTCCGCAACCACATACGTGGGCCAGGCCAGCTAAGGCAGCACGTGTGGCTCACCCCTCAGCCAATGTCATCCATATGATGGTCGCATTTTCTCTTTCTGATGACGAATCAGAGGAGCCTAGTGCCAATCGAAGGGGACGTTCGATCTGGTACCCAGGGTGGAGGCCTTGGCATGATCGGAGACCTCTCTCCTTCCCCATGGAGAGAACCCGACGACTTTTTGATATCCTCATCGAGAGGGGGCAAATCATGCCCCGCGACTCGCATGCCGACTACACCCATTGGGATCATAGTCATCCCCAATACTGCCCCTTCCACGCCAGAATCTGTCACCCGATCGAGTCCTACGAGGAAGTTCAACACCTCATCCAGGAACAGATCTAATGGGAGCAGATCGACGCGGAAGGAAACTCCATGTCGCTCGTCAGGCTTCGGCAAGCTGTCGAAGAGACCCTGAGCATCGCCAGGGAAGCGCCAGAGCGGCCAGACTTGTAGCACCCCTGATAAAAGCCATTGAGTAAATTTAAAACTTCTTCTTAGAAGAAATCATACTTGAAGGCCTTACATAAAGAACCCAACATCATGAGGACTATAATAAAAATATACAAGCCAACCTTACTTTATGCCATAAAAGAATCATGAGGGATTTATGTAAATAACCAAACCTTAGGGGGCTAGTATATAAAATTACAACCCATTACTTTATGCATACGTAATCTACTCTTCTTAAAAGAATTCTAGGCTTTGTTTAAAGAATTAAACTATAGGAGGACTAGCATGCAAATGTGCAATCCACCTTTATTCACATGGGTGGTAAGAATCTTACATGGAAGGTCTTGTACAAAGAAACAAACCATGAGAGGGTTATTATAGAGCCCCAAAATTTATAAAAGTAATTTCTAGATATTTAAATAATATTCTGGCATTAATTGAGCTAAATAATCAATATAAGGCCAAAATTATGTTAATCAATTAACCCAACCCACTTAATTGAAGTCCAAAAGGGTTTAGGACCTAGACCATTAGGTTTGGCCCATATTCTAGAAGGTATTTAAGCCTATCCATGGATATTAAGGATAAATACTAATAATATAAGATAATTATTTAGATAATTAATAAAAGAGTTGTTATAAATTGAAACTCTAAGCTACGCTGACTGTAACGGTCTATCGTAAGACCGCCACATCCATGTAACGCATGGGCACTCGACCGTTACATCCTGTTAGTTCCGTAAGTGAAGGGACTCATGAAAAGATTGGAACTTGATGTTCCTATCCACTATGGATCGACTTGGGAAGTATTGTAAAAACTCTAAGGACTCTTAGAGATTAGGATTTGATGAAATAAGGACTCTAAACTCGATCTAATCCTCAAACCCTAGCCTAAACTCTATAAATAGGGCATAGTTCTGAACTGTGCGACCCTTACTTTTTGGACGTAAAGAAGCAAGGTAAGGAGTCATTATCTCAGGTAAGTTCTTTAGAGGTATTTATTTACAATACTTTAGACTAACTCCCCTCCGAATTTCACATCTTTAGGTCAAGAGGGCGTGGAGTTAGAGCCTAAAGAAGTTGCTGAAAAAGTCACAAGAGAAGGAAGGGATCTAGGGCAAGGTTCTCAACCAAATTCAGAAACTACAGTCTAAGCAAGAGGTAGGTTATCTCATGAACGACAAAAACAGCATGATAGGACTAAAAGCCCTCTGGTTTGATTGAATTCCACGCATTATAGAGCATTGATTTCATGTTTTATTTGTTCTATGCACATCATGCACCTCTTAGCCAAATTAAGAAATTAAAGCATGACTATTCATCTATTCATGATCACCTATGCATGTAGATGGCCTTACTTCGTTAACATGACTAGAAACTCATCATGTTTTGATAAAAGACATGATGTGAGTTGATCTCTTAGTTTCTATGATTATTTTCTGTTAGCAGATACTGTAACGCACTAGCATAGGACCGTCACTTTCAAGTAACGGCCCTACTACAGACCGTTACAAACTCTGTAGTATTTGAATTGCACTGATGTTTCTAACGCGCTTGGACAGACGCGTTACATTCAAGTAACGGCTTGATCATGACCGTCACTTTCATTGTGACGCCCCCTCTTAAGACCGTTATATCCTGCGTTCTGTCAACCCTAAGACAGAAAATAACTTGCCAATATTATTTATTGATTAAGCATAGTTACTTGAGTTTTAACCTGATTACATGATTTTTAGGATATCTGATTGTGCATGATAGGTATTGCATGTTTTGATATCTTAATGATATTTTAATGATATGTTAATTTCATGCCAAAATTTTATAGTTTTGTACTATAAAGCATGACTTTTTAACATTGTATTGACAGATTTTTTATCATGATTTTCACATTGATTATACATATCTCTCTCTGTCAATAGAGTCAATTCTATAAGTACATGGCACATATTCCAGTATGTTGTCATTAGTTCACACTTTGCACTATAGGAACACAATCTTGGACATGAGGACCTCTCTATTGGATAATCCTTCCAATGGACTAGGAAATCATTGTTTCAAGGCCTCCGTAATTCTCCGCGAGCCTGGGATTCCAACTAGGACGCTGAGTTGGTTGTACCAATGAAAGCCCATTAATTAGAACACTCTATCGTGATTTTGATTCTTGAAATGTAACGGCCTTGAACTGGACCGTCAGGCTTACGTAACGGCCCAGTGCCAGACCGTCACATTCCTCTGAGTCTATTTTTATCTTTTTGGACTCGGATCACTTTAACGGCCCATTACTGGCGCGTTACATAATGTAACGGCCCAGCAAATGACCGTTACATAGCTTGTTTATGTTAACCCAAGGTTTGACCAAGGGTTGATATTCCTATGATTCTAGACAAACTTTGATGATCTAGAACTTGTCATATTGCTTAAATTGATCTAAAAGAAATGGAAGTTAAGGAAAATATCGTTATGCTGCCAATTTATTTCTATGAGCATGACATTGTTTAAAGTCTATTTCTTGACTCCTGCATTCTTATGTGGAAGCATTCATTAATTAATTTTAGTTATCATGGAATTATTGGAAGTGTTGTATTCTTGGCCATACGTTACTGTTATACTGCGTGAAGTAGCTTAATTTATAACTGAAAATGCGATCGAGCACTGATTGTGTTCAAGGGCTCTATGCTAGTCCCCTCGACTGATTGTCGAAACATACTATTTTATAAACCATGGGATATGATGCTACTGGCGTCGCATTGTGCTGGGAGTACTATTTCTATAAATAAGTGAAGATCCACGGCACAACATGACATTCTTGCTTGATATTCCACAGAAATTCACGAAGCACTAACTCTTAAGCATAAGATGCTACAGTGAGGAATATGTGGCTTGCTAGTATAATCTCGTTACATTCTTGTTCATGGAAGGCCAATATCATGTTCTTGTTATATTCTTACTAGCTCATTCTTGATCATTCTATCTTACATGGTTATCTTGTTTCCATAGATGTGATCGCATGATTGACTCGCATTCGCATGATTTTACCTTATTTCTTTAGAGCTAAAATGATAATTACTTAAATAGTGCCTTCATGTTGATGCGAAGATACCTACTGGGCAAGTGTGCTCATGACCTATTTTCTAATGTTTTTCAGGAGATGGAAATAGTTCGGATTCGGATTCGGGCTATACTAGTATTGGGTCCGGAAGCGAGTGAAAGTGTTATAAAGATGAGAGTGAAGACTTAGGAAGTTAAAGTGTCTAGATTGAGTCAATGTAATTTTCCTATTTCTTGAGTCTAGTAGAATGGAAATCAAATTAATGATTGTATCTTGAATATTGAGCATTATGAAATAAAGTTGGAGTTTGAATATTATTCAGCAATTGCATTTATTTGGGTGATTGTCTTGCGCTCTGATTGATTCTTGCTTGCGAGAGGCTTACCATGCCGGCTGTTCACGCTCCCCGAGCAAATCTTCCGCTGTAATTAAAGGCTCGGGGCATGACAGTTATTATATAAATGTACAAGACAACTTTAAACACATGGGCCATGGAGAGTACGTAAGTGGGATTTCTTTCCACCACCAAGAGAATTGGCGCCCCTGACCAGGGCGCCAATTTCCAAATTGAAGACATTGCATGGGGGTGCCATTTCCCTTAGAGCCCCATCTCATTATATTATGAATAGATGTGGTACACCATGAGTGCTAGCACGTGAATGTGGCAGAATTGTCTAAAAATTAACGCCCTCTTGCAAGGGCGTCATTCTCTTAAATAATGACACCTAGATTAATGAACGACCCCTTACAAGGGCGTCATTTAAACCTATGTTTCTAGAAGGTTGAGATACGAACAACCCATTTTAGCTGGCTAACACCCTGCCCACTCAGCAGGACCCGCAAGGCAATAAACCAATGCCTTGCGATTCCCTATAACTAATCCCCTCCGTAGCACTGACAGAGGCTACTGCCGCCATCAGTGCTGAAGGAGCGTCTTCTTCCTGAGTCTACGTCCTGCTGCGATCCTACTGCAGCTTCCTTATTCTGAACCTCGTATCACACGTCAAAAGGTAGGTGTTCTCAAATCCTTGCCTAACTAGTAGCTAAATAGGTAAACTGATGTATGCTTAGAGTTCGATTAACTCGTCAATCACGCTATATATATCACCTGGCTTTACCATGATCAGGCAATAACCATGTATATACCATGTTATACATATCTTAATAGCCTGTTACACCTGTCGCATATGATTTTATACATACTGTTACCATGATCTTTATGAGTTTGAACATAGTCTGTTAAGCATGATTTCATGAGTTTTTGAACATATTTTATTACACAAGTTTTACAGACTTAATAACCATGTTTTAAACATTAGTATAGAACCTCTGTACATCAAATACTTGCATGTTTTGAAAACCCGAGAGTCCCAGCTCTCAGGTAAATGGCGCCCCAGACCAGGGCGCCACTTACCAAATTGAAGACCCCTCAGGGGGCGCCAATTAAATGAAGACACTCCGCAGTGTCGTCATTTCGATTTTTGCAATTTCTAGTAATTAATAATGCAACACATTCAAAAATCCATAACTATCAAACTAAAGCATGAAATCTGTACATGAACATGTTTCTGGAATCCTAACATTTTTCCCTACCTGCACGTACTCTTACTTTCTGATTCGGAGTAATTTTATATTGATGAATAGTGATCAACCATTTGTAAATGGCGCCCCTGACCAGGGCGCCAATTTTAAAATTGAAGACTTCCCGAAGGGTCGTCAATTAATTGAAGACATGTACCATGTCGTCAATTCAATTTTATGTAATTTCCAGTACTTAGTAAATCAACACATTCAAAAATCTATAACTAATAAAGTGAACCATGAAAATTTTGACTAAATATACTTCTTTAACCCTGGGATTTTTCTCCACTTGACCATGTCTTCGGATTATGATTCGGAGAAACTTTGGAGAAATGAATAGTAACTTGTATCACAGAACTTACCGTTCTGATGCGAAGCACAACTCACTTGCAAGACAACTCAATTGGTGACCCTACGCAGTGTCGTCAATTAGTTGAACCTGTACTTAAATTGAAAACGCCCCGGAGAGTCTTCAATTAAATGAAGACTACTCACAAATTCTTCAATTTGTTAAATAGCGGCAGCCAGCAAGTCTTCAATTTGTTAAATAGCGGCAGTCAGCAAGTCTTCAATTCATCAAATAGCGGCTGCCAACAAGTCTTCATATAATTGAAGACTGCTTGTAGGGGCACCAATTCTTTATATATATATATATATATATATATATATATATATATATATATATATATATATATTCAAAAAAATATCATCTGTAATTGGCGCCCCAAGCTAGGGCGCCAATTACTTAAATAACGACGGCCAGGTCGTCTTCAATTAAATAAAGACTCCCTGGGAGACGCCAATTTGATATATATATATATATAATTCTAGAAATTGAAAATTTGAAAGATTAGCAAACCCCCAGACGCCAACTCATTGATTACAGCTTCTGATCTTGATCTGTCTCGTGATTTGTGTAAACGCAACCCTAATCCATACTCCTGCATATTATGAGTTCTTGAATTTTCATTCCATGAAAAATCTACTTGTGTATATCCTACATGGTCAAACCTTGAACCTCTTAAACTATCATTTGGGAGTGTTGGAGCTAAGTGCCATGCAGTGTAAAGTGCAACGTTGTGGGAGCCACCTCTTGAGACCGTACGGCGTAAAGTGCTACACGACGAGAGCCACCTCTTGAGCCTGTAGGGGCCACCTCTATAGTCCTCCATAACTAAATGACTAGTTGATCTTGTTTGTAATACTACATTTCTTAATTCTTAAAATTCCATATTGGCTATAAATGAGGGTGGATGTCAAAGGTAATACATGAAATGCTATGCATATAGGGCCCGATCTGGTCCTGGGAGGAGCACCCGAAGGTACTTGTGCCCATGGGAGTTTATTGACCACGGTGTTTAGCATTGCACCGGAGTACTTGCTTGACTTGAGACACTCCACCCCTACTCTCTCTTTACTTTACTTGACTTGGCCTGCGTAGCCCGGAACGGGCAATACTTGACTTGTGGCCCGAGAAAGGGCAGAATACTTGCTTGATTAAAAATAGCCAATTCTACGGATACGTACTTGACATTACTTGCTTGAATTAAATTTTTACTTGCTCATACCTGAAATATACTTGTACATGAGTTCATTCTTGTACTTACGTTCATACTTGTACACAAATCCCTGCTTACCCCGAAGTGGCATTTACATCTGTAAATTCTTGAAATACTGCTTGTCAAATATTTGAAATCTTGGTATACTCTCTTTATACAGTTCTTGATCTCTTACTGTTCATCATGCCTAGATTCACATGTATACCCGATCTTCTTAAACGTACATCATGCATAGCCATACTGATAATACATACAAATTGTAAATCACGTAAAGATTGCTTGAATTTGAGATGTAATTCCTACTAAGCGATTCGCTCATCCAGTTGCTTCCGAACATTTTCAGGTGATTCGGATAGCGACATCTGCAAGAATGGATTTGGAACCAAGTGAAGAGTGTTCGCCTATTATTAGCTAGCCATGTCCTTTAAATTTAATTAAGTTTACCTTGTACTCTCAGCTTTGTCAGTAAGTGGTATGAACCTTGTTAAGGCATGTAGCCTAATGTTGTCTTTTTAAATTTGGAATTGTCACGGACTATCTTTAATTCCTTTGGTTAATCAAATAATGATCACTTGGACTATTAGGATTTATTAGATTTGATTAATCTTTTACGCACTCCGTAATTATGTATGTCAAAAAAATTCTCGCTCTAATGCCACGATCTATATAGACGCGTCACGCATCCGAGTATCTTCTACGCTTGGGACGTGACAAGACTCTACCCAAGAAAATGGGCACGGGCTGCCTTACCAGCATCCTCCAGAATGGCTCGAGTTCCGGACTGACAACCAAGAGGCGCTCGAGCAATTGTGGAGGCGTAGAGAGCGGGATGCCTGTCAAGAGACAGAGTCGACCAACTTCTCGGTCAACATCATCCATTCCCCTGCTCCTCCGGCCCCTTCGGGCTCTCAGACATCAGCACCCAGCCAGCCAACCCCAGCCACTTCGGCCGTGCAGTGGCGGTCCTGGCGGGAGCTAAAGTATCTTCCTTTCCCTGAAGAAGATACCGCCAGGCTCCCCCGGGTCCTTCTCAGCCGAGAGGATGTTCTGGTGGGCGAGACGACGACGAGCTCTTCAGCTCTCTCTCGTCCTCCTCCCATCCTATCTCCGTCACCGGCAGCCGTGGATAGGAAGGGAAAGCAAAAGCAGGGTGAGGCCCCGCCTCAACCTCGTCGCATCTCCTCGTCGGATGGACCGTCGGGTCCTCTCCACCTACTTGTTGACACAATTCGAAGTACGAAGAAGGCATCTTCAGAGTCTTCAGCGGCTTCGATTCAAGTGGCGGGCCCACCACCACAAGGCTCAGCCAGTCCGCAGAGTCGGGATAACTGTGCAGAGCAACAATGTCCTGCGACGTCGTCAATTGTCGCCAGGCCCAGCCCTCAACATGGTTACAAAGGCAAGGCTAAGGAGCAGGACGACAAGCATATCTCTCTGTCCGCTTCTCAACAAAAGCCTTCGCCACCGGGGCTAAGGCATCAAACCACGCACACATCTTTGGATGCCAGCACCAGCCTACCGACTCCCCATAGGCTCCTGTCGCCACCGCGGCTAAGGCATTAAACCGCGCACACGTCTTCGGACGCCAGCACCAGCCTACCGACTCCCCGTAGGCTCCTGTCGCCATCGTAGCTAAGGCATCAAACCGCGCACACGTCTTCGGACGCCAGCACCAGCCTACCGACTCCCCGTAGGCTCCTGTCGCCATCGCGGGTAAGGCACCAAACCGCGCATACGTCTTCGGACGCCAGTCCCAGCATTCCGGCATACCAGGAATTGCCGCTCGAGGTAATCGAGCAGGCGATCAATGTCACCTTCTAGATACAACAAGCAGAAGGTGCCTAGATTGAAATCCGGGCGAGGAAGAGTCATCGACCTCGCTCTACAAAGACACCAGCTTGGAGATATCCTCACTAGGATTTATCAACTCCGGCTCCAGCACCTCTTCCTCCTACTCCCTTGGAGACTGCTATTACCAAGAGACAAGAGAAAAATAGGAGGAAGAACCTCAGAAGGCGGCTCAAGAATCAAGCTGAACAAGCCGCCGCCCTGCAATCCCCAGCCGAGCCAACGCCTCTCCAAAGGCTTCAACGGCTCATTGATGACCTAGAGGAATACGTTCCTAATGTGACACAACCTCGGACCAAATGCAAGCAAGCACAATCGCATTCAAATGGGCCGAATTGGGCCGCCGCTCTCTCGTCGCTCACCCAAGCCCGGGGTAACTTGGCAATGCCAAGGTGAGGTTGAGGGGTTGGGCCCTTGCTGGTAGAGGGCCAGCAAGGCCAATATGTGATTCCCAATGGGATGTCGAACCCAATTCAATGGGGCCGACAAAGTGCCAAGGGCACCGGTTTCACTCTTCCCACGGTGATCACTCAAGGCAACGGGGCTTGAGGATCGGGCTCTCTCTCGCACAACCAGCGGAGCTAAGAAACAAACATTGAAAGACAAGCACAATGAACAAGGGTTTAGAGCACTTACTCGACCGGTTTGAAGAAACCGGTCCCGCTCGGAGACGAGGGCGAGCGAGGAGGCGGTGGATCCCCACACGCCGCGGCGGTGAAGTTTGACCTGCTCAAATCAATTACAACACTACGCCTCTCGCAGGAGGGGGATCTTGGGGTGGGGGTTAAATGATTACAATAAAAATTACCTCCACACAGGGAGGGGCCTTCAGCCGGCCAAGCGGGGAGGGGAAAACTAAGTCGAAGATGGTGAAGCAACGAAGATGCCGAATCTGCCTCCTTTCAGCCAAAGGGGACAGACAGCCGTGCCGGAGCTATAGATCTGCCTCTAGAATTTCGCCGGGGACGAAACCAGTGGGGAACTCTTCGTTACAGGATCTGGGATGCTTCAGAATTTTTTTAATTTCTCCTGGGGTCGTTGCCGGTTGGGGCGGGAGCTCGAACAGGGCCTCTGATTCTCGGACTAGCAGTAGCAGATCACCAACAGTGGGAAGAAGAGGCTGTCCTGGCCGCTCCTGAACTCCGAATTAGGTGCCGTCAGCGCCGTTAGAACCGTGGGTAAGTCCTCTTTGCAGTAAAAGAAACGCGGATGCCAGAGGATGCCGGAGACGAACTGTAGAACCAGAAGAGTGAGGAGGGGTCGGTGCCGACTATGGAAGACAGAGTCGCACGACCGTGGAAGAAAATTGGTAACTTCTGTTCCCTGATGCTGAATGGACTTCCGATTCTTGTTTCTGAAATTAGACAGGCCGAGGAAGAACTTTTCAGAAGAACTTGTGGGCTGATTCCTCCGAGGTTCGTCGTGGCATAGCTTCTAATCCGGTTCTGGTACTCAGCAGAGACAGCTATGCGCAGTCGTGGGAGAATGGGCTTCCTGGGCAGCACCGAGCTCTGATGGGGACGAGACCACTGCCGTTGCGAAGAAGACAGGCAGACGCTTCCAACGATGGCTCTTGGGCTTCTAGGAACGTTCGGAGGAGGTCGGGGTCGCTGCTGCAAGCTTCAGGTCTTCTGCAGGTCCTCTTACTCTAGATGGTAGAAGGTGGGGGTGATGGAGGGGAACAAGGGAAGATGGAGAGGATGAGAGGGGGCCGCCCCTAACCAAAGGGGAGGGGTCTTGGGCGCCCTAGGGCTGTGGAGGGAAGGGGATTTTTGAATTCAAATGGCCTAGGGAAGTGGAGGGTTGCATGGGGGAGAGGGAAGGGTGCTTGGGAAAGGGATGAGGTGGTTGGAGGGTGGCTTAGTGATTGGGGATGCTCCTTTGGGACTAGGGGGTGGAGTAATAGGATGTGTGGGGAAGGGGAGTGGCCTCTAATGGGGGTAGGTGGGAGAGTGGTGATTGGGAAGGGAGGAGAGAGAAAATTTTTGAAATTGGGTGTAGAGGAGAGAGAAAGAGGGGTGAAAGAGAGAGATTAAGAGAGGAATGGGTGAGATTCTCTCCCTAAGGCTTCTCACCTCACTAATGGATTCACTCCACCATAAAAATAAAGATAGAACTCACCAAAATGGCAATTTTTCATTGATTGATTCATTACTTCAAAATGAGGAGAATGGGGTCCTATATATAGGTAACCCATATTTCTACAAAAGTCCCTGACAATTGACTCAATGACAAATAACCGAGGGGGTAGGGGAGAGCCCTTGGGCCAAGCCCAATGAATTGGGCCC
Organism: Amorphophallus konjac; assembly: GCA_022559845.1. NCBI lineage: Eukaryota > Viridiplantae > Streptophyta > Magnoliopsida > Alismatales > Araceae > Amorphophallus > Amorphophallus konjac. The sequence continues at coordinate 151,035,085 of CM040127.1, forward strand.
AATAGCTAACTAGACAACCTAATGACACTCAAACTTAGGGAAATGAACACAAGACCTAGGAACATGACTCAAATAAAAGGGAAAATACATCAAATGATTCAAATAAAAATTACATAGGACTCAAAATTAAATGATTAGACCATGCCGGATGCAACCGGGGCGAGGAGACGAGCTGTGAACGTGGGCATGGGTGGTGATGTCCCCATCATACTCCCGGGGTGCGGAGAACTCGACTCCGTCGAGTAAGTGTCCTTCCCTCCTTGGGGGTGTAGAAGTGGTACTGCCCTCAAGTCTTCCGAACGAGACCGATCCATCCACCTGCCGAGATAGCGCTCGTATACCTTGCTCCGAGTGGTAGTGACTTGTTCATCCAATATTTGTTCAATTTGTTCACGCTGGGCTCTCTTGGCTGGTGGTCTCTTCTCACGGGTGGGTGCTCTCTCAAGGGAAGAAGTAGGCTCAATCTCCTCACTAGGTACCACCGTGGGTCCCTTATATGGCACTAGGTCGGCAACATTGAATGTGGGACTTATTCCATACTCCTCAGGGAGATCTAACTCAAAGACATTTGCACCAATGCGCCTCAGGACCGGGAAGGGACCAGCCCCACGTGGCCTCAATTTGGAGATGGCTCCCGGGGAGAGTCTCTCCGTCCTTACCATCACAAAGTCACCCACATGAAATTCTTGGTGACGCCGATGAGAGTCGGCCAGCTTTTTATAAGCCTCATTCTTTTTGCTTATGTGCTTGCAAAGGCTTTCATGCAATTTTGTGAATGTTGACATTCTAGGGGTGATGGGTGGACCTGGGCAACCAAAAGTAGACCAATCATGCTTTGATGCCAAGAAGACTTTGATGGAATTTGGAGGGCCAAGGCAACCATATGTGGACTTATCATGCAATGTTATCATGTAGACTTTGGTGGACCTAGGTGGGCCGGGGCACCCGTAGGTGAACCTATCATGCAAAGTGGTGATGAATGTAGGGGGACCCGGACATCCGTAGATACTTTTGACATGCTTAAGACCCATGATAAATGAAGGTGGACCAATACATCCGAATATGGGCCACTCATGCTTCCTACTTGACATGTGGGTGGTATGAATGAAAGGACCCAACATAGTGATCATACCAAGTGGTGTGGTAGACCTAGACACATGCATGTGTTTCCCAAAGGTGACCTCCATGTGTATAGGTGTGGGACAACCTTTGAACTCCCATTGGAATGGATCGAATGGATCTAAGAAGGTGGTCATCATGGGGTGGGGCACAACCTTATTACCTAGGGATATGTGGCTCAAGGTCATGGCTCCCAAGGTATAACCCGGGTCATGGATGAGGTGGTTTTGGCCCAATATGGTGGGTGGGGGTAGGAAAGGGTGGGTGGTGGGTAAGATGGTTGGGTCACCCGGGTTCTTTGACTCCCATTGTAATGGATCATAGGGATCATAAAATGGGTTACTAAGGGGAAGGAGCTCCATGTCCTCAAGGTCCTCAAAAGGTGCTAAGTCATCCCTATCAATGATAATTGGGTCAATGCTCTTGGTGAGTGGTTTGGCCATGAGGGGAGGGCTTGGCTCTCTACCCGATATAAAAAGCTCCAATTGGAGGAGAAGGTCGGGCTCATCGGGTGTGGGGAGGAATAGAAGGAGGTCGCTAGTGTAGCAACCAATGGTGCAAACTGAGGTGATAGACCTGATGCATAGGTGTAGGAGGCCAAGGCTCCTAGGTTGTTCGGCTATAGGGGTCAACATACTAGTGAACTCAATTTGCCATGCTAGGCCCTTAAGAAGATCCCATAAAGTTTCCACTTGGTAGGATGCTAGGATTGTGGTGTGATAGGAGAAGAAAGGCACTAGGGGAAAATTTTGTTCTATGGGAGGGCAAACATGGGCCGAGATCTCTCTAATTAGGCTCTCCCTTAGCCACTTAACAAGGGACTCTTCTAAGATGATTTCGGCCTTATCTAGAGGGGGTGGTGTAGGGTGAAGATCCTCGTGCGAGGCTTCCTCTTCAATTGGGACATGGGTGCTCTCCATGGAGGGGATAGGTTCCTGAGAGGTATTTGTCTTCATGTGGCAAAGCGGGTGGACTACTTCTTCCAAAGCTAATGGAGTGGGAAGGTTCTTTGATGGTGGGGTGATGATGGCCGGAGTATGGTGCACCCGGGGTGGTGAACAAGGGCGGGATTCCCGCGGGTGGGAGAATACAAGGTTGTTGAATTTAAAGGTTCCCGAAAGGTGGGGTGGATGCACTAGGCAAGTCCGACGTGTTGGGTCGATGTAGGCATTCCTTTCATCTAACCATTTCTTACCTAGGATTATACATGGACCCGCCAATGTTCCCTTTTGACACCAAGCCCCATCCAAATACTTAGTCTTCCCGAACCATTTATGGAATTCAATGAAGACTTGGTCTCCATTGTGCACAATTTGTCCGGTCCTACAAAGAGAGGTAATGATATCGGGGGACACCCAATTTTCAGATTCTAGGTCAATGAAATCAATTTCTATGGGCTCCCCATTAGGTAACCATGCATGGGATATGATTGGGAGAGGGGCCATGTGACCCAAGACTCAACGTTAACAATGATGGGTTTGCACGGTTCGGACAAGAATGCAAGCATGCCCTAGACCTTGACTTGTAGAGACAAGTCAATGACTTGCTCTGATACTAATTTGATGTGACACAACCTCGGACCAAATGCAAGCAAGCACAATCGCATTCAAATGGGCCGAATTGGGCCGCCGCTCTCTCGTCGCTCACCCAAGCCCGGGGTAACTTGGCAATGCCAAGGTGAGGTTGAGGGGTTGGGCCCTTGCTGGTAGAGGGCCAGCAAGGCCAATATGTGATTCCCAATGGGATGTGGAACTCAATTCAATGGGGCCGACAAAGTGCCAAGGGCACCGGTTTCACTCTTCCCACGGTGATCACTCAAGGCAACGGGGCTTGAGGATCGGGCTCTCTCTCGCACAACCAGCGGAGCTAAGAAATAAACATTGAAAGACAAGCACAATGAGCAAGGGTTTAGAGCACTTACTCGACCGGTTTGAAGAAACCGGTCCCGCTCGGAGACGAGGGCGAGCGGGGAGGCGGTGGATCCCCACACGCCGCGGCGGTGAAGTTTGACCTGCTCAAACCAATTACAACACTACGCCTCTCGCAGGAGGGGGATCTTGGGGTGGGGGTTAAATGATTACAATCAAAACTACCTCCACACAGGGAGGGGCCTTCAGCCAGCCAAGCGGGGAGGGGAAAACTAAGTCGAAGATGGTGAAGCAACGAAGATGCCGAATCTGCCTCCTTTCAGCCAAAGGGGACAGATAGCCGGTACCGGAGCTATAGATCTGCCTCTGGAATTTCGCCGGGGACGACACCAGTGGGGAACTCTTCGTTACAGGAGCTGGGATGCTTCAGAATTTTGTTAATTTCTCCTGGGGTCGTTGCCGGTCGGGGCGGGAGCTCGAACAGGGCCTCTGATTCTCGGACTAGCAGTAGCAGATCACCAACAGTGGGAAGAAGAGGCTGTCCCAGCCGCTCCTGAACTCCGAATTAGGTGCCGTCAGCGCCGTTAGAACTGTGGGTAAGTCCTCTTTGCAGCAAAAGAAACGGGGATGCCAGAGGATGCTGGAGATGAACTGTAGAACCAGAAGAGTGAGGAGGGGTCGGTGCAGACTATGGAAGACAGAGTCGCGCGACCGTGGAAGAAAATTGGTAACTTCTGTTCCCGGATGCTGAATGGACTTCCGATTCTTGTTTCTGAAAGTAGACAGGCCGAGGAAGAACTTTGCAGAAGAACTTGTGGGCTGATTCCTCCGAGGTTCATCGTGGCAGAGCTTCTAATCCGGTTCTGGTACTCAGCAGGGACAGCTATGTGCAGTCGTGGGAGAATGGGCTTCCTGGGCAGCACCGAGCTCTGATGGGGACGAGACCACTGCCGTTGCAAAGAAGACAGGCAGACTCTTACAACGATGGCTCTTGGGCTTCTTGGAACGTCCGGAGGAGGTCGGGGTCGCTGCTGCAAGATTCAGGTCTTCTGCAGGTCCTCTTACTCTAGATGGTAGAAGGTGGGGGTGATGAAGGGGAACAAGGGAAGATGGAGAGGATGAGAGGGGGCCGCCCCTAACCAAAGGGGAGGGGTCTTGGGCGCCCTAGGGATTTGGAGGGAAGGGGATTTTTGAATTCAAATGGCCTAGGGAAGTGGAGGGTTGCATGGGGGAGAGGGAAGGGTGCTTGGGAAAGGGATGAGGTGGTTGGAGGGTGGCTTAGTGATTGGGGATGCTCCCTTGGGACTAGGGGGTGGAGTAATGGGATGTGTGGGGAAGGGGAGTGGCCTTTAATGGGGGTAGGTGGGAGAGTGGTGATTGGAAAGGGAGGAGAGAGAAAATTTTTGAAATTGGGTGTAGAAGAGAGAGAAAGAGGGGTGAAAGAGAGAGATTAAGAGAGGAATGGGTGGGATTCTCTCCCTAAGGCTTCTCACCTCACTAATGGATTCACTCCACCATAAAAATAAAGATAGAACTCACCAAAATGGCAATTTTTCATTGATTGATTCATTACTTCAAAATGAGGAGAATGGGGTCCTATATATAGGCAACCCACATTTCTACAAAAGTCCCTGACAATTGACTCAATGACAAATAACCGAGGGGGTAGGGGAGAGCCCTTGGGCCAAGCCCAATGAATTGGGCCCAATAGCTAACTAGACAACCTAATGACACTCAAACTTAGGGAAATGAACACAAGACCTAGGAACATGACTCAAATAAAAGGGAAAATACATCAAATGATTCAAATAAAAATTACATAGGACTCAAAATTAAATGATTAGACCATGCCGGATGCAACCGGGGCGAGGAGACGAGCTGTGAATGTGGGCATGGGAGGTGATGTCCCCATCAGTTCCTCCTCGTCCTACCGGGGCTCTCCCACTCAACAGCTACATCCCGTGGGAAGAAATGCAGAAATGAGCCCGCCTCAGAAATTGGGTCCATGAGATGATCCAAAAGCTCAAGGACGGCGAAAGACTCGTGATCCCGGACGAGCTCTCCTTGTGCTATAAAGACAAGGAGATCACCACAGAGCAGCTGGAAGAAATGCTTCGGCACTACACCTGCAACATGGTGGCCATCCCACCTCCTGACAATATCAACGCTTCTCGGCGGGGCAACTCAGTAGCCTCCCGAACAAGACAAAGAACCATTGCCCCTATCGGGCTACAGCCAGCTCCAGAGCACACACGCCGCGGTTAAGGTCGCGGCCGGGGACGCGGTAGAGGCCGTGGGAGAGCTCACGAGCTACCTCCTCACAAAGTCCACCTTCGACCCGAAGCGAATCATCCTCTTTCGAGGAGAGGAACCGGCTCCCATTCTGGAAGTAAAAATTCAAGGTGGACCCAGTATGTTCGACCCTTCCGGCATTGAAGAGGTTACTACTAGCCTCCCAGCCCCTGCACCAGTACCCACTACTGCAGCAGAGCAAGCGGGACCGTCTGGCAAGGATGAGCCAGCCCACCAGTCACCCCCAGAAGAGCCATCATTGGCATCCCTGTTCCAGGTGTCCGCTGGCGATCAAAGTCAGTCTGATCCCAATGGTAAGGGCAAGGCAGTGCAACTCCCTGACGGGGAACAGCGTGGCGGCTCACAGAAAGTTCAACCTGACATACTGCCCTCTCTGGAGGATGCCAGAGCCTGAGCTGACCGGAAGGTCCTCCACAAGATGAAACGCTTCCTGGCCAGCATTTCAATTTGGGAAGCCATCGCTTGGAGTAAGGACCTAAGGGAAACCCTTATCAAAATACACCAAGAGCCGGAAGTCTATGAAGCACATGCCGCGGAAATGAAGGCGGCGGCCTATGGAGCCTTCACGGCCGCCATCTCCTTCACGGAGAAAGACATGTTGCTTTCCCCTCCGTGCCACAACCGTCCTCTCTACATGAAGGGGAAGATCAACGGGCATGATGTGAACCAGATCCTGGTAGACGCTGGTGCTGCTGTTAACATCATGTCGCTCAAGACATTCAAGTCTTTATAACTGACCTCATACCTCTAGAAGGTCCAAGCGGTTAAGATATCCGGCTTTAACCAGAACACCGAGGACGTCCTCGGCCGGGTGGATGTCGACCTGGTGCTCGATGATTTCACCGCCAAGGTGACATTCTACATCATCGACTCCAACACATCTTATAAGATGCTACGGGCAGACCCTGGCTCCATGAAAACTGGGTCGCCCCGTCGACTCTCCACCAATGCATCAAGTATGCCAAGGACGGGGAGCAACATAAGGTCTTTGCAGACTTGTCACCATTCACATCGGCAGAATGCAACCTGGCCGACGTTGCACTCTATTTCAAGGGGATTAGTCCATACCCCATGATTAAGAGCAAAAGCAACGGTTGGCTTTCCGAGGAAGACGATGATGATCTCTTCTCTGTTGACGGGGAAAAGGCCAAGCTTCATCGGCTGCGCCTCGGCTCCAAGTCAACCCCAGATCACCCTGAGAGGTGCCAGATTGACTTCGAGGCTAATCTTATTAGCCGAGCTATTGGCAAGAGTATATGTTTGCCACAAGACTACATCCAGTTCCCATGTGCATCCGAGGAGCACAGCGTCGAGTCGCTGACGACATTTATTGTCACCTTCAAGCGACAACGCCGAAACAAGAAAAAGGCTAACAGGGACAAACCTATTGTCTTCTATAAAGGAGACATGGTCCCTCAAGCCCCGCCGGATGACGACTTCAGCTGGTCTAGGCAAGTCGATGATACCCCTGAAGCAGTTCAGGTGTGGGGTGACCTGTCGTCGCATATTCAAGAAATGTGTTTGAAGCAACACATTCCCCTGTGGCAAACTTCTGCCCAACAGAGATATTTTCACCGACTGTGGGACCCTTCCCAGGTCCGGGGGCAACCCCCATCCTTCCATAAGGATACCATGGGGCTTGGCTACGACCAAGACCCAGACTTCCACGTCCACTACGCAGTTAACATCATAGGCTTGGCACAACCAGCCAACGACAGAGCTAGAGTCAAAGCCAAATTCGACAGCTCCGGGGATGAGGAAGAGGAAATCCTGATCCCGATCTCCACCAAAGCCAGAACCCCGGCTCAAGCCGTCGGGGAACCTTCTACGCCTCCCTGCCAAGACGAAGGGGCAGCATAAGCTTCTCTGGTCTCTCAGCAAGTCGGGGGACCCAGTTCAATAAACCCTCCTGAGGGGGGATATCGCTGGTCCTAGCTGCGAAAGATTGTCAGCTTCGCCGGGCAACCCCGGGGTGATCCCAGCAGTTCTAGTTGACGAGTGCTGGCCAAAAGCCGACGGCCCAGATCGATCCCCGGTGGATCCCAATGACAACCGCTCTCCAGTCCCTTCAGCATCAATCGGTGGCTTCGAGAACCAGGAAATACACGAAGCCGACACCGATGATGAGGATTTCATCGACCTTCAACCCGCTCCTCCCGAGCTGGAGGACGGCGGCCAGGCGACCGTCGACGATCTCGTGGAGATCAATTTGGGTGAGGATGAAGCTCCCCAGCCAACATTTGTCAGTGCTCTTCTTACCAAGGTAGAGAAGCAGGACTACAAGAAACTCATGCTTTAATACAAAGACTGCTTCGCCTAGACATACAAGGAGATGCCAGGGCTAGACCCCTCCATAGCGGAGCACGACCTAGCCATTTCTCCCTCAGTCACTCCGGTCAAGCAACCACAGCGGTGCATGCGCCATGAGCTGGAACTCCAGGTCTCGGCCGAAGTCCATAAAATGGCGGAGGTCGACTTCATTGAGCCGTGCATCTACCCGATCTGGCTCGCCAATATAGTTCCAGTCAAGAAGAAGAGTGGTCAAGTCCGCATTTGCGTCAACTTCCGGTACCTCAACAAAGCCTGTCTGAAGGATGACTTCCCAGTCCCAATTACAGAAACGATGGTCGATATGACCACCGGTCATGAAGCCCTATCTTTCATGGATGGGTCGTCTGGTTATAACCAAATCCGGATGTCCCTCAAAGATAAGAATCACATAGCCTTCAGATCCCCCAAGGGGATTTTCAATTACAAACGCATGCCCTTCGGTTTGAAGAATGCCGGTGCCACTTACCAAAGGGCCATGACTAAAATATTCGACGAGATGCTACACAACACCGTCGAATGTTATGTCGATGACCTCGCTGTCAAAACTAAAAGATGCGAAGACCATTTGCGCGACCTTTGCCAAGTCTTCGAGCGTCTCCGGCAATATGGGCTCAAAATCAACCCCATGAAATGCACCTTTGACGTATCCAGCGGAAAATTTCTCGACTTCATCGTCAGGTACCGAGGAATCGAGGTGGATCCCAGCAAGATCAGAGCAATCCGGGAGCTTCCACCACCCAACAACATCACCGAACTTAGGTCCTGCCAAGGGAGGCTGACCTATATTCAGAGATTTATCTCTAACCTCTTCGGCCGATGCGCGCCTTTCAGCAAGCTAATGAAGAAAGACGCCCCTTTTACATGGGACTCAGAATGTCAGGCGGCTTTCGAGAAAATCCAGGAGTACCTTTTTACTCACCCAGTCCTGGGGGCACCAATCAAGGGTAAACCCCTCATCCTTTATATTGCTACCATGGATGCTTCACTAGGAGCTCTGTTAGCGCAAATCAACGAAGAAGGTAAAGAGCAGCCCCTCTATTACCTCAGCCGGGAGCTAATCGGTGCCGAGTACCGCCACTCCCCCATGGAGAAGGTCTGCTTGGCATTGGTGTTCACAGTTAAGAAGCTGCGGCATTACCTTCTGTCCCATCAAGTCGAGCTTATATCCAAGCACGACCCCCTGAAGTATCTTTTTCGACGACCTGTCCTCTCAGGCAGACTGGGAAGGTGGGCTCTCCTGTTGATGGAGTACAGCATTACTTATGTCCCCAGAAAAGCAATCAAGGGACAGGGTATGGCTGAATTCTTGGTAGCCCATCTAGTGCCAGACGACTCACCTTTCAGCTCGGAGCTCCCGGACGAGGAATCCCTTGATGTTCAATCACAACACTTGGTTGAACAGAGCGGAGATGTCTTGCATTACTAGCAGCAAAGCGCTCTCACAACCGTTGTTGTTCAATCACAACCACCAGTTGAACAGAGAGGAGATGTCTTGCATTACTGGTAGCAGAACGCTCTCACAAACAGCGTACCTTGCTGGGAGCTCTACTTCGATGGCGCTTCCCGAGGGATCACCCGGAGAAACCAGGATCCAGCCACCACGGTAGGTGCTGGCATAGTTTTCTCGACTCCTCAGGGCGGAGATTTGTACAACTCCTGCGCCCTCATGAAGTCCATGACCAACAACGAAGCCGAGTATGAAGCTCTACTCATCGGGCTCCAGATGGCTCTACACATGGGCATTAAATGTCTCAAAGCCTACGGGGACTCCCAGCTGATAGTTCGGCAGGTCCTCGGCATCTATGACGTGCGGAAGCCAGTGTTGGTTCCATACCACACCGTCGTCACCAAATTAATCCAGAAACTCTATTTCTTCAAAATAGATCATGTCCCCAGGAGTCGTAATGCTCAGGCGGATGCCTTAGCAAAATTGGCCGTGACCATCAAGCTCTCGCCCGAGGGCGAGGTCGACATCATCATCAAACACAGGAGGCTGATGCCAAGCTCACTCGAAGGCAACACCGGTCTCACCATTTATGAGGTCCACGACCTTGACCAGAACACATCTCCAAAAGAAGATGATTGGCATGCGCCCATCATCAAATTCAAGAAAGGGTGGCTTCCCCCTGACCGAGCTCAAAGGGTCCAGCTACTCCGCCGAGCAACCTCTTATGAGCTGATCGGTGACTCCTTGTACCGACTCACCCACGAGAAGGACAAGTCAATCCTTCTAAGATGTGTCTCCCTTGCTGATGCTCGAGCCGTCATGCAGGAGGTTCACTCCGGGTTGTGCGGTGCGCACCAGGTCGGAGACCGAATGAAGCACAACATCAAGCTCAAAGGCTTCTACTGGTCAACCATGTACGTGGACTGCATCCAGTATGCCCGTACATGCCACCAATGCCAAGCCTTTGGCCCAATACCTAGAAGACCACCTAACCCACTGCGTCCTACAGCCCCCACCTGGCCATTTGCTGAGTGGGGCATGGACATCGCGGGGCCTTTCCCGCCATCTTCCAAGGGCCATAAATACATCTTTGTCACCACTGACTATTTCTCTCGTTGGGCAGAGGCTCTACCTTTGCGAGAGGTCACCGGTGAAATCGTTGCCAGATTCGTCCGGCACAACATTATATACCGATTCGGTACTCCTAGTCGTATAGTGTCTGACAACAGGACACCCTTCAAGAATAATGCTGTATACTAGTTAGTGGCCAAATTCCACATTGACCGGAGAACCTCTTCGGTCTACAACCCCCAGGCTAATGGCTTGGCGGAAGCCTTCAACAAAACCCTCTGCAAGCTCCTGACTAAGATGGTTAGCCACCGGAAACGCGATTGGGGTGAGAAGGTCTTCGAAGCATTGTGGGCCTATCGGACGGTCTACAAAACCCCCACGGGGTGCTCGCCGTTCTCCCTTGCTTACAGGACAGAAGCAGTTATCCTCATCGAAGTCCAGTTAGCCTCTTATCGTGTGGCAGTCTACACTGGCCCTGCCGGCCCTGATGAAGACGAGTATCGAAGAAGGCTATAAGAGCTCGCCGATCTAGAAGGTAGGCGACTCGAAGCCTACAAGCACCTGCAAGTGTACCAGGCTCGCATGGCTCGGGCCTATGATAAGCTCGTCAAGCAGCGAGCTTTCAAGCAAGGCGACCTTGTCATGATCAAGGAAAAAGAAGTCATGGCAGGGCGCTCCAGTGGAAAACTATAGCCAAATTGGCGAGGTCCATACATCATCCAGAATGTCTATGAGGGTGGGGCCTACACGGTTGTTGAACATAAAGGCCATAGACCGTTCTCACCTCTCAACGGTAAACATATGAAGCTATACTATGCACCAGAACACGAGTTCGCGCGCCAGCCAGACTAAGGCGCACGTCCCAGCTACTACCAGTAAGGCCGGTCCTTCCCTGTGAATGATATAACCGGCCAATCCTCCCAGTCTACAATTTCCAGTCAACCAGCCAGCCTAGTTCCCCAGAACCGCCGCCAGGCGTCCACGGGGACTAATCTTTTGCCCACATTCCTGTCAACATGGGAGCACGGGCACTTCTGCACCAGTCTAGCCGCCAGGCTCACAGGTAAGTCAAAGAAAATATAAAAAAATTGGGGTTAAAAATAGAGATGCCCCGGCGGACCCAGTCATCCTCACCACAAGAGGGCGACTGGGGGCAAAAAGGCAAGTAACCCGGCTGAGGTGCAAATCCGAAAGGGCACCTCAGGCAAAATCGAGAAACCCCTCGACGTGAAAACCCGCAAGGGCGCATCGGAAAAAGCTAAAGGGGGTCGGCTCTAGCGAAAACCTGAAAGGGCGGTAGAGACGATAAAGAGAAAATATTCTTCTCCCTACCAGTCAGAACGGCCTTCTGCCTATTCCTTGGTGGGCCGTTAGCCTCATCCAGAGCCAGTCTCCAATCCATTCGCATTGCTACTGTGCAAATCCTCCAATCCCCAGTTGACCTTGCATTACTCCCGCTCAGTTTGGCCAACCTTTTGCCCTTGCTTTGGCAACACAGATCAACCAGTCCCTGTGATAGTCAAGCTTCCAGTCACCATCCCGGTAAACTTATATCCCAGCACATTCTCAGACACCCATCATTCTATGCCACTACATCCTACATCCTCTGCAAATCCAGAGCCTTCAAGTTCGTTATAACCCCAGTTCTCCCCATATAATCCCTGATCCACTAGCCATAACTCCGGTCATATCTTGCCATGACAAAGTGGCCCTTCGCCACCATGGCGTGAGGATTTCTAAAAAAACCCCTATTAATGGCCGAACAATATTCGGCTACCCATACCTTCCAGTCTCAGGTTACGTCCCCTGACATCAACATGCTATGGACGACAGTCTTAATAAAAAAAATGGGGTTAAAAATAGAGATACCCCGGCGGGCCTGGTCGAATCCATTACAGGGAACCGACTAGGCGTAAAAATTTCCACTAACCCAGCTAAGGTGAAAACCCGAGAGGGCACCTTAGGCAAAATCGGGAAACCCCTCGGTGTGAAAACCCAGAAGGACGCACCGAAAAAAGCTATAGGGGGCCAGCTCTGGCGAAAACCCGCAAGGGCGGTAGGGCTGGTAAAGAGAAGAAAAAAAAACCTCCCTCTCCCTCTCTATTCTTCACTTACAAAGCCGTCAACTATGACACGCTCCGATGACAAGCTCAACATCACTCCATGACAATGATGGCCACTACACCCCCGAGGGTCAGTCATCTCCAGCTTTCAACTCCAGTCTTCGGCTACAACGCCTTCACAGGCCAACCGCCAGCCTTCAACTCCAGTCTTCGGATACAACGCCTTCGCAGGCCAGCCGCCAGCCTCCAGTCCCAGTATCCCGGCTACAATGCCTTTACAGGCCAGCCGCCAGTCCCAGTATCCCGGCTACAACGCCTTCGCAGGCCAACCGCCAGCTTTCAACTCCAATCTTCGGCTACAACGCCTTCACAGGCCAGCCGCTAGCCTTCAACTCCAATCTTCGGCTACAACGCCTTTACAGGCCAGCCGCCAGCCTCCAGCCCCAGTATCTCAGCTACAACGCCTTTACAGGCCAGCCGTCAGCCTCCAGTCCCGGCACTTCGGCTACAACGCCTTTACAGGCCAGCAACCAGCCTCCAGTCCCTGCACTTCGGCTACAACGCCTTCACAGGCCAGCCTCCAGCCTCCAGTCCCAATACCCCGGCTATAACATCTTCACAGGCCAGCCGCCAATTTCTAATCCCAGTCACCGGCTACAACGCCCTTACAGGCCAGTCGCCAGCTCCCAGCTCCAGTTTCCGCCACGATCCCTCCACAGGTGGGCCAACCAGTCCCAGTCCCGATCACAGCCCTCGGCTGTAATGCCTTTTGAGGTCATTTGGCCAGCTCAGTCCCAATTTCTCAAGCCCAGAAGAGCTACATTACTGGCTAACGCCATACAAATGACCAACACTCAGGCGTCAACCTACAACTGATACATCCCAGAATCAGTTCCCGACCTTAACCAAGTAGGCCACCACGCCTTGATGGACCTACTCCAACCCAACGCTAGGGATTTTCCCCCACTTCCCAACAACCAACACTCAGTTCCCAGTACTCAAAATCCAGTCACACCACTCTCATCACCCAATTTTTTATCCCAGCTCCAGTTTCGGGTAAAACCCAGTCCGTTGCCCCTTACGCCGGTACGTGTTAAAACAATCAAGCACGATCGACAGTAAGTGGTAGCCACCCCTTGTACTCAACCCTATTCCACAGACTGGGGGGGAGAACAACTCAACAAACAGCAAAGTTAAAATCTGGAGTTTGTCATTGATACTCTATAAAAGGAAGCCCAAGACATGCGCTTGGGGTAAAAAAAAAGACATACAATCTAGATAACAAAAAGGGAGAAGGAAAGCGATCAATCATGGCCTAGCCTCGCTCCCCTCCAGCTCTGCCAAGCGGGACTCCGCAGCCGCCAGCTCTGCCTCCAAGGTCGACGCAAGCTGAATGCTGGCCTCGGCTCTAGCTTCGACAGTTTGCCACTCAACTCCAGCAAGCTATACGGCTTGCCGCTGCTCCTCTAAGTCCTTCTGTAGGGCCTCAGCTCTGCTGGTCGCCTCGCTCAGTTGCCAGGCATAGTCCTGAGCAAGAGACATGGCTGCGTTGGCAAGCCTCCTCTGCTTGGTCGCAGCTGACGCAAGCTGAACAGTATCTCACGAATGGCCGCCAGTCGCTGTGCCCGCTGCTCCTGAGCCTCTAGAAGCCGTAGGTACTCCACCCAGATGCCGGCCAAGCCAGACATCTAGGGCCCACAAGGGAATCCAAGGCCATGGTAGCCACATGTGCACTCCCTCAGCAGCTGTCGAAGCTCCTCTGGAGAAGGCAGGGGATCACCCCCTACATAGCCCCGGGCTCGCTGGAGCAAGGCCGCACCTACGCTGGCGTCCAGAAACGGCTCCGGTGGTGAAATGGATGTAGGACACTCGATCCCCAGCTCAAGAGAGAAGTGACCCATCTCAGCCAGCACACCGGAAGGGCCTACACAACCCCGTCGAACACGAAACGGGTCAGCAATGTTCAGGGCTTCCTTATGACAAGACAAGGTGAAAAACCTGAGAAGGGTCCTGACTCTCACCTGGAGTGGCTACTACCGCACCTGCAACTTCCCCGCTCGGGGTCGGTGAGGGCAACCTCTCCTCTGCGCGGCAGTGTCCCCTGCTGGAGTCAGAGAGGGTACGGACTCCCCTGCAACCCGGTCCTCCCCAATGGCCATTGAGGTGACAGAGGGCTCCCCCCGACCCTCCTCGACGGGAGCCAGCGCGTGCTCCTCCTCAGACTCCAGTCCTGGACACAACACAAAAATATCAGCACTCTGCCATAAACTCTATATCAAAGCCGATACGGAGACAAAGAGAAGCCACATATACCTCCCAACGCCACCTTCATCTTGGCGTCTGTTGGTTTTAATGTGTCCCTTCTTTTGCAAGATGGGCTATGATGCCAACTATGATGAAAGTATGAGCCAAGTAATTAAGTCAATCAACCTATGAACATGTGAATCATGAACCTAAGCAACCAGCACAAGCTCTAGCATGGGCATGCTAACTCAATCAAAACTAAATTAAGCAAATAAAGAAAAAAACACACGCCGGTGCGTGGAATAAGGAATAAAGAAAAACACACCATATAGGTGGACCAAGCAAAAGTAAAGAGGAGATATGATGAGAGAGAAAGCTAATGCCCAAACTAAGAAAAGATGTGATCGCCACTAAGGTAAAAATAAGCCAAAGACCTGATCAATACCTTAGAATAGTAAGATGATGCACCCGCCCACGGGAGAGAGAAAGCAACCAAGAAACTGCAACTCTGTGAGATGTGACGGTCGAAGACTGATGCGCCACAGCAAGTGTGACGGTCTTACGATAGACCGCTACAAGACACTAACGCGCCTGTGAAAGACCGTCAGAGATTCTGCAGAATAGAAATTGGGAATCTTTGGATATCCAAGCTTTCTAGCCTGCCAGAGAGCTTGGGCCTCGTGCTATGGACTCTCTAAACCTGCAAAAGAGTGTAGAACACAAGAAAAATAACCCAGATTAGCCCTTAGACAAAGTAGTATCAAGAAATCCAAGAAACTTAAGAACATGCAAAAGGAAAGGGAAATACCAGGGAAGTTGGTTTTTTAACCCCTCTGGGCGTTTTAAAAGATGGGAAAATGTTTTAAATGAATGCAGCAAGTGCAAGAACGTGGGAGATGGAGAGGGACAATGCTATGAATGCTTGAAAGAGGGAAAAGACACTAAGAACATAACTTGACTGAACTAAACCCTTGGAAATGATACTCCCTGAACTTTGGAAGCAGATGGACGTAGGAAGCAGTTCTCCTTGGTTGGTTCTAGCTCCAGGATGTGGCAGCACTTCGACGCGAACTCCAGATGTGTCCTCCTCAAGCCATGAAGTCAAGGGTTTTATTTATAGACCCTCCAACTCTCCGGACGAATTAGGAGGATAATGACTAGAATTCTAACAAAAACTTGGATAAATCTTGAAGATAATACTCCCCAGAGTCCACAGAATCAAACGGAAGCTTCTTAGGATGAGTATCAAGAGAGAAATCCTCAAACCAAACTCTTAGTTCGATCACGGAATAGTAGAGCAAAGGCCAGTCTTGTCAGGACTCTCTGTTGGATGTAACGGTCGCACGATAGACCGCCACACTCATGTAACGCTCCAATCTTGGACCGTCACACAACCCTATCCACTAAAAGATAAGATCAACAGGAGAAGCTTTTGAACGTTGGACTCTTCAAGAAGGTAACGGTCATAGATAGATGTGTCACAACCAATGTAACGGCTGCACGATAAACCGTCACACCCAACGGATAGGCTAAAAGATAAGCTTGAAAGGAAGCCTTAAACTTAAGGACTCTGGAAGGATGTAACGCACCAGGGTAGATACGTTAGAGGACTGTAACACCCTTATAATGGACTGTTAGAGACAATGAAAATTCAAATGAAAATGAAGATTTGCTAAGCTTCGTCCAGCGGAATGAGACAAGGAACCATGCTCAACTAAGGAGACATAACTCATGAAATGGACCTCAAATTGACCAAGAAGGCCCAATAAAGGGGAAGAACTCGGAGCATCATATAAAATGAACAAGGAGATGACCCAACTTATCAGTCATAAATGGGTGTCAACAGATACCCCTCCTTAACGTCCTCTTTGTAGGGAGCGAGCGGAGGTGAAGCGAAAATGAAATGGAACATGGAGATGAAGCGGAAATGAAGCGGAACGGACTAAAAAGGGGACGTTTAAGGTAAACGACACCTGTTCTCAACCAACGAGCGATAAGAATTTTTCGGAAAACTTTGGACAAATCACAAGGAACGGCAGGACTGAATGACGCATGCTTGGAAGAACTAACAACTAAGAAAAGGAAAACACGGCCAGCTACCGGAGCAACGGAAAGGAAAAGAGATAAGCAACTAAACTCCAGACATGAATCTTCAGCTAACCGAATCAAGTGAACAGACCGAAGGAAACCTTCAAACTCAGAGTGGAATGACTCTCTTTATTCGAGATCATTGAACACAGCTATTCACCATTAGTGAGACACCTGGACAGATGAGACTCATGAATACTCAAAAGATGCATATGATGCATGCTAGGTTAAAATAAAAGAAATCGTTAAAATGAATGCAAAGAAAGGATAAAATAAGAAAATACCCGAGAATAGTATTGCTAGACCGAAAAAACCAGGGTCAGGACACCATCTGCAACCACGGCGTACAAGATAGAACCATCGTCCCCAAGCTTTCCAACCCAACGGCCTATCCAACGATTAATCATGCGCACTTAGATCATCATCATTTTTGTTTGAGGGGAACATCAGATCCCAGAACACATGAATGACCAGCCGATTCTCGAGATAATATATAGATACCATATAGTAATGCATTAAGGGACATAAGGACGAGATACTGTACCTGACTTACCTGCCTGGCGAGCGGATGGCAAAGCATGATGACGTAAATTTTGCAACAAGAAAGGGTTAGCCATCAACAATATAAATCATAGAACCAGGCATAACCATCAATAAGCATGAATTGCATAGACAAGATAATCATATAGGCATGAATTTTCTGATAAACAAAGCATCATCATTCATCAAGCACCTTGAAGAACGTAATGGTCCATGTAGGATGCGTTACATGATTCTGACGGATCCACCTTGGGCCGTTAGAGTTTGGCGATTCTCATTCTTCAAAACAACACTTCAAATGACCTGACGGTCGTATGAGGATGCGTTAGAGTAGTCTGACGGTCCTACGATAGACTGTTACATTTCCTGAGCGTTCAAAAAAAAAAAAAACAAACCCAAACAGTCGTTCCTTCCTCATTCGCTCACAAACACCCAAACGCCAAAAAAACCTCAACACCCCAAAAACCCCACCGTTCCTCCTCCGTCCGACGAACCATGGCCGGCGGCAAGCCGTCCCAGCCACCGAAGGCGAGGGAGAAAGGGAAGAAGAAGAAGGCCATCCGGCGCCTCCGTCACCGGATTGAACAAGAAGATGCCACGAGCCCTCCAACGAGCAAACCAACGGAGGAAACCCCTCCGATGACCGTGGAGGAGGCCGAGGAAGCCATGGGGAAGACCATGGGAGAGGAGGAAGCCACGACAAGGGAGAAGAAGAAGAAGAAGAGCCAAGACCCCGAGGAAGGCCGATTCTCCTAAAATTCCAATTTTTAATTTTTTACGTGCATGCATGTGTGTTTAGAAGGTAGAAACGGGTCTGGGGACCCCTCTAGGAATGATTGTAGGCCTCCTATGGCCATTTCAGGAGCCAAGGAAAATAAAAGGGACAACGTCCCGTAGCAGAGAATGTGACGGTCGTTGTAGCGACCGTCACAGGCCTGACGCACCACCCTAGGTGCGTCAGAGGACTGTGACGCATCACCCTAGGGCCGTCAGAGAAACCAGAAGTAGAAATAATTTTAGGGATTTTTTAGTTTTCTAATTTTTTTGTTGTTTTCATTTCTATTTATGCAATGCAATAAAATTATGATGTAATGACTGACTTAATGCTTCTAATTCGTGCAAGGAAAAAGAAGAACGAGAATTTCATGGCTTCAAATTCGGGCGGTCTACCAGGCATTGCCCGAATACCAGAGAGAGCGGTTGGCCAAGATGGGATTCGCTGAGGTGCTGAGCATCGAGGTGACCCAGACAGATACGCCTCTCTTATACGCACTCCACGAGAGATGGGATCCCGTGAGCCGAGCATTCATCTTCCCATGGGGTCACATGATCCCCACTTTGGAAGACATGGCGAGGATCACCGGCTTGCAAGCCCACGGGGCAGCTGTGACCGGGTGGACATATGGAGATTTACAGAGTGCTAGCTCAGGAGCTGTCGGGCTTAGATTTGATCAGGCCGGGGCACACATCATCCCAGCATTCGAGGTCGAGTTTGCAGGATAGCTTGGGACTGAAAGGAGCGGCTATAGCGGTCGGCGAACTCCCCGAGCAGCACATAGACTGGGTGATAGAGCAGGTACACCCACGAGTGGCGGCAGAGGCATGACAGGAGGGAGACTGGGTCCTGAGATGATTCTTGATGCTGTTGTTCGGGAAACTGCTCTTTCCGACCCGAGCCGATGTGATAAGCTACAGGCTCCTGCCATTACTTTAGGATTTGGGTAGAGTAGGGAAATATGCTTGGGGAGCAGCAGCGCTGGCCTTCCTCTTCGAGTCTCTCAGCACCACAGACCGGTGGACAATGCTGGGCGGCTTCTCGCCTTTCCTTCAGGCAAAATTTCAAGCTTTAAATGCTTTCTATATGCTCATGATTGTGCATGCTTATGCCGACACTTGACCCCTAAATGCAGATTTGGAGCTTTGTATACCTTCCAGGGATTGGACGGGGCACACAGCTACATCCCGAGCGGATCCCCATCGCGAGGCGGTGGGTGGTAGCGAGGGACAGTGGATCGATCAACCGGCTGACCCGGGCCATCCAGGATGATCTTGACTCATTCCCACATATAGCGGTAAGCTCCGAACTCAAATGCCCTTTATGCTTCTAAATGCTTCCAAATACCTTTGACTGCATGAATGCTTTTGAATGCTTTTAATGATTTTTAGGTGAGATGGACCCCATACCGAGGTGAGGGCTATGAAGGGCAGCCTTGGGTTGAGACTTCACTATCCTACAGCGGGCGAGACATATGGTTGCACTGCATCAACGTGATCGAGCCCCTGCACTACCGGTTGATTCTACGGACTCGGGGACTACACCAGCCTGAGGTGACCTTTCCCCGCCGTGACGATGAACGCCCAGGCAAGTCCTCGAAGGGCATTAGCGGTGATGTGGACTGGTGCGCCCGAAAGGCCAAGTACGTCCACGATTGGAACAAGAAGGGCCGGGCTGTGAAAGATCGGGCGGAGAGCGATGAGGCGTACCTCAAGGCTTACTCACAACGGTATGGGAATCAGGTGTTCAGAGGTGCCCGACGACCGGTATGAAAATCTTAAACTCAAACTCTTGGTTTCCTTATTCAATTTAATGAAATTCCTATATGCATTGACACTGAATTTCTAAATGCAGCTAGACCCTCAGGAACGCATAGCCGAGCTCGAGGGGCTTCTCCAAGCCAGCATCCAGCAGCAGGACGAGTACCGGACCGCCCTGGAGCTCTTGGTGAGTTTATGCAAACTTCTAGACTTAAATGCTTATGATTATGATGATTGGCTCACTTTTGACTTCTAAATGCAGCGGGCCGAGGGAGCCTAAAGGACCGGACAGGATGCATCATCCTCATTTTCCCAACCAGCCGGGGGCCGACGGGAGCGGGATGCAGACTTCGCTCGAACAGTATCTTGTGCTGAGGAGGCGGAGGCTACCCTCGTAGAGCGGGTAAAAACCTAAACCTAAATGCTTCTTTTAGACTTAAATGCCTAATGGACTGACTGTGATAAAATGCAAAATGCAGGCGAGAGAGCTGACCGCGGCATTGGCCGACACAGAGCGAGCTTGAGCAGAGACCGAGCAGACCCGAGCAGAACTGGATCATTCCCAAGCTGAAGCAGGGCATCTTCAGGCAGAGGTGGCCCAGCTGAACGGAGAATTGGAGCGGGCAGCTACCCAGACTGCAGACCTTGATAGATACCAGACCGAGGCTCGGGCGGCGTGACTCCAGGTGCATGAATTAAAGATAGAGCTCTGGGCCGTGGAGTGGACAGTCCGGACGATCAGTCGGGGGCCCGTGCCAAGCGTATCCCAAAGTACTGTAGCGGGAGGCACACGGAGCGGAGTGCTGAGTGGATCAGTAGGAAACTACCTGGCCAGCTCTTTTGATCGGCGGCGGAACGAAGAGACGGACCGGAGACGATTGCGAGAGGAGGAGCACAGTGCCATGGGGCCGCCAGCCAAGCGGCAGGAGGGTGCTGGTGATAGTGAGGGCCCGGGGGATAGACCGGCCGAGTGATGTATTTTTCTTCTTTACCCACACTTGTACATGACTTATATGAAATGGAATGATAGAAATGAAATGAAAATTCCTTTTTGTGTTTTTGATGAATGAGTGGATGAATGACTGTGAATGATTGGAAGAATGTATTATGTGAATGAACTGATGGGAATGAATGGAATGTGTGACTGTGGACGTGAATGAATGCATGGGTGTGTGAATGCGTGAATGAATGTGGTGTAAGTCCGACAGGTCAGACCAAAGAGGACTGAAACGGAGGGACAAAAAACCCTGCAGCAGAAGGTGTGACGGTCTAGTGATGGAGCGTCAGGGTTATGTAACGCATCAAGATTAGGCCGTCAGGGATGACAGAGCGAAACTGGACTGAAAATCAGTTGTAGGAAATGTGACGGTCCAGAGATGGAGCATTAGAGAACTGTGACGCATGAAGATTAGGCCGTCACACATGACAGAGCAAGATTGAGCTAGCAATGTGTAGCAGGAAATGTGACGGTCCAATGATGGAGCATCAGAGAGCCGTGACGGTCCTACGATAGACCGTCAGAGAACAAACTGTACTCCGAGATGGATTCTGCCATGAGAGCCCAAACTCGAAGCAAAGAGACCTTAATCCATACTAGAACCCCCTTAGGCTTAGGATAAGGCTTTCTAACCCAAATCTTATCATCCTAGCATCAAAATCAAGCCTTTATAAGCAAGGAATAAGCCCAAAAATCATAGCTTTCACTAATTCTCTGCTACAAGGGTTGAAAACTCCATCCAAGGGCAAAGAACATCATGAACAGAAACCTCGAAGCGTTGAGTATGGAGGAGAGGGTCTATACTGGGCCCAAACAGCTAGGAAAGAGCACGGGGAGCTGCGAAGGTTGACATACATCCCCAAGCATCTGAGCTTAAGTGCTTAAAGAGTGGTAAGTTTCATTTGAATCCAAAAGTTCATAACTTTTTTGCACTCTCCCATGCTTCTCATAATTCTTTTCTCTCCTTCTTCTCTCTTTCCTCCCTAGCCTCGTCCTGGTCCAAGGTGTTATTCCAACTTAAAGTTGGTGAGGACACACGGCGCTATCCTCGACGGAGCACCCGGCACACCGCTACCTCCTTGTGGCTCGGCGACGGCGGCACCTTCTAGTTATCTTTTCATCATCATGTTTAGGCCATGTTGGGCCTCAGTCTGGACTTGCTCAGGCCTTGTGGGCCTTGTCTTTTGGTCCCTGCGTGGACATCTTCTTGTTTAGGCACTTATTGGGCCATATAGTGGCCAATTGGGTTGCTTTGTGGGGTAATGGATCGTGTTATGGGGTCAGGGGCTTATTGGGGTTTGAAGCCCACTAAAAAGGGCCCATTAGGGTTAGGGGGCGGCCCCCTCCCCAGCTAGAGGAGGAGGAGGCAGCCGCCCCCCCCCTTCCTAGTTCTACTAGGGAAGGTGGGGGGCGCTCCCCTCTCCCTTCCCCTTTCCCCCTCTCCTCCTTTCCCCAACTCCACCCCTTCCTTATCCCACTTAGAATCCTTTCCTATTTTCTAAGCTTGCTGAATTATGGGCCGCCTTTCTCTCCTTGGAGCTGGGCGCACCCCTCCCCTTCTAGTTAGATTAGGGTTTTCCCATCCCCTATAAGTAGTTCTCACATTGTACCGATTACAGTTTACACATGATTTTGAATACAAGTGAGTATTGTGCAAAGCTTTTTGCGCCCTTCTCTCTCTCTCTCTTTCTTCTCCTGCGACGGGAGACCGGCGGGGTGTGACGCCTCAGCCCTCGGTGGACTCCGGGGTTCCCTCTTATCCTCATCTTCTTCCTCAACGGTTCGTGTGCGTGATTCCAGATTTCTGCCCCGACTTGTAGCAGAGCTCGCGCCCCCTTCTTGGACGAGTTTTGCCACGATCTATTTTCTGGAGATACGTCTGCGGATCAGCTTCGCGTCGGCGCCGGTTTTGTATCAATCGGGGATCGGCACTGCCCGTACCGATTTTCTCCGCCGACCTGCGCCAGCACCACTTTCTCTGCTCGCCCAGCGGGGAGGCCCTGATTGCGAATTTTCCCCAGGCCTCCACGCTGCATCTTTTGCGCTGGTTTCTTCAGGGTTCGTGGATCTCCGAGTTAACTTTCCAACGCCGCCGACGGCGTTGCGTTTCGACATCGTCACCGTCCGTGGCGGTCGATCTCGTGGGGTTGCGCCAGCGTGTCTGCCCAGTCCGCCCAGCGAACCAGTCCTGACTTTCAACGACTCCTGCGGCTCGCACCGGCGTCGTCTGCCAGCGCCATTTGGCCGAGGGCGACCTCTGCCAATCAGCTGTCACCACCAACCGGCCCGGACTTGTTCGGGCACCAGAAGGCCGATTTCCAGATTTTACCGACGGCGTGCGCAGTTCTGTGTCCACAGAACCTGATCTGACTTTCAGCAGCGCCCACGGTCACCACCGGCGGATCCAGCGCGCCCCCTTTGGCCGGAGCGTTCCTCCATCAGTCAGCGACGCGTCCTCTCTGACGGTGCTTCAAACGGGCGTCGTATCAGCCCGTGAGACCCCCTCCGCTCAGGCGCGCGCGACACCGGTTTCGGCAGCGTTGCACCCGAACCTCCTCGCGGCCAACCCGTCACCGAGTGCGGCCCGTCAACCCGTGTCCGGCAGTCCCGAACGTATTGGTTGTAGCCTTTTACCTCCCTGCGAGGAGTGGGCCACTATTGGGTTGTATTTTATTGATCTCTGGTGTATCGGGGTTGTTGGTTCACGGCCGGGGTTCCTTCCCCACGCCTAGGCGTGGAGGTACGCGCTCCGACTCTCCTCCTTTTGCTTGCTCTTTTAGTATGTGATTGATTATGCCGCGTGAGAGAAGGTAGGCGTCTAGCCACTTTTTGCCATCACCGCGGATCGTGAGTGAGAGCATCCATCCCTAGCACTAGTAGAGCACCGAGCTAGGACTCGACTCCCCTTGTCTTTGGAGGTCGACTATACGCCTAGACACGTGCGCTTCCCTCCTTGGGACGGCCGAGGTCGGAGTTTCTGTTGAGAGACGTCCCTCATTCTGTGGGATATCACGGTGGTCAGCCACTTGGCGACCCTTGAGCGTGCTACTGCTGGCCAGAGTTAGAGTCTTTTGTGAGTCTTAGTCCGTGTCGGTCCCCGTCCCGCGTCAGTGGGTGGCTCCCATGATTAAGGAACTCCCATTAGAAGTTTTGTCCATCTTGAGGGCATGGCACCTCCAACCCTTGTTAGTTTTGGCCAAGAACTTCCAAAAATTATCTTTAGATTGGGCAAGCCTTTCAGCCCTTATAGAGTTATGGCACCCACAAACACATACCTTCGTCTTCCCTTCCTTTGAAGCCACAGTCTTGTTAGAGGAAGTAGAGACCTACCTAGCCCTTCCTAAGATTAAGGTGGGAGATGAAGATCTGATTTGCCATACGGTTGAACCTATTGACCCATCCTTGATTCTAAGTGACTTCATACACAACCCAAAGGATGTGAGAGACTATCCATTGAGCCATGAGTAACAAGTGGGAGAGATACGAAGCCATTGCCAAAGCCGTGTCGGTTTGCTTATGCAGAGTCTTCCTTTTTACTACCACCGACCACCTTCTAAATATCCAAAACCTTAGCATCATCAGCGGGTTGTGGCGGGGTTCGTCTATTTCTCAAGCGGTCCTTTCATACCTTTGTGAAGGACTTAGTTCAGCTTGCTTAGGAGGACCTCTTTTCAGCTCCATGATACTCCTTGAGTGTTGGATGGGAGTGAGAATCAAGTTCCAACCTAAGGAAGACATACCTTCAGCTAGCCGGATCTTTGGGAGCCACGCCTTGTTCTTTATTGGAGGTGCCTTTGGATTCTCTTCACAAGTTGAATGTCAGACGGCGGACAAGAAAACGCGGGACGATTGGCGCCTCTTCCTCAACACCTTATCAATAGATAAGTTCATGATGCGACCAAGGGTCCTTCGGAGCACCATGCTTAGAGTACCACGGCGATCAGGCCTTGATCTTCAGCTAGTGGGGAACACTGCCTTGTCGACCTACAACCCACACCGGTGCCATCTTCAGATCGGGCTACCTCGCACCGTAGTTCCTGCACTATCACACCTTCCTCCCCTTCAAGCTAGGAAGGTGGGAACTGAGGAGGACGAGAGAGCAGTTCGGAGCGCTCTGATCATGTGGGAGATCAGCAGAGTGCGCTCGTGGCAAGAAGAAGTGGAGGAGGATGACGAGCAACGCCGTACTTATGTAAAGGAATTGCGCAAGATCCGGCCTCTTGCGGACAAAAAGTTGAATGTAGCTTGAACTTGGTTATGATGTAGTGAACTTGAAGTTTAGCAAATAGTTTCTTATGTATTATTGAACTCAATTAAATGACTTGGGGGTTCCTTGATCGATAAATCGTGATTTCGTTACTTGATTGAGCATGAGTGTTCTTGAAAACAAAATTTCTGGAGAGTGTAACGGTCCTATGTAGGACCGTCACAGGATCCTAACGGTCTCATGATGAGCTGTTAGAAGGATAAACTCAAGAAATAGGATGTTATGTTCTCGGGAGAGCGTGACGGTCTAAAAGTAGTCTGTCAGAGTGAGGTGACGGTCCATCATGGACGCGTCAGAGAGAGTTTGCTGAGGACCAATGGATTTCAAAGTTCAGAAGGCTGTGACGGTCAAAGGGTGACCGTTACAAGGCTGTGACGGTCTGACACTGGTGTGTTACATACCTGAACCTGAAAATTTGCGATCTTGGGCTTGAACCTGCGTTCTGCACACACTTAGACAAGAAACAAGTTAGATTTGTTCTTAGACTCAACCCCTTGCCTAAAGTAAGTTAGAAAATGACCATTTCTTGATATTTGGTCAAGGGGTGGAGCCTTATTAAATAGGAAAAAATGAGAACGAAATGATGCGATGCATGTAATGCACATGATGATATTTTTAGATTTTTGGAGATATTTGGATTTTTGTGAGATTTTGAAAATATCTATTGTTTTTGGATTTTTGAAATATGTATATTTTTTGGATTATGAAATATATGATTTTTTGGATTTTGAAAATATATGATTTTTTTGGATTTTAGAAATATATGATTTTTTGGATTTTGAAAATATATGATTTTTTTGATTTTGGAAATATATGATTTTTTTAGATTTTGAAAATATATGATTTTTTTTTATTTTAAAAATATATGATTTTTTTAGATTTTGAAAACCAGTGCCTTCCTAGGAGCGTGGGTCCTCCCTATCCCATCGAGAGTTTCCCGAGGTTGGCGTGCAACGGGGGTGACAACCCCTGGCCAGGGCCCAACTCGCGTGACGGTGTCTCTACCAAGGCCATACCCAGGGTACCTGTCTCAGTCCTGAAAAGGAAAATAGAACACGGGGATAAGCTTAGGCCAGATACATAAGTTTTTAGGACTTGAGTTCCTCTCCAGACAACCGATTTCAGAGACTTGGTCTATTGCGTCGGGGCTTTTGCGTCCGTCATCGAACCCTTCTCCATTCTAGGCATGCATACGACAGGGCTCATACGTCCCGAGGGGAAACTGTACTGCCACTCTTGCCATGCCTAGCTCTTCATTCTTTCTTTTGGAGCTTTGGAATTACGATAGATGGACTTTCGAGAAAGACTTTTGCTTTTGTCAAGAAGATTGCTCCTTTTCTTTACTCTTTTCCTTTTCTTGTGGCGTCAGGTCATAACGGACTGCCCCTATTTGAGACCTCCTCTCGTCAGAGTGTCTTAGATTGGTCGTCGCCTCCTTATTCACCTCTTGCCCCTGGATTCAGCCGAAGAAAGAAACGGACAGGGACTTTGGCTTTCCCCCAAAGCATGGCCAAGGAGAAATGGTGTCTACGAAGTGGGAAACTCGACCAGGGACGTCGTGTAGTGTGTGATTGCCGCGCTCAGGGTCCTCTTTCACGATGAAAGGGAAAGGACACCTAGCTACCGGGGTGGCACTAGCTTTGATTCTAAGGAAAGAAATGCTTAAGGTATAACCCATTCCAAGCGTGAGCGAGCTCCTCACCTTCTGCATTCACTAAGCGATAAGCATTCCATGGATAAGCCTCTTTTACAACGAACGGCCCTTCCCAGTTAGGTTGTAATTTAGACCGAGGACCTGCAGACCGTATGAATTTGCATTTCAAAACCATATCACCTTTTTAAAATTTGCACTCAATTACCTTCTTTTGAAAATAACGCGAAACTCTCTTTTGATAAACGGATACGTGATCGGCCGCGCTCATCCTCTTCTCGTCTAAGAGTTCCAATTGGACGAGCAACGCCTCTCGACGTTTATCGAGATTAAGTTTTTTATCGAGTTGTACCCTTAGGGAAGGGATCAAGATCTCGTATGGGAGCACCGCCTCCATCCCGTAAGTGAGAGCATAGGGAGTTTGCCTCATAGGAGTACGAACGGAGGTGCGGTAAGCCCATAGAGCTTCCACTAATCTTTCTGGCCAATCAGAAAATTTATGAGATTCGCACGTTTTCTTTATGATTTTGAGAAGGGTTTTGTTGGTGGCTTCGGCCTGGCCGTTGCCTTGTGGGTAATATGGAGATAAATGATGCAATGAAATATTGAACTTCTTACATAGGTCCTTGAGCTCTTGAGAGACGAACTGGGGTCTGTTGTCGGTGACGATGCTGCTTGGCACTCCAAACCGTGAGATAACGTTCTTCATGATGAAGCGGCACACTTTGGTAGCTTTAATCTCTGCATACGCTTCGGCTTCAGCCCACTTGGTGAAGTACTCAGTGGCGGTAAGGATGAAGGATTTCTACTTGATCTGAGAATTGGGATCACCGAGCGGGCCGACAACGTCGAAAGCCCACATAGAAAACGGCCAAGGAGCAGATAGAGGATGAAGAGATGAAGCTAGAGCATGAATTTTATCACCATGGAGTTGGCATTTAAGACACCTCCGGACATAGAGGGAGCAATCTTCCTCTAGAGTGGGCCAATAGTAGCCCTGCGTAAGGATCTTCTTCGCTAGAGCCTGGCCATTAACATGACCTCCACACTCACTAGAATGGGCTACTTCGGCCACCTTCCAAGCTTCATCATCGTCCAAATATCTCATGAGCATTCTGTTAGTAGCGCGCCTGTATAGTTCTCCAGCAATGATAGTATACCTTGAGGCAGCTCTTCTTATTGACTTGCGGTGCTCGGCATTTGCCCCTTCCGGGAACGATCCATCTTTGCAAAACAACCTAATTTCATGGTACCAGGGCAACTCTTCTTCCTCCAGGATCTCCTTTAACTCCATTAAAGATACTTCCTTCAACTCTTCCTTCTCAGCCCTCACCTCTACAGTCTTCCTAAGGTTAGCATACCAGGGATCCTGAAGAGAGGGTGCATCCAATCTCTGAACGATGACAGTCTCAGTACTCCGACTGAGAGGGAAAGATAGAGAGGAAGCGAGGGATGCTAAAGCATCGGCTAGGATGTTTAGAGATCGGGGAGTGTGGATGTAGATCAACTTGCGGAATTGCCTAGCAAGGAGAATGACCAAATCTTGATATGGTTTGAGCTTAGGGTCACGGGTGCGGTAAGTGGACAAAACTTGCCGCAGGACGAGCTGAGAGTCCCCTATGATATTCAAGTAACGCGCGCCTAGAAGATAGACGTGCTTCAATCCAGCTAAGAGAGCCTCATACTCGGCGATGTTGTTGGTAACAGGAAATCAAAGTTGATAAGCAAAAGGGATCGTCACTCCTTCGGGAGTGAGCAGAACAGCACCTATCCCTCGGCCCTGAGAATTGAGCGCACCATCAAAGTGCAGAGACCAGAAGGGATGATGAGTAAGGACGGAAAGATGCTCATCAGGGAAGTCATCCTGAATGGAATCCGTGCAGGGAATCGGGATATGGGCAAGATGCTCAGCGATGGCGTATCCTTTGACTGCCTTCTGAACGCCAAACGTGATATCAAACTGAGATAGGAAGCTCTGCCAGTGAGCTAACGTACTAGAAAGGATAGTCTTTTCTAAGAGATAGCGAATTGGGTCCATTCTAGAGATCAACCTAACTGGGTAGGCAAGGAAGTAGTGTTTGAGCTTCTGAGCTACCCACACTAAGGCGGCACAAGTTTTCTCCATAGCGGTGTATTTGGCCTTGGCCGGGTTGAACAACCTGGAGAGGTAATAACCTGCCCGCTCTTTCCCTTCATCGTCTACTTGTGCTAAAACCACCCCTAGGCAGTCCTCAATGACCGAGATGTATAGGATTAGGGTTTTCCCAGGGACAGGAGGTTGCAAAACCGGGGGATTGGATAAATATTCCTTTAGGTCCTCATATGCCTTTTGACAATCTTGATTTCATTCAAATTTGACCCCCGCCTTTAGCAATTCATAAAACGGGTGACACCTCTGAGAATGATGAGATATGAATCTCTTGATGAATTGCAATCTACCAATCAGTCCTCGAAGTTCCATGATATTCTTTGGCAGAGGCATGTCCATGACGGCCTTTGCTTTATTAGGATCAATCTGGATCCCCCGTTTGCTAACTATAAAGCCTAGCAGCTTCCCTGAAGAGACTCCGAAAACACACTTCTTCGGATTCATTTTGAGCTTGTACTTTCTAGCTCTCTGCAGCACCTTAGCCAGAATAGAGGGGTGTTCCTCTTTGGTTCTCGACTTCACCAAGATATCATCCACATAAGCTTCCATGTAGATATGCATCATGTCGTGGAAAATGGCCATTATCGCCTTTTGATAGGTGGCACCTGCGTTCTTCAGACCGAACGGCATAACCACATAACAATACGTGCCCCAGGGCGTGGTGAAGGAGGTTTTCTCTTGGTCCTCCGGAGCGAGACGGATTTGGTTGTAGCCTGAGTAACCGTCCATGAATGACAAAGCTTCGTACCCGACGGTGTTATCGACCAAGACGTCTATGTGAGGCAGCGGCAAGTCATCATTGGGACATGCCTTGTTAAGATCCCTGAAATCGATGCAAATACGCACATTTTCATCCTTCTTGATGACAGGGACTATGTTCGCCACCCACTGAGGATATAGAACAACTCTAATGAACCTGGCCTTGTATAACTTATCAACTTCTTCTTTGATCCTTAAGGCCATGTGGGGGTGAAATCTCCTTGACCTCTATTTTATGGGTGTTGCCCCTAGTTTAAGTACGAGTCGGTGTTTCACTAAAGAGGGGTCAAGACCCAGCATGTCCTCATAAGACCAAGCAAAAGAATCACTATACTCCCTTAGAACCTTGACTAGATCTTCTTCCACTTGCGGAGGGAGATTAGCAGCAATAATAATGGGCCTTGGGTCTTCTTCAGTTCCCAAATTTATTTCCTTTGTAGGTTCATCCACTGTCGATGATGGCTCGTCGAATCTCTTTAATCCTTGCACATACAGATCGGCAGTGTCATCTATGTTGCTGTCCTCATCATCAATCGGGTCTTTCTCATCCAAGACTTCATAGACACTGAGTCCGTCATCGCTCCACACCCCTTCTATTTCCTCTTCATCTTCTATCATGATTGTCGTAGCGACAAATTCTGGACACTTTAAAAGAGCACGACATCGCTGAGCTAAATCCTGCAAGAACCTATCAGGAATGGATTTAGAATGACGTGCAAGCGGGCGCGGCTCAAGCTCAGAAGGATTGGACGACCTAGAAGAGGACCCTACTTCTCTAGCTCTAATCGACCCTACTTCCCTAGACTCGACGGACCCTACGCCTAATCTAGGAGAAAGGAAATCTAGGAAAGGAAGGAGCAGGGGACTCGTGCCCCTGGGAGGAGGATGGAGACATGGTAGCGTAATCTTCCACTGAAATCTCCGTTTCAAATTTGACGTTTTTTTTGGAGATCAGTGGAGGCCATATAGTAGGATGGAGGAGGAGGAAGTTGCATGGGGAATAGAGAGGGGAAGATGCAATCAAAGAAGGGGTCGGAAGATGAAAACCACATCTCGTGGAGTTGGGCGATGGGGGAAGGAGGAGTGAATAGAGTTGACAGATCAATGGGTGGGCAGCGCCCACATGCACATGGAACAAACAATATTTCAGGTGATCTTTCCATAAAATACGGATCGACCATAATCGGGGGTGAACGGGGTATGAATTCCAATCATTGAAATAGAGATGTGAGACGGGAGGAAGACCAAGAAATGATAATGGGCGAACTCCCCTTCTTCTGTAGACGGCCAGGTGGCTTCGACTTCCACTGAACGGGCCGCACCTCCTGATTCACCTTCCGATCATGACCATCTGGTTTGCTGAACATTCTGGCAAATGACTGACTGAAATCTGGCATATCATCAACAGGCCCTTTTCGTAGCAGAGGTGGACTAGCAACTGTGCAAGCTGTATCTTTCTTTTCTGACTATACTGGTGGTGAATTCAATGTACCTGGCTGGAGGGGTCCTCTTACAAAGTGTCGGTGGTAATCCCATGTAAGTGGCCCTGAGTCGCCTATCATTGAGAGTGCGGACTCTCGATAACCGAGACCTCTCCTGCTCATTTTTCTTCCTTTGGGCACTGGCTTGCTTCGCCCTTGTAACTGCGCACCGAGGCCTCTCCCCGGTTGATAACCCAGCTTCAATATGATATCCCAACCCTTGGAATCTCGGATCTGGGGTTTCACTTTGATATTGACGGGTGTAGCGACGGGCTTATGTGGTGCATAAGCCCAAGGGAAATCCAGATCCAGTACAGAAATAACGAGGCGGTTGCTGGGCCATAATGTGGGCAGAATCTTCTCTGAAATAGCTTTTACAGACTGGACCGTGGATAAGCTTTTGACCTTAACCACCCTCCCTTGAAAAGGGAACTTGAGACATTGATGCGCGGCGGAGGGCACGGCACTGAGAGTATCGATCCACAGACGACCCAAGATGGCTTTGAACATAGGGTCGATATCCAGCACATAGAATTCAATGGACATGGTGAGAGGCCCAAGCTCGGCTTGAATAGTAACAATCCCGTGACATGCCCTCCGAGAGTTGTCATAAGCAGCTATAGTAGTGGGGGTCGGGCGTAGAAGTTCTTCTGACATATTACAGGCCCTGAGAGTGCTGAGCGGGCACCCATTGATAGATGCCCTTGTGTCAACTAATGCCGCATCAATGCTGAATTTATTCAAGATAATGGTGATGCAAAGCGGCATTTGCCGAGCTTCTGGTGGTGCTAGCTCGGTTTCAGAGAAGGTTATAGCTGGTCCTTTAGAAATAGTCGCCAGTGCCGTAGGTAAATTGTCGGCTGCCACATCTTCACTAACCATCACCTTCTGAAGAAAGTTCCTGAGAGCATCTTGGTGAAGGGTAGATCTTTTGATAAGCTCTAGCACGGATATCTTAGCGGGGACCCGATCCAAGTGATGCAACAGATCGTATTGGGTTCCTGGTAACGGCTCTGCTTCTTCCTGCTCAACAGCCGGTTGGGAAGATAGGGGATTGGAGGTGGAAGGATAATTGCGGTGAAACATGCGTCTGCTCCGTAGGGTGAAGTTATAGGCTGCCGCGGCCTCGGATGGGCTCAAGATAAGTGACTTAACAGGCCCGGTGGGGTGGATGAGTGGTGCGGAAGAGGGTGTGGTGGAAAGGATGATGGGTGAGGGGTTGGTGGTAGCGGGTGCGAGCGGAAGTGGGGGTATAAAGGTAGGCGGAGGTGTAATGAGTGGAGGGTTAGATGGAGGTATGGTGATAGCGGGGGTGAGCAATGTGCGAGAGACGGGCGGTGGAGTAGGAATGGATGAAGGGACAAACGGTGTAGCAGGCGGAGGAGGGTTTTTGTATGTGGGCGTAAGGATGGTGGGAGCGGAAGGAGTGCGGAAGTTGTGATATGCGCAGCGTAGAGTGATATAGAAGGGGGGATGAATAGATCACTCCCTAAAATTAATAATCTAGCAGTAAATCATAACTTCGGTTTCTCAACCCTTCAGATACAGCGAAAGCAATAGCTAAGGCAGACAATAACCAAGACGGAAGAAAGAAGTGAGATCGAGAGAGATGTTCACAGTGAAACAAAATGCCAAGCAGAAGGAGAGCAACACACCGATAACAGGAAAACCACAGAAGAGGTAGGGAGTTTTTAAGGTGGTTCGATTGTAGTCCACAATCTACATCCACCCCTCACTCCAAACCAGAGTGAGGCTTCCACTAGCGAAGGCTAGAACAGCAGACTCAGTCTACAAACAGATCCTGCCGAACAGCTTAACAAACCAATGGAAACAAATCCCTCAACCCAAGCTCTGCAACCCACAGAAGCTTGACACCTGGACCTGCTTCCCGCAAGACCAGAACCGGAGACGAATCTCCCTTCCTCCAAACCGGAGGGGAACTGCTAGTGACAGCCTGTCACTGGCAAACCAGAGATCACAGATCTCTCTTCCTCTGAAGCCCAGAGGGAAACCGAAGAATCTCTCCCTTCCTCCGAACACTGGAGGGTAACAATATGGAATAAGAAAGATGAAGTGAAAAATAGAAAAACAAGACAATCGATGAACGACAATCGTTTCTAAAAACAAAGAACAATGTAGCTTCCTAAGAAGCAGATCTTCACAGTCACAGACACTTCTCTCTCTCAAAGACTTTTCTCTCAGATCAATTCTCTCAAATTCTTCTCTCTGTCTTCTCTCTAGAACGTGGAGGCTCTCTCTATTCTTCTTCTGCTCAGGCACTAATTTTCTCAGCTTTCCTCCAGTTCACCTCTTTTGATCGCAGAGGACATCCTTTTATATGGCTTCCGACCTGAATTCCATGACTTCACTCCTGTGGCATGAGTGGGGCTCGTGCCCTCGTTTTCCAGAGAAACCTCAGATCACGTGCCAGGCACCGACCTCGGATCACGTGCCCAATCATCTGCTTGAATCAACCTGAAAGAAGAGAAGAATGGATGCATCGAGTTAGTTCAAGCTTTGAACCAAAGGATGATGTACAGACTTGTTTTAATGAACAATACCCAAATGCAGTGTATGGACTTAGCGTGAATGCGAGAAGACGCTAAGTGAGGCGGATGTATAGACTTGATGTATGCAGCGATAATGATGTATAGACTTGAATGCGTGCATGAGAAAACAATGTACATACTTGAATGCTCCATGCACAAAGACACTGAGTGAGACGCTAAGTGAGACGGATGTATAGACTTGGTCTTGTAATGTATAGACTTTGTGTGTGCATATGCCAAGACCATGTACAGACTTGAAGAAATGCATGCATCGATGTATAGACTTGTCCAATGCAAACTATGCAGAACTCTGTACAGACTTTAAGTGATGCATGCAGTGATGTACAGACTTGTCGTGCATGAAGCAAAAGGGTTGCATGGACTTTGTTCATACTTAACCTAAGCAAGGGCTGTACAGACATTAGAATGTACAGACTTTGAAAGTGTGTGCGAGACAATGTATAGACTTGATGCAGCATCAAGCATGAATTGATCTAGAGATAGAAACATATTGATTTATAGTGTGAGACATCATCAAAACCGTGGGGATGCAACAATCTCCCCCTTTTTGATGATGGCAACACTATGAATCAAGCAATATCAAGGCTTAAAAAAAATTAACAGCAGCTTTAACAATCAAAGTAAATTC
This sequence comes from Amorphophallus konjac, assembly GCA_022559845.1. NCBI lineage: Eukaryota > Viridiplantae > Streptophyta > Magnoliopsida > Alismatales > Araceae > Amorphophallus > Amorphophallus konjac. The sequence goes on from CM040127.1 coordinate 151,069,206, forward strand.
AAGGCAAGCACATGCAGACAAATTAAACACTACTGTTGAAACTCTTCTTACTCCAAAACCACTCCCCCACAACTCACTCTCAGATGTTGCCATGACAAACTATTCTCCCCCACTGCTCATGAACAAGTCTCCCCCAAAACTCATGACAACTCATGACCTACTGATATTGCAAAACCTTTCTCCCCCTTTGACATCATCAAAAGGAATGAAGGATATATGAAAGTGCTGGAGACATGAGGAAGAAGTACAAAAACATCTTAGTGTAGAAAGACACGAGCAAGTCTTAAGAGAATAAGTGAGGTGCTAAACTCAAGTGAAGATTCTTGAACTCTAGTAAACAATAGAGAGCTAGAATAAGAGAAAAGTTTATCAACATACATAGTGTATGATTTAGAACAGGGGTGAACAAGTATGGCATGACATAGCTGAACAGGCAACTATCCCAGTAGACGACAAGAGACAAAATCAGAGAAGGTGTTCTCAAGGTATTGAGGACAAGCAATCCATTAAAGTGTATAACGACAAGGGATTTTGAGGTTATTTTCAAGTAGACAAGTGAGTAAGTTGGTAATTCACTCTTTTGACATTAGGGAGACACCTTGATTAGAGGCCTGAATCCCCAGTTACTCAGTGTGAGTACCTCATTACCTCCTCTTTTTTTTTAAAGGAACAGAGTTAGTAACTGTGGCTTTTGACATGAGGAAACACCTTGATTAGAGGCCAGAGTCCCCAGTTACTCACCAGCTAGCCACCATTGCTCTGTGATGGTCAGAATATTAATGTCATTTCTTTTCATTTTTTGTTAAGTATTTGACACCTCATGACATAGAAAAAAAAACTTCATTTCATTGATGAAGCTCCCAGTTTCTCAGTGACCAAATCGAGACCTTTGTTCATTCAGTTTATCCCTTGTGTTGAGAAGAAGGAATGATTGAAAACAATACCAGAAGGACTATTTCTTGAAGTGAATCTTGAAGTCTAGATTTCAAGTTGTTTTGGTTAGATATCAAGACATGCAGGTTTTGGCCTGAACCGGAATCACTGACAATGTAGGAAGATATACTTTGTACATTTTATTCAGATCTCTGATAGACTACCAGAGGGAAGATTCTAACTTGACTTTAGTAACACAGACTTATAGACTTAAGAGATGAGTGTGATTCTACTGTCTGAGAGAACCACACTAGTTTAGTCATGAGAACCAGCAATGACACACATCTGGTCAGTCTTTTTGAATCAGTCAAAGAACTCCCCCTCTCACAGCTCAACCGGCTCCCCCTTAACCATAGCATTACAGAAAGCTAACCATCAGACACACAGAACTCCCCCTCACAATAGGAACAAACTTCACAATTAAGACAACTTGAATAAGCCTAATTCTCTTCTCAGTGTAGTGAATTTTTCATTGTCCAGAGGTTTGGTGAAGATGTCAGTAATCTGATTAGCAGTGCCTACATGAATCAGTTCAAAGTTCTTAGATACATCATCTCTAATGAAATGATGCCTTATCTCTCTGTGTTTGGTACGGGAATGCAAAACAGGATTCTTGGCAAGATTGATGGCACTGGTATTATCACAATAGATAGGTGTGCACCCCAGGTCTACTTGGTAGTCCTGAAGCTAGTGTTTAATCTAAATGACTTGTGTACCACAACTCTCTGCAGCTACATATTCAGCCTCTGCAGTGGAGAGGGTCACAGAATGTTGTTTCTTGGAGGCCCAAGACACTAAACACCGACCCAAAAATTCACAGTGACCACTAGTGCTTTTCCTGTCTAGTTTACACCCTGCATAATCTGCATTTGTGTATGCAACTAAATCAAGTGTGTGTGAAGCAGGAAACCATAGACCAAGAGAGTGTGTAGCAGACAAATATCTGAAAATTCTTTTCACTGCAGCTAAATGTAATTTAGTGGGTCTAGACTAATACCTTGCACACATACCTACACTGAACTGTATATCAGGTCTAGAGGCTGTCAAGTAAAGTAGAGATCCAATCATACCTCGATAGAGCTTGGCATCTACCTCTTTACCTGTCTCATCTGCATCCAGTGAGGTATTGGTACCCATGGGTGTTGTAATGTGCTTCAGGTTGTTCATACCAAACCTCTTGAATAGTTCCATTGTGTATTTGGTCTGGTTGATGAAGCATCCATCCTCTAACTATTGTACCTGCAAGCCAAGAAAGTACTTTAGTTCACCGACCAAACTCATTTCAAATTCAGCAGACATCATTTTAGAGAATTCATCACATAGTTCACAGCTAGTTGATCCAAACACAATGTCATCTACATATACCTGAACTATGATGAGATCTTTATTTGTACCCTTGGTAAATAAAGTTTGATCAACCTTACCTCTGTTGTAGCCCTTGCTGATCAGAAATTCAGTCAGTCTTTCATACCATACTCGAGGAGCTTGCTTTAGACCATACAGGGCTTTGTTTAACCTGAAAACTTGGTTGGGTTGAGGAGAGAATTCAAATCTAGGGGGTTGTTCAATAAAAACCTCTTCCTTAATAACTCCATTTAAGAAGGCACTTTTAACATCCATTTGTTGGAGTTTTATATTCTTGGAACATGCAAAAGCTAGTAATATTCTTATTGCTTCCATCCTAGCAACAGGTGCATAGGATTCATCGAAATCAACACCAAATTCCTGACAATGGCCCTTGGCTACTAGTCTGGCCTTATTACTAGAAATGATTCCATCTTCATTCATTTTATTTTTAAACACCCACTTAGTTCCTATGATATTAACACTTTCTGGTCTTGGAACAAGCTCCCAGACATTATTTCTTTCGAACTGACCTAATTCCTCACACATAGCATTGACCCAAGATTGATCGGCCAAGGCCTCTTCTACTGATTTGGGTTCAATTTGTGAGACCAAAGCAATTAGGTCTTGATTATTAACATTCCTAAAATGAGACCTAGTCCGAAGAGGATCTTCAGGGTTGCCTATGACATTATCTATCGGATGATCTTTAAGAAATCTAACATTTATTGAAGACTCACATGTTTCTTCTGGCCCTTCCTGGTTGGGAGGATTTGATGTTCCACTCGGTTGAGTCTTCTCTTCTTCTTGATCTTCTAGGAATTCCCCATCGTGATTGGAATCCCTGTCAATATTTTCAATGTTAGTAACACCTTTCTTTTCACTAAAAATGATGTGTGGAGACTCTTCAACTTTCTGGTCTGTTATGTTAAAGACCCTATATGCCCTTGACACTTCAGAGTATCCTAAAAATATTCCAGGGGAGCTTTTAGCTTCAAACTTATCTAAGTCTTTCTTGTCATTATTATGAATAAAGTATTTAGCTCCAAAAATTCTGAAATAGACCAAGTTTGGTTTCTTACCTTTTAGTAGCTCATAGGGTGTTTTCTTGTGAATAGGTCTTACCATGGCCCTGTTGATTTTATAAGTTGCTGTATTGGCCGCCTCTGCCCAGAATTTCCTTGGTAATTGACTCTCAATCAGCATGGTTCGGGCCATCTCCACAATAGTTCTATTTCTTCTCTCCACAATTCCATTCTGTTCAGGTGTCTTGGGAGAAGAAAACCTGTGTATTAGTCCCTCTCTTTCACAAAGATCAGAAAACATGGAATCTTCAAACTCACCTCCATGGTCAGATTGAATTGAACAAATCTTGTGTTTTCCTTCTTGTTTGACCTTATTAAAAAAATGATTAAACTTTTGAAAAGCATCGCTTTTATTGGCTAAGAAAAAGATCCAAGAAAATCTAGAGTGGTCATCAATGATCACATAGCCAAACCTATTCCCATTAAGACTCTGAGTCCTAGTAGGACCAAAGAGGTCCATATGGGGAAGTTCCATTGCTCTAGAGGACAATGGCTCAGATCTTAGCTTGAAAAAATTCTTGGTCTGTTTGCCTAGAGCACAGGCATCACATGATTTTGAAATAGAATTGAACTTGATTCTAGGCATGCCTCTAACTAAATCATGCTTGACTAATTTATTTAAAGTAGAGAAACTAGCATGGCCTAGACGTCTATGCCATTCAAAAGTATCACTTTCATAGTTAGCAGATAAACAAAGATTAGGTTCAGATTCAACATCCAAGTCTATCATGTAGACATTATTAATCATGTTGGCTACAAATTTAACCACATCGGAATTTATTTCAAAAATTCTGCATGAGTTATCATCAAACACAACCCTGTGACCCTTGTCACATAATTGACTAATGCTAATCAGGTTGTGTTGAAGACCTTCCACAAGTTGAACTTTTTCAATGGAGTTTGTGGAAGACTTACCTACTGTGCCAACTCCAATGATCCTACCTCTGTCCTTTCCTCCAAATTTGACCAGACCACCTACCTTCATCTCTATCTTACTGAACTTGGATCGGTCTCCTGTCATGTGCCTGGAGCAGCCTCTATCGAGGTACCACTTGTTGCTCTCAACTGCCAGGCAGACCTACACAAACAAAATCAAGCAAAGTGATTTGGAACCCAAGATGAGTTGGGTCCAAAGATATTATTCAAATCTCTAAGCAGATGTTTAGGAATCCAGATTTGCTTCAACATGGTTTTCTCTGGCACCTTTACTTCGGGTTTATTGAAATTATAACCGGGGTTATGTCCAGCTGGTCTGGAGAAGTAATCTCTATTCCAGTCATTGGGCTTCCCATTCCTGGGATATCTCCTGTGAGCTTGTTGATTAACAGATTTTTGAGAATGATAGTTATTTCTCCAGTAGATCTTGTTTGGACCCATCTGTTTGTAGTAATTCCAGCTTTTATTCTGATCCACTTGCTTGGTCCATCTACCATTTAGGTTCTGGTGAGTGGGCTTAGTGAAGTTGTTCACAAAATTCATTCTCATTTTAAATGGTCGACCAGCACTGTTTGTTAAATTTTCTTTCGAACGTTGAGCTCCTTGACTGCTATTTGAGCTGGATGGTGTGTCCAGCTTCTCTTTTACCTTCTCTAGGCAGAAGGTGGTGGTTTTGAATTGAAAGGGTCTCTTGTTAGTTGGGTCATAGCCTAGACCCTCCCTATTGATGTTAACCCTTGTCCCTAGTATAGCATCCAGACTTATTTTTCCTTGGACAAATTTTTCCAAAACCTTCTGTTTGTCTTCCAGCTCTTTTTGAAGAGACTCAGAATTTTTTAAAAGTTCATCGTTCACTTTCTTAACAGCTTCATATTTCTCTGAGATCACTCTATTTTCATTCAGGCTTTCTTCAATTTTGATTTTGAGTTCGTTGAGCTGGGTGTGACTCTCCTGGTTTTCTCCCTTGAGCTTTTCATTTTCTTTTCTTAGGGAAGTCATTTCTTCTAGTTCTTCTTTTAGTTTTAGTCTTTCCTCACTGATTTGGGTTAGTTCTTCAATATTAGTATTGAATTTTCTCTTGAGGACCCTATGCTCTTTACTGAGTGAATTGAACTTGTCTAATAATTCAGGATAGGCATCTTCCCAGTCATCAATAGAAAAAATTTCAAAGACATTTGTTACCTCCTCTTCGCTATTTGCCATTAGGCAAATTCCTTCTTCATCTTCCTCCGAGGAAGTGCTTTCCGGATCTTCTTCCTCATCGCTCCACGTGCAGACCATTGCCTGTGGCTTCTTCTTTTTCTACACCTTTGAGCTTTTCTTCTGAAAGTTGGGACCCTTCTTCTGGAGATCTGGGCAGTCCCCTTTCATGTGTCCCTGTTTCTTGCAATGAAAACAAGTCATTCTCTTAGTACTTCTATCCTTATCACTGCTGGATTCAACATTCTTACTAAATAAGTATGGCTTCTTCCTCCTAAAGGTCTTCCCCTTAGTCCTTAAAATTTTTCTTAACTGTCGAGTGAGCATTGCCTACTCCTCCTGGTCGAGATCGGAAAAACCATCAGACTCAGAGCTACTGCTCCCGCTGCTGCTACCCTTGTTGCGGGATGCCTTGAGAGCAACATTCTTGCCCTTCTTGTCACTTCCTTCATCACCTCCTTTAAAGTTCATCTCATAGGTCATGAGGGATCCTATGAGTTCATTCACTGTCATAGTCGTCAGATCCTTTGACTCTTCTATCACGATGGCCTTAGTGTGCCATGCTTGGGTTAGAGATCTAAGAATCTTCCTGACTATATCTGCCTCAGCTAGCTCTTTCCCTAGCCCCTTAAGAGTGTTCGTGATCAAGGACAACCTGGCATACATTTCAGTGATATTCTCCTCTGGATTCATCTTAAACAATTCATACTTAGAGGTGAAGAGATTTACCTTCGTGGCTTTCACTTGAGCTGTACCTTCGTAGATTAGTTGCAGCTCATCCCACATTCGCTTGGCCGTCTTATAGGCTGATATGCGGGCGTATTCGTCTGGGTGTACAGCACACTGGATGATGTTCAGGGCCGTCCAGTTAAGTGAAGATAACTTGACATGATCATCTATCCATGCGTCCTCGTTCGGTGGCAGATCATACGGCCCCGTAGTGATTACCCTCCACAGCTTATGGCTCTGTGCCCTGATGAACACCTCCATCCTATTTTTCCAGAAGAGATAATTATTACCATCAAAGAATGGAGGGCGACTAATGGATTGTCCCTCAAGCATGAAACTTCGAGGACCAGTAGGATTAACCTGACCGTTGGCCCACATGATGCAAACCTGCTCTGATACCAATTGATATGCGCAGGGTAGAGTGATATAGAAGGGGGGATGAATAGATCACTCCCTAAAATTAATAATCCAGTGGTAAATCACAACTTCGGTTTCTCAACCCTTCAGATACAGCGAAAGCAATAGCTAAGGCAGACAATAACCAAGACGGAAGAAAGAAGTGAGATCGAGAGAGCTGTTCATAGTGAAACAAAATGCCAAGCAGAAGGAGAGCAACACACCGATAACAGGCAAACCACAGAAGAGGCATGGAGTTTTTAAGGTGGTTCGATTGCAGTCCACAATCTACATCCACCCCTCACTCCAAACCAGAGTGAGGCTTCCACTAGCGAAGGTAGAGCAGCAGACTCAGTCTGCAAACATATGCTACCGAACAGCTTGACAAACCAAGGGAAACAAATCCCTCAACCCAAGCTCTGCAACCCACAGAAGCTTGACACCTGGACCTGCTTCCCGCAAGACCAGAACCAGAGACGAATCTCCCTTCCTCCAAACTGGAGGGGAACTGTTAATGATAGCCTGTCACTGGCAAACCAGAGATCACAGATCTCTGTTCCTTTGAAGCCCAGAGGGAAACCGGAGAATCTCTCCCTTCCTCCGAACACTGGAGGGTAACAATATGGAATAAGAAAGATGAAGTGAAAAATAGAAAAACAAGACAATCGATGAACGATAATCGTTTCTAAAAACCAAGAACAATGTAGCTTCCTAAGAAGTAGATCTTCACAGTCACAAACACTTCTCTCTCTCAAAGACTTTTCTCTCAGATCAATTCTCTCAAATTCTCCTCTCTATCTTCTCTCTGGAACGTGGAGGCTCTCTCTATTCTTCTTCTGCTCAGGCACTAATTTTCTCAGCTTTCCTCTAGTTCACCTCTTTTGATCACAGAGGACATCCTTTTATATAGCTTCCGACCTGAATTCCATGACTTTACTCGTGTGGCGTGAGTGTGGCTCGTGCCTTCATTTTCTAGAGAAACCTCAGATCACGTGCCAGGCACCAACCTCGGATCACGTGCCCAATCATCAGCTTGAATCAACCTGAAAGAAGAGAAGAATGGATGCATCGAGTTAGTTCAAGCTTTGAACCAAAGGATGATGTACAGACTTGTTTTAATGAACAATGCCCAAATGCAGTGTATGGACTTAGCGTGAATGCGAGAAGACGCTAAGTGAGACGGATGTATAGACTTGATGTATGCAGAGATAATGATGTACAGACTTGAATGCGTGCATGAGAAAACAATGTACAGACTTGAATGCTCCATGCACAAAGACGCTGAGTGAGACGCTAAGTGAGACGGATGTATAGACTTGGTCTTGCAATGTATAGACTTTGTGTGTGCATATGCCAAGACCATGTACAGACTTGAAGAAATGCATGCAGTGATGTATAGACTTGTTCGATGCAAACTATGCAGAACTATGTACAGACTTTAAGTGATGCATGCAGCGATGTACAGACTTGTCGTGCATGAAGCAAAAGGGTTGCATGGACTTTGTTCAGACTTAACCTAAGCAAGGGCTGTACAGACATTGGAATGTACAGACTTTGAAAGTGTGTGCGAGACAATGTATAGACTTGATGCAGCATCAAGCATGAATTGATCTAGAGATAGAAACAGATTGATTTATAGTGTGAGACATCATCAAAACCGTAGGGATGCAACAAGTTGTGGTGAAGGGCCATGACTTGCGGCGTAGAGCTGTCATCATCAGAGGACCACCCGGCATCAGGGGCCGGGGGTTGAACTACATTGACCTGAGCCGGGGACGGCGGCTGAGGCTATGGAGCGGGAGGATGGTTCGACATTGGGTTCTGATGGATCCCCACGTCTTGAACCGGCTGATGTTGCTGTTACGGCTGCTGCTGCGGCTGCGGTGCCTGTTGTTGCTGCACTTGCTGCCTCGGCGACTGCCTTCTTTTCTCTTTAATTTCCATAATGGCCCTATGCATTTCGGCCCAATCAATCCTTTGTCCTTCATGGAGGTCATAGACCAAATCCCTGAACTAAAAACACCCTTCAATAGTATGTCCCGATTGCCTATGGAACATACAATACTTTGTCTGATCAACGGCCGAGTTCCAGTTGGGCCGTTCCGGAAGGAGTTGTATAGCATTAACTGACATGAGAGCCGAGAAGATATCCGTGAGGGTTTCTAGCAGGGGTGGGTACTGTGCTCTTTTAGGAGCTGGGCGCTTGTTGTTGTTGTTGTAGCTGTTAGGTGGAGGGGCATTATGGTATTACGGAGGCTGTGGGGGTTGTTGCAGAGCGGTAAAGGTATTTTGTGGAGTGGCAAAGATAGGTGGAGGGTTTTGTGGAACGGTTGGAAAGTTTTGTGGAGCGGGGTTCTGAGAAGTGCGGGGGTTTTGCGGAAAGTGGAATGGAGCGGCTTGGAAGGGGAAGGTAATGGCTTGGTCTTGTTCGTTGGTCTGGACCCCCTCGGTGACAGGCCCTTGAGGTTTCTTGTGGTATTTAGGCTTTTGATTCTCAAAGAGCGAGTGGATGGGGGAGTCTTTGAACTGTGTTTGAATGAACCGTGCCCGGCTATATAGTTGGTGCATGTTAGCTATATCATTCATAGCAAGGATGTTACGGAAGGTCGGGGTAGCATTTGAGATAAGTAGCTTGACCTTCTCTTCCTCCGGAATATGCCCTGGAACCCTGGCGGCCATCTGCCTCCATCTATCAGCATAAGTTGCAAACTCCTCATCGGGCTTCATTTTCTCGGCCACCAAGTCTGTGAAAGAATATTCTAGACCGACCCTGTCTTGAAACCGTTGGATGAACTTGTCTTTCACTATTTTAAAGCTCTCGGCATCTTCTAGCAGCAGAGAATAGAACCATTCCAGTGCAACACCATCCAATGATCGGCGGAACAAATATGCCATGAGGTGATCATCATATTGAAATTGGGCCGATTCATATAAAAAGTCCCTCACGTGAATAAAGGGATTGCCGTTCCCATCATACTTGCGGTAATTAGGGAGCTCAGATTATGGAGGGAATCATATGTTTTGGAGGCTGGGGACTGGAACGTCTGCCAAGGACTGTGGGCCAACCCATTTTTTGAGGAAATCAAGCTGTTGTTGCATGGTAGCCCACTTATCAAGTAGTTCCTGCTCCCTGGATGGAGTAGGGTTAGTGAAAGATGAAGGTTGAAATTGAGGAGTAGGAGGATAGACTGTTGTAGGAGGTGGAAGTCCATAAGGGGGAGTAGGAGGATAAACGGACAAGTGAGAGAGCCCATAAGAAGGATATTGGGCCGAAGAATGACCCAGATTAGAGTGGACCTGGGCAACCCCTTGCTGAGGGTGTAAGAAATCTGAAGGGCCAACAAGGACTTGTGGCGCCGATGGGCTGGACATGTGATGATCCGCCTGAATGAAAGGAGGGAGAGCGGACTTTCCCTTGTCTGAAGGTTGTTGGGCCGAAGCAGAAGATTGGCCCGTCTCCATACCAGAAAAGGTGATGGTCCGAGGTTGGACCGGAGTAAGATCAATTGGAGTGGGCTAGATGGAGGGCCCACCAACTCTAGACTGGTCGATGGAAAGATTGGATTGGCATTGCGCAATCGTGGGATGTGGGGTATTGGACCCCTGCATGGCCTGATAGATAGCCTGGAGTTGGGCCGGATCCAACTGGGCCATCATTTGGAGAATGGAGCCAGCAGAAGGAGAAGAAAAGGAAGGAGTGGTTTGGCCGCCCTCCATAGGGACAGAGGTCGGAAGAGGGGCAGACCCCTCTCCAGACGGGAATGAGATAACCCTCGAAGGATTTTCAAGAAGCCCTTGAGGGAGAGACTCCTCTTGGGAACGGGGAGGATTGAAAGAAGCCATGATGGGTTCGAAGAGTGGATTGGAGTAGAGTTTGGAGAAGGAATTGACCCTAGAAGATGACTCTAATGGACGAAGACAACTCCACATGCAACGGAAGACCTTAACAAAAGCAAACAACACACAACAAACACACAATGAGTGATCAAACTTAGATGACTTTAACAAAGATGCAAGCGAAAATGAGATGACAACACTCAAATTCAACCAAGTTATTTAGATGATGCAACAAGATTTTTATGATTTCCTCCTTTAGAACCTTAGTGATTTGATTAAGATGTGCTCTCTACAATAGGTTCCTAATAGGAAAGGATGTGTGGCTTGGTCGACTCTAAATGTAATCACTCCTTCACTTATGCAATCCTAGACACGGTGTAGGAAAGGTACAACTGGCCCGGTGTCCGTGTGGGAATCCACGGCTCACGGGGACTTATGGAGGTCCCTGATGTGTTTTCTTGATCGGCCCCAAGGAATATGGAGACGACAGGTCCACGCACCAAGGTAGGAGAATGCAATCTAATGTATGAAAATATGCATGAATCTATGTGCACCGGGGTGCATGCAAATTCTATCCTTAAATATAGCAACCAAGTATGCACACAATGAGATAAATATGCCAAACAACTGAGGAGACAATCAGATAGCACCCAAGTATGAAAATCACAGCAGAAATCATGGAATTGAACTACACCTCGGGATGCGTACCTATCTAGAGTATGTGACGGTCTAGGATACCTGCGTTAGAGGAGTGTGACGGTCGAAGACCAGGCTGTCACAGTAATGTAACGCATGCACATGAGACCGTTAGATGAGCCAGAGAACCATAAACAACAGGAAATAAAGGGAGAATCCGAGGAAAACGCGTGCAACCAGGGCGAACAAAGGGGAGCAGGTTTAACAGAGATTCAAAGCACGATTGGCACTATATGTCCCACCGTGATCGCCAAAAAATTCTGTTGATTTTAATGTGTCCCTTCTTTTGCAAGATAGGCTATGATGCCAACTATGATGAAAGTATGAGCCAAGTAATGAAGTCAATCAACCTATGAACATGTGAATCATGAACCTAGGCAACCAGCACAAGCTCTAGCATGGGCATGCTAACTCAATCAAAACTAAACTAAGCAAATAAAGAAAAAACACACGCCGGGGTGTGGAATAAGGAATAAAGAAAAACACAACATATAGGTGGACCAAGCAAAAGTAAAGAAAGAGGAGATATGATGAGAGAGAAAGCTAATGCCCAAACTAAGAAAAGATGTGATCGCCACTAAGGTAAAAACAAGCCAAAGACCTGATAAATACCTTAGAATAGGAGGATGATGCACCCGCCTACGGGAGAGAGAAAGCAACCAGAAAACTGCAACTCCGTGAGATATGACGGTCGAAGACTGATGCGCCACAGCAAGTCTGACAGTCTCACGATTGACTGCTACAAGACTCTAACGCGCCTGTGAAAGACCGTCAGAGATTCTGTAGAATAGAAATTGGGAATCTTTTGATCTCCAAGCTTTCCAGCCGGCCAGATAGCTTGGGCCTCGTGCTATGGACTCTGTAAACCTGTAAAAGAGTGTAGAACACAAGACAAACAACCCAGATTAGCCCTTAGACAAAGTAGTATCAAGAAATCCAAGAAACTTAAGAACATGCAAAAGGAAAGGGAAATACCGAGGAAGTTGGTTTTTTAACCCCTCTGGGCATTTTAAAAGATGGGAAGATGTTTTAAATGAATGCAGCAAGTGCAAGAACGTGGGAGATGGAGAGGGACAATGCTATGAATGCTTGAAAGAGGGAAAAGATACTAAGAACACAACTTGACTGAACTAAACCCTTGGAAACGATACTCCCTGAACTTTGGAAGCAGATGGAGGTAGGCAGCAGTTCTCCTTGGTTGGTTCTAGCTCCAGGATGCGGCAACACTTCGACGCGAACTCCAGATGTCTCCTCCTCAAGCCAAGAAGTCAACAGTTCTATTTATAGACCCTCCAACTCTCCGGACGAATTAGGAGGATAATGACTAGAATTCTGACAAAAACTTGGATAAATCTTGAAGATAATACTCCCCAGAGTCCACATAATCAAATGGAAGCTTCTTAGGATGAGTATCGAGAGAGAAATCCTCAAACCAAACTCTTAGTTCGATCACGGAATAGCAGAGCAAAGGCCAGTCTTGTCAGGACTCTCTGTTGGATGTAACGGTCGCACGATAGACCGCCACACTCATGTAACGCTCCAGTCTTGGACCGTCACACAACCCTATCCACTAAAAGATAAGATCAACGGGAGAAGCTTTTGAACGTTGGACTCTTAAAGAAGGTAACGGTCATAGATAGATGCGTCACAACCAATGTAACGGCTGCACGATAAACCGTCACACCCAACGGATAGGCTAAAAGATAAGCTTGAAAGGAAGCCTTAAACTTAAGGACTCTGGAAGGATGTAACACACCAGGGTAGATGCGTTAGAGGACTGTAACGCCCCTATAATGGACCATTAGAGACAATGAAAATTCAAATGAAAATGAAGATTTGCTAAGCTTCGTCCAGCGGAATGAGACAAGGAACCATACTCAACCAAGGTGACATAACTCATGAAATGGACCTCAAATTGACCAAGAAGGCCCAATAAAGGGAAACAACTCGGAGCATCATATAAAATGAACAAGGAGATGACCCAACTTATCGGTCATAAACGGGTGTCAACAGCGTCCTCGGCAGAAGTAGCCTCGGAGGAAGAAGAGCTCGAGCCCGAGCTCTCGTCAGTCTCCATCATGGCGCTGCCACCCCTTGAACAGCCAGACAAACTCTCTGATGAACCCCCGGCCATGGGCAAATCAGGGGCACCTATGCATCGAAAAGCCAGATTAGGCTGCTATCAAGTCCATCCTCAGATAAAGATAGCTCCCTAGTCGAAGGTGCCAGGGAAGAAGCTCACCAGTCGGGGCATCCCCTTCGGAAACCCCCTCAATGTCAACAAACTCCTCGTCGCCCCCAGCGGTAGCTGCGACGGGAGGTTCGTCCTCTGATAGCCGAGCCGTGTCCCGAGGGAGCTCTCCTTCCTCCAGAGGGGAAGAGGTACCTGCAATCCATCCCAATAAAGGCTCAGCATGGGTGGGAAAGTCAAATAATCCACCCTAAAGCGATCAAGTGCTCAGCTATGTACCTGATGGTCCCACGCTGGAGGACTCCACCAGCCCCACTGTACAGGCCGACACCACGGTCGGCAAAGTTGGGAGAGGCACCTTCGTCTGCAACGGTGGTGGTCTACTCAACGTGTCCCCAACGATGTTTGGGGGCACGGAAGTTACCAGTCCGGACTCATCTCCAAAATATGGCAGGGCCACTGACGGGCTGGCATCCGCCAATTCTCGGATCATCTCCAGAGTAGCCGCCGTGCCCTCACCTGCCAAACCAGCAACATAAATCAAGTCAATAATTCTGGCTTGCTAAAAGAGTCCAACAGCAACGGGAAGATCCCCTCAACAACAATTGGACACTTACCCGGACAACTATTAGCCATCGTGGGTGCTGGCTCTTCCGCCTGCTCAGGAGCTCCGCTCTGTATCTCAGCAGGGGCCTTGGCCCCCGACACCTCTGCCTCCCCTGCGTAATCCAGACGGTTATGTCAATAACCGAGAGCAAACAAATCGCAGCTCACACTTAGCGTCAAAAGCCATTACTCGAAGGAGCTCCGCCAATAGCCTCCCACAACTCAAAGTCGGGGAAGGTCCTAGCATGGGGTGCAGGCTCATCCATCAGACGAGGGAGCCCCTCCATGTCTATCTTGAACTCGTCCCCTTCCTCAGGTGGAGGAGCCACCTCCCGAGGGGGCGAGAAAGTCACCTCCACTCTAGTCTCCGGCGGGGCTGCAAAACACAAGTCCAGCAAAAACAAGATTAGCCATCTATCATGGCTAAACCTAGCAAGAGCAAAGAAGGCGAAGCGACACTTAATCAAGGCCGTCCCCGCCTCAGCCTGCTCACCAGTCTCGAGTCCCCCAGGGGACTTACCAGCCTCAGTCGCTGCATCCTCCAGACGACGGCGTTTCCTCTGAGGCTGCAGACCTCCGTCTCCATTCCCTGAGGATGTTCCCGTGGAGGGCTGGTCCCCCTCTGTCGCAGAACCTGCTGACAAACACAGTAATATACAACACCTCAGTTCTGTATCTAAGAATTACAAAATAAAAGGGAGAGATCCGGCTAAAGAAGGAAAGCCTAACCTGAAGTCCCAAAGGGGGTCAATGGTAAAGGCACCAGCTGCTCCATCCCTAACGCCAGGGCTCGGGCCGCCATCGTGACGGCCTCCCCAATATCCCGTGGAGTGCGTGCGCACTCAACCTGGGACACGAACTCCACAGGTCACGCTGACTCGATCGCGTGGGCGATGTGTCGCTTCCAGTCATCGACCGCTGTATCGGCGAAGTTCCCATGCGGGAGTTCCCGGTCCAGTGACCCTCTACCCCGGATGCCACAATCGGCCAAGAACTGAGTCCACCAGGCCTTAGGTGCCCTCGGTTGAGACACCTTCGCTCCAGTAGCTGTAGCCGATGCCCGTCCCAGGGGCTTCAGTGCCCCTCCGTTGCTTCGGCTCCCGGAAGATGAACCCCGGCCACTCCGGGGCCACTGGGCTACAATCCGCTCGACTTCTCGGCGGATCCGAGCAACACGGGTCCTCAGGTACCCCTCATCTAGTGCAATAGGAGGCAGATCCTACCTCAGCAAGTGACTCTCCTCCGCCTTCCTGATCACGGAGGCCATCTGTCGGTAGAGGTGACTGTGCTTAAACCAACACCGGGCGTAGTACACATCAAATCATCCTCGACGTCCATGCTCTGGCATCGAGAATCGCTCCGGCTCCCGGCGACAGTAAAAGTCCCACCAGGCCGCTGCAAGTAGGTGGGTATCCTTGCCCTTGTACTGCCTGCACGTCAAACAGAATTCCCTATTCGACGGAATCCCCTGGTCGTACCCAAAGTTTCTGGCAAAGTGATGTGGGTAGTACAGCTCAAAGAAACTCATCGCCGACCGGTGCAACACCAACACAGCTGCTCGGGTGCTCAGTATCCACTCAGTCCGTGGTCCTGTATCGGCCGCCCCCTGACCGGGGTGGGCGCTGGTCACCCCTCCACCTGAAGCCCCCAGAAAGTGGCCAGAGTCCCTCGCTGCACTGTCAAAGGGCAGTCCCTCCTCGCCCCGGGTGGGCAGGTAACAAAGGGCCCTACTGGCCCCCTCAAACTGCTCCTCTGCATCTCCATTCGGCTGCCTAGTAAAGTTGAACAAAAGTGGTGCCATCGGGTTCGCCATAATACCTCGTGTCACCAGCCCCGGGAACAGTAACCCGGCCCACACGCTAAGGTAGTGGGTCGGCAGGAGTATACTCCTCTCCCTCGACGCTGAGTGTGCCGCCAGAACTCCAAACCCTGGTAGATATTGGCCAGTGCAGCGGGAGCTAGAGCTAACTGTCTCCCCTCAGCCAACAAGCAAGCCGGCCACAACAACTCAGCTCTCAATAGCCCGTCCTCTCCGTGAGGAACTACAAAAGTTGCCAGCCAATATGCCAGATACGCTGCAAGGTATGTCACATCTGGCAGACCATGGGGATTCCACCCCTCCTGTGGTGCATACACATATCTGGAGTACGTCCGGAAGCGTAGCTCCACCTCTGTGTACTCCTCCCAGGGAGTCTGGTCCCTGGCGAACTCCTAGTAGAAGTAAAATGGCCCGTTGTAGAAATGACGGACCCATACATTCAGTGGCACCCGGGGAGTCTGTGCGGCTCTCTCTCTCCCTGCTAGAGCTAAATCTCTCCAGGTTTTTATGAGATATCGATAACTGTGAGGCACTCGGTATCTTCCAAGTCCATCGGTATGACTGCGGTGGAGGTCATCCAACACTACCTCCTCGTATCCTTTGCCGATAATCGGCAAGCCAAAAATCCTGAACAAAGACCACAAGTCAAGGCTGGTCTCTCTATTTGCTGTTGCCACCGTGTTCCAACGACAGTTGAAACGCTCCAGCAAGCCCTGCAGCAATCCGGTGTAGCACGGGTACGCGTACAGAGCGACAGTCACCGCGTACTTGATCCCAGCTCGATCCCGCAACACCCAGTAGTGGTGGACAATCCCCATCAACCACTCAGTGGCACCCTGGCGATAGTAGTGTGACGGGATCACTGTCCAGCGACCATACCAGCTAGTGACGGTCTGCCGCATGACTCCATTCAGCATACTGTGATCATCGTAGCCCTCTCCAGCATACTGCACACCAGCAGGCTCCAATACCAACCCAGCAATCCCCTCTGTCTCCGTGCGATGGTGGCCGTCCAAATCCTAGCTAGTAGGGCCAATCGGCCCAACCCTGACTCTGGACTGCTCCGCCATGTCAAAGAAGCCCAGGCAATCAACACTGGGAAACTGGCTTTGCCTCTAATAGTCCTCTGAGAAGCTCGGATAGCTGTAGAAAACTGTACCCTACAAGCTATCCCTACCAATCAAGATGGCCCTCTCAAGCCGGCGGCAGGCCCATGGGATCTGCGAGTCGCCCTCCTCCACGTCTGGAGGGACATAGTTGCGGATGAATTCAAGCAAGTTACGATCCAGGGGGAACTCCAATGGATAGCCCCTGCTCCGGTCGTAACTGTACAAACCACCAGCCTCCAGAATCCTGGCCACCTCCACGGCCCCTGCTCTAGCTGTCCTCTCACCAATCGGACCCTCAGCCACCACCGTACGGCCTCGGTCCAGCTGCTCTACACCAGTCATGGTGATCACGGGTACGTCTAGAGGGCGCATCTGTCGATCAGTCCACCGCACCCAATGATCCTCCTCCCGAGCCATCCGCCTCGGGACCCGCCCGTCTCTACCGAAGCGTGCCATAGTTGCAAGACAGGGCACCCAAAAAGATAGTCCGTATACCAGAAAATCCACATGTACAACACATCAAAATAACGACATATGAAGTGTCAAAATACAACTACAACAACTCAGAAGGAAGGTTTCACTGGCGGTACGCCCTCATCTCCGCCTCCGACGCACGCCCTATGGGGGCATTTGTTGTACCTGAACTATTTCCCAGCTAAAATAACAAGGAGTAAGGGTTCGGGCATTTCCCAGAACACCTTCAAGGCACGGGCTATCTAGCCCTTTCCACAACCATGCGGGTCCCCATAAGGGTCCCGACCAACTTACCGTGACACGCGGCGACACAAGCAATTGTCTGGGGTCAACCCCGGCCTCTCTCATACGGGCTTTGCCCGTACCCTACATGGCCACCCGGGACCACCCAGGGGCGCCCCGACGTTAAGCCACACCACGTGGCATCCAGTGAAAGAGCCGCATGCTCACTCTGAGTCACTTCATTCAACCCTCCAAGGTCAAAGGGAGATCCGAGCAAGGCAACCACAGGCTTTGGAGGCCCACAGCACGTGCATACGGCTCACACACGTTTGTTCGGCATTTTTCCGAACACCTTGTGGGCGCATATATCTCAACCCTTCTACACGAACCCACGGGTCACCCCGTGATTCCAGTACACTAATTGGGCTCTACAACGCCCCCCAGCAAGTCGGGACCACCCCCGACCCTCAGACACGTGGCAACATGCCACTCAACTTTAGCTCTCCGGCCAACCCGAGGCTACCCTGCCACCCCCCGTAAAATGTGGCACGTAACACAAGGTGAGGCCCATGAGCCCAAGGTGCCTCCTCCCAGCCCCTATGGACTTCTACCCTTGACCCTAGGCCAAATCCAAGGCCCGTCGGTCACCTACGCGGCTCGTTCCGCAACCCAGAGTGTGTCGGGCATTCGCCCGAACACCTTGCGAGTGGTCACTACGACTCGAAGAACAACGGCCCTACAGGCCCATGCCAGCCTTCCGAAGGTCAAAGTCCGTCAAAGGACATCCCCAGGCGACACAAGAAGACCCCCGGGGGCCATCCCCCGGGGTTACGGCCAGCCCGGGGCCAATTCGCCCCGGGGCATGGCAGCACGCCCCAGGGAGGGCGAACTCCCTGGGGGCCACGTACTCCCTCTAGCCCGATGGTCCCATGACCCCACTCAGTCCCGGTTCGTCTGATTTACGGTCCTACGACGCGGTTCGTGTGCTGTACCAGTTCGAGAAGTTGATGCGTGGATGTGGGAGCGCAAAGCGACAGCACGCGAGAATTCCGCAAGTCAACGCGCACACAAGCCTCCACGTATCCTCCCAGCTATTTGTCCTTTTCTTTCTTAGTCAAATTAGGAAGAAAATGGCCCAAAAAATTGGATTTTATAGTGTGGGACCACCCCCCCTCTCTCCTTGGAGCGAATCCGCGTAAACCCCCCTGGGGGGGTTTAGGCGGACCAGCCTGGGCCCCCAGGCTAGTCCGCCTAAACCCCCCATGGGGGGGGTTTACGCACACCAGCTCACCCCCCCTGGCTGGTCCGCGTAAACCCCCCATTTAATTAAAAAAATTTATTTTTTTTTTAAAACAAAAAGAACTGGCCTGCCTGAACCCCCCCCCCCCCCCCCCGAGGTGGGGTTTAGGTGAACCAGCCTGGGCCCCCAGGCTGGTCCACCTAAACCCACTGAGGGGGGGAGGGGGGGTTTACGCAGACCAGCCCAGGCCCCTGGGTTGGTCCGCGTAAACCCCTTCCCCCTCTCTCTCTCATTCCGTAACCCAAGCACTATTCACTTGGGTTTACGCAGACCAGCTCACCCCCCTTAGCTGGTCCGCGTAAACCGCTTGTGACCCTTCAACTTCCCCTATAAAAGCCCCTTAGGAGCTCAAGGGGTGGGGCATGATAGCGGATCATCCATCCAAGCTCGGCATCCAGCAAGCACAGGACTTCAAGCACGGCTCCAAGCAACGAGCAAAGTAGAATTGTGCGTGAGTGACTTGTTCGGTGGTCTAATACGCCGGGGGTATGTCGTTTGCACTCTCCTCACGCCTTATAGCCGTCATACACAAGTCAACACCCACCATATGTCAGGCATTACGACATGGGCGGACGTCCCCTCATGCCGGGATTTCCTCTCGCGTGCCCATCGGTTGCAACCACACGCGTACCATGACATCATGCTCTCTCGCAGTTACGAGGCCATGTTCAACCGCTCAATTTGAGTCGTGATCAACCCTCGCCCAGATACCGGATCGATGTATCCCTCCAGTCATCCAGTCACAGGCCCCCGTTCGGCACCACGGCCCTGGCTTACGCCAGGGGAGGAACCCTCTGTAAAACGCATATGTGCTCATTCATCACGCATCGACCCGGGGACCGACTAGCACATCGGAGTTGTCCCGTGGCATGCGCCAGTTGTACCTTGGCCATTATGGCTTTCTTGTATAGAAGTATACACCTCGGTATAACACTGCCGATTGGACGAGTGCTCTCGCACCCACGTTCAGGCCCTCAGTTTTCTATCTACACCACTTGGCATCCGTGCCTAACAACCTAACCCCAGCAAACACCCCTCAGTCTAACGCGCACCCATAGCTGCTGAATGCCCCCAGCCCTCTATCCATGGCTTCAGACATATATACAGACTTTTCTTCAGCTTGGAACGAAGGTATTCGGATTCAATCCGATGTAAATAAACACCGGTTGCTTGCGCCCGGTGGGGAAAGACATCCCGTACACGATTCCCGTAATCGCCTACGCACTCGCACACATGGAACCCCTTCTCTCCACGTGTCGCCCGATCGCCCGAGCCCACGTGCCGCGCCCTGGTGGCGCTTCCCCGGTCAACCCTTGGTTCCATGAGTGATTGTCGAGAAATCGGCTGGCACGCCCGCACCCTGTCCGGTTAACCCTTATCCCAACATTTCCGTGCCATTTGACCCTTTTCGACTTTCCGTGAAAGGAGAGTGCCCGATACCGTCGTGAGAGGCATGCAACCGTAAGGAGGATACCCGAGATATATCAAACTCTCATATTTTCCTTCCCCGTTGTATCCCTTCCTTCACCCCGGTAATCGGCATAAAAAAAACATGCGCAACAGTGGGGCAAACAGTTTTTTTCTCATGAGACATGTGAATTCCATGTAGAGATTCAAGAGTCCTCTAAAGTGATCAAAAGAAAATTGAAATCCTTATTAAATTGAATCATTTATCTCAAAAAGGTGCAAAGTGTGTGGGTGGTTGTACTGAATGTAAGACATGAATTAGTCTAATCACAGTTATGTCTCCCCCTAAGTGTATGCACAGTTATAAAGAAATCTCCCCCTTAGTATATGCCATGTAACAAACATGTCTAAATCAATGCAATTTTTATCTAGCAAGGAAAAAGTCATAGGATGTTTTCAAGAAAAGGGTTATATAATATATATACACTCAAACATCCATCAAGGTAACGTCTTCACACAAGGTGACTACCGGTACGTGACTGAGAACGTAGGTCCGAAGACCACCATCAAACATGGGGAAGGCTTCCAGTTGGACAAGGTCCAACCTTCCACGATCACCATTTGATATACCGGATAATCATGGCATTCAAGCACACAAATATGTCAAGTATATGCAAGTATATGCACGTAAATTAAAGGATGATAGAAAATCATTTCTATCTACAAATATGCATGGGCATGCATGATATGAGCATGCAAATACGTATGTGAACTATATATGTGCATGTGAACTGTTATTTACAAAAGGTGATAGAAAGTGTGAAAAATTTTATGTTCAAACTGAAGTATTCAAGAACTGAATTGTTATTTGCAGAGTATGAGTGATAGACTTTGTGTGCAATGTATGGCATTCAAAAACCAAATTTTTATTTGCAAAATGAAGAAAAAGGTGTGTATGAAAAACTATGTATATGGAGTGTTAAGCAATTCAAAACTGGATTTATTCACAAGATATGCAATGAAAAGTGTTCAAGTCATCTAATCAATGAACTTATAAATTCTCAACATTTCAGAAGTTGCTAAAATCAATGAAGCAGAAATGCAACTGTTTAATTGCAAAATCTTTCTCCAAACTCAACTTTTACCTTTTCAGATTTTTCAAAGTAAACCTAAGCAGAGTGAGTTCTCAAAATCAAACCATTTCCTGTGCGTTCTCAAAATCAAACCATTTCCTTTCTCGCCTTGAGAAACCTTTATTTATCAGCGTTCCTTGGCCTCAAGGCGCCCCTGTAAAATAGATTTCTCATTTTGGAGACTTGGGTACCCAAGCCATCTTGGGTCCCGAGGGGTTAGTTCTCGGACGTGCAAATGTATTCTTACATCTCCTGGTGCACCTATCATCATCCAATCTCATTGTGGCACAGTCATCCATTAAATGACCATTCTTACCGCAATAATGACAATAAGAAAATTTTCTTTTCATGGACCATTTTTCATCATGTTTCATTAAAAAGTAATTATTCATCATGTTTCATTAAAAAGTAATTATTCATCATGTGTCCATGTTCACCACAATAATAACATGAAAAATTCTTTTTGAGAGACCATTCATCATCATTTTTCTTTGTAATACAATCTTCAAAAATATGTCCATGTAACCCACAATAGAAGCAATGATTGTTGAATCTTTTCTCTATGGGTTTTCCATGATTTTTAGAGTCGTCACACAATTTCATTCTCGACTTCAAAGCCTCATCATCATCAAGTTTCATTAAAAAGTAATCATACATTTCATGTCCATATCTACCACAATAAAAGCATGAAACATTCATTCTTTTCCTTGATGCATGAGCATGTTTATCAGTTGAGAGCTTTGCATGCATACACGAATGATTAATGACATTCTTCTATTTCTCATTTTCTTTATCACACAAACACAAAGACTCATTCAGAATTTTGATTTCATTTTCCATTGATGAAATGTGCAATTCACAATTAGCAAGCTCTTCTTCACACAAAGCAAGTTTATCATTCAAGAAGGAATTGATAGTTTTATAACTTGCGACCTCTTCTTCTGGAACATGAGAGTTTTCAAGATCATCAACAACTACATGTTTTCCTTTTTCAAACATATAGATTTTATCAACCAGTAGACTGTTTTGATCTTTCAATTTCTCAACTTCTTGAGCAAGCTTTTCATTCACAAGCAATTCATCAAGCAAACATTGATCAATTAACATGGAGTTCAATTTGTCTCTCATTTCCCTTTCATTTATATCAAGTTCTGAGATCTTAGCCATTAAGGTTTCATTTTTGATTTTCAAAGTTGAAATTGTTTCTTTTTGACTTTCAGCCTCAAGCATGGAAGACTTACTTAATTTCTCAAGCTCAGCACATTTTCCACATGAGAAATTATCAACATGAGAGTTTTCAATTTTCTTTTTCAATCTTTTGTTTTCAGATTTCAATGATTTATATCTTTCAAATAATTCATCATAGGCATCCATCAGTTCATCATAACTCAGTTCAACTTCCTCATCGGAGTCAGAATTTACCTTTGAACTCTCCTCGCTTTGATGATCATTGCCGTTGTTTGCCGCGAGGCACTCATCAACACTATTTTCTTGGGCTTCGCTTAGTCCATCCCAGATTTTTTTGGATGACCTACAAGATGAAACAAAAGGATATACGTCAGTGTTCACAGCAGCCTTAAGAGCATTAAAAACAAACAAGTTATCAGAATTCTTTTTCATGTGCTCATCGGTCCACCATGATTCATTTTTAGGTAAAATGTAAGGACCATGAGTGATTAGATTCATAAGCTTCGGATCAATATTAGTAATCCAAACACAAAATTTTCTAAGCCATAAAGCATAATCAAAACCATCAAAGGTAGGAATTGAATTCAGACTAGCCATCATGAACAGATCTTTTCTCCTCGACCGTGAGGTCCGCAGAATAAAAATCAGAGACTAGGCTCTGATACCAATTGTTGGCCCAGAATAGATAGCGGACAAGAAGGGGGGTTGAATTGTCCCCTTACCGAGATGGCGGATTTTAAAAACAACTCT
Source organism: Amorphophallus konjac (assembly GCA_022559845.1). Lineage (NCBI taxonomy): Eukaryota > Viridiplantae > Streptophyta > Magnoliopsida > Alismatales > Araceae > Amorphophallus > Amorphophallus konjac. Next base: position 151,092,561 of record CM040127.1, read on the forward strand.
CACTAAACACAGCGGAAACAAGATTAACTATGTTAATTCACCCAATCAGAACTAAAGTGAGATTTAGGTTCACTCAGTCTTTCCGATCTCACTCGAACAATCTATGCAGTCAACGATTAAGCGTAAACTAAACATGAATAGCATAGTAGCAAAGTGTAGTGGTGCAGTGAATAAAAATCTACAAGTTGACCTGTGAATGAAGATAGAAGAAATGGACAAACACACAGCCATGACATAAAGAACACAGAGATTTTTAGGTGGTTCGAGACCACGACGGGCTCCCTACGTCCACCCCTCAGCAAACCCGGTGAGGCTTCACTACCACGCTACGAACCGTAGCAAGACGGGGACGAGCCCCAACACCACACATGCTGCTTTCGCAGCAATACACACACGGGGCCTGGCCCCAAGACGCTGCCACTGCTGCACACATGCACACGGTCGGGGAATACACCCCGGACACTAAACCACATGGAGTCGTAGCTCCGTCTTCACACACTGACTCGGGGAAACTTGCCCCGCAATGAAACAACACACTCGGAGACGCAACTCCTCCCACAAACGAAAGTATATCAGGTTCTATGAAAAGAAAGGATATACAATAAACGCCCACATTATGAATCTATGTTCAAATAAAAGAGTAGAGATGAGAGAAGAAAGATTCCCCCTCAAATCTGTAGTAAAACCCATCCTCTAGAGTAGTAGGGTGCGCTGGAGATATTTTTCCGCAGAGTGGAAGCCGCTCAAGCTCGTAGAAGACGCCCCAGGGAGAATGGTTCAGCGACCTTGCTCCCAGTTGATTCAGATCGGCAGATATAGGCTCGTTGATGCGTTCTCCTTATCTTCTTCTTCCACCTCCAAGTAGAACGGCGCCCTTACCCTTGTCCTCCTTCACCTGCAACAGATAGAACAATATTAGCCCCGGAGGAATGCCATCTCCAATGCAGATCGCAGGCTATAAATAGGGTAGGAATTTGGAGTAGAAGACCACAAAAGCCCTTGTAAAAACCTCTCCAAACTACACTCAAACCATAGGAGAAACCCTAAGGGTAATGGAGTAAAAGCTCAGTCCAATCGGATAACAAAATGGGTCTTTCGAAACCAATCCAGAAAACACGATCCGGACAACCCAGAAGAAGTGTCCACTCTTGGAGTGAACACTCTTTTCAAGACGTTCTGCCACCATATAGAAAAACCAACACACAGGCTAAGCATATTAACCCATGGTCGATGCAATGAAAAGGCAGGGTCGGAGCATGTTTTACTAGACCAGGTCGGTGCACAAATTGAAAGAGTAGGTCGGTGCAAAGTCTGTAGAAGATGAGGTTGGTGCACTCAATGTAGGACCTATAGATAGGGTCGGTGCAATGTTGGGTCGGTGCAAGTTCTTTGAAGCCTATGGACAAGGTCGGTGCACCTTATATCAAGCAAGAGGATGGGTCGGTGCATGTTGTGAAGGTCAGTGCACATTCGTAAAACAACAAGGAAGGGTCGGTGCATGTTTTACAGGGTCGATGCATATTATGAAGGGGCAACCACGGTCGGTGCAATTTTGGCGTGGAAAATAACTTCCAGGGTGAAAGTGTCGACTCCTTGAGTCGACACATTTTACATGGGGTTCTGTTTTACCAAAAACAGTCCCCAGGACTGCAGGAGTCGACTCTGAGAGTCGACTCTTGCAACACCAGACCAGAAGATTAAAGGTATTCAATGAATTAAACCTCAAAACCATGATATATGAAATAACCCCATTTGTAAACATGATTTGCCAATCAAAATGTCATGTTGTATAGGATCTTAAAGCCATCATAAAAACTAGATTCAATAAGAAGAATGGGAAACAAAAAAAAAAAGTAAATGCAAGTGTAGAAACATACCATCCACCCAATTAGTTGAGAGCATATGAACCTGCACTTTGTATAAAAACACAGATTCCGTTTTTGGTCAATGCAATAGACAAGAATGATTATCTTTCCATATGACATATGCATAACTCCTTCAACCTTAACCACTTTGATATCCTATCAATTCACACATGAATTTTCAACAGTCCAACTCAATATGAGTAGAACCTACACAGTCAACATACATGAACAACCATTTGCAATTCAAATCATTGATTTAATCTGAAACATGGAGTCAAAACTGAATTCAGTCATATTACACATTAAGTGCAAATAGGATCAAAAAGTTCAGAGTCAATTCACAGCGGTCTGAACCCATATTGATATCATATATGTAAATAACATGTAGTTCAAGACTAATTGAGCTCACACAAACCATTTAACACAAGCTCTCTTTTCAAATATAGATTCATGCATGGAAAATCCATTTCCAAATTTAATTCAGTCAAATGCAAACACATGAGCTTACACAAACCATTCTTAAATTGAGTTCACCCATCTGCTCATGAATACAAGCTCAGTCCATAAATTCAGAGTTAATCCAAGGCTGTATGGATTTATATTAACATCACATGAAGAAAGTGCTTTATCAAGCAACTGAAGAACACAACCCATATGACAAACCATTGAAGAACACATTTTTTAGATGACAGCTCCACAGCAATTTTCAGATGATGGCTCCACAGTCTCATGAATAGATGAACAGAATGCATGAGACACCATCAAAGATATATTCATGAAAAGTCATGAAGCAACAGCAGACATTTTCCACAACACTACACACAATATTTTCACTTCTATTCATATGCAAATCACACAATATATTGTAATCATCAAAACCATTATCAAGGACAAAGAGGGAGTGCAACGAACCCAACACGACTCTTAGGTTGGTCAATTTGTGTAATGTGAGGACAGATTCAGAAGGGGAGTGAGAGATCATGCTGCTGTAAAAATGCTCTTTATGAGAATCTTATACAGTCCATTCACAAGTCATAGAAACTCATAACTTTCTTAAACCTTTAAGTCTGATCAACTAAAATCAAGTCAAGAAGTTTCTACCTCATAATCATGTAAAAGGCCAAAGTGAAAAAGTCTGGAGAATATCCTCCTACATTTCTCATGAGTATGAAACAAAGTTAAACTGTTATGTCTTGAAATCATCTAAAAGCTTGAAGGTTGAACTCATAAAAGCAAAATTTTCTGGAAACCAGTTCATGTAGTGTTATCTTCAAACACTTCACATTGAAACAGAAAATAAAAACTAAATTTAGAGCAATGACTTTGGTTATCAAGAAACCTGCTGATCTTCATCACGAAATGGGGACAGTTGTGTCACGAAGTACCATATTAACTCTGTTTAAAATTTTTCAGAGAAAAATAGCAACTCATGGTTGGGAAATGGCTTAGAGTGTTGAGTAACTGGGTCACTTCACCTAAGACGTGTTGTGCCTCACGTAAAAAGACATCTTTTTTGCTATCTCTGTTCTCAGTAAAGAGTAGCAATGCGGTTTTCACACTGAGTAACTGGGGATTCCTACATCTAACTAATGTGTCTCCTCAGGTAAAAAGTGTTGATTTAACCAAAATTTCTCATTCAAGAGCAAGCCGTTAAGAAAAGAAAAATTCTGTTCAACTCAAATGCTTCTGATATAAAATGTTGGTTGTTTGTCCTCAATACTGCGAGAACAAATTTTTAGAAAAGAAGTCCCCACAAGTTTGATCAGTACATCCTTTAGACAGAACTTTTTTTGACATAAATCTTTTTAAGATTTGATCTCCCTCATTACTTCTGTATGGCGATAATCTTCACTCTGAATCATTGTCTCTCCTGATTATCAGATTTGAAACATCTATGCTCACTTTAGTTCACTTACTTAATCTTTTAAGAGATGCATATGAGATATTCTGCATTTGTGAAATCTATTATATTTGCTCTCTCCTGTTTAGCAGCGCTCCTTCTCTCCTCATTCCTTTTGATGATGTCAAAGGGGGAGAGAAATGTCTGAGTTGCTGTCAGATAGAAAGGGGGAGAGATGATAGCGGCCGTGGTATAATAATTTGGTTTTAGTCATTGCATTTTTTTTGAAAATCCTGCTTCTCTGCCAAAGTCTGAGATTTGCATTATTTGTGTGCATAAGGGGGCATTATTTATCTGCTAAAAAATTGGCTTCTGATTGAGCTGTTTTTGGTTCTGCCTACTTATCATTCTCTTTGCATTCCCTCATTTTGATTGCTCAAACTTTTACTCAAGGAAAGAGAAATTTCTTCTTAATAAAACTTCCTCAATAACTCATATGGTTGCCATCATCAAAAAGGGGGAGTGTGTTGCATTCTGTGTTTTGTTGATGCCAAACCAATATGAGTTATTCTGTCAATTTCAACCATAAAGAAAAAGTTGAGTATCTTAGATTGTGATTGAATAAAATTGCACATGATTACATTGAACAGTTTAAACTGATTTACATTTTGTTTAAATGCAAGGATGTTAAGTGTTTCTCGTTGAATTAATTGGACGAATCGATGTTGCTGAGGTTTGCCTTGAAGTAGTTGTGATTTTAAGAATGGAGTATGAAGGACACTACCTCGATGCAACAAGCAGCTGCCTCGACGCAGTACTGTCAAGAGATAGCGGGCGAAGCACATAAGGTCGATGCAGTCAGCCATTGCATCGATACGGCACAATCAAGAGTCAACTGGTGTAGAGCGAAAAGTCAGAGCAGTTAGTCACTGCATCAACGCATTCAGTATAACACGTACTTCAACTTCAAGGCTTTCAAAGGACTCAAGAGTGATGCATCGAGGTACTAAGCAAGATGCGTCGACGTAGAATGAAGCCAACCAAGAAAATGTCACCGCCTTCAAGGGATACAAGGTTGATTCATCGAGGCACCAAGTTAGATGCATCGATGCAATAGTAGATCAGGGAGGGGAAATGCATGCTGCACCGACCTATCAGGACTAAGGAAGCTGATGTCATAGAAGCTGCCTCGACCTGGAAGCCTGATGACTCGAGACAATGGCACTCTTTCAAAGGCACATGATCACTTATTCAGTCACGCACATTCAAGTTTTAGTTCCACCTAATTCTGAACAAATCTCATCGAGAGATTTTTTTTGGAGCAAAAAGAGATGTCCTCGTGGCAGAAGACTAGAGAGCTCGATAATTGGGGAATATTCTATTTACATATGGATTAAACTGATTCGTTGTCTTCTTCTCCTCTACGATACTCTGCTCTATAAATTAAGGGCACCCCCGATCGAAAGAGTGTTGCTGAGACTACTGAAAGCTACTAGAGCTCCTATTGTGTGAAGATCCCATCTAAAAAGAGTGCTGCGCCAGAAAAAGATAGAGAGTGAAAAGCTCACTCCGAAGGAAGAGAGTGAGGAGAGGATTTAAGAGTGCAGCCAATCGTTGAGTTCTTCAAATCGCTTCTACGAAGCTACATTCAGTTTTTATTTCAATTTCATTTATTTTTCTTTTGTTCTTTGTTCTATTTTCAGTTTGATTCTTCGTCCAGTTCCCTCCGAGTGTTTTGGAGGAAGGGAGGCATTGTCTCCATTTGCGAGTGACTGGGGGTCACTCGTGGGTTCCCTCGGAGATTCAGAGGAAGGGAGGTTTAACCTCCGATCCTACCTCTGTGGACACAGGGTTAGGGGGTTCGAATCTATGGGTTGTAGAATCGGGGAAGAGGGATTTGTCTCTCTCTGGGTTCAAGTTGTTAGGCAACATACTGTTGCAGACTGAGTCTGCTTGTTGTTATTGCATAGTGCAAGGAATTCTCGTTTGGTGTGAGCGAGGGGTGGACGTAGATTGCGGTTGGCAATCGAACCACCTAAAAATCTTTGTGCTGTTCTTGTGGTTTGTCTTGTTGAATTGCCTCTTGATTGTAATTTTGCTGCAGCCAAACGGTATATCAAAAGACTCAGCTAGAAGGGTAGGTTAGGCCTACTTGGACTGCTGCTTTCTTGCGTGAGAAGACTTTTGAGTCCAACCTCCGCCTCTTACTACTCTGGCTGTGTGATGAATTTACATTGGTCTCTAGATCTATTTGAGTAAAGATTATTTTGATCCAGTGCTAGCATTTACCCCTTGTTGACTGCCCTTCACCTGTTCAATCATTTATCTGCGTTAAGTTCTTGAGTTGTTCTTGCTCATTTCACTCGCTAAATAGTTTTGGTTGTGTATGCCGCTGTGATTTTCTATTGCTCAGAAATCCGATTGAGAATTTTTTAATCTGCTATTTTTAGTAGGTGATCTATTCAATCCCCCTTTCTAGATCACCTTCTTCTTTTCTATCATTATGCATTATCCTTGATAGGTTGCATGTCTTATATGGTTAAAATGCCTATTTTAAACTTATGTTAATTTCATGCCAAAATTATATACTCTTGTATTAAAGCTAAAGTTCATGTTCTTATGAGACTTGTTTCATTGATGATATTTGATCGATGTTTATCTCGATTCACTCTCATCTAGAGTCTTTTCCTAAGTACATAGTGCGTACCCTAGTGCATGGCCATTAGATACACTTTTGCACTTATAAGCACACCTCTTGGACTTGTGATCCTCTCCGTTGAATATTCCTTCCACCAGACTAGGTGATCTTATTTCAAGGCCTCCGTAAGTCTCCGTGAGCCTGGGACTCACACTAGGATGCCGAACTAGTTGTACCTAAAAAATCAATTGTCTAGAAAGCACTTACACTACCGGTGTTTTTCTGAGTTCTAGATATTAGCGGCCATCCAAGAGACCGCAACTGTCAGTTAGCGGCCTTTCCCCTGACCGCTATTTCCTCCTAGAAACAGTCCTGATTTGACAGCTATATGATATTAGCGGCCCAGACATGACCGCTATTTGAAGAAACGGCCCTGGAATGAATGTTTCTGTCTCAAGTGTACATAACCCAAGGTTCTAACCCTAGGGTTGATTTTTCTATAATTCTAGATGGTCTATTGATTATCTAAGACCTAATATCTTGTCAATAAACTATTAATAAAATTATGGAAGTTAAAAAAATGTCGTTATGTTGTCGGATTCTTTCCGTGGCATGGCCTTGTCTTAAGTCATCTTTGGAATTCTTATGATCTTTTATTGTGCGTTCTCTACCTTGGTTACATTCTCATGAAACTATTGTTGAATTGAATATTATTGGCCGAATTTTACTATATTATCATGCAAGTAGCTTGATCTGTAACTTGAAGATGCAAGAGCAGGCACAAACAGTGTCAAAGGGCTCCACACTAGCCCCCTCGACAGATAGCCGGAAACATGCTGAAAACCATAGGGTACGATGAACACTGACGTCGCATTGCGCCGGGAGTACTTTTTTTATACACACCTGAAAATTATGAGGCAACTTGTGAAAATTTACATGCTTGCTAGTACTTTCTTGTTCATGACTTTCTAGTGCATAGCATTTATGGTTATGAAGTACATTCTTGTTAATGAAAGGCCACTTTATCTTAAAAATCTTGCTTGATCATGCTCTATTGTCCATTCATATTCTTAATATCTCTATAATTCCTATCTTGTTACTTGGATTTCGTTCGTGTGTTTTATCACATTTTTACCTTATTCATTAGAGTGAAAATGTAATTACTTAAAACATGCCTCCATGTTGGTGTGAAGATACCTATTGGGCAAGTGTGCTCATTTACCTACTTTTTCAAACTTTTCAGGAAGTTCAAGTGAGTCAGATTCATAGTATTCCAGCAACAGGTCCGAGAGTGATGATTGAAGGTCGAGAGAAGACTTAGATTGTCAAGAGTTTTCAAGTAGTCTAGAGTCATGATGTACTTTTCACTTTATTGAGTCTCACTATGTATTTTTCATTTTTCTTGAGTCTAGTAGATCAAGAGTCAACCTTATATAATTATGAATCATTATTATCAATAAAAGTTAGATTTTTTGTCAAATATTGTCTACTCCATCTTTATGTGGATGTTTATTGCGCTCTGATTTTATTGCTGGCTTGAGGCGTATTGCCGGCTGCTCACATTCCCCAATATTACTTCCTCTGTACATATGTCTCAGGACGTGACAGTTAAGTTGGTATCAGAGCATAAGTCTCAGGACTTACTTATTCCTAGGAAAATGTCATAGGCTAAGTCCAAGGTTAAGGACCCAATCCTATGAGCTAAGAAGAAATTTCCAACCATGTGAGAATGGGTAGAGCTGGGATGAGATAGTTGAATTAGAAATTTACTCTAGGTTAATTCTATTAATTCCATAGGAATTGACTAATTGATTATCCTCTCATGTACCTTATTTTCACAATGGCACACCGTGTTGACTAGGACGGGATGCAACATACCGTTAAAGGTCTTAGCCAAGCACTACAGAATATGGCCCAAGCTGGCGCGAGGGTTGGTGCCGACGATTTACATCGAAATTTCCGAAGCTTAAATCCTCCATGGTTTTCTGGCTCTTCTAATCCATATGAAGTAGAGAACTGGATCAACGAAATGGAAAGGATCTTCAATGTTATGCAATGTGCTGATCAGGAGAAGGTCCGTCTCGCCACCTTCCAACTAAATAAAGATGCTCGTACTTGGTGGAAGGCCACCTCGGCACAACCCCAAAATGCCCAGCCTACATGGAACGAGTTTCTTACACTCTCCGGGCTAAGTACTTCTCCAAGCACGTCAAGGAGCAAAAGGCTGTAGAATTCGCTTCTTTACGCCAACGCATGATGTCAGTGCACCACAAGAAAGTTCGCAAATAGCGACCGACATATTCGGTCTCTATTCAGTCGTTCTTCGGTCGCAAAATCCAATAGCGACCGAACAGACACCACTTAGCGACCGAATATTTCGGTCGCTATATACTAGTCGCTAAATTGCGACCGACATAAGTCGGTCGCGGATACGGTCGCGGATGGCGACCGAATAACTTCGGTCGCCGAATCAGTCGTGCATAGAGACCGATATAACTCGGTCGCAAGAACGGTCCCAGAGTCAATCGGTCTCTATTCGGTCTCCATTCGGTCTCCATTCCGTCGCCAATTTTGTAGTATTTTTTTAAAAAAAAATTATATAAACGACTATATGGTCTCTATTCGGTCGCTATGCGGTCGCCAAAGTTAATATTTTCATAAAATAAGTAATAACTTCGGTCGCTATTCGGTCTCCATGCGGTCGCTAATTAAATTTTTTTTTTTCAAAAATTAATATAAAGCTACTATAAATCACCTGATAAATAACAATTTAATAAAATAAATAACCTGTTACATAACAATTTCATAAAAACATATAAATCAACTACACAACTCATAATCTCCACAAATTTCAAATTCATCACATACAAACACACAAATTAATCATACATCCATAATAAAATGGCAACATACAAATAACTAAAATGAAATCACAAATCCTCCGCATATGTGTCATCCTGGTCGTCGTCTCGTCCAACATCTCGCGACGGATGATCCTGTATATCATTTAAAAAAATTAAAATCAATTCTTTAATAAAGAAATCAATTATTCTTGAAAATTAAAAGCAAGATGTTTTTCATTGAAGTGAAATTGACGAATGATAATTTTAAACGTTTTGCTCAAATCGGTAGTCCGATTTAGAATCCGTCAGCTCTGACAAGTCACGTCTACCTCCCAGGTCGTGTTGGAATGATCGGAATGCCGATCGGATCAGTATTTCACATTCTGGACCCCCGGACCCCGACGGCTTTGATTATAAACCAAGTGCATTTGCAAATTGCACTTTTGAGCGTCGGGCTCAAACCGGATGTCCGATTTAGAATCCGTCAGCTCTGACAAGTCACGTCTACCTCCCAGGTTGTGTTGGAATGATCGGAATGCCGATCGGATCAGTATTTCACATTCTGGACCCCCGGACCCCGACGGCTTTGATTATAAACCAAGTGCATTTGCAAATTGCACTTTTGAGCGATTTGCTCAAACCGGTAGTCCGATTTAGAATCCGTCAGCTCTGACAAGTCACGTCTACCTCCCAGGTCGTGTTGGAATGATCGGAATGCCGATCGGATCAGTATTTCACATTCTGGACCCCCGGACCCCGACGGCTTTGATTATAAACCAAGTGCATTTGCAAATTGCACTTTTGAGCGTCGGGCTCAAACCGGATGTCCGATTTAGAATCCGTCAGCTCTGACAAGTCACGTCTACCTCCCAGGTCGTGTTGGAATGATCGGAATGCCGATCGGATCAGTATTTCACATTCTCGACCCCCGGACCCCGACGGCTTTGATTATAAACCAAGTGCATTTGCAAATTGCACTTTTGAGCGTCGGGCTCAAACCGGTAGTCCGATTTAGAATCCGTCAGCTCTGACAAGTCACGTCTACCTCCCAGGTTGTGTTGGAATGATCGGAATGCCGATCGGATCAGTATTTCACATTCTGGACCCCCGGACCCCGACGGCTTTGATTATAAACCAAGTGCATTTGCAAATTGCACTTTTGAGCGATTTGCTCAAACCTAAATCTAAAATCCTAAAACCTAAACCTATTCCCAAATCCCTAAACCTTAAACCCTAAACCCGTAAAAATTGTAAACCCTATAGAAAAAAAAACGTAAGCCCTAAAACCCCTAAAAACACTAAACTGCAGACCCCGAACCCCCTAAATCATAAAACCATAAAACCCTTAAAAATTATAAATCTTAAACCCTCCCCTAACCCCTAACCCCACTACGATCCCTTAAACTCCTAAACTGCTAAACCACCGATTGCTAAACCCCAAACCCTCAAACTAAAAATCCCAAACCCTAAACCTTAAAACCCTAAATCTTGAGTTACCCCTAAAACTAGAAACTCTAAAATCCTTAAAAACCACAAACATAAAAGACTAAATCTGAAAAACCCTAAATCCTAAACCTTAAACCCTAAAACTCCTAAACCTAAAAATCAAAAATCTTAATACTATAAACTCTAAACCATAAACCATAAATTTAAAATCATAAACCCTAAAATCACTAATAACATCAAACCCTAAATAAAAGAAACCCAAAAATGTAAACCTATATGTAAAACCCTAAAAGCCCCAAGAACCTTAAACCTTAAAAACATTAAACCCTAAACTCAAAACATTAAACCATAAATCTTGAAAACCTTAAACCCTAAACCCTAAACCTTAAAAATATGAAACCATAATATCTATAAACCATAAAAACTCGAAAAACCCTAAACCCTAAAAATCCTAAATTGTAATAACTATAAACCCTAAAAACATGAAAAACCCTAAACCCTAAAACCTAAAATCCTTAGAAACTAGACCCACTAAACCAAAAACCCCTAAAGCCTAAACTCTCAAAACCGTAATCCACCCCCCTAACCGCTAAACCAAAAACCCCAAATGCTAAATCCAAAACCCTAAACTCATATGCCAAATATAAAATGCAAACAAACCTAAACACCAAACAACTAACCCTAAACCCAAAAACCTAAACCCTAAATAACCCTAAACCTTAAACCCTAACCCTATATGTTAAACCCTAAACATAAAAAAATAAACTCATAACCCCCTAAACTGTAAAACCCTAAAATAATTAAAAACCATAAAATTTAAAACACTAAAATCCTAAACCCACATTGAACCCCTTACCCCACCCCTAATACATAAACTACTAAACCTCAAAACTGTCAAACCTTAAACTTTAAATCTTAAAACCGTAAGCCCTTAAACCTTAAACACTAAACAGCCCCTCAACCCTAAGCCTAGCAACCGTAAACCGAAAAACCCACACTTAAAATCGAAGTCCAAAAACCTGTAGCCCTGAAACCCTTCCTAAACCCTAACACCTAACCCTTAAATCCTAACCCTAAAGCCCCAAACCCTAAACCATAAAGCTTAAAATCCTAAACCCTAAACCCTAAAAGCCCTAAACACCTTAAACCCTAAAAATCCTAAACCTTAAAAGAGTAAAACCTAAATCTAGTACCTAAAACCTAAATCTAAAACCCTAAACCTTAAACACTAAACACTAAACCCTTAAAAACCTTACACTAATCATTAGGAAAGGAGAGGTGAGGCCAATCCAAATACAACACATGTTTGTGAATATATTATCATGCTAACACACAAAAATGACTATTTACATGCACTGGTATTTTACTACAAAAAATGGAAGGTCCATATGACTGTTAATAAAGGCAATATAAAGCACCCAAACACCTGAAAAGTGCACAAAATAATATTCTATCATATTAACAATAACATGGACTATGAAATGCCCTAAACAAAAAATTAGCATGGCCTAAACAAAATTTTCACATTAAATTCCCTGCAGGGGGTTGGGGTGGGGGGGCCGCGGCGGGTTGGAGAGAGAGAGAGAGAGAGAGAGAGAGAGAGAGAGAGAGAGAGGGGTACCTGTGGGGGGGGCGGGTTGGAGAGAGAGAGAGAGAGAGAGAGAGAGAGAGGTACCTGTGGGGGGGGGGGCCGCGGCGGGTTGGAGAGAGAGAGAGAGAGAGAGAGAGAGAGAGAGAGGGGTACCTGTGGGGGGGCGGGTTGGAGAGAGAGAGAGAGAGAGAGAGAGATACCTGTGGGGGGGGGGGGCCGCGGCGGGTTGGAGAGAGAGAGAGAGAGAGAGAGAGAGAGAGAGAGGTACCTTGGGGGGGGCAGCGGCGGGTTGGAGAGAGAGAGAGAGAGAGAGAGAGAGAGAGAGAGGGCAGCGGCGGGTTGGAGAGAGAGAGAGAGAGAGAGAGAGAGAGAGAGAGAGGGGTACCTGTGGGGGGGCCGCGGCGGGTTGGAGAGAGAGAGAGAGAGAGAGAGAGAGAGAGAGAGAGAGAGAGAGAGAGAGAGGTACCTGTGTGTGAGAGAGAGGAAGCCGGCGACGACGGCGACGGCGAGCGGCGACGGCGAGGCGAGCGGCGCGGCGACGACGGCGAGGCGAGCGGCGCGGAGGGGGGCTCCGGCGGAGGGGGCCTCGGGCGGGAGGCCGCACGGGGAGGGGGGCTCGGGCGGAGGAGGGGGGCTCGGGCGGGAGGCCGCAGGGGGAGGGGGGGCTCCGGCGGAGGGGGGCTCGGGCGGGAGGCCGCAGGGGAAGGGGGGACTCCGGCGGAGGAGGGGGGCTAGGGCGGAGAGGGGGCCGCAGGGGGAGGGGGCCGCAGGGGAAGGGGGCTCGGGCGGGGGCTCGGGCGGGAGGGTGGAGGGGGGGCTAGGGCGGAGAGGGGGCCGCAGGGGGAGGGGGCCGCAGGGGAAGGGGGCTCGGGCGGGGGCTCGGGCGGGAGGGTGGAGGGCGGGAGGGAGGGCTCGGGCGGGGAGGGGCTCGGGCGGGCGGGGGTCGCAGGGGGGAGTATAACGGGATCAGCGACCGATTGGCGACCGAATTTAGTTCGGTCGGGAGGGTGGAGGGCGGGAGGAGGGGCTCGGGCGGGCGGGGGTCGCAGGGGGGAGTATAACGGGATCAGCGACCGATTGGCGACCGAATTTAGTTCGGTCGCTAATCGGTCTCAGATGTGCGACCGATTATTTCGGTCGCGGAATTGGTCTCTATTTGGGACCGACTAGCGACCGATTAAAGCGGTCGCTAATGCGGTCGCTATAGCCACTTTTTCTTGTAGTGGTGGCAGAATATGAACTCCAATTCTCCCGTTTGGCCCCTTATGCTGAACATCTGGTGAGCACATATATCTAAAAGGCCAACCATTTTCTGGATGTGTTAAGGCCCATCTTAATTCAACAACTTGGCTCACAAAATATTCGGACCTACGGGGAGATGGTCCAGCGAGCACATTTATATGAAAGGACTTTGGAAAAAGTCAGGAAACTTAAAGGCAAGGGAGAAGAATCTAGCTGAAAGAATGATAGGCGTGGAAAGAAGAAGAAGTTTAGCATCACGGACTCTTATAAATCCCATGATAATAAGAAGACATCCCGGAACGGGAGTGGTAGTGGCTACCACAAGAACAAGAAGGCGAAGGAGGAAGACAAGCAAGTCATGGCTTCTTGCACATTCTGTGAGAAATTCGGGCATGCGGCCGAGGAATGCTAGAAGCGTCTCGGCGCTTGCTTAAGATGTGGTATTCGGGAGCATCGCATGCCAGACTATCCCCTCATGAAGGAATAACCCTCCAGGAAGGACGGCGAATGAAGGCGGCAGGCTCATATCAATGCTGTTGTAGACGAAGAAGCTACCAAAGAAGGGGAATTGGTGGAAGGTACCGTCCAAATTTACTCGCATCCTATATTTATGTTATTTGATATTAGTGCTTCTTATTCCTTTATTTCTAGCTCTTTTACTAAAACCTTACAAATTTCACATGTCCTGTTACCTACGAATTTAACTAGAAGTACACCCTTAGGTTCGGGAACGAAACTTAAAACTTATCTCCCCGATAGTGAAGTTATCATAGAAGGTCACAATCTCCCTACAAATCTCGTATGCCTTGACATGGAGGGCTACGATGCCATATTAGGAGTAGATTGGCTTTGTGACCATTACGCCGACATTAATTATCACAATAGGCGGATTTCTTTTCATAAACAAGACTTCCCAAAGTTTTCTTTCCTTGGCATTAAGTATAGGAAGCACCCTACTCTCGTTTCTTCTCTTCACGCCTGTAAACTCATCTCACAAGGGTGTGAAGCTTTTCTTGCTTCCGTTAGCATTGCTGAGTCCAAGGAAATCCTTATAGAAGAAATCCCCATTGTAAAAGAATTTCTGGACATCTTTCCTTTGGACTTGCCCGGTATACCACCAGAGAGGGAGGTTAATTTTTTCATTGAGCTCACACCTGGAGTAGTACCTGTGTCAAAGGCCCCTTATAGGATGTCCCCCACGGAGCTGAAGGAATTGAAAAAGCAACTTCAAGAGTTGCTGGAAAAAGGTTTTATTTGACCTAGCACATCCCCTTGGGGTGCGCCGGTTCTATTTGTCAGGAAGAAGGATGGATCCCTCAATCTGTGTATCGACTACCGGCAGTTGAATCAACTTACCATCAAGAACAAGTACCCACTGCCGCGTATAGATGAGTTGTTCGACCAGATCTCCGATGCAGAGTATTTCTCCAAGATTGACCTAAGGTCTGGCTATCATCAGTTGAAGATTAAGGAAGAGGATATTCACAAAATGACTTTCCGTAGTAGATACGGACATTATGAGTTTGCGGTTATGCCTTTCGGGTTAACCAACGCCCCCGCAGTATTTATGCAACTCATGAACAATGTCTTCAGGCCATATCTCGATCACTTTGTGGTCGTATTCATTGATGGCATCCTTATCTATTCCAAGATGAAAGAAGAACACGAAGAACATCTAAGAACTGCCTTACAAACATTAAGGGAACACCAACTATATGCCAAGCTAAATAAATGTGAGTTCTGGCTAAAGGAGGTTTCTTTCCTTGGCCATGTCATCTCTAAAGAAGGAATTGTCGTGGATCCTTCTAAAGTAAACACTGTCAAGAACTGGAGCCGACCGACGACTATATCTGAAATTAGAAGTTTCCTTGGTCTGGATAGTTATTATCGACGGTTCATCAATGATTTTTCCAAAATTACCGTTCCTCTCACAAGACTCACTAGAAAGGAAAATCCATTTATGTAGACCACGGAGTGCGAGGAGAGTTTCTTGACTCTCAAGGAACATCTCACCACTACCCCCATTCTAGCACTGCTCGTCAAAGGCGGCGAATTTAAAGTATGCACGGATGCATCAGACGTTGGCCTCGGGTGCGTTCTTATGCAAAGTGGTAAAGTGATTTGCTATGCCTCAAGACAATTAAAGCGGCACGAGAAAAATTATCCAGTTCATGATTTGGAACTAGCTGCCGTTATATTTGCTCTAAAGATCTGGCGTCACTATCTTTATGAAGAAAAGTTCACGGTATATTCAGACCACAAAAGTCTGAAATATCTCTTCTCTCAAAAGGATCTAAACATGAGACAAAGGCGATGGTTGGAATATCTTAAGGATTTTGACTTCGCCATCCAATATCATCCAAGCAAGGTGAATATTGTAGCCGACGCGCTTAGCAGGAAACCAATGGGAATGTTATCAAGCCTCATGAAAGGTATGACTAATCTCATTATTGAATTTGCCCAATTAAATCTGGATATAAATGGGGAGAAAGAAGAATGCTTTATTGTCAATATTGGGTCACAACCTACATTAATAGCAGGCCTGGTCAAGTTGCAAGAAAATGACCCTACATTGATGGAAATCAAGGATGATATAGATCAACAGTTAGAATTCTTTATTGCAACTGATGGAAGATTGCTATTCCGAGGTCGAATTTGTGTCCCAGATCATGCGGATACTAAGAAGCTGGTTATGGACGAAGCACATAAATCAAGGTACGCCATTCACCCGGGTGGTACCAAGATGTACCAAGACCTTAAAAGGAATTATTGGTGGCCTAATATGAAAAGAGAAGTGACGGACTACGTATCATGATGCCTCACTTGTCAACAAGTTAAGGCCGAGCATCAAAATCCCACTAGAAAGTTACATCCCTTGACGATTCTCGAGTGGAAATGGGAGAGTATAGGGATGGATTTTGTCACGGGTCTACCTAAATCAAGAGGAGGACATGACGGTATTTGGGTGATCATTGACCGCTTGACCAAGTCGGCTCACTTCCTACCTATTAAGAGTCGATGGTCCGTGGATGTCTTGGCTGCCTTATATCTAAAAGAAATTGTGAAACTGCATGGAGTCCCTGTCACCATTATATCTGATCGAGACTCCCAATTTACATCTCAATTCTGGAAGGGTCTACAACATTCATTAGGGCCCCAGTGGAATTTCAGCACCGCATTCCACCCACAGACGGATGGCCAAACTGAAAGAACTAATCAGATGGTGGAAGATATGCTCTGAGCATGTGTACTTGATTTTGGTGTAAGTTGACACGACCACTTGCCTCTAGTGGAATTCTCCTACAATAATAGCTATCAAACTAGCATTAAAATGGCACCATTTGAAGCCCTATATGGCAGGAGTTGCCGCTTGCCTATATGCTAGAGTGAGATTGGGGGAAAGTAATTTCTAGGCTCGGAACTCATTCGGGATACTACTGATAAAGTCAAGTTGATTCAAGAAAGACTCAAGGTGGCTCAAGATAGGCAAAAGTCTTATGCTGATAATCGAAGGCGTGACCTGGAATTCCAAATTGGAAACCACGTATTCCTTAAATTTTCGCCGAGTCGAGATATCCGAAGGTTTGGCATGAAAGGCAAACTTACTCCAAGATTTATAGGCCCTTTTGAAATTCTTGAAAGGGTTGGTAAGGTTGCTTATCGACTAGCTTTGCCTCCTCAACTAGTAGGAGTTCATGATGTCTTTCACATCTCAATGCTCAAAAGGTACATCCCCGATCCATTCCATGTTATAAGCTATGACAACTTGAAGGTCCAAAAGGATTTGACATACGAGCAAAAGCCAATCAAAATCATTGATCGGGAAGTACGTCAGCTTCGAAATAAAACCATTCCCATGGAAAGGATATGGTGGAATAAAAGTTCAGACCAAGATGCAACATGGGAGACGGAGGAAGCTATGCGCAAAAGATTCTCGAAATTATTCGATTGTAAGTATACTCTCCATAAAATCCATGCATTCAATTTAGGGACCAAATTCTTTTAAGTGGGGGAGGGTGTAACGCCTGAGAATTTTCTAAGAATTTTTTGGGCTTTAATATAATTATTAAGCATTTAAGTAGACTAAATGGGCTATTTAAGGAATAAAGGTCTATTTAATAATTATTTAAACACCCATATATTATGATAGGTTTAAATCCACCTAAAAAGTCCCACAAGACCCAAACCCAAGCCCTTTAACGTAATGGGAATTAAAAAGGGGATAAATAGCACAAATAAGGGGTAAATAGTGGATAAATTTAAAAATCCAAAAAATTTAGAATAATTATCAAATAGTGGTCTATCGCGAGACCGGCACTTGACTTTAGTGGTCCAGACATGGCCGCTACCTCCTTCTGATTCTGTGAATGGGAGAAACGTGAAAAGCTTGGATCTTTAACAACCAAATCACCCTGGATCGAAGTTATCTGGCATGGGAGACTCTCTAGAACACTTTATGGATCAGTTCTACCCCAATTTAGGACTCTAAGTTCGATCTAATCCCCCAAACCCTAGGTAAACTCTATAAATAGGGTTAGGTTTAACCTGTGCGAACCCTTATTTTGGCTCATAAAGTTCAACGGTAAGGAGACGTTATCTCAGATTGATTCTTTAGAAGATTTTGTTCTCCTTAGTTTTATCTAACTCCCCTTCAATTTTCGTGCTAGAAGACCCAGCCATTGAAGATTTAGAGCGTCTGCAAGTCGCTGGTTCGCTACAGGCTGCACAGGAACTAGTGCGTCGGTCCAGTGAAGATCTGGAGATTAATAGCCCTAAACGAGGTTAGTTCATGTAGTGTCTTTAGAACTTTTTATTCCCTATTCTATCTTCTACCTACCCTCCTATTTTCACGAATTTAGGTCAAGAGAATCAGAAGATAGAGGGGCGGAAAGTTGCTAGTTTAGTACAGGACGTGCAGGAACCTGAGCGATCTTCCAATTAGAAATTTGAAGTTTAAAGCTTATCCAAGAGGTAGGTTATCTCATGGATGGCTAGAATAATATGTTAGGAGTAAAAGCCCTCTGTTACCTCGTGACTTCATGCACTGTACTTGGAGTATTTGATGTTTTATTTCAACTGCACATCTAGGTTATCACAGCATGCATGAAGCCTACCCTTTAATGAGAAATTGATAATTTTGGCTTAATTCATGTGATGCGGGACGGGACGCGAACCTGGGGCTCTAGCTCGTGGACGTCCCTAAGTGAGGGAAACATGTGGACGTGCGCGGTTGAGGAACCGGCAATGAGTCTCAGGTATCGACTTTTCCGCGTGCTCGGATCGAGTCACGGGACGGGTTCCACTCACTCACTCTCGCAGCGGTGATAAAATTATAACGAGCGACGTTCCTATCACACATGCAGCGGTGTATGAAAATATATACGAGTAAAGCAAATGCTAAGTGGGGAGCGGACACGATACCTCCACGTTCCGGGCGTGGGGAAGAGGACCCCAGCCAAGGCCGTAACTCCCGGTACAGAAAATGTAATTAATTACAGAAGTGAATTTCTATGCCCACTCCACGCAGGGAGGTAAAGGGCTATAGTGGGACCCAGGAGTAGCGGTCTCGAGTTGACAGGCAGCAAGCCGGAAGGGCTCTCGGACCGGAGGCGGACTGCTGGCCCGACTCGGTACTGTTCCGACTCGCTGGATAGCAACCGAACTCGGCTGGTGGGACGGTGGCTTCCGGTCACCTTCTGATCACGGCGGCTGGCTGGGACATCGGTGGAAGACTCCTCTTCGTTCCCCAAGATCGGCGGCGGCTAAATCGACGTTGAAGTAATTTTGCAAGAATTAACTTGCTGCTGCCTTTGTTTGCCTGTTCACGGAACAGGTTTGTGCGACCCGACAAAAAGAATTGTTCTGCCCAAATCCGTTGTCAGATCGAGGCGATATCGGCGCCGTTGGATAGAGGACTCTAAGGGCTACAACATATAATTATTTCACATCCATCCAGTAAACGGATTGGGAATGAATAACTATGTGGGTTGTAGTTATTTTTGGCTCGAAATTACAGACTGTCAGGACAAAACATGACCTGCCTGAAAATAGATTTTGACCGATAGGGAAGTGGTGGATCTGTATTTTTGGGATTTTATGATGGATAGAGGGGGATGTGTGGGACATGCTCAAATTTTTTGGAATTTTTGGAGATGGTTAAGGGGCCGGGAAAAATAGAAGAACAAGACACTATCCCGCAGATCTGCTAATTGATAGACTGTCAGGGGTGGAACTAAAATATTAGGAAAAATAGCAAACGGTAGCAGATTGACACGAAATTTAAATTGGGAATGGCTAACAAGGAGGGGGATGATCTCTCAAAATTTCAAGATCATCAAGCTCACGGATTGGGAGGACCAACCAGATCTTCAGGTTGCTATTCTAGATTTCGTGGTTCAGGACAGCAGCTCGGAGATGTTGTTGTTGCGGCTCGACGGCGGCACGAACGGAGGCGGTGGCGGCGGTGGCTGGAAGTCGCATCCAGCGGAGGTGGTAGAGGTGAGAATCACTCCTAGAATACGACTTCACACCATGGATTTCTGCTGCATTCTCTTCTACAAGAAGGGGAGAGGGAGGGGGCGCCCTTGGGCTCTTGGGAATTTTACAACTTTTCTTCTCATTAATTATGTGAAATATGAAAATACATGGGTTATATAATAAAAGGAAAAAGACCTAAACTACCCTTAGATCTAGGGTTAGGGAGGGGTAAACAAGGGATATGATAATTAATCCCCCATGTGGTCAAATGACCAAAATAAAAAAAATACAACATGAATAAACAATATTAAAGGGGGGCGCCCCTTTGAAAATGGGAGGTAAAATTAGATTTTTCTTCCATCTTGTCTCCTTGGTCCAAGTCCAATCGTAGACTTTGAACTAGCCCCACATGGCCCATGATCCTAGGTGGACCAATGGAAAAGACGGTGGGGGACCCTGCTGGACCTACTGACATTTTACATAGAAACCCAAAGGCCTTTTTGCAAAGAAACCTAAAGATTCCTAAAGACTAACAAATTGGCTTATAATGCCTTACAATTGCAAACCCAATTAACCAAGGATATAAATGCAAATAAAAGGATACAAATGTAAAATAAAATGTTAGTGCTCGATGTTGATTCCCATCAATTCTCCCCGGGTGGGAAGAACTCGACCCCGTCGAGTAAGGGGTGCGGCTGCTCGTGTGGCTACTGCGGATCTGTCACCGTACCAGGTAGCGCGGAGTACGCTCCACTCCAAATAATCGTCACTTGCTCATCCCGTATATATTCGATATGCACATGCTACTGTGGGAATGAGGCTAGTGGTGGACACTCCTGGGTGGGGTCATTTTCAAAGGAAGGAGACGGCTCAATGACTCACTAGGAATCACTGCTAGGTCCCTTTATGTGACTAGATCATCCGAGACATTGTGGCAGAGCTGATCCCAAATTTTGACAAGTCTACAACGTACGCATTAGACCCGACTTGCCTTACACTCGAAAGGGACTGACATCGCGAGCTGACATTAGACCGACTATGCGACTCCTAATATGCTCGACCCATGTATGTATAGACTCTTGACAAACTGGACAAATAAAGAAAATACGGACTCACACATGACCCTAAACAAACCTACTGTTAGACTGACCCATGCATATGCAATGGTGGACCAGGAGATCCGAATGTGTGCCATGCATACACAAGAGGCAACCAAATGTCGGTAGAATCATGGACTCCTAGATATCCCAAAATGCTACACTCATGCGCTGACGGCCTTTTGGATTTGGGAGGTTTGGGTGGGCTAGGAGGGTTGAATGCACCTTCTTCCGTACCCCAATGAATGGTCTCCTTGGGGAGTGTAGGCATACTAGCCTGTGGGGTAGTGGTGTGATAGTGAACTTCCCTGAAGAAGTGGCGTAGATATGGTGGGTCAAGGGGTTCACTAGGGAAGGGCTCGTAGGGATTAAAGAAACTATGACTCCTTGAGATGGGTTCCCTCATGACACGGTCCCAAGTTTGAAGTTCTTGAAGGTGTAAATGATCACCTTCATTCATTGTGGTAGGTGGGAGGACGGTCATATGTAGAAAATATGGTTCGTCCCTCGGGATAAGTGTAATGAAATTAGGCTCATCAGGAATGGGGAGGAGCAAAAGGATCTCCGTGGTGACATGACCCACGGTGCACACGGAGGTAATGGACCCTAATGCTGGATGTGTGAAGCTATGACTATTGAGTTGGTCGAAGCCTGGGTCCAACATGTTCGTCAACTCCCATTGCTAGTCTAATCCCTTAAGAAGGTCATCCAATGTATCAACATGGTGATATGACCGGAA
The DNA here is from genome assembly GCA_022559845.1 of Amorphophallus konjac. Classification (NCBI taxonomy): domain Eukaryota; kingdom Viridiplantae; phylum Streptophyta; class Magnoliopsida; order Alismatales; family Araceae; genus Amorphophallus; species Amorphophallus konjac. The sequence goes on from CM040127.1 coordinate 151,114,339, forward strand.
TGTGGTATGGAATGAGTTGACTGGCACTAATGGTAGTGTGGGGTCCATGGATGGGTAGCAAGGCGGTCTAGGGACCAAGCCTATCTTGAGCCAACTAAGTAGTGGCTCGATGATGAATAGCTTTCCCGTTAGAAACACGCGTGGCTCTGGTTGAGGTGGCTCCGAATAAAGATCGGAAGGTGAGGGTGGTGGCAATGGAGCTCTCATGGGTGGGGAAGGAATGTCCTCTCTAAGGGGGAGAGGTCCTTGGGGTGGCACCGGGTTGGGAGGCTCGGGCAGGAGTCCGTCAATTTGAGTACACATCCTATCCAACCGATCCGACATGATTTTGAAGAGTTCGACAACAATGGGGGTTGGAGTAGGGGCATCGTGGTGGACTCGCTCATGGTCTCTAGGCCTAGTCTTGGGTTTAGGCTCATCGACATGCGGGACTCTTTGCCTCCGACTATGACAATCTCGGTGGGAGGTGACTGGGTGGGGCTGGGTGGAGGTGACTGGGTGGGGCAGGTAGATCTTTCTATGCTCGCCCTTCATCTCTCGCCACGACTCGATAGGCCATTGCCTCTTAATTTCCCTCAAGTATTCTATGTCCCTCCATTTTTCGGTGACTTCGTAAAAAAGTCACCTTGTGTCAAAGTCGACTTGCATGGCATCGGACATAATGTAACACTCAAAGTATTTGTCCATAGCAGCTTCCCACTCTAGGTAGTCGCTCGGGACTTTGGAGCCATATAAGTCTGGGGCTTCGGGCCTACGGAGGTGGTGGGGTTGGATTCCCCATCCTTGGGTGTGTCGCCACCATTCATATGACGTGGGCTTTTGGGGATCCTTGGGACACGTGAGAGCTATAGGATGGCCATGCCGACACTTGGTGCAAGACAAACCGACTAGACACGACCCTAAAACGATAATCCAAAGTTAGAATACCGACTCGACTACGAACCTAGACTCAACAAGTATCCGGTACGTGACGGAGGTATGATCCGAAGACCGAACTCACGCAAGTGTGCAACCTTCCCAATAGGCGTAACCTATCGCTCCGGGAACACCTTTTGATATACCGGGTAGAGGAATGCAATGTGACACCTTGGACTGAATAACCGACTACCCTAGACTCAACTTAGCTCTGATACCAATTTGATGCGGGACGGGACGCGAACCTGGGACTCTAGCTCGCGGATGTCCCTAAGTAAGGGAAACGTGCGGACGTGCGCGGTTGAGGAACCGGCAATGAGTCTCGGGTATCAGCTTTTCCGCGTACTCGGATCGAGTCACGAGACGGGTCCACTCACTCACTCTCGCAGCGGTGATAAAATTATAACGAGCTATGTTCCTATCACTCATGCAGCAGCATATGAAAATATATACGAGTAAAGCAAATGCCAAGTGGGGAGCGGACACGATACCTCCACGCTCCGGGCGTGGGGAAGACGACCCCGGCCAAGACCGTAACTCCCGGTATAGTAAATGTAATTAATTACAGAAGTGAATTTCTATGCCCACTCCACGCAGGGAGGTAAAGGGATACAGTGGGACCCAGGAGTAGCGGTCTCGGGTTGACAGGCAGCAAGCCGGAAGGTCTCTCGAATCGGAGGTGGACTGCTGGCCCGACTCGGTACTATTCCGACTCGCTGGACAGCAACCGAACTCGGCTTGTGGGACGGCGGCTACCAGTCACCTTCTGATCACGGCGGCTGGCTGGGACATCGGTGGAAGACTCCTCTTCGTTCCCCAAGATCGGCGGCGGCTGAATCGACGCTGAAGTAATTTTGCAAGAATTAACTTGCTGCTGCCTTTGCTGGCCTGTTCACCGAACAGGTTTGCGCGACCCGACAAAAGAATTATTCTGCCCAGATCTGGTGTCGGATCGAGGCTAGATTGACGTCGTTGGATAGAGGACTCCAAAGGCTACAACATATAATTATTTCACATCCATCCAGTAAACAGATTGAAAATGAAAAACTCTGTGGGTTGTAGTTATTTCTGGCTCAAAATTACAGACTGTCAGGACAGAACAGGACCTGCCTGAAAATGTATTTTGACCGATAGGGCAAGGGTGAATCTAGATTTTGGGGATTTTATGGTGGATAGAGGGGGATGTGTGGGACGTGTTCAAATTTTTTGGGAATTTTTGGAGATGGTTAAGGGGGCGGAAAAAATAGAAGAACAAGACACAATCCCGTAAATCTGCTAATTGGTAGATTGTCAGGGGTGGAACTAAAATACTAGGAAAAATAGTAAACGGAGGCGGATTGACACGAAATTTAAATTGGTAATGGCTAACAAAGAGGGGGATGATCTCTCAAAATTTCAAGATGATCAGAGTCACGGATTGGGAGAACCAACCAGATCTTCAGGCTACTGTTCTAGATTTCGTGGTTCAGGACAGCAGCTCGAAGATGTTGTTATGGCGGCTCGACGGCGGCACGAACGGAGGCGGCGGTGGCTGGAAGTCGCATCCAACGGAGGTGGTAGAGGTGGGAATCACTCTCAGAATATGGCTTCACACCATGGATTTCTGCTGCATTCTCTGCTGCAAGAAGGGGAGAGAGAGGGGGCGCCCTTGGGCTCTTGAGAATTTTCCAACTTTTCTTCTCATTAATTGTGTGAAATATGGAAATACATGGGCTATATAATAAAAGGAAAAAGACCTAAACTACCCTCAGATCTAGGGTTAGGGAGGGGTAAACAAGGGATATGATAATTAATCCCCCATGTGGTCAAATGACCAAAATAAAAAAAAATACAACATGAATAAACAATATTAAAGGGGGGGCCTTTGAAAATGGGAGGTAAAATTAGATTTTTCTTCCATCTTGTCTACTTGGTCCAAGTCCAATCTTGGACTTTGAACCAGTCCCACATGGCCCATGATCCTAGGTGGACCAATGGGAAAGAGGGTGGGGGACCCTGCTGGACCTACTGACATTTTACATAGAAACCCAAAAGCCTTTTTGCAAAGAAACCCAAAGATTCCTAAAGACTAACAAATTGACTTATAATGCCTTACAATTACAAACCCAATTAACCAAAGATATAAATGCAAACAAAAGGACACAAATGTAAAATAAAATGTTAGTGCCCAGTGTTAATTCCCATCATCATGTGAACCATGTATCTCCATGCATTTCTTATGCTCTATCATGTCTTACCCTTCTGTTTATCATGATTTCCATTTATTTATTACCAACGATAGAGCTTATATGACCTATTTTTTTTCTATCTGTTGCAGACGAGAAACGGTCTCTATTAGACCGCCATATGTATATAGCGGCCCTGCAATAGACCGCTAATCCCAACATGTGGTCTTCACCTGACCGCTATTTGTTTCTGTTCTCTACTGCCTGTTAACTCTAAACAGATTACAGATTGACCCTAATAACTATATCATAAACCTAGGTAAATAGGTTTTATTTCTAATTTTGACTTCATATTCGTAATATTGGTTATATTGTGCATTATCCTTGATAGGTTGCATGTCTTATATGGTTAAAATGTCTATTTTAAACTTATGTTAATTTTATGCCAACACCATATACTCTTGTATTAAAGCTAAAGTTCATGTGCTTATGAAACTGGTTTCGTTGATGATATTTGATCGTTGTTTATCTCGATTCACTCTCACCTAGAGTCTTTTCTGAAGTACATGGTGCGTACCCCGGTGCGTGGACATTAGATACACTTTTGCACTTATAAGCACACCTCTTGGACTTGTGATCCTCTCCATTGGATATTCCTTCCACTGGACTAGGTGATCTTGTTTCAAGGTCACTGTAAGTCTCCGTGAGCTTGGGATTCCCACTAGGACGTCGAGCTGGTTGTACCCTCAAAATCTAATTGTCTAGAAAGCACTTAAACTACCGGTGTTTTATGAGTTCTGAATATTATCGGTCATCTAAGAGATCGAAACTGTCAGTTAGCGGCCTTTCCTCTGACCGCTATTTTCTCCTAGAAACGGTCCTGATTTGACCGCTATATGATATTAGCGGCCCAGACATGACCACTATTTGAGGAAACGACCCTGGAATGAATGGTTCTGTCTCAAGTGTACTTAACCTAAGGTTCTGACCCTAGGGTTGATTTTTCTATAATTCAATATGGTCTATTGATTATCTAGGACCTTATAGATTGTCAATAAACTATTAATAAAATTATGGAAGTTAAAGAATATGCCGTTATGTTGCCGGATTCTTTCCGTGACATGGCCTTGTCTTAAGTCATCTTTGGAATTCTTATGATTTCTTATTGTGCATTCTATACCTTGGTTACATTCTTGTGAAACTACTATTGAATTGAATATTATTGGTCAAACTTTACTATATTCACATGGAAGTAGCTTGATCTGTAACTTGAAGATGCAAGAGCGGGCACGGACAGTGTCAAAGGGCTCCACACTAGTCCCCTCAACAGATAGCCAGAAACGCGCTGAAAACCATGGGGTACGATGAACACTGGCATCGCATTGCGCCGGGAGTACTTTTTTTATAGACGGGTGAAAACCATGAGGTAACTTGTGAAAATTTACATGCTTGCTAGTACTTTCTTGTTCACGACTTTCTAGTGCATAGCCTTTATAGTTATGAAGTACATTCTTGTTAATGAAAGACCACTTTGCCTTATAAATCTTGCTTGATCATGCTCTATTGTCCATTCATATTCTTCATATCTCTATAATTCCCATCTTGTTACTTGGATTTCGTTCGTGTGTTTTAAAGCATTTTTACCTTATTCATTAGAGCGAAAATGTAATTACTTAAAGCATGCCTCCATGTTGGTGCGAAGATATCTATTGGGCAAGTGTGCTCATTACCCTACTTTTCCAATCTTTTCAGGAAGTTCAAGTGAGTCGGATTCGGAGTATTCTAGCAACAGGTCCAAGAGTGATGATTGATGGTCGAGAGAAGACTTAGATTGTCAAGAGTTTTCAAGTAGTCTAGAATCATGATGTAATTTTCACTTTATTGAGTCTCACTATGTAATTTTTATTTTTCTTGAGTCTAGTAGATCAAGAGTCAACCTTATGTAATTATGAATCATTATTATCAATAAAAGTTAGAATTTTGGTCAAATATTGTGTACTCCATCTTTATGTGGATGTTTATTGCACTCTGATTTTATTGTTGGCTTGAGGCGTATTGCCGACTGCTCACGTTCCTCGATATTACTTCCGCTGTACATATGTCTCGGGGCGTGACACTGGGCATTTTGATGTTGTGCCGAGGTCGCCTTCCACCAAGTACGCGCATCTTTGTTCAGTAGGAATGTGGCGAGACGGACCTTCTCTTGGTCAGCACATTGCATAACATTAAAAATCCTCTCCATCTCGTCTATCCAATTCTCTGCTTCGTCCGGATTGGAAGAGCCAGCGAATCGCGGAGGATTTAAGCTTCGGAAGTTATAGTGCAGATTGCCAGCCCTCGCGCCAGCTTGGGCCATATATAGTCTGCAGGGCCTGGGTAAGACTTGCAACGGTCTGTTGCATCCCGTCCCAGTCAACATGTTGTGCCATTGTGAGAATAAGGTACCTGAGAGAATAATCAATTAGTTAATTCTTACGGAATTAATGGGGAGTAGCCTAGGGATAAGTTCTAATTCAACTATCTCATCTCGGGCTCTACCCAATCTCTCATATATAGGTGGAAAAATTTTATTTCCTTAGTTCATAGGTGTGGGTCCTTAAACTTTGGACTTAGCCTATGACATGGCATTTTCTTAAGACTTACTTATGCATGGGCTCTGATACTAACTTAACTGTCACGCCCCGAGCCATGTGTACAGCGGAAGCAACTCGGGGAAACGTGGACAGTCGGCAATACGCCTCAAGCTAGCAATATAAATCGAAGCGCAATAACGTCCACATAAAGAGGAATGCACAATAACTGACCAAAAATTCAACTTTTATTGATAATAATCAAAGTACATGAACACTTGACTCTCTTTTGACATAATGACAACTAGACTCAATAAAAATGAAAATTACATAGTATGACTCAATAAAATAAAAATTACATGATGTGACTCTAGACTACTTAAAGACTTATGACACTCTAAGTCTTCTCTCATGCCTTTAATCATCACTCTCGGACCCATCACTAGCATAGTATGAATGCGACTCACTTGAATTTCCTTAAAAGATTGGAAAAGTAGGTATGAGCACACTTGCCCAGCAGGTATCTTCTTATCAACATGAAGGCAATGTTTAAATGGTTAACATTTTAGCTCTAGAAAGTAAGATAAATGAAAAATGCGATACTCATACGCATAAAACCAACGTAACACAACAACAACAAAAGACTAAGGTAAGTGATTTGAGAAGATATACGAGCATGATCAAGCAAGAATGTAACATGGCCTTTCATGTAACAAGAATGCACTTGCATGTAATGAGAATGTACTTTTCATAACCATAACGGCTATGCACTAGAAAGTCATGTAACAAGCATGTAATAATTTCATGATAGTCCGCGTGGATTTCACCGTTTATAAAACAAATACTCTTGGCGCAATGCGACGCCAGTGTTCATCATATCCTATGGTTTATAGCATGTTTCCAACAATTAGCCGAGGAGGCTAGAGTCGAGCCCTTGGACATAATTAGTGTCCGATCTACATTTTCAAGTTATAAATCAAGCAACTTCCACGAGATATAACAATAAAGTACGGCCGAAATGTAACAAGTCAAACAATAAGCTCATGACAACAAGATCAAGGTAAGAACGTACCAAATGTGATCATGAGAGTTCAAAGACCGAATTAAAGACAAGGTCATGCCACGGGAGAAATCCGACAGCATAACAACATATTCGTTAACTTTCATATTCCATTAGTAACTTATTGAACAAGGTTTTACGTTCAGATAATCCATAGACTATCTAGGAATATAGGAAAATCAACCCGTGGGTCAAACCTCGGGTTAAGAACACTTGAGACAGAAACGGTCATGCCTGGGCCGTTTTCTTGAGATAGCGGTCTTAGCCTGACCGCAACAAAAAGGTAGCGATCCTGGGATGGCCGCAACTAGATAGAGTCAACGCCAGAAAGAAAGAAGGGTCGACGCAGTGAAAACTCTGAGAGATAGCGGTCATGGGAAGGCTGCTAACTGACAATAGCGGTCTACTTGATGGCCGCAACCAGCCAGGACTAAGAAAAATACCGGTCATGTGAGTGCTTTCTAGACAATTGTTCTTTGAGGCTACAACCAGCTCGACGCCATAGTGGGAATCCTAGGCTCGCGGACACTTACAGAGGCCTTGAAATATGATCTCCTAGTCTGACAGAAGGAATATCTGGCAGAGAGGTTCACAAGTCCAAGAAAGTCTACTTATTATGTGCAAAGGTAACTTATAATAGTCACATACTGGGATATGTGCTATGTACTTAACCAGAAAGACAGTAGATGAGAGTGAAGTGCGTGAAACAACGATCAACACATCACAATAAACCATGTTCTATGAGCATAGAGAACATGATTTAAATACAAACTATAGGGGTTTTGGCATGAAATTTTTATAAGATTAAAATAAATATTTAAAACATGTAAGACATGTAATTTATCAAGGATGATGCACAGTATAACCAATATCACGAATATGTAGTCAAAACTAGGAATAAAACCTATTTACCTATGCTTACCATGCATTTAATAAGACTGATTTGCGCACTGTTTAGAGTTAACAGAGTGCAGGTCACAGAAACATAGTAGTGGTCCGGATATGGCTGCTATATTTAAGTAGCCGTCTATCGGACGGCCGCTATCTGGAAATAGCGGTCTTTCTTTAGACCGCCTTCTGTCTCTCAGACAGAAGGTAAAACCGCATGTGGGCAGGCCTAATTTAGGGCAATAGATAAATGGAAACCATGCTAAACAGAGGGATAAGACATTATAGATCATAAGAAATGCATGGTTTACATGAATTAAGCCAAAAATATTTATTTTTCGTATTAAAGGTATGGTTCATGCATGCAGTGATAACCTAGATGCGCAATCAAAGTAAAACATCAAATTCTCTATGTACAGTGCATGAAATTACTAAAAACCAAAGGGCTTTTGTTCATAACAAGTTATTTTAGCCATCCATGAGATAACCTACCTCTGGAAGTGCTCCTAAAGATCAAATTTTTGACGGGAAGTCGCTGCTGGCTCCTGCGCGTCCTCCGTGGAACTGCCTATTTCCTGGCTTTCTAACTCTTCAACCTCTCGTTCTAAGTCCATGAAATTTGAAGGATAGGTAGAAGATACAAAGGACAACAATAAGTTCTAAAGATACAAGTCAAACTAACCTCGTCTAGGGCTTTTAATTGCCTCTTCTTCCCTGGACGATCGCACTGTTTCCTGTGCAGATGGTAGCAAAACAGTAACTTCTGGGGCTTCTAGATCCTTAAGGACTCGACCTCCTACCACGAAAATTGGAGGGATGTTAGATAATATAAAGGAGAACAAAATCTTCAAAAGGCATTACCTGAGATAGTGTCTCCTTATCTTCGAAAAATGTGATCTAACATTAGGGTTCGCGCGGGTCGAAGTTTGGTCTATTTATAGGGTTTGAGTTAGGGTTACTAGATTAGGTCGAAATAGAATCCTATTTTGGGCTCCAATTAATTCCTAAGAGTCCTAGGCACGACTCCTTAGGAGATAACTTCGATCTATGGGGATTAAGGTGGGAAAATTCCATTTTTTCCACGCTTCTTCTTTTCCCGTTTACGGAACCTAATAGCAATCCAGTTGGGACCATTTCTTATAAGTGGCGGTCCGGCGATAGACCGCCATTTGGCTTTTATTCCGAATTTATCGGATTTCCATATTTATCTCCTATTTATCCTCTAATTGGTATATATATCCTATTTTAAATATGAAAATAATCTCAATTACATTTCTATAATCGGACTAGGGCCTAAGAGGCTTGGATTTGGATCTTTTGGGCCTATTTGAGTGGGCTCAAACCTATTTTAATTTTTAGGCCTTAAGATAATTATCAATTAGCCCTTTATTCATTAGATTGCCCATTAAACCTATTTATGACTTAAATAATTATATTTAAATTCAAAAAATTCTCAAAAAATTTCAAAAAATTTCTTATAATTTTAGAAAAATTCTAAGGATGCTACAGAACTCGTCGAGTGATGTTATGGAAGGATCTTGAGTCACGACTCTCCGTGACACTCTCACTAATAGTTGTGAATTACCCGAGAGTGGTCAACCAAAATCTCATTTGATTTTGTCACCTCCTAAAATTTCCTCCATTAATTTTTTTCAATTTGACACTAATGGTGTCCTTGGTCATTAGGTTGGCCATTTGAGAATAGTGTCAGATAAACACAATCTTGAATTAAAATGTTTTGTATTTTTGTCAATACACTTGAATTTATAAAATTAATAAATAATCAATTCTCACAGAGTAACTAATAAGTCAAAACTTAGTAAAGGCTCAACACAGCTTAATAACGAGAAAGAATAATAATAATATTTCCTCTTTTTTTCAGTGGGTAATAATTTTTTTGGATTTTTTTAGCAAATATAATTTATGAGTTTATGTAAAGTAGTGAAAAATATACCACTTTACATAAATTTATTTTCAAAAACAGAACTAAATATTTTCTACAAATAGAAATCATTCTTTTCATAATTTATTTTTTGAAAACAGAACTTATTTACTTAAGTGGGATCAATATTAAGAATTTTTTGTTTTTCTAAAAATAAAAATAATTACTTTAAACTTTAGGAAATATAAAAAATTTCTGACATGACAATAATATCTTATTTCCTATGAACAACAGTAAATTTTCAAAAATTAATTTATAGTAAATAGAAATTATTTCATACATAAAGGATTTTTAGAATTGTAGTTTTTAAAAAACAGAAATAACTATTTTTTGAAAACAGAGTTTAATCAGAAATTCATTTTATGTAAATGGAATTCATAAACTAATTTTCTGTAAATAGAAGTAATTTATAATAGAAATATAATTTTAGAAATAACATAAATAAGATATAAATAAATATTTTATTTTCTGGAAACAAAAAAAATATTTGACGGAGTGCAAAGAATGTCTACGCAAGATGACGCTCAAGGTTGTACGAAGAATAAGCCTGTTCAGACGGACACTGATTCAACTTTACATAAAACCACGTCTACTAAGATAAACACTAATTCTGACTTAATAATGTTAATTTTGAGCCAATTGAATTGATGCCTTAATGATTGGTCGTTATTTTTGAAACACCGTTTGAAACTTAAACGTAAAAAATATTATTATAATAACTTTTTAAATCGTGTCTATTTAGATGGACGTTGTTTAGTTTTGAGTTAAAATTAGTGTCAATAGGTGTGACTCAATTTTACTTTTACTTTTGCTTACCTTTGATATTATTTTAATATACTTTGAACACAAAAAATAGCGTCAATCGTATAAGATGCTATTTATGGTGTTATTTTTAAAATAAAAATTAACGTCCTTCTAGAGAGATATTATTTCTAATATTATTTTATTAATAAAAATATGACATCTGCATATATGACACTATTTTGTTTGTTTTCCTTTATAACACGTCTGCGAATCAGACGTTGTTTAGTTTTAGATTTTAGATGTTATACAACTGGAAACATGTAGCCTATTTTTTAGAGATTGTATTTAAATAGTTCTAACACAGCTATTTCAAACTAACGTCAATATGTTGGACGCTTTTCAAGAATTAACGTCAAAGGTAAGACGCTATTTTATATTATTATTTTTCATTAAAATGGGTGTCTTTATGAAAACATGCTAATTTTTAATATTATTTTAATATATATTTATAGCATCTTCTATAAAGATGTTATTTAAAAATAATATTTTATTTAAACTTAAATGCGTCTTTACAAGGGGACGCGAATAAAGAAACCGTGCCCGTTCAGGCAACCGCTATTTAAATAACGTCCGGTACGCAGGAACTATTTTAAAAATAATATTTTTTCCTTGAATCGATTTCCATCAATATAATTTCAATAGATCTCTTATAATGACGGAATTATATTATTGAAATCAACAAAAACAACAACAAACAAATAGAAATAAATGTGTTTAGAAAAGGTTTGTTAGGTCGAAGCGTGTAGTCGCTCGAACTAAGAGATCTATTACCACTCAACACGTAGTTCTCGTGATAATGGCCTCCTAGAGATACAACGACCCTTAGGTAGACGTCTCCTCTCTCCTGTCAGCATGTCTTCAGAGAGAGCTTTACGAATTTCGGTCTAACTTTCAAGAATTCAACAGAACAAAATGAAGAGAAAGAAGAAAGAAGAAGAAGGAAGGATATTGCGTGAGAGAAATAACAACTCTCTCACGGTTTAACATCCATTTTGTAGCAACCAATAGGAACCCCCAATTGATCACCCATAGTGATCTATTTAAAGGGTTTAAGGAATACATTCGAGTGAGGAGCATTCGTAAATGACGCTTCTCGAACGGCTCTTTCCTCAATTGTCAGCAGAAGCATAACAATTTCAATAGACGGTGTAATCGTTGCCTACTATCTTGAAAGTCACCTTCGTGCACAATAATAAATAGTAAGTACAGATGGTGAAAGTTTTCAAATCACGCTGAAGGGGTGTGATCTCACGCTTGTCCTGAGCTGGGAGGATGATCACCGAATAGTGAACTGCGGAGAAAGGGAAACGGATCAGGAGGCCTAGGGATGGCTCCCTGGGGAAAACCCTCCGATGCCTAAGTCAGTAGAGCAATGGTGGAAGGTATGGAGGGAGGTTGAAAGACGTGCGCGAGATCCCCCAACACCAAGGTGGTGAAGTGGTTCCTGCTCAGGGGATTTTAGGTGTGTATTGCCCTTACCTTCCATTGGAGGGAGTCTCTGGTTTATATAGTGTGCTCACCTTATGAGTCCCGTAAGCTGAGGAGTTTCAGGCGGGAGTTACGTCCTCATCGTGGGATATTTACGTCCTCATCGTGGGATCATGGGTCCCTTATCCTCATAAACTCTTGCTCATAAAGGGCTCTCAACGGCAGCGTGGATAAGCAATCGTCAGTCGGTCCGAGCATAAAAGGTGCCAACCCTGTCCGGGCGATAGGCATAGCTCGGATGAAGTCAGGTCGGAGTGGACGCAGAGCGCTTGCCTCTATCCCGATGAAGGGATAACTCGGGCATGGGTCTTCCTCCGTTCTGACGCTCGAGCCTTCCGAGCCTAAGGGCCGCAGAGGAAGGGTGAGATCCCAAGTAATCTTTATTGGGCTTTTTAGCCTAAGTGGGCCCTATGGGGCTATCACTTGGATGAGTCGAGCCTCGTTTGGTCCTGATGGGCCTAGTTCGGTTGCTCTTAGATGGGCTATAGAAATCCCCATCTCCACTTGTCCCCCTCCTACTCCCGAGATTTAGTAAGCTCGGAAGAGTAGCTGTTTGGGATTTTGGACCAGCGTGGCTCAGGTGGGTGGAGATCTGGCGGTGTTAGGAAGCCACGTGTCGTGGTCACCTGGGCCTGTGTTAATGATGATCCTGACGGATTTGAACTGAAGGGGCCCCCTTTTCTCGGAGGTCGGAACGACGCGCCGCCTCCCGCGTGGGGATATAGGCGTTGGGCGCTTGTTGTCATTCCAGACTCCCTCCGTCTTTAGGGTTTTGGCTCTCCTCCGTTCTTACTTTTGGAGCTCTTCGATGCGCCATGAGGATGCGACGGAAGAGCAGAGGCTTACAGCGGCATTCGAGGAGTTGGCGGAGATAACCGCGGAGGCAGTCCGGCGGCTTCCTCCTCCCCCGGAATCTTCAGGGTCTCGAGATCATTTTTCCCCAAACTCTTCTCCGGTTTCCATGGCAGACCAGCGCTCGGATGCTGAGGAGTGGGAGGACGAGCCGGTGGTGAAGGTGCCGGTTCCAAACTGCAGCGAACTGGGGGAGGCAGATGTGAGAAGGCTGGAGCACCAGTATCGCCTGCCCCATAAGTTCCGCTTTGTCGCAGCTTCCCCACACGAGACGAGCCTGGACTCTCGTACATGCCACATCTGTACTTTTCTTCTGTCATGGAAGAGTGGATTCCGCCTTCCTTTCGAACCTTTTGTTCTTCAGCTTCTCAATTTTTTCCTGTTGACGCCCATTCAGTTGGTAGCCAACTCTTATCTCCTCCTTTCCGTCTTCCGCATCCTCTGCCGCCAGTGTGGAGTTCCTCCTTCCATGGACCTCTTTCATTATTTATTTGAGTTGAAAGCACATCCTTCGGCCGGGAAAAGCTTCTATTTCATCCAGGCGAGGCGGAATAGGAGCTGTATCTCCTTGGCGGCGAAGGATTCCTCGCATAAGGGGTGGAAGACTCAATTCTTCTGGGTGGAGATTATCTTTCTTTTCCTCAATATATCTTCCTTTTCGTGCAGACACCAGGCCGGAGGCTCTGAAGGAGGCCGCAGAGGTGATCGATCTTGTTGATGACTCGGCTGTTGATGAATCGGCTGCTCCCGTGGGTCGCTCCCGAACCAGAGATAAGGGCAAGGGAGCGGCCCAGGGCGAATCTTCCAGACCGCGGGGATCCAAGCGCAAGGATCCCGTGGAGGGTATGATCTGGGCTGCCGCGAGGGCCAGGAAACGGGCCAAGAAGGTCGGGGTCGTACCCACGGTTGAAGGCAACCTTACCGCGGCTCGCCCCTCCGCCGAGCAAGATGGGGCCGACCCTAACGGGCAAGCTCTCCCACCCGCCGAGCCAGAGGGGGCCGAGGAGGTTGGGGCTGCCCCTGCGGGCGGCGACGATGTGGGCTCGGTTATTCCTTTGGCCGGAACCGAGGGGGCCGAGGGTGCTCCTGCGACTGGTAGCGGTGCCGACCCGACTCTCCCCTCCGCAGGAGCCGATGGGGCCGTGGCCGAAGCTGGCGCTGCAGGTGGCGGTGCAGGTGCTGAGCCGGTCCAAGTTGAGGGGCCGCAAGAAAATCTGGCAACGACGCGAGAGGCGACCGAGGCTGGGGCTCAATCCGAGCCACACGGTAGGGCGCCAGGCGATGGGGGGTTCTCTGTTCCGACGGCCTTGGAGAGGCTTGGTATCTCGGGCCCTCTGCACCAGGTATGCCACGGTATAGCCGCGAAGGTGAGGGGGGGAGGTAGGCAGTACTCTCCGTCTATGGCCCTTGCTGGGGTTATGGAGGGCGGCCTGGCCCTGGCCCAGATGGGGGCTGCTCTGGTAGAAGCGTACGCTCGGTCGGAGTGGGAGCGAGCGAACCTGGCCTGGACCCTTGGTGGGTCTGACAGGAGGTTGGCTCGGCTTGCTGAGGAGTGTGATGGGCTTCGGCGGGAGCTTTCCTCAGTCAGGGAGCTGACGCGGTCGAGCCAGGTGGAGACCCGGGCGCTAACCGAGCAGCTGGCCAAGGCCCGTGAATCGCTCGAGAGGAAGAGCAGGCTTCTCGAAGAGGAGTGCCTTGCACGCGTTGAGCTGGATGGCCGGTGGGAGACCGAGCGTGCAGAGCTGGTAGACCGAGCGGAGGAAGCCGAGCGCCTTCGTCGGGAGGCCGAGGCTGATCGGGCCGAGGCGGAGAAGTAGGTGGCGGAGGCCGAAGAGCGGACGGCTGAGGCTGAGCGGAAGTCAGCCGAGGCGGAGCGGAAGGAGGCCAAGCTCGCTGGTAGGGTGGGATCGGCCGGGGCGGAGGCTCTCGAGCAGTACAAGAGCTCAGAGGCCTACCTGGTCAACCTTAAGGAGGCTGCCCTCCCCTACTACGAGCTAGGACTTCGCCGGGGCATCCACAAGGGGTTCAAGCAGGGATACGACCGGGCCGTCTCTTACGCCGAGGAGCAGGCGTCCGGAGTAGTTGACTTCCTGTCCGGGCAATGTTATGACTCGGACTTGTCATCCTCTAGTTCCTCCGCTTCGGCGCAGGATGAAGAGGATCACGGGGGCTCATCGTCCGAGGGGTCGCCAACTCCGGATGCCTCGGGAGGGCACGCAACCGAGACAGTTCCCACGCCTGTGGAGTCAGTGCCAGGTCAGCCGTCGCCGAAGATGCCGGGGGCAGACCGCTCGAGCCCTCTACTATACTTCTGGGCTTCAAGGTGGGCCGGAGGCCTGATGTATCTGCTTCGCTTCCTTCGGGGGACTTCAGGAGAATCCCGGCGCCGCTCCTGGCTGAGTTGGAAGATCCGTCGACGTACAGTTCCCAGGTCGGCCCCGGCACGGACGGAGATCTTTCTTCAGTCGGGATGGTGCTCTCGGCAATGAAGTCAGTGAGCGCCTGGCCTTTAATAGCCGAGCGAGGCCGATACGATATATCGTAGGCCCCGAGCATGATGGCCCACTTGACGAGGCGTCCCGAGGCTTCAGGGTGAGCGAGGATTCTCTTCAACGGTTCGCCGGTCAGCACGGTGATGGAGTGCCCTTGGAAATAGGGTTGGAGGCGCTTGGCCGAGGTAACCAACGCTAGCACGAGTTTCTCGATTGCGGGGTACCTTTTCTCAGCCTCATTGAGCACCTTGTTGGTGTAGTAGACCGGTCTCTCGACTCCCGAGTCATTTCTGACTAGGACCGAGCTAACTGTAGATGGAGTCGCCGAGAGATAGAGATGCAAGGCTTCACCTGGGACAGGCTTGGAAAGCACCGGGGGCGAAGCCAGGAACTCCTTAAGCTCGACGAACGCTTTTTGGCATTCCTCATCCCACGCGAATATAGCAGATGCCATTTTATGTCCCCTCAACAGTTTGAAGAAGGGTAGGCATCGTTCAGCCGCGTGGGATAGGAATCTGTTGAGCACAGCAATGCGCCCGGTAAGGCATTGAACATCTTTGATGCAGGTGGGTGGGCGCATGTCCAGGATGGCCTGGACCTTGTCGGGGTTGGCCTCGATCCCACGCTGGGTGACTAAGAAGCCCAAGAACTTTCTGGACCTTACCCCGAAGGCGCACTTGGCAGGATTGAGCTTCATGTTGTACTTCAGGAGGGTGTCAAAGCTTTCCGCTAGGTCGACGAAGTGGTCCTCGGCCTTGGGGGTTTTCACGAGCATGTCGTCAATATAGGCCTCGACGTTCCGACCGAGCTGTCCCTCGAACATATGATTGACCAGCCTCTGGTACGTGGCTCCAGCATTCTTCAACCCGAAAGGCATCCGAGTGTAGCAGTGTATGTCGAAGTCGGTGATAAAGGCGGTCTTCTCGATGTCTTCGGGGTGCATTCTAATCTGATGGTAACCTGAATAGGCATCCAGGAAGCTGAGTATCTCGTTGCCCGAGGTTGAGTCAACCAGTTGGTTGATGCTCGGTAATGGATAGCAGTCCTTTGGAGTAGCCTTGTTCAAGTCGGTGAAGTCCACGAACATTCACCACTTTCCCGAAGCTTTTGGCACCAGGACGACATTAGCCAGCCACGTCGGGTACAAGACCGGTCTAAAGAGACCAGTCTCTTGCCCCTTGGTGACTTGCTCCTTGATAATCGCCTACTTTTCTGGTGCGTGCTTCCTTCTGCGTTGTTGCACGGACTTCATGGATGGGTCGAGGTTGAGCTTATGCATCACCGTTTCCTCTTGTATCCCAGGGAGTTGATCATCAGACCACGCAAAGACCCGGATGTACGCGGAAAGAAACTCTTTATATTGCTGTTGAACCTCAGATGTTAGGTCGGCTCCGATCTTTACTCCTAGGGTCGGGTCGTCGTTTAGGAAAATCGCTAGCAATTCGCCTCTAGGCTTGGCGGTTGCGGATTTTTCCTCGACTTCCCGGGGGCCCTTGTTCTTCCCGTCCGGCCTTGTGGCTTCAATTGAGATATTATAGCACCTTCTGGCCATGGCCTGGTTGCCTCAGACTTCCCCCAACCCATTTTTGGTGGGGAACTTCATCTTTTGGTGATAGGCAGAAAGCACCGCTTTCGTTCGGCTGAGGATTCCCCGGCCGAAGATTGCATTGTATGCTATCATACCTTTGATTACTATGAAGTCCACCATGACCGTAACGGTTTTGGGTGGGGTGCCGAGAGTAAGCGGCAGGCTTAGGGCTCCCTCGGGATAACTGGTCTGGCCATTGAACCCGCACAGGGGGGTTCGGATCGGGCGGAGTTTAGACGGATCCTCCCCCATCTTAAGGAAACATTTATAGGATAATACATCATGGGCACTTCCATTGTCAACTAGAATCCTGTCTACGTTACAATGGTTTATTGTGGCCGATATGACTAGGGCGTCGTCATGTGGGGTGCTTAGCCCTTCCAGGTCTTGGTCGGAGAAGACTATGACCTGGGGCTCACTCGGCGGGGCCCTGGGAGGCTCGATGGCTCGGCTCGCCCGCTCGACATGACGCTTCCTTCCTCGGCCACTATCTCCTCCTGATGCAGCTCCTCCGGCGATGACATTGATGTGGACCCCTCGGGGGGCGTTGTCGATTTCCTCTGGGGCGCCTCGGTCTTCCTTGTGCCCGGCCACGAACTGGGAGAGGTTCCCCTGACGAACGAGACGCTCGATCTCGTCTTGGAGCTGATGGCAGTCGCCGGTGTGATGTCCGTGGTCACTGTGGAACAGGCAATACTTGCTGCGACTGCGGTTCTTCGACCTCATTGGCTCGGGTTGGCGGAGGAGGCCCGATGATTTGATGTCTTCATATATTTCATATACCGGAGCGGTTAGGGGAGTGTACCGCTCGTACTTCCTGGACGGTTCTTTATGCTCCCCGTCTCGGTTCTGCCTCTTTCCTTGGCCCGAACTTGGCTCGGGTGCCCGCTTCTTGTCCCCCTCCCGACCTGAGCCGGTTGCGTCTCGGCATGCGCTAAGCACTTCTTCGCACTCGGCATGGCGCAATGCCAGAGTCACTAGCGCAGCAAGGGTCGAGGGAGGGTGGAGGACAAGTTCGCGGTGGAGGTTCTCGTCGCGGGTGCCCCCGGTCAGTGCGGTTATGGCCGAGGCGACGTCCAGGCGGGGGATCCTCAGGGTTTTCGATTTGAATCGGATAATGTAGGCCCAATGCTTATCCCCTTGCACCTGTTTGAGGGCCAAAAGCCCCGCTACCGACCTTGGGGGACCGCTGCCGGTGAAACTCTCCTTGAATACTCGCCCGAATTGCTTGAAGTCCCGGATGGATCCAGGGGCGAGGGCCCGGAACCATGCTTGGGCGCCTTGGACCAAGGTGGTCGCAAAGGCTCGGCACTTGATGGCGTCGGACGCTCCATGAAGGGTCATCAGGGCGTCGAAGCTGTCGAAGTGGTCGACATGGTCACCCTGGCCGTCGTAGGGCTTGAAGGTCGGGATAGAGGCTCTGGGAGATACCTCTGCCTTCAAGATATGGTCGGAGAATGGGGATATCTCCTTGTCCTCTGGTGGAGAGGTCTTCTGCAAGGCTCGTAAGGCGCGCTCCTGCTCTGCGAAACGTCTCTCGAATTCTCGCAGTCGGAGGGATAGCTCTGGCTGTCGCTGCGCCATAGGGCTGAGGGGGCGTGATGGCAAGCTGTCCTGGCGCTCCCTGGGGACTTCGATCTCTGGGAGGGGACGGCGTGCCCCATGCTTATCCCGTTTTAGTGTGGAGGAAGCCTCTTGCTCCGGAGGGGGGGGCTTGTGAGGGTCCTCCTGCTTTGTTGCGAATAAGCTGCTGCCCTCGGAGGGTGAAGCGGCCTCCGGCGGTGTGCTGGGACATGTTCTCGCGGGGAGGGCTCTCCGGAGGGGCACGTGACCTTCCATCCCTGGCCGCCTAGGTCCTCATGAGTTCCACGAGGACGTCCAGTTTCGCGTTGAGGGCTTGGAAGGCGTCAGCACCGCCGTTAAGCGGCAGCCCTGCCGCGGGGGGAGGGGGCGGTCCGTCGGCGGGAGTGCTGGCACCGGAGGGGGGGTTTTGGGAGGCTTGAGAGGGGCCTCCCCCTGCTGCCACCATGGCCTTTCCCCTGTCGCCGGCGGACCTCCTCCCTGAACTTCTTCGCACCATACTGGCTCTTTGGTCGTTTCCCACAGACGGCGCCAGATGAAGGGGCGTGATCTCGCGCTTGTCCTGAGCTGGGAGGATGATCACCGAATAGTGAAATGCAGAGAAAGGGAAACGGATCAGGAGGCCCAGGGATGGCTCCCTGGGGAAAACCCTCCGATGCCTAAGTCAGTAGAGCAATGGTGAAAGATATGGAGGGAGGTAGAAAGAGGTGCGCGAGATCTCCCAACACCAAGGTGGTGAAGTGGTTCATGCTCAGAGGATTTTAGGCGTGTATTGCCCTTACCTTCCACTGGAGGGAGTCCCTGGTTTATATAGTGTGCTCACCTTATGAGTCCCGTAAGCTGAGGAGTTTCAGGCGGGAGTTACGTCCTCATCGTGGGATATTTACGTCCTCATCGTGGGATCATGGGTCCCTTATCCTCATAAACTCCTGCTCATAATGGGCTCTCAACGGCAGTGTGGATAAGCAATCGTCAGTCGGTCCGAGCATAAAAGGTGTCAACCCTGTCCGGGCGATAGGCATAGCTCGGATGAAGTCATGTCGGAGTAGGCGCAGAGCGCTTGCCTCTATCCCGATGAAGGGATAACTCGGGCATGGGTCTCCGTTCTGACGTTCGGGCCTTCCGAGCCTAAGGGCCGCCGAGGAAGGGTGGGATCCCGAGTAATCTTTATTGGACTTTTTAGCCTAAGTGGGCCCTATGGGGCTGTCACTTGGATGAGCCGAGTCTCGTTTAGTCCTGATGGACCTAGTTCGGCTGCTCTTAGATCGATGGGCTACAGAAATCTCCCTCTCCACACACGAAAAATTATAACAGTACGTACATCCGAAATGTATAAATGGCTTGAATTTAACTACATTATATAGGTCGGGTCAAATTGGCGAAACTCATAGGAAGCATATGTTCGTCTATTTCGCTTGCATGCCCATATGAATAGACATGGATCAGATAATACATAGTACTTGGCTAATGCACATTATGGTCATATATTGATTTGCGTCTTCAACTTAATTATCCCAAGCTATCATCATGTAACATATTAAGATGCTTCCCAACGTGGGAAGCCTATATATCGATCCCTTGTAACCTTGAGGCTAAGCACATGTTGTGCCTCATATTTTGATTTATAGCATGCGCGTACGTGTACTGTTTAGATGTCAGACATAGAAACCATTGACGCCGGATGATCCCCAGGGTTACCCTCTTTTCACTTCGTCCGCTACTGGTTTGAACTCGCAATACGCATGTGCATGCAATTTTCATGCTGCAAAGTATACTAAATATCGTCTGCTAATTGCCTGCATAGCAGAATTGTGCCCCATTTGTCTTGATACCACGAGCATAATTTTTTCCCTAGTTCATTCGCACCTAATTAATTAAGGATGAGATGCTGAATGCATGCACAAGCTGATCATCTTTTCAACTAATTAAGTTTTGGTGGGCAAAAATTGGAAGGTTCATAATAGTAAACCTAGTTCCTGGGCGTAGGCAATGCCAGATTCATGATTCGAAAATCATCTGGGGTGCAAATCGTGAAAGGTTGCTTGATATGTAATTAATGCCAAAATTAATGGTTAGGGAAATCCCTTACGTCCAGTAAACCTAACCATACAAGTTGCTGTTAAATATACGACGTATTAATTCTAAGTTACAACTTGCATGCATGATTTTTCCTTTAGACGCGAAACTAAATAATTAAGCCTCACCATTTCGGCCCCGGACTGGCTTCAACATATATAAACATTAGCATAAATTATGCAGCGAAGTTTACTAAACTGTCTGCTAACTTCTAGCTAGCACATGCACTTATTGTGCTCCAGCTAGCCATGTCCCTTGTTAATTACCAAATGAATCTAAATCGATTCATTTCGACTTAATTAAGCTTGAGATGCTGCGTATATCTCACATACCTGCACCCTTTCGGCCAAGATTTAGTGGGTAAATATATATATATATGTAAGGTTCATAAAGCATAATGCATGTTGACATATATATATGCGCCATGTACGTCGAGAGGATCCAAAAGGCATTTTAGATTGAGATATTGAAAGGGTGCTTGCTATATATAACTGTTAGTGCAAAAATTAAATTGTTAAGAGTATTCTTGAATGGACAAAAGAATAAAAGAGCACAAGACGAAACAACGAAAAATCCATGGTGGCCAAGGTTGTGCATGGTTAGCAAAATCTTGGGGCCAAAGGGAAGTGGGGTACGTTAAGGCCTGGTGTATAAATAAGGGCAGGGTTTCCTCCTCAAATAACCAAGCTAGCTAGCTTCTAACACAATCCGGAGGTAGTGCGATATATGGCAGGCAGCCATGGAGGGTGCAAGAGTTCATCACCCTAATTACCCCACCGATCCCTTCGCCCTTCCACTCCTGCTCCCACCTCTTCCTATCCCCACTAACCGGGCCATGAAACCCGTCTCCACGAAGAAGAAGAACAAGATCCAGTGGCTGGGGGAGGACTCCCACCGGCGCTCCACCTTCAAGAAGCGGAAGAAGGGGATCATGAAGAAAGCCGAGGAGCTGCACATCCTCTGCGGGGTGAAGACCTGCGCCATCATCTACGGCGCCGGCGAGCACGAACCGGAAGTCTGGCCGCGGAAGGACGAGGCGGCGAGGATATGCAGGGCCTTCAGGCTGATGCCGGAGCTCCACCAGTTGAGGATGATGCGCGCCCACGCGCAGTTCCTGCAGGAGCTGGTCGGCAAGAAGGCCCAGCAGCTGGGGCACCAGCAGGATGAGGTCGCCGATGCGCAGGCGAGGTGCTACCTCTACGACGCCCTCCTGGGCGCCGACCTGCGGGGCCTCAGCCGGGAGTGCCTCGTCAGGGTGCATGGGCTCATCCAGGAGATGCTCCGGGAGTACTACGAGAGGTGCACGGAGCTGCGAGGTCGGCCATGGCCTACCTCGTTGGCATCAAAGCCGTCACCGGCCTTGCTGCCCCCAGGCGATGCTTTGCAGGAGCACCCGAGGGATGCCATTTCCGCCATGAGCGTGAGTACTGGGGAAGTTCCCATGGAGGCGCTCGTGAACCGGTTCCTGTATGGAGAGGGTGTGGAACCAGCACATGGGAACGGCTCGTGGGCTGGTTGATGTTCTCATTCCTCCGAACTTAATTGAGGTCTGTTATGTAGGTCACGGTCTGGGATAAAGGTTTCTAGATGCCACCGGGGTGGGATGGTTTCCCACACATAGTTGTCCCTTCTGGTGATGGAATTTTTGCATTTTTTATATAAGTTTTTTTAATTTTAGTCCCTATAAATAAATAAGCGTATTTTCCTTCAAGTATCCCAAATGTACTTATCTTTTTTAAAGTCTCTCAAATCGTACAACTCTTACTTAAAAGCCCATCTAGTTCACAGACATTCAAAAAGGTGAATATGCTCAGAAATATTCCATCACGAGGTTAACACGATGGAATAGAAATTTTAAAAATACCTTTGCTCTCACTCCCTCTCTCTCTATCTCTCTTCTCTCTCTCTACGCCCCCCCTCTCTCTCTGGGATGCAAGGAGTGGATCATCGCCGTGCGCCGCCACCACCGTGCTGCTACGACGACTCTAGTGACGTGAACTAACTGTAGGAGACGGTGAGCTGCTATAGGGCTGGATGGGCAAAGAGTGATGCAAGTGAGCTTCTACCGGTCGCTCTTATGGATGAACCCTAGGTTCTCTTTGTTCTCTCTCTCTCCGAGCCCTCTCCTCTATCTCTCTCTAGTACCTCTCTATCTCTCTTCTCTCTTTCCCCCTGCACATGCTCTCTCTCTCTCCCTAAATCAGTCGGCTTGACCCCCTGCTCTCTCTCTCTCCCCCCTACACATCCACACACACACTCTCTCCACCCAACATGCTCCATTTGAGACCAGCATGCACAGAGAAAGGCAGATGGGGTGATGGCCGACGTCGGCTACTCGGACTAATGTTGTGCTCTGGTGGTGACATGACTATGGAGGGCAGGATCACAACGACAACAACAAGAGTCGAGTGGGGAATGAAGGAGGCGTTCAGGTGGGGCTGATGCTGCGGGACATGATGAAACTGGTGGTTATACCCTACTATGACCTGCACAGTGGCGCACCCTTCCTCTTCTAACCGGTGGAGGTGCTTAGAGCCCATGGACATGCTGTCTGGCAACGGCACCACCAGGTGTATCGGTGTGGATGACGGCCGTCATCACACATGTTCTCCATAACAAGCAGGAGAGCTCCTTTGTCTGGGGAGTGGAGGACATGTTGGGCTGTCCCTTGGGTGCAGGGGCACAGTGTTAGTGGCAACGCCATGGGGGCCGTCAATAGGGGAAGGGCGAGTCGACTATGGTGGCGGGGTGAGACGGCCATGTTGTGTGTCCTCGCAGGAGAGCTCCTTCGTCGGGGCCGGGTGTGGAGGACACGTTGGGCTATCCCTTGGGTGCAGGGGCACAATGTTAGTGGCAACGCCATGGGGGGCATCAATGGGGGAAGGGCGAGTCGACTATGGTGGCGGGGGGAGACGGCCATGCTGTGTGTCCTCGGCAATCGCTACTTTCCCCTCTTCGACGGCATCACACAGTGCCAGTGGGAGGCAACAGCAGCAGAATGGGTATGCGGCATCGTGAGGCCACTCTAGGCGAGGAAGGTGTACGCCACGTCTTTGCGTGGTGTCCCTCTATCTCAGAGACAGTGATGCTAGCGGCGGCGATGGAGATGGCCAACCGGGTGCTCTAGCAGATGGACCCCAGGTTCTCTCCGCTCTCTCTCTCCCTCTGCTCTCTTTACTCGCCCCCTCTATTGGGGCCCCCTTGCTCTCTCTTTTTAGGTCCCACGAGGTGCAATAGGATCTAGAAGGGGGGTTGAATAGTTCCTCTCACGAGCTTTGCCCAATTTAAGTTCATAAGGATAAATCACATGAACCATTCTTATAAAGCACTTAATGCACAGCGGAATAGAATAGGAATGGCTGAAATGATGATGGTAAAGCACAATGCCCAGATGGCACAGGTCGACACTCTTAGATGGGTAGGTCGACACTTCTTCAACCAATCCTATCAATAAGGAAGGTTGAGGTTTACACTGCACTGCCACGAAGTCAACACTCCTTCTATGAATCACTGAACAGGTCGACACTCCTATGCAATGACGTCAGCACTCCTTCAGAGGCTGCTGTGATCTAATATGAGAATTAAACAATGTAATGCATAGATCATAAGGCAAAAACACTTAGACATGAGATGGCATGCAGTGTGTATGTGTGTGCAGGGTGATTTTCATTGTTTAGGAAAACCCCTTAGTGCCTGTGTGCAAGAGTGCAGTAGACAACTAAGAAGTTAGGCTAATGCAGATGAAGAAACAACAGAGAAAGTTGCGTGCATGAGTTATACAACTCCCTTTTGCTTGGAGTGTATTCCCCAGTGCCTGTACGCAAGAGTGCAGTAGGCAACTGAGGAGATGCAGGTGTAGCTATGATATTATAACTAAGGGTGTCAAGATAAACAAATAGTGCAGATCAGAAACGTGTGCAACACAAATGATCAGGAGTGCATTTGCTCAAACCGGCACACTAACCTGTGAATGGGGATAGAAGATATGGAGCAAGACCACAAGAAGTTCAACCCAACACAAGAATTTTAAGGTGGTTCGTTGTAAGCCCGCAACCTACGTCACCCCTCACCAAACCCGGTGAGGCTTATCCTTGCAGAAGCAAGACTGTGGAGAACTTCCACAACATCCGCTGACTAACAGCTTGAACCGCTGACTAACAGCTTACTATCCACCAGAGGATTAGATCCTTTCTTCCTCTGAGAACCCAGAGGGATACCAGAGGGACCACCCTCCCTTCTTCTGATTGCTCATAAGGAACCCGGTCCCCGAAACAGGGGATTGGAAGAGCAAAAGGATTGTACCGAAAACACAAATGAAAATACTGCAAAAGCAGTAAAGAAACAAGAGTGACAATATGAACACCAGCTGATATCAATAGATCAAGATCTGGAAGCAGGTGACTGCAGCTATAAGCTTCAGATCCGAAGATCTATTTCAATGAGCTCAGATAGAGTGCAAGGTGGCTCTCTCTCTCTTTGGGCTTGTCTTCTCTTCTCCTTTCTCTTACAGCACTAGACTGAAGTCAACGGGTGCTGGGCTGCTCTCACGCTATTTACTAAAATGTTCTTTGTAGATGCTCAAGGGTGTGGCTCTCTCTTTGGGCAGCAGCTCGCTTCTTCTCTTAAGGAAGCTTCATATAAATAGAAGAGCCAGGGAAATTTTTCCCGCCAGATTTTCCCTCCAAAAGCTTTTCTGTCTTTGAGGAAGATACTCTGCAGGATTTGGCTTGAGCTGGCATGGCTTCTAGTCCAAGGATAGGACGGTGGCAGACTATCAGCAAACCAAGTCTTATCTTTTGTTACTTTTCAGATCTTCATATTAAGTGCCCTCTTGAGGTGTTGAGTTCTCATGGGCTGAACCTTGCTTTCTGTCTAGTTGAAGACTGCTGGGACAGAAGTCACATGTGGTGACAGTATTTAAGGTGGCAGACTATGGTGTCCTTTCCCAGCTTTAACTTCTGACTTATCCATCTCCAAACAGTAGATTTGATGAGATATGGTGGCAGAGACCACCACAAGAAAAGGCGGGTTTTCCGACAGACAACATCCGTCTGTAAACCGTCGGAAATGCCATCGGAACATCATTTTTCGACGGATTACCGACGGAATACGGACGGATTCAATCCGTTGGAAAAATATTGTCTGTAATACCGACGGATATTTAATCCGTCGGAACCGTTGTCTGAAGTTACGACGTATAATTGTTTGACGGAAATTTCGTCCGTAAATTGATGATCGCCCTACTTCCGATGGACTTTTTGAGTCGTCAAAAAATCCATCCAACAATATTCAGACGAATGTTATTACGTCGGAACTATTGTCGAAATATTTCCGACGGAATTAATTATTCGTCTAAAAATCTATCGGAATAACCGCCGTTAATTACGTCAGAATATCTAAAGAATATGTCCGACGGTCGTTAATACGTCGGTTTCTCCGTCGGAAAGAATTTCGACGACTACACTAATCGTCGTCAATTACGTCGGAATCACTAAGTTTAAAAAATAAAAATACAAATAGTTTCCGACGGCATTAAAAAATACATCGGTATATCCGTCGAAAATTATTTTTTTTTAAATTATAAAATTTGATATAAAATTCATGTTTAAATAAAAAACATAATAACAATCCATTCATCAATATCCAACAAACGAAATACAATAACATTTATAAATTTTACAATAATAAAAAATCAAGAAATATCCTCCATATCCACGTCCTCTCTGTCCTGCTCGTCTCCTCCGTCGCCAGTCGCTAAAGGATCATATATTAAGAAAATAGTAACATTAAATATGTAATCATACAAAATAATTATGAAACAGATAAATTAAACATTATTATGTAGCGATATTTTAAATTTTGGACTCCCGAACCCAACTTCTCTAATTTTTAACTAAGTGCATTTGAAGAGTGCACTTATGAGCGCCGGGCTCAAACTGGGTATCCGATTTGGATTCCGTCAGCTCTCCCAAGTCACTCTCATCACCCAGGTCACGTCGGAATGATCGGCACCTGATCATATAGATATTTTAAATTTTGGACCCCCGAACCCAACTTCTCTAATTTTTAACTAAGTGCATTTGAAGAGTGCACTTATGAGCGCCAGGCTCAAACCGGGTATCCGATTTGGATTCCGTCAGCTCTCCCAAGTCACTCTCATCACCCAGGTCGCGTCGGAATGATCGGCATGCCGATCAGACCCGTATTTTACATTTTCAACCCCCGAACCCCTAGGTATGTGAACTGTTTTAAACTAAGTTATCTAACCTTGAAAACTAACTTAGTTTTGATTCGAAATGAATAATGAGCGCTAGGCTCAAACCAGGTCTCCGATTTGGATTCCGTTAGCTCTCCCAAGTCACTCTCATCACCCAGGTCGCGTCGGAATGATCGGCACGCCGATCAGGCTAGTATTTTACATTTTGGACCCCCGAACCCCTAGCTATGTGAACTATTTTAAACTAAGTTAATTAGCCTTGAAAACTAACTTAGTTTTGATTCGAATTGAATAATTAATGAGCGCCAGGCTCAAACCGGGTCTCCGATTTGGATTCTGTCAGCTCTCACAAGTCACTTTTATCTCTCAAGTCATGTTGGAACGATTGGCACATAGATCAGAGAGATATTTTAAATTTTGGACCCCCGAACCTAACTTCTCTAATTTTTAACTAAGTGCATTTAAAGAGTGCACTTATGAGCGTCGGGCTCAAACAGGGTATCCGATTTGGATTCCATCAGCTCTCCCTAGTCACTCTCATCACCCAGGTCACGTCGGAATGATCAATACGCCGATTAGAGAAATATTTTAAATTTTGGACCCCCGAACCCAACTTCTCTAACTTTTAACTAAGTGCATTTGAAGAGTTCACTTATGAGCACCGGGCTCAAATCGGGTATCCGATTTGGATTCCGTCAGCTCTCTCAAGTCACTCTCATCACGCAGGTCACGTCGGAATGATCGACACGCCGATCAGGCCAGTATTTTACATTTTGGACCCCTAAACCCAACTTCTCTAATTTTTAACTAAGTGCATTTGAAGAGTGCACTTATGAGCGCCGAGCTCAAACCCGGTATCCGATTTAGATTCCGTCAGCTCTCCCAAATCACTCTCATCACCCAAGTCGCGTCGAAATGATCGGCATGCCGATCAGGTCAGTATTTTACATTTTGGACCTCCGAACCCAACTTCTCTAATTTTTAACTAAGTACATCTGAAGAGTGCACTTATGAGCGCCGGGCTCAAACCGGGTATCCGATTTGGATTCCGTCAGCTCTCCCAAGTCACTCTCATCACCCAAGTCGCGTCGAAATGATCGGCACACCGATCATGTCAGTATTTTACATTTTGGACCCCCGAACCCCTAGCTATGTGAACTATTTTAAACTAAGTTAATTAGCCTTGAAAACTAACTTAGTTTTGATTCAAAATGAATAATTTGAGCGTCGAGCCTAAACTTGATTTATTTATATATCAAATCGGGTCTTGTTACTTTGAATCGAAATTCATATATATTCATTGATTGTAGAATCTAATAATTCTACCAAAATAAAAATATAATAAACACTCACCCGAGGTCGTTGTGCCGTGATCGTAGATCCATGAGGGAGAATTCCCGCCTGGGAGAGGAGACCAGCGAGTGACTGCAACATATCTTCCTTGACACTCGACATCTCTGTCCTCATTTGCTGTTGCAACTGCTGCAACTGTCGCTGCATATCAGACATCTCCGCTTGGACAGCATTTATGACGTCGCTGGCAGAAGTACTGGTGCCAGATGGGGGCGTGCTAAAGGCACTGCTACTGCTTTGGACAGAGCTTGAACTCGCACAACAAGATATCACCGGCCTAGTCTCTAGGCTCTGCCCAAAGCCATAGAGCCGGCCTTTCTTCGGTACCCCAGCTACTGCCACCCATGCCATCGGATCTAACTCCGGTTGCTGTGCGTCTCCCTCCCCGTACTTCTCTGTCAACTGTCTACTATATGTTTCCTACATATTGAATACAAAAACTTGTAAATTTCATATGAATGAATCATATTTAAATGAAAAGGAAAACTTAAAGAAAAATTTGCCCAGAGACATAAACTTACCGCTACTGAGCGGGCTCTATCACTGACAAATTGATCCGTCCCCTTCTTTTTGTGTGTTCTGTCGAACACCTCTAGGAACGACGGAGCTCGATTGAGCTCCATGGCCTGTTTTACAATTCACAGTAAAAACCAGTGATATATATATATATATGAATAGTTTGTAAGAGGATAATTTGAAAGATTACTTACCAATTCTTTTTTATGAGTCGCGAAAGAGACGGACCCACTAGTATGCACATTTGCGTCTGATTGTGACGCCATGTTTGCTACCACTTTTTGGGACTTTTGTATCCATCAGGGCTAGGCCCATTTGTCACATACAACGTCCTAATGCTCCTTCATCATCCAAGGAGGGCGGTGCTCCTTCCACAGTTGTCGATCTTCACTCCCACCAGAATTTTTTTAGCCCTTTTCTTTGCCTCATACAAATTCTTTAGGTAATTTTCCTGGATAGTAGCCTCCCAGACTCTACGACATCTAGCCGCATTCTGTCTACTCGTGAACTAATAAGTCCGCTGTAAATAAATTAAGTTATATAGGTTAGTACGTATACTGATCTGAATTGAGTTTAGGAAATACATGAAATAAATGATTAAATTACTTACTGTGAACATGTCGAATAATAAATCTCAGACACCTATCGGAAATTCCTTGAAAGACCTTGCCGGACCGACAACATGTGCCATTACTTGTTTCATAGAATGACGGACAGCCGGCCCAGGTTCTACCTTATCACTACAAGTCCCAATGTTAAAATAATTGGCATTAGATAGTTACAGGATTTCAAGTTAATGAATGTAATTCATAACCATATAAATTTACCCAGAGATCCAACATGGGAGATGTCCATCATGGGCCCCTCCTCCCTCGCCCTCGTGAGTAGTGCCGAGGGACTGTAGCGGCTGAGTGGAGGAGCCGACAGGGGCGCTGTGACCTGTAAGAATTAAATGTCATAAGCAAATGGAATATAATCGAAGAATATTTTGCTATAAATTAAAATATACATACTTGAAGCGATAGGTGGTGAGGGTGTGCCATGCATAGCTGGTGGGAGGGCACTGGGACCTGTAAGAATTAAATATCATAAGCAAATGGAATATAATCGAAGAATATTTTGCTAGAAATTAAAATATACATACTTGAAGTGGGAGGTGGTAGAGATGTGCTGGGACCTGTAAGAATTAAATGTCATAAGCAAATGGAATATAATCATAGAATATTTTACTAGAAATTAAAATATACATACCTAAAGCGGGAGGTTGTGAGGGTGTGCCCTGCATAGTTGGTGGGAGGGCACTGGGACCTGTAAGAATTAAATATCATAAGCAAATGGAATATAATCGAAGAATATTTTACTAGAAATTGAAATATACATACTTGAAGCGGGGGGTGGTAGAGATGTGCTGGGACCTGTAAGAATTAAGTGTCATAAGCATAACATATAATCACACAACATTTCATTGCATCTCGTAAAATAGACATACCTGTCAGCTGGGGTGGTGGCGGTGTCTCATGTGCAGGCCGTGAGCCGACACTCGGACCTGTGGAAAATAAATCTTTTAAGCAGATATATAATTAATACACTGATATTGCTAAATCAAAGAATAGATATACCTATGCTCGCAGTAGACGCCAAAGAGCACGGAGTAGAGCCCCGCCCACTACCCTGCCTCGTGCCACTCCCACTACAACCTCCTCGGACCATCTCTTCACTAAGAGCAATAATATTAATGCATATTAATGCATAATTATAGAAGATTTAAAAATGTCATTAAAAATTAGAAAACATGTACAAATATCTTACAAATTTATCAAATATTATCTATTTCCTCTTCAGATGCTGATGATATATCTAACTCAGCCTCATTTTCATCATCCGTACTAGCCTCATGAGATTCAAACTCTTCATCTTCAGCGGACTCCTCCTCCCCTATAACATCAACATTTAGGTCCATCGGATAGACTTGTTCCACTTCATTTCCCGCATGTAACGATAGTGGCTCATCAGATTCGTCCAAATGTGGATGTGTGAAACCTATAGCGCCAACTTCATCTGATTGAAAATATTCGGTATTGGCATCCTCTGAAATAGTTTCACTCAGATTCAACTCATAAGTGGGAAAAAGTCTTGCTTTAACCGTACAAACTGCCCACCAATCTTTATTCTTGGAGGATGAATAACTTGAATAATACACTTGTTGGCCTTGTGCGGCCAAAATGAACGGTTCATATGTATTAAGTTTAGACCTATGTTTGACATCGACAATTGAATATGTTGTGTCATGTCGAACAGAATTAGGATCAAACCAATGACACTTAAATAGGAAGACATGATTATCTTGTCCCAGATACTGCAATTCAATGACTTCATCAAGAATACCATAGTTGTCACACCACAAGATTATGTAGCGGAAACAATCGGGAATGTGAACAGCCGGCTAGTACGTCGCGAGCAAGCAATCTAATCAGAGCACAAGAATAATCACACAAAGTAATTGCACAATTATTTAATCAAACCTTCATCTTCATTTCATATAATCAAAGTTCCAATACATGAATACTCAATTCTCTCTAGACTCAATAAAAATAAAATTACATATATGGACTCAATCTAGACATATTTGACATTCTAAGTCTTCTCTCGAATCCATAGACTTTTCAATCGCTCTCGGACCCGCTACTTGAGTAATCTGAATCCGATTCACTCATATTTCCTGAAACATTGAGAAAGTAGATAATGAGCACACTTGCCCAGTAGGTATCTTTGTATCAACATGATTGGCAATGTTAAAGTAATTAATACTTTAGCTCTAAAGAATAAGATAAATCATGTAAATACGATGAAACATGCGAATAAAGTCAATGTAATAAGATAGATTGAGAATATGATTGAGCAAGTATGAACAAGCAAGAATATAATTATGGCCTTTCATGAACAAGAATGTAACCTTGAAGGCTATACACTAGAAAGTCGTGTAACAAGCAAGAATGTACTCTTCACTTAGTAACAAGTACTTTGTGAATTCATGTGGATATTTATCTATGTTCCCATGACTTTTCACTTGTTTATAAAGAAAGTATTCCCAGCGCAATGCGACGCCAGTAGCATCATACCCCATGGTTTATATAGTATGTTTCTGACAATCAGCCGAGGGGACTAGCATAGAACCATTGAACACAATCAGTGCTCGAACTACATCTTCAAGTATAAATCAAGCTACTTCCACGTTTATAACAATAATATGGCCAAGAATATACAATTTCAACTATAGTTCCGTGATAAAGTAACCAAAAATAAGAATGCTTCTATTTAGAATAAGAGATTTCAATAAATGCATTTAATAACTAGGTTATGCCATGAAAATAAATCGGCAGCATAACGGTACATTATTTAATCTCTCAAAATTACTTAGATATCTTTGGAATAAGGTGACATGTTCTAGATAATCAATTGGACCATCTAGGAACTTAGAAAGGTCAACCCTTGAGTCAAACTCTGGGTTAATCACACTCAGAACGCTAGCGGTCATTTACTGGACCGTCTATTGTCCATGGCGGTCTAGTATAGGACCGTTAATGATAAGATAATTTGATATTTAAAAACCAAACCTCTAGAGCTTTAGCGGTCTAGCGGAGTAGCGTTTAAGATCCGTTAGCGGTCAAGTGTAGGCCCGCTAGCAGTCATTGGCGGTCAACCAGAAGGCCGCTAATTCCAGAAATATAAAACATTGGTATAAGTGCTATCTAGTCAATTGGGTTTTAATGGTACAACCAACTCGGCGTCCTAGTGGGAATCCCAGGCTCGCGGAGAATTACGGAGGCCTTGAAACAAGATTTTGGAAGGAATATCCAAGGGAGAGGTCATCAAGTCCAAGATTATGTTCCTAATGTGCAAAGTGTAACTAATGATAACATACCAGAGTATATGCCATGTACCTATGAAAATGACTCTTAGATGAAAAAGAGAATCATGTAAAACCATGTTAAAACTGTAACGACCCGGATCCCGGATACTGGATATACCCGATAGGACTATTGAGTAGACCCGATACCACTTGGAACCCGTGAAGCCTCCCAAGAGCTATAAAGCTCCGAAGGGAAAAAGGATTGTCGTATAGTACATTGAAGTCGCATATAAAATAGTAAACAATTAAATTTCATTAATCAGGTTTGCTAAAGTAGCAGAAATAAAATTACTTTTTAATTAACAGTTACAATTTAACAATTATACCAGAGTCCAGTCCAAAGCTAAAGACAAGTACAGTCGACAGAAAAGAAAGACGTACCCTGAGGTCGGGGGAAGCCCGACGCAGGTACCGCTGGCCACTACGAACTCGCCACACCAGAAACCGCGGAAGCAGAGACGACCACACCTGAAAAGCAGGGGTGAGCCTCGTGTCACTGGCCCAGTAGGGGTCACGTGGATCCACACTGAAAAATAACACAGTAACACGGAACAACAGCTAAAACAACAGTAGTAGTAAAGCAGGAAAAGCTAAACTACAACTAGAAAGCTGTAAAAGAAGACCGGAACAACGGGAGTAGAACAGTTAAAAGAAAAGGGAAAAGCAAAGCCGCAGAGACCGGAACACGGCCATCGAGAGAAGCTCGGCTCCCTAAGCTACTCCAACAACGACAGAAAGGTGGACCTTGATCTCACAAAGTCAGAAGTTACCGATCCGTCAGCAGGCACAAGGCCCAACGCCAAGGCCTACGGATACAGACAAAAAGCCTAGAAGAGACCTAGACACATTAGACATAGACACACACACGACTAGAACGTCGTGTATACGACACCGAGCTATCCTTGGCAAAGTCGAGAATGGACTAACTCGGAAGGGGAAGCTAAACTCGGACGGAGCCAAGGTCAGGCTAACTCAGAAGGGGAAAACAGACTCCGAGAAACGTGAGAGTCACGTGTCACATGACGGGAGCACCTCCTCACTAGAAGAACAACTAGCTGCGTCCACTGACGTCTTATGCTACGCCTACAAGTGTCAGTCTACGATGCCTACAAGACGACAGAGACTAAGACACTGTCAGAACCAGAACCGGAACTACAGTCGCGAGTGACTAGTCAGGGTCACGCCCGTCGGCGCAAGTCCAAAGCCCCTAACCACGTGTGCACACACTGGCTCTTGCCTAAGCCAGGCCTCTAGCTAGTTTCCCCCCCAGCAGGACGCTACCGTTAAGCAGGGGCCCACTGAACTAGCTTAAAAACCGTATCTCGGGAACTGCCCCGCCACATGGGCCGACACGCCATAACGTGTCGTAAGGCTACGACTAGTGGAGGCTCACTAAACACAGACTCTAAAACATGAATGTTGGAGGACAGATAGGCAAAGAAGCACCGTCGCACGTACAACGAAGCACCGAGGCAGCAAGACAACTGCCGACAGACTCAAGACAAGGCAACGAGACCTACTACTACAATGATCCTTGAGTCTCATGACTCGGAGTCAAGATCGTTGCACAAAGCGGAACAAGCCGCCAATCGGTCTAATCCTAAGCCAGAGGAAACGACATGACCGCGTAAAATGATACACGGAGACCTAAGGGATCAACAAGACCCTCAGCACACCTGGACATGCAAACCGAGGTAAGACGATACCTCGAGGCATCCAGAACCATGTCTCGGACTGGAGGAAACCGCCGAGGCAAACACAAGGTTACCTGTCAACCATTGGGTCACCCCGGGTTGACCGAAACCAGACAATGATGATTCTACAGAAATAGAATCCCACTTCAAGCAAGAAAACTCCTAGCTATCTCATAATGTGTCCATAGCCCTCATAGGACATCAAAAGATATCTACGGGAATGGCAAATCACAAGGTCAAGCCGTGACACTTGTAAACCAACACATTGGGAAACGACACGCAGGAATTTAGTGGAGGAACATAATCTAGCGGTCATAGAATGAGTCGCTAGGGGATAGTAGCGGTCATGGATTAAGCCGCTAAACCCAGTCAACCCTAAACCAACCTATTCGGACAAACCACGAAAGCGATCTAACATAGACCTGCCATACGGACTAGGCGGTCCAAGAGACAACCGCCACACTAATCGCCCTAAGACAAAGACCTAAGTCAAACGACTGTAGTAGTCGAAGGAAGGCGCACTACCACAAGGAAACACACGAAGGTTGGGCCGCCAAGGCCAACCGACTTAAATTCTTAACTGGGTCTAAAACCATGGTAATGCGAATACCGAGGCAGACCACAAGCCGCCAAGACCATCCCCTCAAATAGGAACTCAAGGGAGGCCACACACATGCGGCGGAACCCCACCGCACTCACACCGATACACGGTGACTCGATCGAGCGTAACACACAGCCCGAGATACACACACCTATGGGCACACTAATCGAAGTAACATGGCACCACCCGACACCCCAGAAACATGGACACGGAACCCACGGGGTGTCTGGGACACTCACGAGGCCATAGGTCGGTCATTGGGTCTCAACCGGACCGACCATGACTCAATACAGGCAAAAATACAGGTTTTCGGTCGACCTGGCCCTTGGGGTCGGTCGACCTGACTGGGTCGATCGACCGGACCAACAGCCGGACCATCACGGTGCTACGGGCAACCGTCGGTCGACCAGCCCAGCCGGTCCGGTCGACCTGTGACGGCGGAAAACCGGTAGAACCGAGCCCTAACGCCCGATTCCACACCCCGTTCGATTCCGATCGAAGGGGAAAACATCTATAATAAAAATACCGACCTTCCACACTCCGGAAGGGGTCAAAACGACGCACAAACGGCTTGAAACGGGTAATTCACAGAATTGACCCTAAATGAGACACCGAGATTCCCGGGCTCGTACCGGCCCCAAATGACAACCAATTGACACGAAATCAGTGGATCTGGAACGCTGACATTCCAGGGGTTCGATTGATACCAACTGATCTAAAAACCGTCGCCGTTTTCCGGCGAACCCTGCGAACACCCCAAAAGCATGATTTTCTCGAACGTGAAGGAAACCCACTCGTATGCTCACCGAACAATGCAAAACTGCAGGGAAACGTAGAGGAGAAGTAGGTGATCCATTTCCCTACCTCCACCGAAGAAACTATGCACCGAAGTGACTAAATCGTGCCGAAAATGCC
The DNA here is from genome assembly GCA_022559845.1 of Amorphophallus konjac. NCBI lineage: Eukaryota > Viridiplantae > Streptophyta > Magnoliopsida > Alismatales > Araceae > Amorphophallus > Amorphophallus konjac. The sequence continues at coordinate 151,149,966 of CM040127.1, forward strand.
AAGTCAACGAACAACGCCATCTCAGAATCCACCGAGGGATCGCGCCTCGCCAGGCTCAAACCGTCGCCCCATTCCGCGTCCCGATCACTCCATCGCGTCCTAACCTCAGCCAGATCTGCAACGGTGTGCACCCCGAGCCGAACCACCCAGAGAGGAGACAGAACGAGAGAGAGAAAGAGATGAGAGAAATGAGGGAGGAGAGAGGGTGAGGAAGGTTAAATAGAAACGAAATTAGGAATTTTTCTTGATTTCCAAAAATTCTAATTTTTGTGCCGAATATCCCTTAATTCAGAAAAATACGTAAAAATAGTCAAAACGATCTTCAGGAAGAGAGTACAACGCAACTGCGGCTGAGAAATAAACTCACCATAGGGTTCTGTAACTTGTACGAGAGAAAAACCCACACGGATCGTAAAACTTAACTGAGGACCCACAAAAGTGATCCGAAACTCTCCAAAAAGAATCCAAAAGATCTAATACGAATCCAATAAGGATCCAGGGCATTACAAAAACAGTGATCATGAATCATCTATTCCTTGGAACATATATTTATTACAAGAATATATAATTTTGGTCATAAATTAACATAAGTTGAAATAATACCAAATGTACATGAAAACATGAAATCCATTATGCCAATCAATGAAATCAACTAAGCATATAAAAACCAGTGCTTAAATCAGGCTTAAAACTTAGTTAACTAGGCTTAAAATATATTAACTATAGTTAATTCTGCAATATGGTTGGATTACCAATATTACAAAATCATAAACAGAAAATGGTCAAATACAGGACCGTTAATCTTTGGCTAGCGATCTATCGTACGACCGCGATAGTTCTCTTAGCGGTCTACAGAAAGACCGTTTCTTCTTATGTAAATCCAAGTGCAATGAAAACAATATAAAATACTAATCTAAGATACATCATGTATGAAAATCAACATGTATAAACTTCCATAATCATGATAGATAGTATATAAGCCAACTACATGTATAGGTTTGTATAAATAATAAGAAATTCCATTTTTCTCTTCATTAGGCTAAGTATTATGCATGAAGACTAAACTAGATGCATAGTCCCAAGTAAAACATGAAATTCGCAAGATATAATGCATGAAAACAAATGAAACAAGAGGGCTTTTATTCCTGACATAAAATTTGAGCCTTTCATGAGATAACCTACCTTTAATAATGCTTCTAAATTTCAAATTTCTGATTAGAATCAAGCATGAGTTCCTGCACTTTCTTGTGCTAAACCAGCAACTTCACATCCCTCTATCTCCTGATTCCCTTGACCTATGGACGTGAAATTTTGAGGGTAGATAGAAGATATGAAGGAGAACAGAAAGTTCTAAAGACACTTTTGCTAAATACCTTTTTTAGGGCTCCGAATTTCTTGATCTTCTTGGGTTAGATGCACTAATTCCTAAGTTCTTAAGGTAGAATCAGCAACTTTAGAATACTCTAACTTCCTGTAGGATTGATCTCCTATCACAAAAATTGGAGAGTAGTTAGTTCTAAGTAAAACAAACATATTCCTAGAAGAAACTTACCACTAATTCGTCCTCCTTACTTGAGTTCCACGCGTGCCAAAAGTAAGGGCGATTATGTCAAAACTGGGATCTATTTATAGGTTTTAACTAGGGTTTAAGGATTAGAACGAACTTAGAGTCCCAATTAGACTTCCAATTCAATCTACAATCCCTCTAGACTTATCTAATTAGCTGATAGAGTTGATCCAAGATGATTTGGATGCTAAAAATCTAACCTTTTCACATTTTCTTTCTCTCACGGAATCTGTAGTCGTTAGCGGCCATTGGACGACTGTTTCTTTCCAGTAGCGATCTCGCGATAGACCGTTTTATGCTGTGAGCGCCGAATTTGAAATACTTCAAACTCTTTTGATATTATCTCTAATATTATCCTTTTATTTATATCCCAAGGAGTAATTATCTCCTTAATTCCGTGATTAAGCTTATTCCTAACTCCTAGAACATGGGCCAAAGTTCAAAATAATCTTTTTGGGCCTATTGGGTTTATTATATGGACCTAATCCTCTTGGATTAGTGTAGGGCCTAGTTAATTAGATTTAATTCATCATAATGCATTTAATAGCCCATTAAATGCTTAAATAATTAATATAATTATATTTTAAATCTAAAAAATCTTTAGAAAATTCTCGGGCGTTACACCCTCCCCCACTTAAAAAGAATTTGTCTCCAAATTCAATACATGGATTTATGGAGAGTGTACTTACATTCAAATAGTTCTGGAAACCTTTTGCGCATAGTTTCTTCCGTTTCCCATGTTGCTTTATGAGGCCATAATTTGGTCCATTGGATCTTGACCATAGGAATAGTTTTATTCCACAGTTGACATACTTCTCGTTCAATAATCTTGACTGGCCTTTGCACGTATGTCAAATCCTTTTTAATTTTCAAGTTGTCGTAAGTAATGACATGGAATGGATCAGGTACATACTTCTTGAGCATTGAGACGTGAAATACGTCATGAACTTCAGATAGTTGAGGGGGTAAAGCAATTCGATATGCAACTTCACCAACCCTTTCGAGAATCTCAAAGGGGCCAATGAATCTTGGAGTAAGTTTTCCCTTAATACCAAACCTTCGAATACTCCAACCCGGAGAGATTTTAAGAGACACATGGTCCCCTACTTGAAATTCCAGGTCACGCCTTCGATTATCAGCATATGACTTTTGTCTGTCTTGGGCCATACGAAGTCTTTCCCGAATAAGCTTTATCTTCTTGGTAGTATCCCTAATGATGTCGGGACCGAGAAATTATCTTTCTCCTACTTCATTCCAACAAATAGGCGAACGACAACTTCTGCCATATAAAGCTTCAAACGGTGCCATTTGTATGCTAGCTTGGTAGCTATTGTTGTATGCAAATTCCACTAAAGGCAAGTGGTCATGCCAACTTCCTCCTAAGTCTATAGCACAAGCCCTGAGCATATCTTCCACCACTTGATTTGTTCTTTCAGTTTGACCATCGGTTTGTGGATGGAATGCAATGCTAAAATTGAGTCAGGTCCCTAAAGAATGTTGTAGACCCTTCCAGAATTATGATGTAAACCGAGGATCTCAGTCAGATATGATGGTGACTGGGACACCATGTTGTTTGACAATCTCCTTCATGTATAGTGATGCTAGTACATCCACAGACCATCGACTTTTGATTGGTAGAAAATGTGCAGATTTAGTCAATCGGTCTATGATTACCCATATACCATCATGTCCTCCTTTTATCCTAGGTAAACCCATGATGAAATCTATTCCTATACTTTCCCATTTCCATTCGAGAATATTCAAGGGTTGTAATTTCCCAGCAGGTCTTAAATGTTCTGCTTTTACCTGCTGACACGTGGGACAACGGGATACAAACTCCGCTACTTCTCTTTTCATATTGGGCCACTAAAAGTTTCTCTTCAAGTCTTGATACATCTTGGTAGCACTAGTGTGAATAGCATATCTTGATTTATGCGCTTCCTCCATGATCAGTTTCTTAGTGTCATCGTGATTCGGTAAACAAATTCTATCCTTAAATAACAATCGTCTGTTGACATGTTTTTCCCCCTCCCTTTCCCTTACCTTTCTATATCAGGATATAAAGACAAGCAAAAATGAGGCTCGGAGGGTGCTGAGGTGTGTGTGATCGTGATCGCCACCAAGATGCAGAATGCAAAGGAAATGCACCCGTACCTTGGAAAGGGAAAAGACACTCGCCCAAAGTGCAGCGCTGGCAGTTGTACACGGTCCAGAAAGAACCGCTCAATGGATGGCATGGCCGCTCGATAGGCCGCTCACAACGCTGGAAAGAGAAACGGGATGAAGACTGGTCTGGCTCCAAAATGGTACGCAGACGGCCGCACAAAGGATCTGAACGGTTCGTGGAGAACCGCTCTTCTCTGCAGACAGACGGAAGAAGACCGTTCAAAGCCGCCAGACTCCAAGTTGTAGGACTTGATCCTCCACCCCTTCCGGCCGGCCAGAGGGGATGGGCCTCGTGCTGTGCTGATGCTGACCTGTAAAACAACGTAGAGAACAAGAGAACAAAACCCAAATTAGACCCGGAAGGTGTAGCAACTATAAAATAAAATGGAAAACTAACATGATAACATGGAGTGGGGGATACCTGGGGTGGTTTTTAAAACCCCTATGGGCGTGAAAACAGTAGGACGGGTGTAAAATGAAGATGGCAAATGCAAAACGTGGATGAAAAGGTGATGAAAAAAAGCATGCAAAGGATGAAAAGACAACTAAATGCCTAAACCAAACACAAAGAAAGTGACTACGCCCTTGACCGGAGGCTCAAGCGGACGTAGAGAGCCTCCCTCGCTCCCTGACTATAGCTCGCTCAAGAATTTGGCAGAGCTTCAACGTCGATGTTGGATCTCTCCCTTTTCAAACTTGGACTAGGGGTGCTATTTATAGACCCCTGAAAGTCCAGCCCCGAAATTAGATTTTCTACTGAAAATTAGGGCGTGATAATAAAACAAAATCTGCAGATAATACTTCTATCTCCCACCAGGATCAAACGGCACCCGATTTGGTGGATAAACCATGGAGAAAATGGCGGAGGAAGGTGGAGGTTTAACCACGGATGGAGAGAGAAAAACCAAATATTCCACAGATCTCAGGCCTGTACGCGGTCGTTCGATAGGCCGCCCAGACTAATACGCGGTCCATTGCTAGTCCGCTTACCTCTGTCGCTGATAAATAAATAAAACAACAAATTATCCAATTATCCACCAAACTGGCCGGCTGACCCAGCGTTGGACTCTTTAGGATAAGACGGTCTAATGATAGACCACTCAATGAATGGCACGGTCCAATGCTAGGCTGTGTAAACCGTGTCGGTGATAAATCCAATAAAATAGGATAAATAGATAATTTTCTGAAAAACCCACCGGCTTAGGACTTTGGGAGCTGGACGGTCTAAAGACAGGCCGTTCAATGGGAGTAAACGGCTGAACTCAAACAGTGTAAAGGCTTGTCGGTGGAAATTCAGAAAATTAAATATATGTCCAATAAATCATTTCGAGCATCTAAACGGTTCAAAAGAGACCACCCAATGGTAAATGGCCAATCCTGCGACCGTGCTTTTAAAACAACTGAGGTCGACGTTAAAAAGGCTGGCGTTGACGCTAGTGCCAATGGGGTCAATATTAGTGCACTGCCCATGAAAACAACACGGTCGTGTAATGGTCCGTCCAACACACTGAACGGTCGAGTGACAGGCCGTGTGGGTGGAAATGCAGAAGAGCCAGAGATAAATCACCGTAAATTTCACACGGTTCCGAATATGACCGTTCAATACAAACACGGCCTAGCAATAGACCATGCAATTGCTGGGCGGTTGAAATTGATAAATTAGGGTAAATGAGCCTATTTAACCTAGAAACCAAGCGAGATCAAGGCCCTATAAGCCCAAATTCAAGAACAGACATAGCCAGGGAGGGAGATACCCATAGAATAAGCCCAAAGACGAGCCTGAAAATGGCCCAATGAAAAATGGACAACTCGAGGCATCAACAAATGGTGATAAGAGGAAAGACCCAAGTCATAGGTAAAAAACGGGTGTCAATATCGGCCATCGTGTGAGATAGAGAATTTCGGTCTTTGATCAATGTTATCCTTGATTTTCATCAATGTAGGATCATTCTCTTGCAATTTGACTATATCCTCAATTAATGTAGGTTGAGATCTTATATTGGCAATTATACATCCATCTTCTTCCCTATCAATATCAAGATTTAAGTGAGAAAAATCTTTGATAAGACAAGTTATACTTTCTCTGAGGCTTGCTAGTGTTGCCCTCGGTCTTCTGCTAAGAGCATCAGCTACAACATTCGCTTTTCCTAGATGATATTGAATAGTGAAGTCAAAGTCCTTGAGATACTCCAACCATCTACGTTGTCGCATGTTCAACTCCTTCTGGGTAAAGAGATATTTCAGACTTTTATGATATGAAAATATAGTGAATTTCTCCCCAAAAAGGTAATGTCGCCAAATCTTCAATGCGAATATAACCGCAGCTAATTCCAGATCATGCACAGGGTAATTTTCTTCATGACGTTTCAGCTGTCTTGATGAGTAATAAATCACCTTTTCATTTTGCATAAGGACGCATCCTAGGCCAATGCCAGACGCATCCGTATAGACTTCAAAACCACCACCTTCAACGGGCAATGTTAAAATATGGGATGTAGTAAGGTGATCTTTAAGAGTGTGAAAACACTCTTCGCAGTCCTTCGACCATATAAAAGGATTCTCCTTTCTTGTGAGTCGGGTCAAAGGAACAACGATCTTCGAGAAATCTTTAATAAATTTCCTGTAGCATCCAGCCAGACCCAGAAAACTTCTAACTTCTAATACGGTCATTGGCCAGCTCCATTTCTTAACAGCTTCTATCTTTGAAGGATCCACAGCGATTCCTTCCTTTGAGATAATATGGCCAAGGAAAGAAACCTCCTTAAGTCAGAACTCGCACTTACTAAGCTTTGTATAGAGTTTGTGCTCTCTCAGCGTTTGTAAGGCTATCCTTAAGTGATCTTCATGTTCTTCCTTAGTCTTGGAATAAATAAGAATGTCATCAATGAAGACGATAATAAACTGGTCAAGATAAGGCCTGAAGATATTATTCATAAGTTGCATAAAAGCTTCACCCGAATGGCATTACCACAAATTCATAGTGGCCATATCTGCTCCGAAAAGTAGTTTTGTAAATGCCTTCATCTTTAATCATGAGCTGATGGTAACCAGACCTGAGGTCTATTTTGGAAAAATATTCTGCTCTTGAAAGCTTATCAAAGAGTTCATCAATACGCGGCAATGGATACTTGTTCTTGATAGTAAGCTGATTCATTCGCTGGTAATCGATACACATCCTGAGAGATCCATCCTTTTTCTTGACAAAGAGTACTGGCGCACCCCAAGGGAATGTGCTAGGTCGAATGAAACCCTTGTCTAATAACTCCTGAAGTAACTTCTTTAAGTCCTTGAGTTCTGTGGGGGACATCCTATAGGGAGCTATTGAAACAGGTGCTGCTCTAGGAATTAGTTCAATAAAGAAGTTTACATCCCTTTCAGCTAGTAAACTAGGTAAATTCGATGGAAATACATGGGGGAACCCACTTCATGGGGTCATATCTTCTTTGACCCTTTTGACTCCTTAACTAGTGAACCTCCCGAGCTATCATATTTACTCCACTTCTTCCAAGGAGTTAACTATCCCACCCCTACCCCTCGGTCTAGTTGGCAAGCCGTACCTACGTCTAGGGGTAATGACGAGGGTAGTTTTGGATCTCCTAGCCATTCCCCACCCAAATCCCATAGGTCGCCAATACATGAGTGGTACATCTTAGGGTATCTAGGAGTCCTCCATTCTGTCAACCATCAAGTACATCTAGTGTATGCATGTCACATATTCGGGTGTCCTGGTCCACCATCGCCTGTGCGTAGGTCGGACTAACATTAGGTTGTTTAGGGTCTTTCTGAGTCTTTGTTTCGTCTGTCTGTCGTGTGTTTGTGCGTGCATCGAGTCCAGTCGGTTTGTATGCTCACGTTATTCGTCCCTTTCGAGTACGAGACTTATCGGATTTTGGGATCGGTTCTACTTCACATATCGGATCTAGTCACATAAGGGACCCGTGGTGATTCCTAGTGAGTCTTCGAGCCGCCTTCCCTCCTTTGAGAGTGACCCCACCCCGGAGTGTCCACCTCTAGCCTCATTCCCACGGCAGCGTGTGCATATCGAATCTATACGGGATGAGCAGGTGTCGATTACTTGGAGTGGAGCGTACTCCGCGCTTCATGGTACGATGACGGATCCGCCGAAGCTACTGGAGCAACCACATCCCTTACTCGACGGGGTCAAGTTCTTCCCACCCGGGGAGAGTTGATGGGAATCGACGCCGAGCATTGACATTTTTATTTTACATTTGTGTCCTTTTAGTTTATTTTTATATTCTTGGGAAAGTATATGTGCAATTGTAAGGCTTTGTAAGCTAATGTGTCACTCCCTTGGATTCTTTGGGTTTTTGTGTAAAAGTGTAGTAGGTCCAGCAAGGGGGGCCCCATCCCTTCCCTATTGATCCACCTAAGCCATGTGGGGCTGGTCAACCCTCCTAGGTGGCATCTAGAAGGTTTGAATGTCAAATTGACACATGGGGGACAAGTGGACCAAAAAGTCCAATTTGGTGGTTCTTGGTCAAGGGGGCGCCCCCTCCCTTATATAGTATTTAAATGGTGTTCCAAACCACATGGGTTAATTAGTTTTGACCTTCCTAGTTTACCCTCCCTAACCCTATATCTGAGGGTATTAAGAGTCTTTTTACATTTATTATAAATACTTGTATTTCCACATTTTGTTAGAATTAATCATATGAAATTTTAGAAATTGGTTGGAGCTCTCTTGAAGGGTGCGCCCCTTACCTCTCTCCCCCTGGTTCATCTTCTTCCTCCAGCCCTCTAGGGTGTGATACCCATTCTCCTTAGCCCCTCTAAGTTCACCTCTGCTGCCGCCGTTCGTGCCGCCATCGCGCTGCCACTGCCGCGACATCGAAGTTCTATCAAAATCAGGACAGAATCTCTCCTATGAAATTGTATCTCTGGTTCTTATTGTCTGATTGAGCCCTAATTTTGAGAGTTTGTTCTGTCCATCTCCCCTAACCTCCAGTTAAAATTTCGTGTCATTTGGAGTCCATTTGATAATTTCCCCATATTTTTGTTTATCCTCTCAGTAATCTGCCCTTTTACAGATCTACGGCACAGAGTTGCCTTGTTGCAATTTCCCAACTCACTTATAAAATTGTAGAAACTCCACAAAAATTACCTAGTGTTCCTCTCGTACACCCCCTTCCACCACAATTTTCCTTGAGTCAAACAAAATCATTTAGCCCTCGGTCAAAGGTCTGTTTCAGGCAGATCCATCTCTGCCATGTGTGTCTGTCAGTCCGGGTCAGAAAAAAAGGCAGTTTACGGTCATTTTTATTTTTAATCCGTTCTGTGGATGGAGCCACCAAAAATATATGTTGTAGATCTCTGAGTCCTCTATCCATCGGTACCTCTTGTACATCAATCCGACATCGGATCTGGTCGTAGGAATTCTTTTTGTGAAGGTGTGCAGAGCAGATCCGAATTCAGCCAGCACAACTCAGTCCGGGAGAAAATTTAGAAATAAATATCAAAGGTCAACTTCAGCGACCGCCCCTTCAGAGAGTCGATCAGGGGCTTCCCGCCATCGTCCCAGCCAAGCGGCGCCTCCATAAGATCTCAGGAAGGTGACGCTCCTTTGGAAACTGTTGTTTGCTGTCCAGCGAGTCAGCAACCGAGTTGGCGCAGCACCGAGTTGGAATAGTGCCGAGTCGGACCAGGAGGTCGAGTTCGTGCCGTACGCACCTCCAGATTGCTGCCCGTCAACCCAGGGTCGGTCCTCTCGGGCCCCACTTGTAGCCCTTTACCTCCCTGCGTGGAGTGGGCAATAAAATTCACGGTTGTAATTAACTTTTTACTGTTGTTACCGGGAGTTACCGTAACTGGCCGGGAACGTCTTCCCCATGTCCGGAGCATGGAGGTAAACTCGCTGCTCTCCTCGTAGGCATTGCTTTACTCGTATTACTTCGTATATGCCACTGCATGTGATAGGTTTCTAGCTTGTTATTCTATTATCACCGCTACGAGAGAGCGAGATTGAGTGTACCGTCTCGTGACTCGATCCGAGTTAACGCGCAAAGGCCGATACCCAAGACTCACGGCCGGTTTCTCAACCATGCCCGGTCCCACGTCTTCCCTCACATAGGGACGATCGCGAGCTAGAGTCCCAGGTCGCGTGTCCGTCCCGCATCAATTTGGTATCAGAGCCCAGTTGAGTCTCGGGTAGTCATTTGCAAAACAAAAAAAGAAGTGTCATTTACGTCTAGTCATCGTCTAAGTCGGTCTAAGGTTGCATCCGCATACCATTGTTCGGTATATAAAAAGGTGTTATCCGAACATTAGGCTACGCCTATTAGGGAGGCCGCACACTTGCGCGAGTGATCTTCGGATCGATTAACTCCGCCACGTACCGAGTCTTGGTTGTGTCTAGGTTGGTAGTCAAGTCGGCATTCCAACTTGCATTGTCGTTTAGGGTCATGTTTAGTCCATTGTCTAGTTGGTTTGTCTTGTCTCCACGTGTTTGCATGTCCATTCACTAGTGTCCCCGTGTCCCATGGACGACCAAGGGGCCGCATCTTCTGCATGGTGGCGATACTATCTAAAATGGAAGGACCACCCAAACCACCCCAAAAGGCCCGAAGCCCGAGACTTCTATGGCTCCGAAAACCCGAATGACTACTTAGAGTGGGAAGCCGTTATGGACGACTACTTTGAGTGTTACCTTATGTCCGGTCCAGCGCAAGTCAACTTAGCCAAAAGGTGACTTTTCTATGAAGCCGCCGAAACATGGAGGGACATCAAGTACTTCCGGGAAGATAGGATGCTACGGCCCATCGAGTCATGGCGGGATATGAAGAGAGCGCTTAGGAGGGTCTACCTTCCCTGTCCACCTACCTCCAACTACGGGGGTCATACCACTAGCCATCCCCACCAACTCACCCGCAATCAAGTGGGCCACACCTCCAACCAACCCTGCCCCTTCACCCCCATCCAAGCCCTCCAAAGCAACCCCAATCAAGTGGTTCACCCAATCACCTCCAACCAACCTCCCCTTGGCATCTCCGTCCAATCCCACCCCGTCACCTTCAACCAAGTGGAAGCCCCGCTTCTAGTCGAGTCTAGGTCCACACTCGAGCTGAGAGCCGAGGAGCAAGTCCACTCCGAGGTCCCCACTCCAACCCACTCCTTTGAGGAAATCGAAAAAATGTTTTGGGATTGGTTGGAAAAGACACGCGCTTCTTCACTACCCGTGAGTGCTCCATTACCACCCTCTACTTCTGAACTTTATTCGGAACCATCTTATTTGGAGCCACCAAAGCCCGAGCCACCCGTGTTTCTAACGGGTACGCTACGCATAGCCGAGCCGCTTCTTAGTTGGCTCAAGGATGGCTTGGTCCCACCTCCTTACCCATCTATGGATCCTACCCTACCTTTGGTGCCCGTCAACTCCTACCATACTAAATTCCGATCTAGTCACCATGTTAACACATTGGGTGACCTTATTCTTGGTTTAGGTTGGTAATGGAAGTTGACGCATTTATTGGCCCGAGGCTTCGACCGACCCACTAGTCGCAGCTTCACCCATCCGGCCTTAGGGTCCATTACCTCCGCGTACACCGTGGGTTGTGTCACCATGGAGATTCTTCTATTCCTCTCAATGCCGGCCGAGTCCGACTTCGTTCCCTTTTGCCCAAGGGAGGAATCCTATTTTCTAGACATGATCGTCGTCCCACCGATCACAATGTATGACGGTGATTATGAATTCTTAACTTGGGACCGAGTCATGGGGGAACCCACTTCATGGGGTCATATCTTCTTTGACCCTTTTGACCCCTTAACTAGTGAACCTCCCGAGCTATCATATTTACTCCACTTCTTCCAAGGAGTTCACTATCCCACCCCTACCCCTCATTCTAGTTGGCAAGCCGTACCTACGTCTAGGGGTAATGACGAGGGTAGTTTTGGATCTCCTAGCCATTCCCCACCCAAATCCCATAGGTTGCCAATACATGAGTGGTACATCTTAGGGTATCTAGGAGTCCTCCATTCCGTCAACCATCGAGTACATCTAGTGTATGCATGGCACATATTCGGGTGTCCTGGTCCACCATCGCCTGTGCGTAGGTCGGACTAATATTAGGTTGTTTAGGGTCTTTGTGAGTCTTTGTTTCGTCTGTCTGTCGTGTGTTTGTGCGTGCATCGAGTCAAGTCGGTTTGTATGCTCGCGTTGTTCATCCCTTTTGAGTACGAGACTTATCGGACTTTGGGATCGGTTCTACTTCACATATCGGATCTAGTCACATAAGGGACCCGCGGTGATTCCTAGTGAGTCTTCGAGCCACCTTCCCTCCTTTGAGAGTGACCCCACCCCGGAGTGTCCACCTCTAGCCTCATTCTCACGGCAGCGTGTGCATATCGAATCTATATGGGATGAGCAGGTGTCGATTACATGGAGTGGAGTGTACTCCAAGCTTCATGGTACGATGACGGATCCGCCGGAGCTACTCGACCAACCACATCCCTTACTCGACGGGGTCAAGTTCTTCCCACCCGGGGAGAGTTGATGGGAATCGACGCTGATCATTGATATTTTTATTTTGCATTTGTGTCCTTTTAGTTTGCTTTTATATCCTTGGGAAAGTATATGTGCAATTGTAAGGCTTTATAAGCCAATGTGTCACTCCCTTGGATTCTTTGAGTTTTTGTGCAAAAGTGTAGTAGGTCCAGCAAGGGGGCCCCCATCCCTTCCCTATTGGTCCACCTAAGCCATGTGGGGCTGGTCAACCCTCCTAGGTGGCATCTAGAAGGTTTGAATGTCAAATTGACACATGGGGGACAAGTGGACCAAAAGGTCCAATTTGGTGGTTCTTGGTCAAGGGGGCGCCCCCCTCCCTTATATAGTATTTAAATGGTGTTCCAAACCACATGGGTTAATTAGTTTTGACCTTCCTAGTTTACCCTCCCTAACCCTAGATCTGAGGGTATTAAGTGTCTTTTTACATTTATTATAAATACTTGTATTTTCACATTTTGTTAGAATTAATCATATGAAATTTCAGAAATTGGTTGGAGCTCTCTCGAAGGGTGTGCACCTTACCTCTCTCCCCCGGGTTCATCTTCTTCCTCCAGCCCTCTAGGGTGTGATACCCATTCTCCTTAGACCCTCTGAGTTCACCTCTGCTGTGGCCGCCGCCGTTCGTGCCGCCGTCGCGTCGCCACCGCCGTGACATAGAAGTTCTGTCAAAATCAGGACAGAACCTCTCCTCCGAAATTGTATCTCTGGTTCTTGTTGTCTGATTGAGCCCTAATTTTTGTTTCTCCTCCCACTTAGAAAATTTTAAAAAATCCACAAAAATTCCCTAGTATTCCTCACGTATACCCCCTTCCACCATAATTTTAGTTGAGTCAAACAAAATCATTTAGCCCTCGGTCAAAGGTCCGTTTCAGGTAGATCCATCTCTGCCCTGTGTGTCTGTCAATCCGGGTCAGAAACAAAAGGCAGATTACAGTCATTTTTATTTTTAATCCGTTCTGTGGATGGAGCCACCAAAATATATGTTGTAGATCTCTGAGTCCTCTATCCATCGATACCTCTTGTACATCAATCCGACATCGGATCTGGTCGTAGGAATTCTTTTCGTGAAGGTGTGCAGAGCAGATCCGAATTCAGCCAGCACAACTCAGTCCGGGAGAAAATTCAGAAATAAATATCAAAGGTCAACTTCAGCGACTGCCCCTTCAGAGAGTCGATCAGGGGCTTCCCGCCATCGTCCCAGCCAAGCGGCGCCTCCAGAAGATCTCAGGAAGGCGACGCTCCTTTGGAAACTGTTGTTTGCTGTCCAGCGAGTCAGCAACCGAGTTGGCGCAGCACCGAGTTGGAATAGTGCAGAGTTGGACCAGCAGGCCGAGTTCATGCCGTACGTACCTCCAGATTGCTACCCGTCAACCCAGGGTCGGTCCTCCCGGGCCCCACTTGTAGCCCTTTACCTCCCTGCGTGGAGTGGGTAATAAAATTCACGGTTGTAATTAACTTTTTACTGTTGTTACCAGGAGTTACCGTAACTGGCCAGGAACATCTTCCCCACGCCCTGAGCGTGGAGGTAAACTCGCTGCCCTCCTCGTAGGCATTGCTTTACTCGTATTACTTCGTATATGCCGATGCATGTGATAGGTTTCTAACTTGTTATTCTATTATCACCGCTGCGAGAGAGCGAGATTGAGTGTACCGTCCCGTGACTTGATCCGAGTTAACGCGGAAATGCCGATACCCAAGACTCACGGTCGGTTTCTCAACCGTGCCCGGTCCCGCGTCTTCCCTCGCATAGGGACGATCGCGAGCTAGAGTCCCAAGTCGTGTGTCCGTCCCGCATCAAATGGGGCCCGGTCTGGTCCTGGGAGGAGCGCCCGAAAGTACTTGTGCCCATGAGAGTTGATTGACCACGGTGTGGCCTTACACCGAAGTGCATGACTTGCTAGATTATTTATGACATTCCACACTTCGTTATTATACTTGTTTACTTGTTACTTGAAATTACATGTTATATTTGACTTGCATGAAATGGCCAAATTCTTTCATGATATTCTTTACATGTTCAATATTCAATACTTGAAATTATCTTGGAACCTTGTTATCATGTTATTACTTGAAATTCCGTATACAATTTCCTACTTGCTCTTCACGATCTTAAACATTTCCCGATTTACTTGGAAAAAATGTCCAAAATGATAAATACTTAAATATTGCCTGATTATAGAGATATAAAATCATACTGAGCTTTTTGCTCACCCTACGTTTTGGTAAATTATTGTAGGAAATGAAATTGAACAAGGGAACAGACAAGAGTGAAAGAGTATTTTTCTTTTCACTAGGATTTATGTAGGTCATTAGTGATTTTACAAGAATGATGTATTTTGGATTTGAAAGTTATAATTTACCTTTATGGCTTATGAATTAGCAATGTAAACTTCATTTTGATGGAATAAAAGTATCATTTTCTCATTCATTTCTGTCTTTAGAAATCAAATTGTACATGCTCTGATCGACACGTTTGTTCACGACTCGCTCACGCTCCCGATATTCCGCGCCGAGGCGTGACAGAGTGAGCTCTCTCACTCACAAATCGATCTGTCCCCTTCTTTTTATGTGTTCTATCGAACACCTCGAGGAACGACGGAGCTCGATTAAGCTCCACAGTCTGCTATACAATTCATAGTAAAAAAACGTCAGATATATTAACAAAATGTAAGAAGATAAATTGAAACATTACTTACCATTTTTTATTTATGAGCCGCGAAAGAGATGCACCCACTCGTATGCAAATTTGCGCCTGGTTTTGACGCCCTGTTTGTTTTGGCTTTTCGGGACTTTTCTATCCAGCTGGGATCGACAAATTTGTCACATGCTATCTCTCAATCCTCCTTCCTCATCCATAGAGGGCAGTGCTCCTTCCACAACTGTCGGTCTTCACTCCCACCAGCCTTATTTTTAGCGTGTGCTCGGGCCTCATGTACTTTCCTTCAGAAATTATCCTTCACAGTCTTCTCCCAGGCCCTCCGACATCTCGCTGCGTCATGTCCACACATAAATTGATAAGTCCGATGTAAATAAATTAAGTTTCACACTTAGTATACTGTTGGGAATTGAGTTTGGAAAATACTTGAATTAAATGATGTAATTACGTACTAAGAACATGTCCCATAAGTTGTCGCGGACTTCCATTGGAAATTCTTTGAAAGACGTTACTGGGCCGGGCACATGTGCCATTACTAGAGAGTTGGAATGATGGACAGCCTCGTGAGGTTCAAATTTCTTACTACAATTGTAAATATCAAAATATTCATATTAGACAGTTGAAGGCTAAATAATGAATGTAATAACCTTATAAATTTACCCGGAGATCCAACATGGGCGACGTCCATCGTGGGTCATGCCTCCCTCGTGACAACTGCCGGCATCGTCAACTGGCTGAGTGGTGAGGGTGTGCCCTGTACAAGTGGGAGGGGACAGTGAACTATAAGAATTAAATATCATAAGTAAAATGAATATTTTGCTGAAAATTAAAATATACATAATTGGAAAAATACTGGGATCTGTAAGAATTAAAAAACATAAGTAAAATGAATATATTGCAGAAAATTAAAATATACATACCTGCAGCGGGAGGCGGTTGGGGTGGCGTCTGTGAAACAACTGGGAGGGTATTGGGACCTGTAGGAATTAATAAGCATAACTAAAATGAATATTTTACTAAAAATTAAAACATACATACCTGTAGCGGGAGCTGGTGGGGATGGCGTCTGTAAAACAACATGTAGGGGGGCACTGGGACCTGTAAGAATTAATAAACATAGGTAAAATGATATAAATGATTCTATGGCCCATATTTGGGTTTTTTGGAAAGGATCATTGGATTTCTATGTGCTATGTCGGGATGAGCAACATATTTCTCTTATTCAAACAAACTCAAATATGCCTTCCTTCTACTATTCTTTTATGTATGCTAAGTGCTCAATAACCGAGAGACACAATCTGTGGGCAGCTTTAAAAAATGTGCATTCTCAAATCAATGGCCCCTAGCTTGTGGCGGGTGATTTTAACTGCATTTTGGATGTGAATGAAAAGTTAGGGGGTAATCCTCCAAATATGGTGTCCCGGACAGATTTTAAGGAATATGTGTCCAACTGTGATCTTTTTGATGCTAGTTTAAAGACTTGTTTAAAGACAATACACAAATTTTGTATCAGAACCAGCAAGTTGTATGAGAGAAAAATAAAGTCTGAACTCCAAAGGAGAGCAAGAATGGCAATACACAGAATTAAACTTGACAGTGGAGACTGGTGTGAGGATGAAGCAGTGATAAAAGACCAAGCTGTGAACTTCTTTAAACATCAATTCACTTCTTTTGAGCATCAAATTAAGCCTCAAGTCCTGGAGCACATCCCTTGCCTTATTTCAGCAGAGGAGAATAAAGCTCTTACTACTGTTCCTAATGAGGAGGAAATTAAAGAAGCTATCTATTCTCTGGCTCTCGATAGTGTCCCTGGGCCTGATGGATACACGGGGAAGTTTTTCACATCATGCTGGGATATAATCTTAGAAGATGTCATCAAAGTTGTGCAGGGTTTCTTCAGAGGATTGCCATTGCTGAAAGGTATCTATGATGCTCTGCAATTGTAGGTTCTCAGTATTATTCAATGGAGCCGGATACTATTGGTGGAAATAGCACCATTTGTGCATTCCCCCAAGAGTATTCCTTGGTCTCGTTTATATAAAAAAAAGACACTTTGCAACACGCATAGAAATTCTCTTAATTATTCTTAGAAAGCTCCCCCTGTCTATATGCATCTTTAGTTATGCATGCATTTCTAGACATACTATCATGAAGTAGAGCATGTGCAATCACCTGTCCTACATGCATGATTGTACAGAAATTCAGAAGCGATTATGCATGACATGTAGTGAAGTCCAATAAGAAATGAGACTCTAGACACAATAATGTGATATGAGATGAAATGTAGTACTGAGACAACCTCTTGATTCAGGGTACTAGGTGAAGGTTAATCCTCAACACATGATATGGACTTTCAGACAAACAGAATTTATCCTTCCATCTCATATCATTTGATATATCTCTGAAATCAAGATAACAAATGTATGATGTCAATCAAGTATTCACAAGACAAGGTCTGAATCTTTATTCAGAAGCAAGGAACAGTCAATCATAAAATCATTCTTAACCATATCAGGTCATTTATTTAGTTCAGTGAATTGAAACTAATAAGGCAATTCAGAGAAATTATTCAAACATGAATTTTCAGACAGACAAATCATGAGCCAATTTCAGTCAGATCAGTGGATTTATTCCAAGGCAGATAGACATGAATTCACAAATCATATCAGAAGCTTTATTCAAATCATATCAGAAGGTTTCTCTAACAGTATCATAGCCGAAGCTAGAGCACTCATTAGAGGGAGTTAAATATCTTCAAACTATCAATAGCCAGCCAGCCCTCATTGAATGTGATTCAAATATCCTTGTGCAGAATTTTACCAGAAGGATATTTTACTGAAAATCAAATATGGTTATGAATTACAGTAGGGCTTTCTAAAAAAAAATAAAATATTCTGCTCAAAATGAAAACATACATACCTGCAGCGGGGGGTGGTGGGGGTGGCATCTGCACATCCCGTGGGATGGTACTGGGACCTGTAAGAATTAATGAACATAAGAAAAATGAATATTTTGCTGAAAATTAAAACATACATACCTGTAGTGGGAGCTAGTGGGGATGGCATCGGGACAACAGGTGGTCGTGAGCCGACACTTGGACCTATAAGAACATTCTTTTAAGCTAGTAAATGATTATAACATTTATTTAGATAACTATTTTAATAGATATACATGTACCCGAAGAAGACGCCAAAGAGGAGAGAATAGAGCCCCTGTCATTGCCCTCTCTCCTCCCACTCCCAGTACGACCTCCTCGGACCATTTCTTTATTACTAACAAAACAATTAATACATGTTAATACTCAATTAGATAAGGCTAGACCAATGTTATTAAAAATTATGCAAAAATGAACAGTTATCTTACAAAATTATCAAAATGTGCCTCCCTCGACCATGCTGATGATATATCTAACTCATCATCATCTTCCTCATCCATACTAGCCTCATCAGATTCGAACTCTTCCTCTTCATCCGATTCCTCCTCCCCTCTAACATCAACATTTAGCTCCGTCGGATCGACTTCTTCCACTTCATCTCCGTTACGTAATGACAGTGGCTCATCAGATTCGTCCAGATTAATATGCGTGCGACCGACAACACCAACTTCGTCTGATTGAAAATATTCAGCACTGGCAACTTCTGAGGGGTTTTCACTCATATTTAACTCATAAGTGGGAAAGAGTTTTGATTTAACCCTGCAAACTGTCCACCAATCTTTATTCTTGGATGATGGGTAGCTTGAATAATACACTTGCTGGGCTTGTACGGCTAAAATGAACGGTTCATAGGTATTAAGTTTAGACCTATGTTTGACATCGACAATCCCATAAGTTGTGTCATGTCAGACAGAATTAGGATCAAATCAATGACACTTAAATATGTATACGTGATTGTCTCATCCTAAATACTGAAGTTCTAAGACTTCGTCAAGAAGACCGTAGTAGTCCAATTCCACTTCATTGTATAAACTTCCCTTAACAGATACGCCGCTGTTCATCGTGGACTTACTTCGTCCATAATCCCTCGTATGAAATCTGTATCCATTGACAATATATCTTGGATAGGCACGTACAACCGTCGAGGGGCCATAACTTATCTGTTGTACTCTTTCATCAGTAATGAGACCTTGTTCAACCCAATGTCTCAGCCATTTGGCAAAAAACTTCTCGCGTTCTTTTTCAATCTCCACGTCCTGGATATTTGGACATTTTTGTGCTAATTCTGAATCAAATTATCTGCAATATAAATACACTACTACTTTAAATGAACTACAGAACAATAATGAAAAACTTATGGACATCGTTGGAAATGTGAGTTAAGAACTTACTCAGTATAAGGTTCAATCTCGATAAAATTCAGAAGAATATATATCTCAGCGGCATACAACTCTCTATATTCGAGCATGCGTGTCGAGCAACGTCTGAACGCACGTCTAGGATGCTTAAATATAGAGAGCCGATCGGACGAATCATCAACTCCCCCATCATCATTACGTGGAGGTCGAGTACGCCGAGTTAGAATCTCTGGCTCAAAATACATGGAACAGAAGTTCGATATTTCTTCAAGAATATATGCCTCAGCAATCGACCCCTCCACCTTCGCCTTGTTGCGAACTTTCATTTTTAATTCATGCATGCACCTACAAGAACTAGTTAGATGGCACTGAAATGTACCAACCATGGACGACATATAACTTAACAAAAATTCTGACATACCTCTCAAATGGATACATCCATCGAAATTGTACTGGTCCTCCGACAATAGCCTCGTATCGCAAATGGACGACCAGGTGCTCTATCGAATCAGAGAATGCCGGAGGAAATATCTTCTCGAGCTTGCAAACGGTTGTGACCACATTTTCTTGGATAGTTTGTACATCCCTCAGTCTGAGTTCTGATGCACATAAAATCTTGAAAAATTGACTCAGCACGGTCAGTGCTCTCCATATAGGCTTTGGCAACAAATCACGAAATGCAATGGGCACTAACCTCTCCATGAACACATGACAGTCGTGACTCTTCATACCATATATTTTCCCCTCATTAACATTCACACAACGGGCTATGTTGGATGCATATCCATATGGGAATCTCAACTATTTCAACCACTGGCACACTTCCTTGATCTGTGTATCATTAACCACGTAAGTTGCTTTAGGCTGCACAGTTTTTCCATTTACGTTCTGTAATTCCAGTTCTGGATGTTTATAAAGCATCTTTAAGTCCATACGCGCTTTGGCATTGTACTTTGTTTTGCCTTTAACATTCATGATCATATTGAACACATTATCAAAAAAATTCTTCTCGGTATGCATGACATCCAGATTGTGTCCTACAAGAAGAGTTGACCAATAAGGTAATTCCCAGAATATACTTTTCTTGTTCCAGTTGTGATCCTTTCCAAAGCTAGAGAGTTGGCGTGTGCTACCAGAGAATTGTACTACATCTGGTAAATTTTGCAACCATGTCGCCATATGTCGACCTGACACCCTTTGCAAGTCTGCTTCATCCATTTCAACTGTATTTTTTTTAAATGAGTCTTTTTGCCTTCGAAAAGGATGGTCACTTGGTAGCAACCGCCGATGGCAATCAAACCAGCATGCTTTCCCACCATGTTTCAAAATAAATGATTTGGTATCTTCCATACAGTAAGGACATGCTAACCTCCCATGTGTGCTCCAACTAGATAGCATTCCACATGCAGGGAAGTCACTTATTGTCAACATCAATGCAGCCTTCATAATAAAATTTTACTTTCTACATGCATCATAAGTAACAACTCCATCAGTCCATAATAAATTGAGCTCATCAATCAACGGCCTGAGATATATGTCCAAATTTTTTCCAGGACTTTTTGGACCAGGAATTACAAAGGACAAAAACATATTTTCTCGCTTCATGCACATGTCTGGCGAAAGGTTGTACGGTGTCATGAACACTGGCCAACAAGAATAAGATGCCACTGAACCACCGAATGGATTAAAACCATCTGTGCATAAACCCAATCGAACATTATGTGGCTCCTTTGAGAAAGCAAGATGAGTACGACTAAAGTGCGTCCAAGCTTCATGATCGGCAGGATGACTGATTATATCATCGGCACGGCGTACTCTTTCGGTGTGCCATGTCATATGTCGAGCCATCTTTGAGGATATATACAGCCGCTGCAGCCTAGGCACAAGAGGGAAGTATCGCAATGCTTTGTAAGGTACATCTTTTTGCTTTGAATTACCCCCTCTCTTAGGTTTGAATCTATCATGGTGACAAATAGCACATGATATCTTATCTGTGTCGTCTTTGTAATATATCATACAGTGATTCGGGCATGCATCTATTTTCACATATCCAAGCCCTAGCTCATTGACCATCTTTTTAGCACAGTAATAAGTTTCTGGCAACTTCTCATCTCGAGGCAACATACTCTTGATCAAGAGGAGGAGACGGTCAAAACAAGTCTCACTGATGTGAAATTCAGATTTCAAATTCAACAATTGTGACACTGCAGACAACCGAGTGTGTTTTTCACAACCATCCCACAGCGGCTCATCAGCATCCCTAAGTAGTTGATAAAATCTTCTGGCAGTCTTATTCGACGCTTCTTTTATGTATACATGTTCCTCATCAACATTAAAACTAGGACCAGCAGCATCTACAACCATATCTACGTACCCACTTGTGCCTACAATATTGTCGGGGTCATACCTGAAGTATTCCTCACCATGACACGTCCAATTCATATAACTATCCACGAACCCTTTCATGTACAAATGATGTTGCACATCCCATGGTGAATGTCACCTCAAGTTTCTACAATTTGAACAAGGGCATCGAATGTGACCTTCACGGTCTGTAGCTGCATTGGGATTCCCCAATGTAAATTTAATGAAACTCTCAACTCCATACTTAAAGTCATCCGACACTACCCGGTCAACTATTCTACGATACATCCATGAACGATCTGTCATCATTTTGCCTGCACCCAATAAATGTTAATACACATCCTAACTTTGAAATCATTACTCCTAAAAATATTCATAACCATTTTCTCACATCGTTCGCCCTAGACCATTTACAGTTGGAAGGGGACTATTAATTAGATTATCACTTTTAACCCATCCATGAAGGTTTGATCGCACAATCACTTACTATATGTGTTGTACGATTTGCTAAAAATTTCGGTAACATCTCCCCACACTTCTCCGATATACCAAAAATATTTATTGATTTTGAAATTTTCTTAAACACTTACAAGTAAGTGGTTAAGAAAACACTCAAAATTAATAATGGTATATCAGAGAAGAGTGAGGAGACGCAACCAAATTTCTCAACAAACCATACAAACACATATAGTAAATGACTGCTTAAGTGCGATCAAACATTCATAGATTGTCCTAACGGGACAATTCAAGACTTTGAGGTAGATATATACATTCTCGTAAAAAAATGAGAACATACACATCAATCCCAAAGTCTTGAACGTGAAGGTTCATTGACACAATTTTAACACGCTCTCCTAAGGTGCGTGTAATGTTAGGTCGCACCCACGCACCTCAACTCACAGTTGTTGGTTTTAATGTGTCCCTTCTTTTGCAAGATGGGCTATGATGCCAACTATGATGAAAGTATGAGCCAAGTAATGAAGTCAATCAACCTATGAACATGTGAATCATGAACCTAGGCAACCAGCACAAGCTCTAGCATGGGCATGCTAACTCAATCAAAACTAAACTAAGCAAATAAAGAAAAACACACGCCGGGGCGTGGAATAAGGAATAAAGAAAAACACACCATATAGGTGGACCAAGCAAAAGTAAAGAGAAGATATGATGAGAGAGAAAGCTAATGACCAAACTAAGAAAAGATGTGATCGCCACTAAGGTAAAAACAAGCCAAAGACCTGATCAATACCTTAGAATAGGAGGATGATGCACCCGCCCACGGGAGAGAGAAAGCAACCAGGAAACTGTAGCTCCGTGAGATGTGACGATCGAAGACTGATGTGCCACAGCAAGTGTGACGGTCCCACGATAGACCGCTACAAGACTCTAACGCGCCTGTGAAAGACCGTCAGAGATTCTGTAGAATAGAAATTGGGAATCTTTTGATCTCGAAGCTTTCCAACCGGCCAGAGAGCTTGGGCCTCGTTCTATGGACTCTGTAAACTTGCAAAAGAGTGTAGAACACAAGAAAAATAACCCAGTTTAGCCCTTTGACAAAGTAGTATCAAGAAATCTAAGAAACTTAAGAACATGCAAAAGGAAAGGGAAATACCGGGGAAGTTGGGTTTTTAACCCCTCTGGGCGTTTCAAAAGGTGGGAGGATGTTTTGAATGAATGCAGTAAGTGCAGGAACGTGGGAGATGGAGAGGGACAATGCTATGAATGCTTGAAAGAGGGAAAAGACACTAAGAACACAACTTGACTGAACTAAACCCTTGGAAACGATACTCCTTGAACTTTGGAAGCAGATGGACATGGGAAGCAGTTCTCCTTGGTTGGTTCTAGCTCCAGGATGCGGCAGCACTTCGACGTAAACTCCAGATGTCTCCTCCTCAAGCCAAGAAGTCTAGGGTTCTATTTATAGACCCTCCAACTCTCCGGACGAATTAGGAGGATAATGACTAGAATTTTGACGAAAAATTGGATAAATCTTGAAGATAATACTCCCTAGAGTCCACAGAATCAAACGGAAGCTTCTTAGGATGAGTATCGAGAGAGAAATCCTCAAACCAAACTCTTAGTTCGATCACGGAATAGCAGAGCAAAGGCTAGGCTTGTCAAGACTCTATGTAGGATGTAACGGCCATTCGATAGATCGCCACACTCATGTAATGCTCCAGTCTTGGACCGTCACACAACCCTATCCACTAAAAGATAAGATCAATGGGAGAGGCTTTTGAATGTTGGACTCTTCAAGAAGGTAACGGTCATAGATAGATGCGTCACAACCAGTGTAACGACTGCACGATAAACTGTCACACCCAACGGATAGGCTAAAAGATAAGCTTGAAAGGAAGCCTTAAACTTAAGGACTCTGGAAGGATGTAATGCACCAGGGTAGATGCGTTAGAGGACTGTAACGCCCCTATAATGGACCGTTAGAGACAATGAAAGTTCAAAATGAAAATGAAGATTTGCTAAGCTTCGTCCAGCGGAATGAGACAAGGAACCATACTCAACCAAGGAGACACGACCCATGAAATAAACCTCAAATTGACAAAGAAGGCCCAATAAAGGGGAACAACTCGGAGCATCATATAAAATGAACAAGGAGATGACTCAACTTATTGGTCATAAAACGGGTGTCAACAATAGTGAATACCCCATGTATTTATATAACATAAAATTAAATAACAATGTAATTATCATTATGCATATAACAAGTTAAATAACATCCAATTGTTAAAAATTTTCAAATGAAGAACATCAAAGTGAAATAATCCACATTTTTTAGTCAGATCAACATCAAAGATAAATAAGGTAAAATAAACAAATGAAGCCACATCAGATAGAGGGTTTCAATTTCTTGGTGAGATACCTAGTGGGTGATAATCCTGGAGGTTGCATTTTGGCACATGCACCAGGGTCAGGAAATACTTTCATGCTCATTAGCTTTCTTCAGAGTTTTTTTGGCTAAATATCATTCTTCCTAAAGGAATTCTGCCAACGTGAAAGAGAGTTCCATCATTGGCAAGTAGAAGAACTTCTTATGTATGATTTCTACTCTGTTAAGGCTGACAATAGATCTCAGCAGCTTGATGTTCTTCAAAAATGGGAGGAGAACAGGAGTATTCTTTTCTTGGGCTATAAGTAGTTTTCTAGAATTGTATGCGATGTAAGAAACGAGATAGGGGCTGTATGTCAGGAGAGGTTACTAAAGGTCCCTAGCCTTCTCATTTTAGATGAAGGCCATACTCCCAGAAAAGAAGACACAAATATTCTTTCTACGCTAGAAAAGGTGCAAAGTCCCCGTAAGGTGGTCCTTTCAGGGACACTATTTCAGAATCATGTCAAAGAAGTTTTTAATATATATTGTATCTAGTGCGTCGTAAGTTTGAGAACATGGACTCCGCACGTACTTGTCATGATGAGACCATGTTCAAGAAAACTTACGACGCACTAGATTCAATATATATTAAAAACTTCTTTGACATGATTCTGAAATAGTGTCCCTGAAAGGACCACCTTACGGGGACTTTGCACCTTTTCTAGCGTAGAAAGAATATTTGTGTCTTCATTTGTGGGAGTATGGCCTTCATCTAAAATGAGAAGGCTAGGGACCTTTAGTAACATCTCCTGACATGCAGCCCCTATCTCGTCTCTTACATCGCACACAATTTTAGAAAATTGGTTATAGCCCAAGAAAAGAATACCCATGTTCTCCTCCCATTTTTAAGAACATCAAGTTGCTGAGATCTATTGTCAGCCTTAACAGAGTAGAAGTCATACAAAGGAAGTTCTTCTACTTGCCAATGTGTAGCTCCCTACCATCACGAGATGCCATGAGACTCATCACGAGATGCCATGAGATGAAAGTATCTTGAGTAGAGCATGTATATCAGGTGGCAGTAGGAGGCACCTGAAAGTTGATGCAGAGGTAGCTTTCTTTGATATAGTGGAAGAAACATTGCAAAACAAAGATCATTGTAAAAGGAGAATTTCTATCATAAAGGACCTTCGAGAGATGACCAGAGATGTCTTGCATTACTACAAAGGTGATTTCTTGGATGAGTTGCGAAGACACATTGATTTCACTGTGCTATTGTGTCTGAGTCCCAGATAAAAAAAACTTCTAGGAGAGTTCAGGAAATATGATAAGTTTAAGATAATTGATGTTGGTAGTGCAGTGTACCGGGCATCCATGTTTGAAAGATTGTGCTGATTATGCTTCTCGAGACCGGAGTGTCATGAAAGTGAAAGATCAAGAGATTGATAATCTTTTGGACTCCATAGACTTGAAAGATGTAGTGAAGACAAAATTCTTTTTGAACATTTTGTCAATGGCAGACTCTGTCGGAGAGAAAGTGATTGTATGATTTCTGGTGACACAAATACTGAGCAGAGGGAATTGGCAATGAAGCAATTCCTCCACTCACCTGATGCTAAGGTTCTATTTGGTTCAATTAAGGCATGTGGAGAGGGCATCTCTCTTATAAGAGTATCCTAGAAGTTTAGTATGTATTTATGGGAGGTTTTCATGTGTAGAAAAATCACCCAATGCCATTCAACCAAATCAAAGGCCTTATGACCCTCTTTGAAAACATGATTTTTCCAGAAAAATGGCATGCAATAGAGAAAAAACATGAAGAATAAAAATATTCAACCAAATCAAATGACATGCAATAAGGGCTGTTTTAATGTCAATATGGAAAAAACATCAAGAATAAAAATATCCTCTGCCAAAATGTGTCGACTCAAAGAGTCGACACTTTCGACTGGATTTTTTTGTTTCTTTGCTAGAAACAGAACTCTCGATGAAATATGTCAACTGTGAGAGTCAACTCTTTCACCCTATGTTCAGATTTTGTTCTTTGACAGAACACCCGTGAACCCTCGTCACAGGGTTTTGAGATGATTCCCAGAATACACCATAGTCCATATGAAGGATGCCGGATGGCATTGAATAATTCATAATATATTTCATAAACATGTAGACGCATAAGGAAAAAAAATAGCCCCATAATATGGTTCCAAAAATCAGGAATCGGAGTCCTAGCCTGGTTATCTGAGATCAGAGGAGGCCTCCTCCTCCCCCTCCCCCCCACCCTCCCTGAACCCCCCTTCCCCTCCCACCGGCGACCTCCCCCCTCCCTGAACCCACTCCCACCAACGACCTCCCCTCCCCCTCCCTGCCACCATTCGCCCTGCCACCGGTCACCCCTACCTGAACCCCTCCTCCCCCTCTAAGCTCCCCCTCCCTGCCACCGGTCGCCCCTCCCTGAACCTCTCCTCCCCTCCCACCGGCAACCTCCCCCTCCCCCTCCGAGCTCCCCCTCCCCCCCACCCTCCCTGAAACCCCCCTCCCCTCCCACCGGCGACCTCCTCCTCCCCCTCCGAGCTCCCCTCTCCCCCCCCCCACATACCCTTCCCGAACCCCTCCAATGATCCCAAAAAAAAGGGCACTTGTGCCGGCGAGGGAGGGGGAGGGGGAAGGGAAGGGGGATGGGAGGGCGAGGGGAGGCGGGATGGGACTTACCGAAGAGGCTGGCAGCGGTGGCAATGACAAGAGGCAGCGGTGACGACGAGAGGGAGGAGGCGACGACGCGGATGACGAGACAGAGGAGGACGGGGTGGCGGCGACGACGGAAGCCGGTGGAGACAGCGCAGACGGCGGCGGCGACGTCGAGAGGGAGGGGGGGGCGGCGGCTCTGACGGGGATGATGGAGGAGAAAGAGTAAGAGTGAGAGGGAGAGTGGGGGAAATGGGGAGAGTCTCGAAAGACTCGAATGTGGCGGGGGAGGGAAATTTTGAGATGGAACGTCAGACGGAAAAATATTCCGTCTTAAATTTCTGACTTCACAAATTGCGTCTGAATAACCGTGTGTAAATTTAGACGGATATTCAGACGGAATGATTCTGTCCCAAATATTTTAGGATCACCAGACGAAATATGTACGTCTGAATTTACAGATGGAACTATTGTCACGCCCCGAGCCTTTATTACAGCAGAAGACTCACTCGGGGAGCGCGAACAGCCGGCATGGTAAGCCTCTTGCAAGCAAGAATCAATCAGAGCGCAAGACAATCACACAAGTAAATGCAATTGCACAAGATTTAATCAAACTTCAACTTTATTTCATAATGCTCAATATTCAAGATACAATCACTAATTTGATTTCCATTCTACTAGACTCAAGAAATAGGAAAATTACATTGACTCAATCTAGACACTTTAACTTCCTAAGTCTTCACTCTCATCTTTATAACACTTTCACTCGCTTCCGGACCCGCTACTAGTATAGCCCGAATCCGAATCCGAACTATTTCCATCTCCTGAAAAAATATTGGAAAATAGGTCATGAGCACACTTGCCCAGTAGGTATCTTCGCATCAACATGAAGGCACTATTTAAGTAATTATCATTTTAGCTCTAAAGAAAAAATGTAAAATCATGCGAATGCGAATCAATCATGCGATCAAATCAATAGAAACAAGATAACCATGTAAGATAGAATGATCAAGAATGAGCTAGCAAGAATATAACAAGAACATGATATTGGCATTCCATGAACAAGAATATACCGAGAATGTACTAGCAAGCCACATATTCCTCACTTTAGCATCTTATGCTTAAGAGCAAGTGCTTCGTGAATTTCTATGGAATATCAAGCAAGAATGTCATGTTGTGCCGTGGATCTTCACTTATTTATAGAAATAGTACTCCCAGCGCAATGCGACGCCAGTAGCATCATACCCCATGGTTTATAAAATAGTATGTTTCCGGTAATCAGCCGAGGGGACTAGCATAGAGCCCTTGAACACAATCAGTGCTCGATCGCATCTTCAGTTATAAATTAAGCTACTTCCACGCAGTATAACAGTAAAGTATGGCCAAGAATATAGCACTTCCAATAATTCCATGATAACAATAAGTAATGAATGAATGCTTCAATTTTGAATATATGAGATCAAGAATGACACTTAAACTAAGTTATGCTTATAGAATAAATCGACAGCATAACGGTATTTTCCTTAACTTCCATTTCTTTTAGATCAATTTAAGCAATATGACAAGTTCTAGATCATCAAGGTTTGTCTAGAATCATCGGAATATCAACCCTTGGTCAAACCTTGGGTTAACATAAACAAGCTATGTAACGGTCATTTGCTGGCCGTTACATTATGTAACGCGCCAGTAATGGGCCGTTAAAGTGATCCGTGTCCAAAAAGATAAAAATAGACTCAGAGGAATGTGACGGTCTGGCATTGGGCCGTTACGTGAGCCTGACGGTCCAGTTCAAGGCCGTTACATTTCAAGAATCAAAAATCATGATAGAGTGTTCTAATTAATGGGCTTTCATTGGTACAACCAACTCGGCGTCCTAGTGGGAATCCCAGGCTCACGGAGAATTACGGAGGCCTTGAAACAATGATTTCCTAGTCCATTGGAAGGATTATCCAATAGAGAGGTCCTCATGTCCAAGATTGTGTTCCTATAGTGCAAAGTGTGAACTAATGACGACATACCGGAATATGTGCCATGTACTTATAGAATTGACTCTATTGACAAAGAGAGACATGAATAATCAAAGTGAAAATCGTGGTGAACTCCGTCAATACAACGTCTAAAAGTCATGCTTTATAATACAAGACTATAGAATTTTGGCATGAAATTAACATATCCTTAAAATATCATTAAGATATCAAAACATGCAATACCTATCATACACAATCAGATATCCTAAAAATCATATAATCAGGTTAAAACTTAAGTAACTATGCTTAATCAATAAATAATATTGGCAAGTTATTTTCTGTCTTACGGTTGACAGAACGTAGGATATAACGGTCTTAAGAGGGGGCGTCACAGTGAAAGTGACGGTCATGATCAAGCCGTTACTTGAATGTAACGCGTCTGTCCAAGCGCGTTAGAAACATCCGTGCAATTAAAATACTATAGAGTTTGTAACGGTCTGTAGTAGGGCCGTTACTTGAAAGTGACGGTCCTATGCTAGTGCGTTACAGTATCTGTTAACAGAAAACAATCATAAAAACTAAGAGATCAACTCACATCATGTCTTTTATCAAAAGATGATGAGTTTCTAGTCATGTTAACGAAGTAAGGCCATCTACATGCATAGGTAATCATGAATGGATGAATAGTCATGTTTTAATTTCTTAATTTGGCTAAGAGGTGCATGATGTGCATAGAACAAATACAACATGAAATCAATGCTCTATAATGCATGGAATTCAATCAAGCCAGAGGGCTTTTAGTCCTATCATGCTATTTTTGCCGTTCATGAGATAACCTACCTCTTACTTAGACTGTAGTTTCTGAATTTGGTTGAGAACCTTGCCCTAGATCCCTTCCTTCTCTTGTGACTTTTTCAGCAACTTCTTTAGGCTCTAACTCCACGCCCTCTTGACCTAAAGATGTGAAATTCGGAGGGGAGTTAGTCTAAAGTATTGTAAACAAATACCTCTAAAGAACTTACCTGAGATAATGACTCCTTACCTTGCTTCTTTACATCCAAAAAGTAAGGTCGCATAGTTCAGAACTATGCCCTATTTATAGAGTTTAGGCTAGGGTTTGAGGATTAGATCGAGTTTAGAGTCCTTATTTCATCAAATCCTAATCTCTAAGTGTCCTTAGAGTCTTTACAATCCTTCCCAAGTCGATCCATAGTGGATAGGAACATCAAGTTCTAATCTTTTCATGAGTCCCTTTACTTACGGAACTAACAGGAATGTAACGGTCGAGTGCCCATGCATTACATGGCTGTGGCGGTCTTACGATAGACCGTTACAGTCATCGTAGCTTAGAGTTTCAATTTATAAAAACTCTTTTGTTAATTATCTAAATAATTATCTTGTATTATTAGTATTTACCCTTAATATCCGTGGATAGGCTTAAATACCTTCTAGAATATGGGCCAAACCTAATGGTCTAGGTCCTAAACCCTTTTGGACTTCAATTAAGTGGGTTGGGTTAATTGATTAACATAATTTTGGCCTTATATTGATTATTTAGCCCAATTAATGCCAGAATATTATTTAAATAACTAGAAATTACTTTTATAAATTTTGGGGCTCTACACCCTCCCCCACTTAGAAGAATTTGGTCCCCAAATTCAATTCATGGATTGACGAGAGTGTACTTACAATTAAATAATTCCAAAAATCTTTTCTTCATAGCTGATTCGGTTTCCCATGTTGCTTCATAAGGCCACGCTTTCTTCCATTGAATCTTAACCATAGGAATGACCTTATTTTTGAGTTGACGCACTTCCCGATCCAGAATCTTTATTGGTGTTTGTTCATATGTCAAGTCCTTCTGAATCTCCAGATTGTCATAAGTGATAATATGGTCAGGATCGTATACATACTTCTTCAACATGGAGACGTGAAATATGCCATGAACTCCTGTTAATTGTGGAGGTAAAGCCAATCTATAAGCCACTTCACCGACCCTTTCGAGAATTTCAAATGGGCCAATGAACCTTGGAGTTAGCTTTCCTTTAATGCCAAATCTTCGAATACCACGACCCGGAGAAACCTTTAGATATACATGTTCTCCTACTTTAAATTCCAAGTCGCGCCTTCGATTGTCAGCATAAGATTTCTGCCTATCTTGTGCCATTTTCATCCTTTCTTGAATGAGCTTGATTTTCTCTGTAGAATCACTGATTAAGTCGGGGCCTAGAAATTGCCTTTCCCCTATTTCATTCAACATATTGGTGATCAACAACTTTTCCCATATAGAGCTTCAAAAGGTGCCATTTGTATGGTTGCTTGATAGCTGTTGTTATATGCAAATTCTACCAAAGGCAAGTGATCATGTCAACTTTCTCCAAAATCAATGACACAAGCCCTGAGCATATCTTCTACCACCTGATTTGTCCTTTCTGTTTGACCATCAGTTTGTGGATGGAAAGCGGTGCTAAAATTCAATCTAGTCCCAAGTGAATGTTGTAGGCTCTTCCAGAATTGTGATGTGAATCGGGGATCTATATCTGATACAATAGCGACAGGGACTCCATGTAACTTGACAGTTTCTTTTATGTATAGTGCTGCTAGAATATCTACAGACCATCGACTTTTTATTGGTATGAAATGTGTAGATTTAGTCAATCGGTCTATAATTACCCATATTCCATCGTGTCCACCTTTTGTCTTAGGTAGTCCCATAATGAAATCCATTCCTATGCTCTCCCATTTTCATTCTGGAATACTTAAGGGATGTAATTTACCTGCGGGTCTGAAATGTTCCGCCTTCACTTGTTGACATGTGAGACACCGAGATACGAAGTCAGCTACTTCCCTCTTCATATTGGGCCACTAAAAGTTTCTTTTGAGATCCTGATACATTTTTGTACCTCCTGGATGAATGGTATACTTTAATTTATGTGCTTCTTCTAAGATCAATTTCTTTGTATCTTCATGATCGGGTATACACATTCGGCCCTTGAACAGCATTCTTCCATCTTCGGATATAGAAAAATCCGGTCTTTGTTCAATATTGGCCTTAATTTCTAGTAAAATTGGGTCATCCTCTTGTAACTTGGCCAAATCCTCAATCAACGTTGGTTGAGCTCGGATATTTGCCATGAAATAATTATCTTCCTTAATGTCAACATCTAGATTCAATTGAGCAAATTGAGGAATAAGGTTAGTCATACTAATCAGGAGACTTGATAACATACCAATTGGTTTTCTGCTAAGTGCATCTGCTACAGCATTCGCCTTGCCAGGATGATATTGAATAGCGAAATCGAAGTCTTTAAGATATTCCAACCATCTCCTCTGCCTCATGTTAAGCTCTTTTTGAGAAAATAAATATTCAAACTCTTGTGGTCTGTGTAGATCGTGAACTTTTCTCCATAAAGATAATGACGCCAAATTTTCAAGGCGAAGATAACTGCTGCCAATTCTAAATCATGTACAGGATAATTTTCTTCGTGACGTTTCAATTGTCTTGATGAATAGCAAATCACCTTTCCATCTTGCATAAGGACACATCCTAAGCAAATTCCAGATGTATCTGTATATACTTCAAATCCAACACCCTCTATTGGTAGTGACAAAATAGGGGCTGTTGTAAGATGATTCTTAAGATTTTGAAAACTCTTTTCACAGTCCTTCGACCAGATAAAAGGATTTTCTTTTCTGGTAAGTCTAGTTAAAGTAACCGCGATCTTTGAAAAGTCCTTTATGAATCTTCTATAATAACCTGCTAGACTCAAAAAGCTTCTAACTTCAGACACAGTCGTTGGTCGACTCCAATCTCTGACAGCTTTTACCTTAGAAGGATCCACAATAATACCTTCTTTTGAAATAATGTGGCCTAGGAATGAGACTTCCTTGAGCCAAAATTCACACTTATTGAGTTTGGCATATAGCTTGTGTTCTCTAAGTGTTTGCAAGGCTATCCTTAGATGTTCTTCATGTTCTTCTCTAGTCTTGGAGTATATCAGGATATCATCGATGAAGACGACGATGAACTGATCTAAATATGGCTGG
This sequence comes from Amorphophallus konjac, assembly GCA_022559845.1. Lineage (NCBI taxonomy): Eukaryota > Viridiplantae > Streptophyta > Magnoliopsida > Alismatales > Araceae > Amorphophallus > Amorphophallus konjac. The sequence goes on from CM040127.1 coordinate 151,183,053, forward strand.
AAGACACTGTTCATAAGTTGCATGAATGCTACTGGGCCATTAGTTAACCCAAACGGCATTACCACGAATTCATAGTGGCCATAACGACTTCGAAAAGCCGATTTGTAAATGTCCTCTTCTTTGATTCTAAGCTGATGATAACCTGATCTGAGGTCAATCTTAGAAAAATATTCTGCTCCCGAAAGCTGATCGAAGAGCTCATCAATACGCGACAATGGGTATTTGTTCTTGATTGTAAGTTGATTCAATCGCTGGTAGTCAATGCATAACCTGAGAGAACCATCCTTCTTCTTGAAAAATAGAACCGGCGCACCCCAAGGGGATGTGCTAGGTCTGATAAAACCCTTGTCTAGAAGTTTATGTAATTACTTCTTTAGTTCCTTAAGTTCTGTGGGGGACATCCTGTAAGGGGCTATAGAAACAGGTGCCGCACCTGGAATGAGTTCAATGGTAAAGTTTACTTCCCTCTCGGGCGGTAACTAGGCAGTTCGGATGGGAACACGTCAGGGAATTCATTTGCAATAGGAATGTTTGCTAGGATAATTTCCTTAGATTCAGTGACAATGACTGAAGCAAGAAAAACTTCACATCCTTTCGAGATAAGTTTGCAGGCGTGAAGAGAAGATATAATGGTAGGATGCTTTTTGTATTTGATGCCAAGAAAAGAAAATCTTGGAAGATCGGGCTTTCGGAAAGATATAATTCTATTTCGGCAGTTGATATAAGCATCATGGTCTACAAGCCAATCTACCCCAAAAATGGCATCATAACCTTTCATATCAAGGCATACTAAGTTTGCGGGGAGATTGTGTCCTTCTACCACTACCTCACAATCAGGATAATAGTTGGTAAGCTTAGTTCCAGATCCTAAAGGTGTAGTAATAGCGAGATCTGAAGGTAGGGGAACTGATGCAGTTGGTAAGATTTTTGCAAAAGTGGTAGAGATAAAAGAATGAGAAGCACCAGTATCAAATAGCACGAATACAGGACGAGAATAGATTTGAAGAGTACATTCCATGAGCCCATCATTTTGATCCATGGGCGCTTCTTCTTCATCTATAACTGCATTGAGGCGAGCCTGCCTCCTACGTCCTCCATTATTTGGTTGGTCTTTCATAAGGGGGCAATCTGGCACACGATGCTCCCTACTTCGACAACGCAAACAAGCACCTAGGCGCTTCTAGCATTCTTCAGCCGAGTGGCCGAATTTCTCACAAAAGGTGCACGCCGAGGCGACTTCCTCCTTTTCTTCCTTCACCTTTTTACTACTCTTTTGAGAACTTCCACCGTTCCCGTTCCTTGATCTTTTCTTATTATCACGGCTTTTGTATGGTTCCGTGATGCTGAACTTCTCCTTCTTATAATGCCGATCAGAGTGCCGGCTAGATTCTTCTCCCTTTCCTTTCAACCTTTCGACCTTCTCTAAGGTCCTCTCGCATAAATATGCCCTTTGAACCATCTCCGCATAAGTGAGGATATTCTGTGTCCCCAGTTGTTGAATGAAACCGGGCCGTAACCCGTCCATAAATCGGTTTGCTTTTAATAAGTCTGTACTAATCAAATGTGGTGCATACGGTGCTAGCCTTGAAAACTGCAACTCATATTCTGCCACGGACATCATCCCTTGACGAAGGGAGGCAAACTCCATAGCCTTCCTTTCCTTTACATGCTCGGAGAAATATTTGGCACGGAATAAAGTGAGAAAAACATTCCATGTATGTGGCGCATCGGCTGGAGGTGCCGGAACCGATTTCCACCAAGTGCGAGCATCCTTGTTTAATTAGAACGTAGCTAGACAGACTTTCTCCTGATCAGTGCATTGAATAACATCAAATATCCTATTCATTTCGTCGATCCAATTTTCTACTTCGTCTGGATTGGAAGATCCATAGAAACGCGGAGGATTTAGACTCTGAAAATTACGATGAAGGTCTCCTGCCCTTGCCCCCACACCACCTTGTGCTATAGTTTGCAGTGCCTGGGTGAGGCCGGCAACAGTTTGTTGCATACCGTCCCAATCTACACGATGAGCCATTCAAAAAATAGGGTACCTGAGAGAAAATAACAACTTGTTATTTCTCATGAAATTGGAATGAACACAATAATTCTTAAAGCTAATTAGTTATCTTATCCTGAGTTCTACCCGATCCTCACATGGGTACGGAAATTTTCTTCCTTAGTTCATAGGTATGGGTCCTTAAACCTTGGACTTATCCTATGACATGACTCTTTTTCTTAAGTCCTGAGACTTAGGCTCTGATACCAACTTAACTGTCACGCCCCGAGCCTTTATTACAGCGGAAGACTCACTCGGGGAGCGCGAACAGCCGGCATGGTAAGCCTCTTGCAAGCAAGAATCAATCAGAGCGCAAGACAATCACACAAGTAAATGCAATTGCACAAGATTTAATCAAACTTCAACTTTATTTCATAATGCTCAATATTCAAGATACAATCACTAATTTGATTTCCATTCTACTAGACTCAAGAAATAGAAAAATTACATTGACTCAATCTAGACACTTTAACTTCCTAAGTCTTCACTCTCATCTTTATAACACTTTCACTCGCTTCCGGACCCGCTACTAGTATAGCCCGAATCCGAATCCGAACTATTTCCATCTCCTGAAAAAATATTGGAAAATAGGTCATGAGCACACTTGCCCAGTAGGTATCTTCGCATCAACATGAAGGCACTATTTAAGTAATTATCATTTTAGCTCTAAAGAAATAAGGTAAAATCATGCGAATGTGAATCAATCATGCGATCAAATCAATAGAAACAAGATAACCATGTAAGATAGAATGATCAAGAATGAGCTAGCAAGAATATAACAAGAACATGATATTGGCATTCCATGAACAAGAATACACCGAGAATGTACTAGCAAGCCACATATTCCTCACTTTAGCATCTTATGCTTAAGAGCAAGTGCTTCGTGAATTTCTGTGGAATATCAAGCAAGAATGTCATGTTGTGCCGTGGATCTTCACTTATTTATAGAAATAGTACTCCCAGCGCAATGCGACGCCAGTAGCATCATACCCCATGGTTTATAAAATAGTATGTTTCCGGTAATCAGCCGAGGGGACTAGCATAGAGCCCTTGAACACAATCAGTGCTCGATCGCATCTTCAGTTATAAATTAAGCTACTTCCACGCAGTATAACAGTAAAGTATGGCCAAGAATATAGCACTTCCAATAATTCCATGATAACAATAAGCAATGAATGAATGCTTCAATTTTGAATATATGAGATCAAGAATGACATTTAAACTAAGTTATGCTTATGGAATAAATCGACAGCATAACGGTATTTTCCTTAACTTCCATTTCTTTTAGATCAATTTAAGCAATATGACAAGTTCTAGATCATCAAGGTTTCACTACCAAAAAAAGCGGGATTTCAGACGGATATTTCAGATGGATATTTTTCCGTCGTAAAATCCGTCTGTATTTGTGACGGATTAGTTTCCGTTACAAATTTCATTGTTATTAACGACATACTATATTCCCTCTGAAGATCCGTCTATAATTATAGACAGAATATATTCCGTCTTTATATCCGTCGTGATTTGAGACGGATATTCAGACGGAAATAATCCGTCTGAAATCCGTTACAAATATTCTTTACCTCCATCGAAACTTTCCCCCCTTCCCCCACGACGGAGCTTTCCCCCCTTCTTCCCCCCTTCCCCCGCGATCTCCGTCTCACTCCCACTCTCCCTCTCACTCTCTTTCCACTATCTCCTTGCCAAGGAGAGACTGCCGGTGCCGTACTCACTGTCGCGGCCAAAGCCGCCCTCGCCGTCGCGGCCAAAGCCACCCTCGCCATCGTCGTCAAAGCCTTCCTCATCGTCGTCATCCCCGCAGAGCCCCCCTCACCGTTGCCGTTGAAGCCGTCCTCGTCGTTGCCATCGAAGCCGTCCTCATTGTCGCCGCCAGTGTCGCGTTGTCGCCATCCTCCAAGCCATCCTCTCTGGTCTGGTAAGCCCCCTCCCTCACCCTCTCTCTGTAAAACTCTCCCTACCTGACGCGCCTCCACCATCGCCATTGTTGCATTTGTTGTTACTTTTTTTTTAAAGCTTGGGGATCATCAGGGAGGGCGGGGGTTCAAGCCGATCCGGGAGGGGGAGGTTGGTCTGGCAGGGAGAGGGGTTCTAGCAGCGGTTTTCGGGAAGGAGGGTCAAGAGCGGAGGGGGCCGGGGGGTGCTCTGGCAGAGGGCGGTTCAGGCGCGCAGTGGGATCCGGCAGGGAGTCCAGGGTGGGGGCTGTGGGTTAGGAGGGTGGGGGGGTTCCGATGGGGGGTCTGGAGGAGGGTTTCGGTGGGTGAGGGGCTGCTCTGGGAGTGGGGATTTCAGGGAGGGGGTCTCCGGTGGGGGGTCCGGGGTGGGGGCTACTGGCTGGGAGGGTGCGAAGTTCCAGTGGGGGGGAGTCTAGGGGAGGAGGGTTCGATTGCGGTAGGTCCGAGGGGGGGCTGCTCTAGGAGTGGGGTGGTTCAGAGAGGGGGGATCCAACAGAGGGTCTGGGGTAGGGGCTCATCTCTGGGAGGGTGGGGGGTCCGGGGGAGGAGAGTTCAGGCGGATCTAGGGGGGCTACTCTGGGAGTGGGGGGTTAAGGGAGAGGTGCTACAAGGGGTCCGGGGTGGGGACTGCTGGTTGGGAGGGTGTGGGGCCGCGAGCTCACCCGAATATTGCTAGAGGGAGAAAGGGGGTAGGGAGGGGTTGGGATGACTTTTGGTCGAAGGGTGGGGGTGGGGGTGCAATATCACCGGAGCCACTCCGGCGTGTGGTGGGGGTCAGTGGGAAGAGACTGGGGAGGGGGGCTCCAATAAGATGGCATTGGCAGCCATCATGAGGGGGATCAATATGAATGCAGGGCTTAAGCAGAGCCCAAGTGGCAGCTGACAGCTTGCTATGTAAGAGAAGGTGAGTGGTTGACTCAATCTAAGCATTTGGACAGCATAAGTTTTTAGAACACAATGATATTCCACTCTGCTGGACTCTTCTATCAGTGGGTAAAATTCCATGGATGAGCTTCCATAGGAATAGAGAAACTTTGGGGGGAATGTAGGTAGACCAAATGAGAGAGTATGGAAAGGATTGATCAGTAACAGTTAAGTGCTTCCTCCATGAGCTGATAGTAAAATCTCTTGCTGCACCTCTGACCAGTCTTCTTAAGAAGGACAGTTATAGTTGGAGCCCATCTTCTCATCAAGCCTTCTTACAGCTTAAAGAGGCTATGTCAACTGCCCCAGTTCTTGACTTGCCTGATTTTTCAGAAACTTTTGTAGTCGAGTGTGATGCTAGTGGAACTGGCATGGGAGCAGTTCTCATGCAAAAAGGTCGTCCTGCCATTCTTGAGGCCATAGATGCTCCACTGAGGCTGAAAGTGATCCCATTTGAACCTTGTCTTATGATGATAAGAAGATATAGAGAAATGGAATGACCACACATCTTAAGTAGTACATATATACAAAGATGTGGATAAATGCAAAGAAATCAGAATTCTCTATAGCAATAGGTAAATACCCAAAAAATTCATTTTGTGATTTAAAACTTTGTGGATTTTTATTGCATGTAAATATATTTTTAAATCTGATTTTAATAGAAATTTGATGTTAATTTGACTAAAAAATGTAGATTGTTTAGCTTCGATGTTCTTCATTTGAAAAATTTTGTAATTTGGGTGTTATTTAATTTGATATGTCCATAATGATAATTGCGTTGTTATTTAATTTTATGTTATATAAATGCATGGGGTATTCCCTGTGAGCTGAGGTGCGTGGGTGCGACCTAACATTACACGCACCTCAGGAGAGCGCGTTAAAACCGTGTCAATGTGCCTTCCCGTTCAAGACTTTGGGTTTGATGTGTATGTTCTCATTTGTTTATGAGAATATATATATCTACCTCAAAGTCTTGAATTGTCCCGTTTGGACAGTCTGTGAATGTTTGATCGCACTTAGGCAGTCATTTACTATATGTGTTTGTATGGTTTGTTGAGAATTTCGGTTGTGTCTCCTCACTCTTCTCTGATATACCATTATTGATTTTGAGTGTTTTCTTAACCACTTACTTGTAAGTGTTTAAGAAAATTTCAAAATCAATAAATATATTTGGTATATCGGAGAAGTGTGGGGAGATGATGCCGAAATTTTTAGCAAATCGTGCAGCACATATAGTAAGTGATTGTGCGATCAAACCTTCATGGATGGGTTAAAAAGTGATAATCTAATCAATATTCCTCTTCCAACTGCAAATGGTCTATGATGAACGATGTGAGGAAAGGGTCGGGTGTAATATTATGAGTAATGATTTGAAAGTTAGGATGTGTATTGTCATTTATTGGGTGCAGGCAAAATGTCGACAGATCGTTCATGGATGTATCGTAGAATAGTTGACCGGGTGGTGTCAGATGACTTTAAGCTTGGGGTTGAGAGTTTCATTCAATTTGCATTGGGGAATCCAAATGCAGCAATAGATCGCGACGGTCACATTCGATGCCCTTGTTCAAGTTGTAGAAACTTGAGGTGGTGTTCAACATGGGATGTGCAACATCATTTGTACACGAAAGGGTTCGTGGATGGTTATACGAATTGGACGTGTCATGGTGAGCAATTCTTGAGGTATGAGCCCGACAATATTGCAGGCACAAGTGGGTACGTGGATATGGTTGTAGATGCTGCTGGTCCTAGTTTTAATATTCACGATGAAGCGCCGAATAAGACAGCCGGAAGATTTTATGAACTACTTAGGGATGCTGATGAGCCGCTGTGGGATGGTTGTGAAAATCACACTCGATTGTCTGCAGTGTCACAGTTGTTGAACTTGAAATCTGAATTTCACATCAGTGAGACTTGTTTTGACCGTCTCCTCCTCTTGATCAAGAGTATGTTGCCTCGAGACGAGAAGTTGCCAGAAACTTTTTACCGTGCAAAAAAGATGGTCAATGACTTAGGACTTGGATATGTGAAAATAGATGCATGTCCGAATCATTGTATGTTATATTACAAAGATGATGCAGATAAGATATCATGTTCCATTTGTGGCCATGACAGATTCAAACCTAAGGGGGGGGTCAATTCAAAGGCAAAAGATGTACCTTACAAGGCGTTGCGATACTTCCCTCTTGTGCCTAGGCTGCAGCGACTGTATATGTCCTCAAAGACGGCTCGGCATATGACATGGCACACCGAAAGAGTACGTCGTGCCGATGATATAATCAGTCATCCTGCCGATGGTGAAGCTTGGACTCACTTTAGTCGTACTCATCTTGCCTTTTCAAGGGAGTCACGTAATGTTCGATTGGGTTTATGCACAGATGGCTTTAATCCATTCGGTGGTTCAGTGGCAGCTTATTCTTGTTGGCCAGTGTTCATGACACCGTACAACCTTCCGCCGCACATGTGCATGAAGCGAGAAAATCTGTTTTTGTCCCTAGTAATTCCTGGTCCAAAAAGTCCCGAAAAAATTTGGACATATATCTCAGGCCGTTGATTGATGAGCTCAAATTTGTATGGACTGATGGAGTTGTTACTTATGATGCATATAGGAAGAAAAATTTTATTATGAAGGCTGCACTGATGTGGACAATAAGTGACTTCCCTGCATATGGAATGCTATCTGGTTGGAGCACACATGGGAGGCTAGCATGTCCTTACTGTATGGAAGATACCAAATCATTTGTATTGAAACATGGGGGGAAAAGCTGCTGGTTTGATTGCCATCGGCGGTTGCTACCAAGTGACCATCCTTTTCGAAGGCAAAAAGACTCGTTTAAAAAAAATACTGTTGAAATGGATGAAGCTGACTTGCAACGGGTGTCGGGTCTACATATGGCGTCACGGGTGCACAATTTACCAGATGTAGTTCAATTGTCTGGTAGCACACGGCAACTCCCTAATTTTGGAAAGGATCACAACTGGGTCAAGAAAAGTATTTTTTGGGAATTACCTTATTGGTCAACTCTTCTTGTACGACACAATCTGGATGTCATGCATACCGAGAAGAATTTTTTTGATAATGTGTTCAATACGATCATGAATGTTAAAGGGAAAACAAAGGACAACGCCAAAGCACGTATGGATTTAAAGATGCTTTGTAGACGTCCAGAACTGGAACTACAAAGTGTCAATGGCAAAACTGTGCAGCCTAAAGCAACTTATGTGCTTCATGATACACAGATCAAGGAAGTATGCCAGTGGTTGAAACAACTGAGATTCCCAGATGGATATGCATCCAACATAGCCCGTTGTGTGAATGTTAATGAGGGGAAAATATATGGTATGAAAAGTCACGACTGTCATGTGTTCATGGAGAGGCTACTGCCCATTGCATTTCGTGATTTGTTGCCAAAGCAGATATGGGGAGCACTAGCTGAGATGAGTCAATTTTTCAAGATTTTATGTGCATCTGAACTCAGACTTCGGGATGTACAAACTATCGAACAAGAAGTTGTCACAACCATTTGCAAGCTAGAGAAGATATTTCCTCCGGCATTCTTTGATTCGATGGAGCACCTGGTCGTTCATTTGTCATATGAGGCTATCGTCGGAGGTCCAGTACAATTTCGATGGATGTATCCATTTGAGAGGTATGTGACAATTTTTGTTAACTTATAAGTCGTCCATAGCCGCTACATATTGTTGCCATCTGACTTGTTGTTGTAGGTGCATGCATGAATTAAAAATGAAAGTTCGCAACAAGGCACAGGTGGAGGGTTCGATTGCTGAGGCATACATTCTTGAAGAAATTTCGAACTTCTGTTCTATGTACTTTGAGCCAGAGATTCAAACTCGTCGTACTCGACCTCCACGTAATGATGATGGGGGAGTGGATGAATCGTCCGATCGGCTCTCCATATTTAAACATCCTGGACGTGCGTTCGGACGTTGCTTGACTCGCACGCTCGAAGATAGAGAGTTGCACGCCGCTGAGATATATATTCTTTTGAATTGCCTCGAGATTGAACCTTATGTTGAGTAAGATCTTAATTCACATTTCCAGCAACTCCATAAGTCTATACATCCTCAAAGTCTATACAACATTGACTTCACAAAGTCTATACATTGGCTTCCTCAAAGTCTATACATTGGCTTCCTCAAAGTCTATACATCCTCAAAGTCTATACATTGGCTTCCTCAAAGTCTATACATTCACTTCCTCAATGTCTATACATTGGCTTCCTCAATGTCTATACATTCACTTTCTCAAAGTCTATACATTGGCTTCCTCAAAGTCTATACAACATTGACTTCACAAAGTCTATACATTGGCTTCCTCAAAGTCTATACATCCTCAAAGTCTATACATTGGCTTCCTCAAAGTCTATACATTGGCTTCCTCAAAGTCTATACATCCTCAAAGTCTATACATTGGCTTCCTCAAAGTCTATACATTGACTTCCTCAAAGTCTATACATTCACTTCCTCAAAGTCTATACATTGGCTTCCTCAAAGTCTATACATTGGCTTCACAAAGTCTATACATTGGCTTCCTCAAAGTCTATACAACATTGACTTCACAAAGTCTATACATTGGCTTCCTCAAAGTCTATACATCCTCAAAGTCTATACATTGGCTTCCTCAATGTCTATACATTCACTTCCTCAAAGTCTATACATTGGCTTCCTCAAAGTCTATACAACATTGACTTCACAAAGTCTATACATTGGCTTCCTCAAAGTCTATACATCCTCAAAGTCTATACATCGGCTTCCTCAAAGTCTATACATCGGCTTCCTCAAAGTCTATACATTGGCTTCCTCAAAGTCTATACATTGACTTCCTCAAAGTCTATACATTGGCTTTCTCAAAGTCTATACAACATTGACTTCACAAAGTCTATACATTGGCTTTATCAAATTTTTTTAATCATTTTTTTTACGGGGTGCTACATTTATATTGCAGACAATTTGATTCAGAATTAGCTGAAAAATATCCAAATATCCAGGATGTGGAGATTGAAAAAGAACGCGAGAAGTTTTTTTCCAAATGGCTAAGAAACCGAGTTAGTGTGAACTCTGAATATATATGTTTGTATTTACGTATGTTGAGGTAATTGTTATTATTTTAACTACTCTAATTTGAATATAGGTTGAACAAGGTCTCATTACTGATCAAAGAGTACAACAGATAAGTTATGGCCCCTCGAACCAGACACGTGCCTATCCGGGATATATTGTGAATGGATACAAATTTCATACAAGGGATTATGGGCGAAATAAGTCTACGATGAACAGCGGCGTATGTGTGAAGGGAAGTTTATACAATGAAATAGAATTGGACTACTATGGTATTCTTGAAGAAGTCTTAGAACTTCAGTATTTTGGACAAGACAATCATGTATACATATTTAAGTGTCAATGGTTTGATCCTAATTCTGTTCTACATGACACAAATTATGGGATTGTCAATGTCAAGCATAGGTTTAAACTTAAGACCTATGAACCGTTCATTTTAGCCGCACAAGCCCAGCAAGTGTACTATTCAAGCTATCCATCATCCAAGAATAGAGATTGATGGGTAGTTTGCAGGGTTAATTCAAAACTCTTTCCCACTTATGAGTTAACTATGAGTGGAGATGTCTCAGAGGTTGCTCGTGCTGAATATTATCAATCAGACGAAGTTGGCGTTGTCGGTTCCTCTAGGTTTAATATGGACGAATCTGATGAGCCACTGTCATTACGTACGCGAGATGGCGTGGAAGAAGTCGATCCGACGGAGCTAAATGTTGATGTTAGAGGGGAGGAAGAATCAGATGAAGACGAAGATTTTGAATCTCATGAGACTACTATGGATGACGAAGATGATGAAGTTGAGCTAGATATATCAACATGAGGGAGGCATGTTTTGATAATTTAGTAAGAAGATTCTTACTTTTAAGCATAATTTTAAATAACATTTGTCTAGCCTTATATAATTATGGATTAATATGTATTAATTATTTTGTTATTCATAAGGAAATGGTGCGAGGAGGTCGTACTAGGGGTGGGAGGAGATCTAGCAGTGAGAGGGGCACTACTACCTCCTCGCTACCATCTTCTTCAGACACAGGTATATTTGATCAATAAGTTAGCTATATAAATATTTTAATTATTTACAAACTTAAAAGAATTTATTTATAGATGCAAGTGTCGGCTCACCACCACTTGTACATACGCCACCACCTCCCGCTACAGGTATGTATATTTTAATTTAAATTCTTGAAAATTTGTTCTACTTATGAAAATAAGTTCTTGCAGGTCTCAGTGGCCTCCCACCTATTGTACATACGCCACTCCCACCACCTCCCGCTGCAGGTATGTATATTTTAATTATATATTCGCAATATTTGTATCACTCCACATGACAATAAATTCTTACAGGTCTCAGTGGCAAAAAGACTCGAGGATCATGTATGTATATTTTAATTTAAATTCTTTAATATTTGTTCTACTTATGACAATAAATTCTTGCAGGTCTCAGTGGCCTCCCACCTGTTGTGCATAGGCCACCCCTACCATCTCCCGCTGCAGGTATGTATATTTTAATTATATGTTCGCATTATATGTATCACTCCACATGACAATAAATTCTTGCAGGTCTCAGTGGCCTCCCACCTGTTGTGCATACGCCACCCCCACCACCTTCCGCTGCAGGTATGTATATTTTAATTATATGTTCGCAGTATATGTATCACTCCACATGACAATAAATTCTTGCAGGTCTTAGTGGCCTCCCACCTGTTGTGCATACGCCACCCCCACCACCTCCCGCTGCAGTATGTATATTTTAATTATATGTTCACAGTATATGTATCACTCCACATGACAATAAATTCTTGCAGGTCTCAGTGGCCTCCCACCTGTTGTGCATACGCCACCCCCACCACCTCCTGCTGCAGGTATGTATATTTTAATTATATGTTCGCAGTATATGTATCACTCCACATGACAATAAATTCTTGCAGGCCTCAGTGCCCTCCCACCTGTTGTGCATACGCCACCCCCACCACCTCCCGCTGCAGGTATGTATATTTTAATTATATGTTCGCATTATATGTATCACTCCACATGACAATAAATTCTTGCAGGTCTCAGTGCCCTCCCACCTGTTGTGCATACGCCACCCCCACCACCTCCTGCTGCAGGTATGTATATTTTAATTATATGTTCGTAGTAAATGTATCACTCCACATGATAATAAATTCTTGCAGGTCTCAGTGGCCTCCCACCTGTTGTGCATACGCCACCCCCACCACCTCCCGCTGCAGGTATGTATATTTTAATTATATGTTCGCATTATATGTATCACTCCACATGACAATAAATTCTTGCAGGTCTCAGTGCCCTCCCACCACCTCCCACTTGTACAGGGCCCACCCCCACCAGTCAGCCCCTTGACGATGTCGACAGTTGTCACGAGGGAGGCACGACCCATGATAGACGTCGCCCGTGTTGGGTATCCGGGTAAATCTATAAGGTTATATTACATTAATTAGCCCTCAACTGTCTAATATGAATATTTTGACATTTGTAATTGCAGTATGAAATTTGAACCCCACAGCGCTGTCCATCATTCCACCGAACTCATGTTGGCACATGTGCCCGGGGCAGCTTCCACTTTCAGAGATTTTCCGATGTCCGTCCGCGATTCATTGTACAACATGTTCTTAGTAAGTAATTACGTCATTTAATTCAAGTATTTCCCAAAGTCAATTTACAACTTTATACTAAGTGTGAAAAGTAATCGATTTACAGCGGTCTTTTCAATTCACATGTGGACATGACGCGGCGAGATGTCGTCGTGCCTGGGAGTCTACTATGCTCTCAAGTTACAAGAGGAAAATACATGAGGCCCGAGCACACGCTAAAAAATTGAGTGGGGGGAGTGAAGACTGACAATTGTGGAAGGCGCATCGCCCTCTATGGATGAGGCAGGAGGATTGGGAGATATCTTGTGACCATTTTGCCGACCCCAAGTGGATAGAAAAGTCCGAAAAAGCCAAAGCAAACAGGGCGTCAAAACCAGGTTCAAATTTGCATACGAGTGGGTCCATCTCTTATGCGGCTCATAAACAAAAATTGGTAAGTAATATACCAATTTATCTTCTTACAATTTATCCCAATATTTGACTTTTTTTTACTATGAATTGTATAACAGGCTGTGGAGCTTAATCGACCTCCGTCGTTCCTCGAGGTGTTCGACAAAACACACAAAAAGAAGGGGACTAATGATTTTGTGAGTGACACAGCTAAGTCAGCAGCGGTAAGTTTATCTACATATGTAATGTACCGTTCATTTAAATCGGCATGTAATTCATATGAAATTGACTAGTTATTTTATTCAATTTGTAGGAAACATATAGCAAAGCAGTGACAGAGAAGTACGGGGAGGGAGACACGCAGCAGCCGGAGTTCGATCCGGTGGAGTGGGTGGCAGCAGCTGGCGTACCGAAGAAAGGCCGACTATATGGTTTTGGGGAGAGCCTAGACGCAAGCGCGGTGACATCAGCGTGTGTGAGTTCTAGCTATACTTCTTCCAGTGGCAGTGCCTTCACTATACCTTCCGTTGCCCCCAGCGCTTCTGCCAACGACATGATGGACATGGTCCGATCGCAGATTTCTGATATGCAGCGGCAGCAGCAGCATTTCCAGCAAGAGATCTCTAGCCAAGTGTCAGTATTCTTGCAGGCAATTAGTGGCCTCCTCTCCCAGAGCGAAATGGTCCCTCAGAAATCAACCACCACCACAGCACAGCCCGCACAGGTGAGTGTTTACTATATTTTTATTTTGATGGAATTACTCAATTATGTTCATTATTAATTTTAAAACTCATTTACTTCAGAAGAATTGAGAAAATCTGGGGGCCGGGGGTCTAAAATTGGAAATACCGGTTGGACGACCATGCCGATCATTCCAACACGACCGGGGAGATGAAAGCGACTTGTCAGAACTGACGGAATCCAAATCGGATGCCCGGTTTGAGCTCGGCGCTCAAAGTTCAGTTTTAAAATACACTTAGTTTAAATGAACTACCAGGTCGGGTCCGGGGGTCTAAAATTGGAAATACCGGTCGGACGGGCGTGCCGATCATTCCAACACTACCGGGGAGATGAAAGTGACTTGTCAGAACTGACGGAATCCAAATCGGATGTCCGGTTTGAGCTTGGCGCTCAAAGTTCAGTTTTAAAATACACTTAGTTTAAATGAACTGCCAGGTCAGGTCCGGGGGTCTAAAATTGGAAATACCGGTCGGACGGCCGTGCCGATCATTCCAACGCGACCGGGGAGATGAAAGTGACTTGTCAGAACTGGCGGAATCCAAATCGGATGTCCGGTTTGAGCTCGGCGCTCAAAGTTCAGTTTTAAAATACACTTAGTTTAAATGAACTGCCAGGTCGGGTCCGGGGGTCTAAAATTGGAAATACCGGTCGGACGGCCGTGCCGATCATTCCAACGCGACCGGGGAGATGAAAGTGACTTGTCAGAACTGGCGGAATCCAAATCGGATGCCCGGTTTGAGCTCGGCGCTCAAAGTTCAGTTTTAAAATACACTTAGTTTAAATGAACTACCAGGTCGGGTCTGGGGGTCTAAAATTGGAAATACCGATCGGACGGCCGTGCCGATCATTCCAACGCGACCGGGGAGATGAAAGTGACTTGTCAGAACTGACGGAATCCAAATCGGATGTCCGATTTTGCTCAAAGTTCAGTTTTAAAATACACTTAGTTTAAATGAACTACCAGGTTGGGTCCGGGGGTCTAAAATTGGAAATACCGATCGGACGGCCGTGCCGATCATTCCAACACGACCGGGGAGATGAAAGTGACTTGTCAGAACTGACGGAATCCAAATCGGATGTCCGGTTTGAGCTCGGCGCTCAAAGTTCAGTTTTAAAGTACACTTAGCTTAAATGAACTGCCAGGTCAGGTCCGGGGGTCAAAAACTTGAAATACAAGTCGGACGGCCGTGCCGATCATTCCAACGCGGCCGGGGAGATGAAAGTGACTTGTCAGAACTGACGGAATCCAAATCGGATGCCCGGTTTGAGCTCGGCGCTTAAAGTTCAGTTTTAAAATACACTTAGTTTAAATGAACTACCAGGTCGGGTCCGGGGGTCTAAAATTGGAAATACCGGTCGGACGGCCATGCCGATCATTCCAACACAACCGGGGAGATGAAAGTGACTTGTCAGAACTGACGGAATCCAAATCGGATGTCCGGTTTGAGCTCGGTGCTCAAAGTTCAGTTTTAAAATACACTTAGTTTAAATGAACTATCAGGTCGGGTCCGGGGGTCTAAAATTGGAAATACCGGTCGGACAGCCGTGCCGATCATTCCAACGCGACCGGGGAGATGAAAGTGACTTGTCAGAACTGACGGAATCCAAATCGGATGCCCGGTTTGAGCTCGGTGCTCAAAGTTCAGTTTTAAAATACACTTAGTTTAAATGAACTACCAGGTCGGGTCCGGGGGTCTAAAATTGGAAATACCGGTCGGATGGCCGTGCCGATCATTCCAACACTACCGGGGAGATGAAAGTGACTTGTCAGAACTGACGGAATCCAAATCGGATGTCCGGTTTGAGCTCGGCGCTCAAAGTTCAATTTTAAAATACACTTAGTTTAAATGAACTATCAGGTCGGGTCCGGGGGTCTAAAATTGGAAATACCGGTCGGACGGCCGTGCCGATCATTCCAACGCGACCGGGGAGATGAAAGTGACTTGTCAGAACTGACGGAATCCAAATCGGATGCCCGGTTTGAGCTCGGCGCTCAAAGTTCAGTTTTAAAATACACTTAGTTTAAATGAACTACCAGGTCGGGTTCGGGGGTCTAAAATTGGAAATACCGGTCGGACGGCCGTGCCGATCATTCCAACACGACCGGGGAGATGAAAGTGACTTGTCAAAACTGACGGAATCCAAATCGGATGTCCGGTTTGAGCTCGGCGCTCAAAGTTCAGTTTTAAAATACACTTAGTTTAAATGAACTGCCAGGTCGGTCCGGGGGTCTAAAATTGGAAATACCGGTCGGACGGCCGTGCCGATCATTCCAACACGACCGGGGAGATGAAAGTGACTTGTCAGAACTGACGGAATCCAAATCGGATGTCCGGTTTGAGCTCGGCGCTCAAAGTTCAGTTTTAAAATACACTTAGTTTAAATGAACTATCAGGTCAAGTCTGGGGGTCAAAAACTTGAAATACAAGTCGGACGGCCGTGCCGATCATTCCAACGCGACCGGGGAGATGAAAGTGACTTGTCAGAACTGACGGAATCCAAATCGGATGCCCGGTTTGAGCTCGGCGCTCAAAGTTCAGTTTTAAAATACACTTAGTTTAAATGAACTATCAGGTCGGGTCTGGGGGTCTAAATATTGTTTCAAGCTAGTAGTTGATCTATAAAATCTGCAGTTATCAATTTGATATGTTTGATTTATATTTATGCTCATTTCTTCGCACTAATTTTTTTATCTATAAATGAATGTTATTATTTTTTTAATGTAGCGGGATCCTTCTGCGGGCAGCGACAGAGGAGATGAGCAGGGCAGTGACGATATGGATGATGAGGATATTGACGATGTACCAGATATTTCTTGATGTTTAATGATATTTGTTTTATGTTATTCAGACGGATCAGCAGGGTTAATGTGTTTTTTTTTGTATTTATTTGATCAGCATGGTGTTGAATTTTTTTATTGGTGGTGTTTATTTATTTGAACATCTATGTTGATGTTGAGTTTTTTTCGGTGGTATTTATTTATTTGGGTATGTTGATGTTGAGTTTTTTTTGTGGTTATCAGTAGGTTCCTAATAATTTTTTTAACAGGTTTATTAGATAAATAAACGCAATATTTTAAAAAAATATATTT
Source organism: Amorphophallus konjac (assembly GCA_022559845.1). Classification (NCBI taxonomy): domain Eukaryota; kingdom Viridiplantae; phylum Streptophyta; class Magnoliopsida; order Alismatales; family Araceae; genus Amorphophallus; species Amorphophallus konjac. The sequence continues at coordinate 151,199,913 of CM040127.1, forward strand.
TTGATTTCAGACGGATTTTCACTCCGTCGCTATTTCCGTTTGGAATAGCGACGGTAATTTCAGACGGAAATTAATATCCGTCGTGATTTCCGTTTCAAACACCGACGGATTTAGGACGAATTTGCATATGGAACCGTCGTCGGTAGTTACGACGAAAAAGTAATCCGTCGTAATATCCGGCAGATATAGCGACGGATTTCAGACAAGCTTTCAGACGGATTACTGACGGTATTTACAACGGATTATAAATCCGTCTTAAAAACCGTATGAAATACAGACGGATAATTTCAGACGGACAGTTACATACGGAAATTTTATCGTATGAGATTTAGACGGAATTTGTGACCGAAATTTATTCTGTCTTAATTTCAGACGGAATTTCAGACAGATAAATTAACTGTCACAAATTTGTGACTACGAATTTCAGACGGTCGATTCCCATCTTAAATCCGTCGGAATTCCGTTACAAATATGGTTTGCGACGGATTTTCAGACGGATTTGAGACGGATAATGTCCATCTGAAATCCCGCTTTTTCTGGTAGTGTTTGTCTAGAATCATTGGAATATCAACCCTTGGTCAAACCTTGGGTTAACATAAACAAGCTATGTAACGGTCATTTGCTGGCCGTTACATTATGTAACACGCCAGTAATGGGCCGTTAAAGTGATCCGAGTCCAAAAAGATAAAAATAGACTTAGAGGAATGTGATGGTCTGGCACTGGGCCGTTACGTGAGCCTGACGGTCCAGTTCAAGGCCGTTACATTTCAAGAATCAAAAACCACGATAGAATGTTCTAATTAATAGGCTTTCATTGGTACAACCAACTCGGCGTCCTAGTGGGAATCCCAGACTCGTGGAGAATTACGGAGGCCTTGAAACAATGATTTCCTAGTCCATTGGAAGGATTATCCAATAGAGAGGTCCTCATGTCCAAGATTGTGTTCCTATAGTGCAAAGTGTGAACTAATGACGACATACCGGAATATGTGCCATGTACTTATAGAATTGACTCTATTGACAAAGAGAGACATGAATAATTAAAGTGAAAATCGTGGTGAACTCCGTCAATACAGCGTCTAAAAGTCATGCTTTATAATACAAGACTATAGAATTTTGGCATGAAATTAACATATCCTTAAAATATCATTAAGATATCAAAACATGCAATACCTATCATGCACAATCAGATATCCTAAAAATCATATAATCAGGTTAAAACTTAAGTAACAATGCTTAATCAATAAATAATATTGGCAAGTTATTTTCTATCTTAGGGTTGACAGAACGCAGGATATAACGGTCTTAAGAGGGGGCGTCACAGTGAAAGTGACGGTCATGATCAAGCCGTTACTTGAATGTAACGCGTCTGTCCAAGCGTGTTAGAAACATCCGTGCAATTCAAATACTGCAGAGTTTGTAACGGTCTGTAGTAGGGCCGTTACTTGAAAGTGACGGTCCTATGCTAGTGCGTTACAGTATCTGTTAACAGAAAATAATCATAAAAACTAAGAGATCAACTCACATCATGTCTTTTATCAAAACATGATGAGTTTCTAGTCATGTTAACAAAGTAAGGCCATCTACATGCATAGGTAATCATGAATAGATGAATAGTCATGTTTTAATTTCTTAATTTGGCTAAGAGGTGCATGATGTGCATAGAACAAATATAACATGAAATCAATGCTCTATAATGCATGGAATTCAATCAAACCAGAGGGCTTTTAGTCCTATCATGCTATTTTTGCCGTTCATGAGATAACCTACCTCTTACTTAGACTGTAGTTTCTGAATTTGGTTGAGAACCTTGCCCTAGATCCCTTCCTTCTCTTGTGACTTTTTCAGCAACTTCTTTAGGCTCTAACTCCACGCCCTCTTGACCTAAAGATGTGAAATTTGGAGGGGAGTTAGTCTAAAGTATTGTAAACAAATACCTCTAAAGAACTTACCTGAGATAATGACTCCTTACCTTGCTTCTTTACGTCCAAAAAGTAAGGGTCACATAGTTCAGAACTATGCCCTATTTATAGAGTTTAGGCTAGGGTTTGAGGATTAGATCGAGTTTAGAGTCCTTATTTCATCAAATCCTAATCTCTAAGAGTCCTTAGAGTCTTTACAATCCTTCCCAAGTCGATCCATAGTGGATAGGAACATCAAGTTTTAATCTTTTCATGAGTCCCTTTACTTACGGAACTAACAGGAATGTAACGGTCGAGTGCCCATGCATTACATGGCTGTGGCGGTCTTACGATAGACTGTTACAGTCATCGTAGCTTAGGGTTTCAATTTATAAAAACTCTTTTGTTAATTATCTAAATAATAATCTTATATTATTCGTATTTATCCTTAATATCCATGGATAGGCTTAAATACCTTCTAGAATATGGGCCAAACCTAATGGTCTAGGTCCTAAACCCTTTTGGACTTCAATTAAGTGGGTTGGGTTAATTGATTAACACAATTTTGGCCTTATATTGATTATTTAGCCCAATTAATGCCAGCATATTATTTAAATAACTAGAAATTACTTTTATAAATTTTGGGGCTCTACACCTACGACGGAAATTAATCCGTCTAACATTTCTGTGTGAAATACCGCTTTTTCTTGTAGTGATAGGAATAGTTTTATTCTACAGTTGACGTACTTCTCGTTCAATAATATTGATTGGACTTTGCTCGTATGTCAAATCATTTTTAATTTCCAAGTTGTCGTAAGTAATGACATGGAATGGATCAGGTACATACTTCTTGAGCATTGAGATGTAAAATACATCATGGACTTTAGATAGTTGAGGGGGTAAAGCAATTCAATATGCGACTTCACCAACCCTTTCGAGAATATCAAAGGGGCCAATGAATCTTGGAGTGAGCTTTCCCTTAATACCAAACCTTCGAATACCTCGACCCGGAGAGATTTTAAGAAACACATGGTCCCCTACTTAAAATTCCAGGTCACGTCTTCGATTATCAGCATATGACTTCTGTCTGTCTTGGGCCATACGAAGTCTTTCCCGAATAAGCTTTATCTTCTTGGTAGTATCCCTAATGATGTCGGGACCGAGAAATTATCTTTCTCCTACTTCATTCCAACAAATAGGCGAACGACAGCTTCTGCCATATAAAGATTCAAACGATGCCATTTGTATGCTAGCTTGGTAGCTATTATTGTATGCAAATTCCACTAAAGGCAAGTGGTCGTGCCAACTTCCTCCAAAGTCTATAGCATATGCCCTGAGTATATCTTCCACCACTTGATTTGTTCTTTCAGTTTGACCATCGGTTTATGGATGGAATGCAGTGCTAAAATTGAGTCAGGTCCCTAAAGAATGTTGTAGACCCTTCCAGAATTATGATGTAAATCGAGGATCTCGGTTAAATATGATGGTGACTGGGACACCATGTAGTTTGACAATCTCCTTCATGTATAGTGCTGCTAGTACATCCACAGACCATCGACTTTTGATTGGTAGAAAATGTGCAGATTTAGTCAATCGGTCTATGATTACCCATATACCATCATGTCCTCCTTTTGTCCTAGGTAAACCCATGATGAAATCCATCCCTATACTTTCCCATTTCCATTTGGGAATATTCAAGGGTTGTAATTTCCCAGCATGTCTTAAATGTTCTGCTTTTACCTACTGACACGTGAGACAACGGGATACAAACTCCGCTACTTCTCTTTTCATATTGGGCCACTCTTCAAGTCATGATACATCTTGGTAGCACTAGGGTGAATAGCATACCTTGATTTATGCGCTTCCTCCATGATCAGTTTCTTAGTGTCATCGTGATTCGGCACACAAATTCTATCCTTAAATAACAATCGTCCTTCGTGTGAGATAGAGAATTCCGGTCTTTGATCAATGTTATCCTTGATTTTCAGCAATGTAGGATCATTCTCTTGCAATTTGACTATATCCTAAATTAATGTAGGTTGAGATCTTATATTAGCAATTATACATTCCTCTTCTTCCCGGTCAATATCAAGATTTAAGTGAGAATAATCTTTGATAAGACCAGTTATACCTTCTCTGAGGCTTGCTAGTGTTGCCCTCGGTCTTCTGCTAAGAGCATCAGCTATAGCATTTGCTTTCCCTGGATGATATTGAATAGTGAAGTCAAAGTCCTTGAGATACTCCAACCATCTGCGTTGTCGCATGTTCAACTCCTTCTGGGTAAAGAGATATTTCAGACTTTTATGATTTGAAAATATAGTGAATTTCTCCCCATAAAGGTAATATCGCCAAATATTCAATGCGAATATAACCGCAGCTAATTCCAGATCATGCACAGGATAATTTTCTTCATGACGTTTCAGCTGTCTTGATGAGTAACAAATCACCTTTCCATTTTGCATAAGGACGCATCCTAGGCCAATGTCAGACGCATCCGTATAGACTTCAAAACCACCACCTTCAACGGGCAATGTTAAAATAGGGGTTGTAGTAAGGTGATCTTTAAGAGTTTTAAAACACTCTTCGCAGTCCTTTGACCATACAAAAGGATTCTTCTTTCTTGTGAGTCGGGTCAAAGGAACGACGATCTTCAAGAAATCTTTAATAAATCGCATATAGTATCCAGGCAGACCCATAAAACTTCTTACTTCTGATGCGATCGTTGGCCGGCTCCATTTCTTAACAGCTTCTATCTTAGAAGGATCCACAACGATTCCTTCCTTTGAGATAATATGGCCAAGGAAAGAAACCTCCTTAAGCCAGAACTCGCACTTACTAAGCTTTGCATAGAGTTTGTGCTCTCTCAGCGTTTGTAAGGCTATCCTTAAGTGCTCTTCATGTTCTTCCTTAGTCTAGGAATAAATAAGAATGTCATCAATGAAGATGATAATAAACTGGTCAAGATAGGGCTTGAAGATATTATTCATAAGTTGCATAAAAGCTTCCGGGGCATTGGTTAACCAGAATGGCAATTCATAGTGGCCATATCTGCTCCGAAAAATAGTTTTGTAAATGTCTTCATCTTTAATCCTGAGTTGATGGTAACCAGACCTGAGGTCTATTTTGGAAAAATATTCTGCTCCTGAAAGCTGATCAAAGAGTTCATCAATACGCGGCAACGGATACTTGTTCTTGATAGTAAGCTGATTCAGTCGTCGGTAATAGATACACAGCCTGAGAGATCTATACTTCTTCTTGACAAAGAGTACTGGCGCACCCCAAGGAGATGTGCTAGGTCGAATGAAACCCTTATCTAATAACTCCTGAAGCTGCTTCTTTAAGTCCTTGAGTTCTGTGGGGGACATCCTGTAGGGAGCTATTGAAACAGGTGTTGCTCCAAGAATGAGTTCAATAAAGAAGTTTACTTCCCTTTCAGGTGGTAAACCAGGTAAATTCAATGGAAATACATGGGGAAATTTATTGACAATAGGAATATTATCTAAGATGATTCCCTTGGACTCGATGAGGATTACGGAAGCAAGAAAAGCTACACATCCTTGCGAAATTAGTTTGCAAGTGTGTAGAGATGAAATTATGGTAGGATGCTTCTTATATTTGATACTAAGGAAGGAAAACCTTGGAAGATCAGGTTTTCGAAAAGAGATAATTCAGTTGCGGCAATTGATGTAGGCGTCGTGGTCTACTAGCCAATCCACACCTAGAATAGCATCGTAGCCCTCCATGTCAAGGCATACAAGATTTACAGGAAGATTGTGACCTTCTACCACTACTTCACTACCAGGATAGTAGTTTGTAAGATTGGTTCTGGGACCTAAAGGTGTAGTAATAGCAAGGTCCGAAGGTAAAGGAACTGATGAAATAGGTAAAGTTTCCGTGAAAGAAGTAGATATAAAGGAATGAGAAGCACCAATATCAAATAGTACGAATGCAAAATGGGAATAGATTTGGATAGTACCTTCCATTAGCCCATCATTCGGGGGCGCTTCTTCCTCTTCCAGAATAGCATTTAAACGAGCCTGACGCTTACGTCCATTCCCGGAAGATAGCTCCTTCATAAGCGGGCAATCCGACATGCGGTGCTCCCGGCTGCCACAACGTAAATAAGCACCGAGGCGCTTCTAGCACTCTTCGGCTGAGTGGTCAAACTTCTCGCAGAAAGTACAAGCCGTGGCGACTTGCTTATCTTCTTCCTTAACTTTGTTATTTTTGTGGTTACCACTACCACTCCCATTTCGGGATCTTTTCTTACTATCATGATATTTGTAGGGTTCTGTGATACTGAACTTCTCTCTCTTTTTATGCCGATCTGACCTTCGGCTCGGTTCCTCACCCTTACCTTTTAATTTCTCGACCTTCTCTAAGGTCCTCTTGCATAGATGTGCATGTTGGACCATCTCCGCATAAGTACGTATATTTTGGGTCCCTAGTTGTTGAATATAACCGGGCCTCAAACCGTCCATAAATCGATTAGCCTTTAATAAGTCAGTGCTAATCAAGTGAGGAGCATAAGGTGCTAGCCTGGAGAACTGAAGTTCATATTCTGCCACTAACATCATGCCCTGGCATAATGAGGCAAATTCCATAGCCTTCCTTTCCTTAATGTGCTCAGAAAAGAACTTGGCTCGGAAGAGCGTAAGAAAACCTTCTCATGTATGAGGTGCATCAGCTGGTGGTGCAGGCACAGACTTCCACCATGTACGGGCATCTTTATTCAATTGAAAAGTTACCAAACGAACCTTCTCTTGATCCACACACTACATCACTTCAAAGATGCAGTTCATCTCGTCTATCCAATTTTTGGCTTCGTCGGGGTTAGAGGAACCCAAAAATCGAGGAGGATTTAAGCTCCAAAAATTGCGATGTAAATCTCCCGCTCTTGCTCCTGCGCCAGCATGCGCCATGGTTTGTAATGCTTGAGTAAGACCCACAACGGTCTCTTGCATACCGTTCCAGTCCACGCGATGAGCCATTATGATGAAAATAAGGTACATGAGAAGAGTAATGAATTTGTTAATTCTAAGGGAATGAGTGAGGTTAATCCTTACAGAAAAAAATTCTAATTTCTATCTCATCTTGGGTTCTACCCAAATCTTCTCATAGGTTAGAAATTTCTTTCCTAGTTTCATAGGTATGGGTCCTTAAGCCTTGGACTTAGCCTATGACATGACTTTTCACTAGGACTTCTAGTCCTAGTGCTCTGATACCACTTTGACTGTCACATCCCGAGATTATGCAGCGGAAACAATCGGGAATGTGAACAACCGGCTAGTATGTCTCGGGCAAGCAATCTAATCAGAGCGCAAGAACAATCACACAAAGTAATTGCGCAATTATTTAATCAAACCTTCATCTTCATTCATATAATCAAAGTTCCAATACATGAATACTTAATTCTCCCTAGACTCAATAAAAATAAAACTACGTATATGGACTCAATCTAGACATATTTGACATTCTAAGTCTTCTCTCGAATCCATAGACTTTTCAATCACTCTCGGACCCGCTACTTGAGTAATCCGAATCCGATTCACTTTTTCCTGAAACATTGAGAAAGTAGGTAATGAGCACACTTGCCCAGTAGGTATCTTCGTATCAACATGATTGGCAATGTTAAAGTAATTAATGCTTTAGCTCTAAAGAATAAGATAAATCATGTAAATATGATGAAACATGCGAATAAAGTCAAAGTAACAAGATAGATTGAGAATATGATTGAGCAAGTATGAACAACCAAGAATATAATTATGGCCAAGATTGACTAGCATAGAGCCCTTGAACATAATCAGTGCTCGAACTGCATCTTCAAGTATAAATCAAGCTACTTCCACGTTTATAACAATAATATGGCCAAGAATATACAATTTCAACTATAGTTCCATGATAAAGTAACCAAAAATAAGAATGCTTCTATTGAGAATAAGAGATTTCAATAAATGCACTTAATAACTAGGTTATGCCATGAAAATAAATCGGCAGCATAACGGTACATTCTTTAATCTCTCAAAATTACTTAGATATCTTTGGAATAAGGTGACAGGTTCTAGATAATCAATTGGACCATCTAGGAACTTAGGAAAGTCAACCCTTGAGTCAAACTCTGGGTTAATCACACTCAGAACGCTAGCAGTCATTTACTGGACCATCTATTGTCCCTGGCGGTCTAGTAAAGGATCGTTAATGATAATATAATTCGATATTTAAAAACCAAACCTTTGGAGCTTTAGCGGTCTAGCGGAGTACGGTTTAGGATCCATTAGCGGTCAAGTGTAGGCTCGCTAGCAGTCATTGGCAGTCAACCAGAAGGCCGCTAATTCCAGAAATGTAAAACATCAGTATAAGTGCTATCTAGTCAATTGGGTTTTAATGGTACAACCAACTCGGTATCCTAGTGGGAATACCAAGCTCGCGGAGAATTACGGAGGCTTCAAGACAAGATTTCCTAGTACATTGGAAGGAATATCCAAGGGAGAGAGCAAGATGAGTACGACTGAAGTGAGTCCAAGCTTCACCATCGGTAGGATGACTGATTATATCATCGGCACATCGTACTCTTTCGGTGTGCCATGTCATATGTCGAGCCGTCTTTGAGGACATATACATCTACTGCAGCCTAGGCGTAAGAGGGAAGTATCGCAATGCCTTATAAGGTACATCTTTTTGCTTTGAATTGTCCCCTCTCTTAGGTTTGAATCTGTCATGATGACAAATAGAACATGATATCTTATCTGCATCCTCTTTGTAATATATCATACAGTGATTCGGGCATGCATCTATTTTCACATACCCAACCCCTAGCTCATTGACCATCTTTTTTGCACGGTAAAAAGTTTCTGGCAACTTCTCGTCTCGAGGCAGCATACTCTTGATCAAGAGGAGGAGACGGTCAAAACAAGTCTCACCAATGTGAAATTCAAATTTCAAGTTCAACAGTTGTGAGACTGTAGACAACCGAGTGTGCTTTTCATAACCATCCGACAGCGGCTCATCAGCATCCCTAAGTAGTTGATAAAATCTTTCGATTGTCTTATTCAGCGCTTCTTCCATGTATGCATGCTCCTCATGAACATTAAAACTAGGACCAACAGCATCTACAACCATATCCATGTACCCACTTGTGCCTGTAATATTGTTGCGGTCATACGACAAGACATTCTCACCATGACACGTCCAATTCATATAATTATCCATGAACCCTTTCTTGTACAAATGATGATGCACATCCCATGGTGAACGCCACCTCAAGTTTCTACACCTTGAACAAGGGCATCGAATGTGGCCGTCGTGGTCTATTGCTGCATTTGGATTTGCCAATGTAAATTGAATGAAACTCTTAACTCCATGCTTAAATTCATCCGACACCACCCGGTCAACTATTCTACGATACATCCATGAGCGATCTGTCAATATTTTGCCTGCACGGACTAAATGTTAGTACACAAATAACTTTGAAATCATTATTGAATAAAAATAAGCCCGACCCTTTCCTTACATCGTTCGTCATAGACCATTTGTAGTTGGAATAGGACTATTATTTAGATTATCACTTTTTAACCCATCCATGAAGGTTTGATCGCACAATCACTTACTATATGTGTTGCACGATTTACTAAAAATTTTGGCAGCATCTCCCCACACTTCTCCGATATACCAAAAATATTTATTGATTTTAAAATTTTCTTAAACACTTACAAGTAAGTGGTTAAGAAAACACTCAAAATCAATAAAGGTATATTAGAGAAGAGTGAGGAGACGCAACCGAAATTCTCAACAAACCATACAAACACATAGTAAATGACTGCCTAAGTGCGATCAAACATTCACAGATTGTCCAAATGGGATAATTCAAGACTTTGAGGTAGATATATACATTCTCGTAAAAAATGAGAACATACACATCAATCCCAAAGTCTTGAACGGGAAGGTTCATTGACACGAGTTTAACACGCTCTTCTGAGGTGCTTGTAATGTTAGGTCACACCCACACACCTCAGCTCACAGGGAATACCCCTTGTATTTATATAACATAAAATTAAATAACATCTCACTTATCATTATGCATACATCAAATTAAATAACATCCAATTTACAAAAATATTCAAATGAAGAATATCAAAGCTTCATAATGTAAAGGGGAAAGGAAGAATGTAAATATGGAGTTTTTCTGCAGAAAAAATTTTAACTGCTTCATAAGCGAATCGCCTTCCATCCTTCCATCCTTTATATATCCCTTTTTTGTATATCACATTTACAGGTGGAATTCATTCCAATTATAAGGATATGCTTATTTTTTATAGTTTTCAGAATTGAATGGACCAAAAAGCAAGATTTTAATAGCAAATCAATTACAATGCACAATAATAAAAGTTCTTAACTCAATGCACATAATTATCTAGGTTACCCACGAAACTAAACATCACAAGCTGGAACTGAGATTGAAGGAAATGGAATCGATCCTCTCACCGGCTTTAAAGTGTCCATACTAACCTGATGATGATCCTATTCAGAACAAGATGCAAAATACTATTTTCTTTGGTATGTTTGATGGTAACAGAAAAGTGGCTGGTCCTTCTCTTTTTCACCCCATTTGAGATTACAACATTTTATCTCAAAATTAATTTTGGAATTTCATTACAACATTTTATTAGTTTTCACTTCTATGTCATGTTAGTGTTGTTTCCCATATTTAAATGATCATGATAAATTTTTTGTATAAATTTTTTTATATATTTTTTATGAACTTGACGCCTAGGCGCCGCCGCTTAAGCAGGTGCCTAAGCACTTAGGTGCTCAAGGAGCCCAAGCTCGCCTTCGTTGCCTTGTCACCTTGACACTTCACCTATTAATGTTTGTAGTTACACAAATAGGCGTTGTCCCCAATTCATAGTTGTCAAGGTGCCAACCTAGGCACCACCTCAGTGGGAAGGCACCTTTCTCGGAGCTAGGTGCAAGTGGGCCTAGTTGGGTCTGCAAAAGGCGGCCCAAAAAGCTGCTTAGATGGGGCCCAACTGAGAACTAGCTTGTCTTCTCCTGCCTTCAGGCTCAAACAGGAGACTAAACCTTTGTATAGAAAATTCTATATACACTTCTTGCTGATTGGTTGGGTTGCCTTACCATCTTAACAATAATGTCTAAATTTAATTCGAACATTATTTGCACATCAATAATTCTAATGAAAGCACAAGTTCTCTGAAATATCTTTTTGAATGTTTCTCTCTAATATTTGAATTTCAAATACATTTATGAAGAAGAATGTTTCTCTCTAATATTTAAATAAGACATCTTAACAATAAATCTAAATAAGATTACATAAATTAAAATAAAATGAAACAACATATAAAGAAGAAATTAAATTTTTACTTACTATTTATTTGTAAAAAAATCTCCGAATCTTTTGTTCCCTTCCTCTCGATCGATTATCCTACAATAAATATAAAAATAGATTAATTAAAATAAAAAAATAATTAATCCACCGGCAGCCCCTCCCCCTCCATCGCACTGCCCTCGATCCCCCTCCTGCTGACCCCCCTCCCCCAGCGACCCCCTCCCCCTCCTGCGACCACTCTCCCCCTCCACCGCACCCACCTCCCCCTCCTGCAACCCCGCTCCACCGACCCCCCTCCACCGCACACCCCTCCCCATCCTGCGACCCCCCTCCCCCTACACTGGCAGCCCCTCCACCCACCGCACCCCCCTCCATTGGCACCCCCTCCACCCACCGCACCCCTCCCCCTCCACCGGCAGCCCCTCCCCCTCCACCGCACCCCCCTCCCCCTCCTGCTAACCCCCCTCCCCCAGCGACCCCCCTCTCCCTCCTACGACCCCCCTCCCCCTACACTGGCAGCCCCTCCACCCACCGCACACCCCTCCACCGGCACCCCCTCCACCCACCGCACCCCCCTCCCCCTCCACCGGCAGCCCCTCCCCCTCCACCGCACCCCCCTCCCCCTCCTGCTGACCCCCCTCCTCCAGTGACCCCCCTCCCCCTCCACCGCACCCACCTCCCCCTCCTGCGACCCCCCTCCCCCTCCTGTGACCTCCCTCCCCCTACTGTGCGTGTGTGCATATGTGCGTGTGTGCCTGTATGACAGTGAGCGTGAGAGAGGGCGGGAGACGGGAGACGGCAGCCGGCTGCGGTGACGACACCGCTGCGGGGAGCAGGGGACAGCTGCGCGTAGCGGCGGGAGAGGGAGAGACGAGGGGCTTACCGGTGGTGGGAGGAGGATGGGGGCCCTGGCGATGAGGAGTGGGAGGGAGGCCGCCAGCAACGGCGCAGCTCCGACGGTGACGGCGTCGACCGGGAGAAAGTGTGAGAGTGAGAGGGAGTGAGAGTGAGAGGGAGAGCGGGGGGGAAATGGGGGTGTCGACAGTGGGAAATTTTGCGATGGGATTTAGGACGGAAAAAATTTTCGTCACAAATTTCAGACGTCATTTTATTAGTCTGAATATCCGTCGCTAATTTCAGACGCATAAATTTTCGTCTGAATATCCGTCGCTAATACAGACGGATATTCAGACGAATAATATTTTGTCTAAAATACAGATGGAATTTGAGACGAAATATATCCGTCTGAATTTACAGACATATTTGTGACGAAAATTAATCTGTCGTAAATTTCCGTTGCAAAAACTGCATTTTATTGTAGTGGACAAAAAGGTCCCGGTATACCTTGAAAAAATGGCTTCTTTTGCTACACATGCTTCGATGGCTTCTCCGCCCACTTATGATGGTTCAGATTTTTCTATATGGCTAGGGAGAATGTTTGTCTATGTCAATCTATAAATCCACAATTGTGGAACCTCATATACGTTGGTCCTCATGAGCTGCCATCAAACCCAGATGAATGGTCTGTTGAACAAGAGACCAAACATATTGATAACCTTGATGCATTTAACTTGATAATAGTAGCAGTTGATTTCAGGTTATCTCATCTTGTGTCCACTTGCAGCACAGCCAAACAAATCTTGAACAGATTGGTGAGCAACCATGAAAAAAGAGAATAAAGGAATATATGCCTCATGGCCGACCAACCAGAATAGTCAAGCAATTCATCCTCAACTCAGGTAAGCTCTGAATCCGAGGACTTTACTTTTGAAGAACTTATAGAAGCCTATGATGATTTAACCAAGCACTTCAAAAAGTTAAAATCAGAAAAAAGAAAAGTGAAAAAGAATTTGAAGAAAAATAATCAAGGTGAGAGTTCCTTCTATAAAAATTGTTCAGCTTTTGAAGAGCTCAATGATACTATTATGGTTGATATGGATGTACATAAAGAAACCATTGCTTGCCTAAAGGATGAAAATAGAATCCTTCAAGCTGAGATCAGTAGATTAGAAGAAATAATAAGAAGGCCTAAAGATAAGTCTAAATCTACATCAAATGATCAAAGCTTGACTAAAAATAATGCTCACCGAAGTAAATCAAAATCTTAAGAATGAGAATGAAAATCTAAAAAATGATAACATTGAGTTACTTGAAAGACTGTCTATCTGTGAAAAAGGTGAGGGCATTGTTAATGATAGCCCTGAGAAAATGAATGAACTTCAATTGAAAATTGAAAGTTACAAGGGTGTGAATGCCATGCTCAATGAGCAATTGGCTGAGTGCGAAGAGGACCTTGCTGAGTCTGACCAACATGTCTCCTCATTAGAGTGAAAACAAAGACTTAAAGAATTCTCTGCCAAAGTTTGATCAGAGCAAAGATAATTTAGACAGAATTCTGGGAACTAGGGTCAACCTTCAAAGAGAAGGTTTGAGGCACAAACCTGTGAACAAAAAGTCCCTTGGAAGCAAGGTGTATACCTCGTTTGTCACTGGCTCACTTGAAGCCAGCACTTCTTATGGTCATCCAAAATCGCATGCTCCTCAAAAGAAAAACCAAACTCAAAATGGCAATCTGAAAAAGAATGTTTCTTGGCATAAACGGAAATATGATTTTGCTAATGTGGAAATGCATGTTAGGAAATCTCATGCTAAGTACCATGCTACTCATAAAATGAATGGTTATTATTTCTATTGTGGTATGCTTGGTCACACTGTACATGATTGCCTTACCTTGAGTAATGATGAACTAAGAGCAGGCAAAAATAGAAGATTTGTTGCTGAAAACCATGGCAAGGGATAGGTCAAAACTGGGAGGAAGCATCTTCTGCACTCTCATGCTCAAAAGCCCAGGTATGACCCCACGTGTCGACACACTCATCTGAACAGGTCGACACTCTCCAAGGCTGAACAGTCAGCAAATAGAAGAAACCATCCTCCTTGCTGCTTCCACTGTAGAAAGATTGGCCACACAGTCAAAGACTGTTGGCATCTGAAAGGTAAGACTCACCCTCATGATCAACACAGTGGTATCCATACTCACCCACCAAGATTCAATGCACCAGTACAAAGAAAGAATGGTAAATTCCTTGTGCGTTGCTTCTACTGTGGTGAATATAGACATATATCCAATCACTGTCCTTGGACGAGAGTGGGTGACCAAAAAGCATCAAAGAAAATAACGTCATTTGTGAGAATTGCTACTAACCAACCAAGAACCAAGCAAGCTTGGGTACCAAAAAATTTCAAATGAGAATTTTGGGTGTAGGGTGCCTTGAAGCTGAACATTTGATGCTCAAGTAAATAAAAGCTCCAGGCACATGTATGTAAATAATTCTTTTTATCTTGCATGATAGGCTTGCATTTTAGTTTCTACATCATAAGTCTGTCTTGGTGTCAATAAGTGCTGAAAACTGAATTGATCTCCTTGAACTGCTAAAGTTTCCCCCATGGTGTGAGATAACCAACTATGCTGGATTACGTGCTTACACCATGTTTGATCCTTGGTAAATTATATGGTGCAGAGTAGAATGGCAAGTTAAGCTTGCTCGAAACTCTCACTATGCGTGAGCAGGATCTCAGACCCAAACCTCCGCCATGAACCAGAGATCAAGTAATTCAGTTGCGTAATCCATGAAAAATTTGTCATGCTAATGGAATTTCTATGATGATGAATTGTTGTTTGATTCATGCTATTTTTTAACAGCCACGTGAACTTCTTGCTTAGCATTGTGAATCCGTGTTTTTGATGATGTCTTCCATGGCTGCATATATCTCAATTCATCACTTTCATAGACAAATAACATGCTGAGTGTCTATCTCAACTTCCATGAGCATTAAACAAAGGGGGAGTTTAAGAGTTTGCACCTAAGGGTAGAAATGCATTGCATATGGATGAATCTGTATGTGTTGTGGTCTTTAAACATCATCTTGAAATTTCATGCACTATCATGCATTTCATGATCAAGGGACCCAACTCTGCATGACCTCTTGGTATATAAAATGGTAAGCTAGGAGAAGGACATATCTCTTCTATCTGAAAACTCACATCATGCGTGAGGAGGTCTTAAGACTTCAGTTCTCCGCCAGGTACCAAGGGTCGACCCATCATGAGAACATTCTAGACGTTCATGTGAATAATTCATAAAATTCCCTACATTGATTCCATTGCATGTGCTGCACTCAGAATTCAGACATTCAATGCACAAAGTCAGGGGGAGTTCCTGCAGTTCATAGTTTACCCATGTGCATTTATTATCATGCATATGCTGATTTCAGAATTGATTGCATACCATATTGAAACCATCAAAAAGAGGGAGTAAGTAGCATGTATCCATCTGCACATGATAAAATGTAATTTGCCTCTCAGTGTAGAATGCATAGCAAATAATCCATGATTGCATCATATTATGGTCTCATACACGCCAATGCACACCATGTTAAAAGAGACCCAAAGATTGCATATTAAGTGGTATCATTTTTAATGCATCCTGTGTTCACTTAAGTCATTGGTTGCATACTCTATTGTCAACCCATGCACATGTTTAAGGGGGAGTCAACATCAAAAATTCAGTCTACGTTCATGCATTCATTCTTGTTGACCTCTGTATAGTCTGCACCTTCTTAGGGGAAGCTTGCCTAGCTTAAAGATCCTTGTTGATCAGGCAGACCTTAGACCTACTCAGGTCAAACTCTCAGCTCACTCTGTTTGAAAATTGCTCTCTGTCTGAGCTCAGTGTGTCGACACCATGAAGTGCAAGTGTCGACATTCCTTTGAGGTTGCTGGTCCTATTTCACTTATTTCAGCCTGAGCTTACTGCATATCCTCAGGGGGAGTGTTCCTTATTCCGTCTCACTGTGTAATCATCTGTCCTCTCTGCTGAAATCAGACCCTGCTTCATGATGATGTTACACTAAATTCCATCTAGGGTCAGATTGCTTTGGATTATCTGGAATCTGCCACTTCTTGAATCATTAGTTGAATGTTTCCAGAATTTCTTGAATGCCTTGAACTTCTTGGATGATCTTCGGTCTGATTGTTAAATTCATTTATCAGAGTAAATCTTCTAGAAGAATCTTCCTTTATGGGGCTTTATGACTGCCCTGAATATAAAAACTATTGGTTTAAAATTAATGATTTCTTGTGCTTTATCCTCTAATTGCCCTGAAAATGGTTGCACTCGGTCTTAATAGGCTTAAACCAATTTTTCATGTTTTGACATGATATGTCTTCTTATATATGAAAGTTTATCTTTAGTACAAAGGCTTTCTTTTTTGAGAAACTTAAGCTAAGTATTGCACTTAAACAATCTGATTTGCTGGAATTTATAAGAGCTAATTGTGTCAGAGTAATGACACTAGTTCACTGAGAAATATGTCTCCTCATAAAAATTGAGGTAAGATATGTCATGAAGTGCCATTATTATCTCTGCAGTAATGTAAAAGAAAAATCAAGTCAGAGTAATGGTAAAGTTGCTGAGAAATATGTCCCCTCATCAACAATATGAGGTTCGATATGTCATGAGGTGACAAAGATATCTCTGTTCTAATTGTGGCATGACAGTTAGTCACACCAAGTACCTAGGGATACTGGCATCTAACAAACGTGTATCCTCAAGATACAAGGCATGACTGGACTTAAATGCTCGTAAAACTCCTTGCGTGCTCAATGAAAATTATGAATGTGATAGCAAAAGTTAAAAGCATATCTTCTGAAACTCTAAAATTCCATTTAGTCTTCATGTTTGTTTAATCTCAATACATTTCATAGTAACTCTCAAGGAGCTAATGGAGTTGAATGAGTAAGATAAGAGGAGGTTAATCTTGTTTCAGTATGTATTTCTAGTTCATTTCTATTAATACTGAATGCATATGTTTTCAAGCAGTTTTATTGAGAAGATTAGAATTCATTAATGTTAAACCAATCTTACCGTAAGGGTTGCTTTACTAAAGCTCCACCACTGGAAATTCTGAAAAATCTGTAACTCTGTATTTATGAACTTGGCTTCAGAATGAGGAACCCTCATCTTATCAGCTCTTGGATTCTCTGCCTCAAAAATCTCCAAGAGTCGATCGACCCCTTGCATCTTCATTCTTAACAAGTGGTATCTGAATTCATTGATGTCTCCATCATGCCTTTGAACTGCCTGCATTTCTCATCTCCATGCATTGCATAAAGAATCTGAAATCCCTAAAAATTTAAAAACCAGAAAACCATTAAAAACTCGAAAAATCTGAAAAACAAATTTGGTTTTTGGCTGCTACATCTCTCACGTACTGTATCATGCCTCTAATGACTCAATTCATGCTGCTATTCGGGATCTGCCCCTGCCATGCCAAGGGACATAACCTTGTACTATAATTGCTCATCAACAAGTGGTATCATGTCCCTAAAGCTTTTGACTTCAGTTCGTCCAACATATGGTTAGTGTGCTTTTTCCTCTTCCATGCATCGCATAGAAAATCTTAAAAATCTGAACACCTAAAAATCAATAAAAATTTGAAAAACCTAATAATCAAATTTGTTTTATGGCTGATGTGTCTCTCTCATACTGCATCATGATTGCCATGGTCAAATCTCATGCACATCTCTGCCTCTCATAATTCACTACATGTCTGTGTGCTGTGTCTTCATGGCATATGATGCCTATTTGTGTGAATTTGTTCCTGCCATGCCAAAGGACCTAACAAGACTCCATTGTGATGGTCATTACCAATTGGTATCCCTACTCTCTAAACACTCAGCATCACTCACTACCAAATGGTATCAAATCCCTGTCCGCACGATCCCCCTTCCGCAAAATTCTTGCCTTATTTGCATTCACAAGGGATCATTCACTCCCATAAAGGAGCCAACAAGAGAACCTTCAAGGACCCAACAATTGTTAACTATAATCAAGTGTACATCCATTGGCATGAAATTCCATCTCATTTCTTTTGGAACACTGAGAAGGTATCTCAGGTTGCTACACGTTTAATTCCTCCCGACAGGTATATACTCACCTTCACTCTGTACATCCTATGCTAATAATCTCCTACTTTCCTCCTCTCTTTCCTACCTGTGCCATATATTCTCTCTATTGTGTTGTTTTGATGATGTCAAAGGGGGAGAGAATCTATATGTGTCATAACTAGGGTATGCATAAGGGGGAGAGTCTTGAATGCATAAAGGGGAGGCTTATATGGGGAGAGAAAGTCATTGTGCTTCAATTCATGATAATAATTCTTTGCACCTTGACCCAAAATGTACCCATAATGACTCATAGTTGCCATCATCAAAAAGGGGGAGAATGTGAGAGAATGTTGAGCATGTATGGTACACGCACGATTCTCCGCCTTAATGTGGTTTTGATGATGTCTGCCTATGAGTTACTGATGAGTCTATCCTGCATATGATAAATCTATATTCATACATTTCAGGTCATAACAACATTGGCAAGATTCTGTGTAAGCAAAGTCTGAAGAAAAAATCAAGTAAGGCACAAAAAATAAGGCAACTGGATGCTAGGAAATCAAGGATGAATTCAAGATACAGAACTCCAAGAGCAAGAAACTTCCAAGTTGAAAGAGGAATTCAAGATACATGGTTGCACAGAAAACGAGGCAACTGGATGAGCAGAGCATCAAGTTCCTCAAGTTCTATAGAATTCTGAAAACCAAAGACAAGAGTCGACTCCAAGAGTCGACACATTATTTTCAAGGTTCTGTCTGGTGCAAACCCACAGGAAAGAGTCGACACTTCTATTGCAAGGTTCTGTCTGGCATTCTACCCATGTGACATCAAGGTCCGAGTAGGTTACTATTCACACAAGCGAAGGTCGGTGCACATATCTTTTCTAGAAAGCGCTATAAGCGCATCCTCACTTGGAAGTGTCGACACCTTTATCAAGAGTGTCGACACCATGGGCTTCTAGAGACCGATACTCAAGAAGAACTCTTCAGGAGTCTCGACACCTCCTTCCTAGTAGGTCGACACCTTGGGCATATAGAGATCGTCAGTACAAGAAGACTTCTCTTATAGAAGGTCGACACCTTGGTGACTCCAGAAGCTAAAGATTGGATTGCTCTAAGGAGTGTCGACACGTCCTTTACCGGAGGTCGACACTATGGGTTCTAGAGAACGTTACATTGGAAAATATACAAAGATGTGTCGACACCTTGTTCCAACGTGCCGACACATTGGACTTCCAAGAGAACAATTAGATTGGCAGTCTTCCTAAGAAGTGTCAACACCTTCTTACAGGAGGTCGACACCTTGGACCATCCAAAAGCATTTTTAGTCTGCTGTCTATCAAATCAAGGGTTAATCCAGAGAGTGAAATGTCATACCGTAAATGCTCAAAAATATGAATTTCGAGGTCTGGATGGGGTACTCAGGTCTGACCTTTTGTAAGAAGGTGTCGACACTTCTTAGGAACACTGCCAATCTAATTGTTCTCTTGGAAGTCCAATGTGTCGGCACGCTAGAACAAGGTGTTGACACATCTTTATAGATTTGCCAATGTAACGTTCTCTAGAACCCATAGTGTCGACCTCAGGTAAAGGACGTGTTGACACTCTTTAGAGCAATCCAATCTTTAGCTTCTGGAGTCACCAAGGTGTTGACCTTCTGTAAGTGAAGTCTTCTTGTACTGACGGTCTCTGTATGCCCAAGGTGTCGACCTGCTAGGAAGGAGGTGTCAAGACTCCTGAAGAGTTCTTCTTGAGTATCGGTCTTTGGAAGCCCATGGTGTCGACACTCTTGATAAAGGTGTCGACACTTCCAAGTAAGGATGCGCTTATTGCGCTTTCTGGAAAAGATATGTGCACCGACCTTCGCTTGTGTGAACAGTAACCTGCTCGGACCTTGATGTCACATGGCTAGAACGCCAGACAGAACCTTGCAATAGAAGTGTCGACTCTTTCCTGTGGGTTTGCGCCAGACAGAACCTTGAAAATAATGTGTCGACTCCTGGAGTCGACTCTTATCTTTGGTTTTTAGAATTCTATAGAACTTGAGGAACTTGATGCTCTGCTCATCCAGTTGCCTCATTTTCTGTGCAACCATGTATCTTGAATTTCTCTTTCAACTTGGAAGTTTCTTGCTCTTGGAGTTCTGTATCTTGAATTCATCCTTGATTTCTGTGCATCGAGTTGCCTAGTTTTCTGTGCCTTACTTGATTTTTCCTTCAGACTTTGCTTACACAGAATCTTGCCAATGTTGTTATGACCTAAAATGTATGAATATGGATTTATCATATGCAGGATAGACTCATTAGTAACTCATAGGCATACATTATCAAAACCACATTAAGGCGGAGAATCATGCGTATACCAAACATGCACAACATTCTCCCACATCTCTCTCTCTCTTTCTCCCCGGATACCCCACAGTTGACGGACCTGGACAGGATCTAGCGGGATCTGGCCAGGGGTGGGTAGGCTCTAGGCTGACGTTGATCTCCGGCCAACCAAGCTTGAAGACGGTGAGGGCGAAGACGAGGGTGACGAGGAAGAGGAGGTTGAGGAGGGCGCAGTAGGTCCACGCTAGCAGCCGAGGTGGGAACGGCCTCGGCAGCGGAAGTGGTCCATCGAAGGGGGCATTGAAGAGTCAGCCGGATGGTGGCGGAGTGGCCAGTTTCCATCATCTCTCTTAAGAGGGAGAGAGAGGAGGGAAGGGAGAAGGGGGAAGTATGGGGCTTTGGATGACTAACCAGGGGTATCTTAGTCTTTTAATTACTAAGTTTGAGTTAATTTAACTTGGGTTGGGTTTCACTCTAGTTATTGGATCGAATGGCAGTGATTATTAAAGATGACGACAAAGATTTGAAGGACTTTAAAAATAATAAGTTGTATTCGAGAGACTGAAAGGGAAATGTATGCTTATATGTGGGTACTAAAAAGTAAAAATCCCTTTCTATTTTTTTGTTTGGAGTTTGACTTTTTAATACGGTGATGTGGACGCACTAAAATTCGGAAAGAATCGGTTCGTTCGTTGATCGGGTTAATTCGTCTATTTAGTGCGAGGGCGTGCCAGTCACAAAGTGACGATTTATTCAGGCTTCACGAAAGCCCATGGTGCGCTCGATCTGACTAATCAGATAATTGTGTAGTTCATGTCGGGACCAAAACCCGCCGTGCCATAAAGGTCACGGCGTTATTTACATCCCCCATGCGGGGGAACACCCTTGATTGATTGCCGGGAATAAGGGCCCTACGGCTTGAAATTCATGGTAATAAAGCGAGAACAAAGATCTCGGGTCACGTTCAAACAAACCCGCGTCGCGGCGTAAAATGTTCATAGATACGTATATGTTGGTCACTCACGGACCATTTCATGTTCGGACGGAAGTCCGAGTTTGTAGCGTCGAAGACAACGATAAAACCGTACGGATGTCTGCCGTAGGTACGACAAGTTTAATGCGGATGCGGGATCGGATCCTGGAAGGAGTGGGTCAAGCTGATGGATTATCGGCCCAAGAGGTGCACAGATCATGACCATGTCGGGGATTCCGAGGTCCACGTCCGATACCATGGGGCACCATCACTTTTCTCTTCATGCACAGTCCGAGGAAGCGAGTTGTTAAATGTGAAACCCGAACTCGCCAACGTGCGCCCTCGCACGTGGATCAACCTGTGCGGTCAGGTCGAGGGGTTCGACCTGCCCGGTCAGGTTGTGGGGGTCAAGGGGGTAGCGCCCCTTGCGGGGGTTTTCGGGGGCGGAGCCCCCGAAACAAAATTTTGATTATAGCGGGGAGGAAACTTTTGATTTATTTTATTCATTAGCTTCAAGTCATTTCTCTTATCTGATTAATCATTCTCTCTCTTTCAGGCACGCCGGTTATGTAGGTGTTACAAGGGGAGCGCGCGCCAGCTATGGGTTGCACAAGAGGTGGGGCGCCGGTTTAGTGGGAGATGCCAAGGGAGAATAGGGGTGCGCCGGCTTAAGGAAGGCCAAGGGGCGCGCCGGATCAAGGAAGGCCAAGGGGCGCGCCGATTTAAGGAAGGCAAAGGGGCGCGCCTTGGCCAAGGGGTGCGTCGGATAAAGGAAGGCAAAGGGGTGCGCCGGATTAAGGAAGTCCAAGGGGCGCGCCGGATTAGAAGTCCAAGGGGCGCGCTGGATTAAAGATCAAACATAAAGGGGGGCACTATTCATCCCAAGATTTTGAAAGTGGTTTTGAGTGTGGGGTTAAACCGGCGCGGGGGGTACCGTGCCGGATTAACCTGCGCCGGATTAAGAGCTGTGGGTTTTATTTCATTATGTTTGATTCTTTTTGCTTCCGTTCTTGTTTCTTCAACCTGCACACTGATCCAATGGGTGGATTGTTTGTTCAATTGATGCTTTAAATCGATAGTGTGCTTCTGATCATTTGTTGAGGTGAATGAGTATGTGTATTTGAATGTTTTACTGGAAGGGTTTATTATGCAGGAACTCAGAGGTTTAGCTTGATTCAAAGGCTTAGTTTGTTCGCCTATTTTTACGTGTCGTCTGGCAAAATTTGGGCAGCATCTCTCCCGGACTGAAGCTTGCGAGAGAAAAATGGGGAACACCAAACGGATTGCTCCGGGGTGAACCTCAGAACTCGGAGTAAGGCCTCCGTTAACCCATAAGTGCGTGTGAGACTCGAGGACCAGCCTTCAAGAGTTCCCACAGCTTACAGGTGGTGATTTTGTGGAAGTTCCACAGGGACCGATATATGCCATAAAAGGCTATGAGTGTACATCCCTTCGATGGATTTCCCTAAAGGCAGTGCCACAGAGAGGTAGGCCTCCGAGGTTCCTAGATGATAAGAAAACTGGGAGAAAGGGGAGGAGCTCAGAGCAGTAGAACGCTACACATGTTCACCAAAAATCATTTCCTTTTATTCATCCGCAAGGGAAGGGGCAAAAACAGATACAGAAGGGGATCTACCCCAGAGCAAAGGGAGAACACAGAGGAGGAGAAGGACTTGAAACTCATGTGGGGGGAGAGGAACAGAGCACTAGCTCTACCCCCTCCCCAGGGCTCACCTCTCTTCTCTCACAGACCCTCCCTTCTTCTTCACCTTTCTGGCGTCGGGGGACGAAGCTCTCCTTCTCTTCGGGTGGCCTCCTCTGATCAATCGCTCCCCGGGGGTTCCAGCCTTTTTCCCTGTGGAACAGGCTCCCCATATATATATATAGGGCGGGTTGTGTTTTCTTCAAAGAATGGCCAGTGGGGGGAGGGTTCCCGCCACCTCTGCCTCATTCGCATCAGCGTCAGGAGTCGACTCGTCGCGCTGGATGCTGCTAGTTCGAGCCGTACCTTGTCATTCGTCCGAGGATGGGATGTTCGTAGGTCTGCCTAGAGATCTGCTGCCGCTGCCACCGTCACTGTTGGCCTCTGTTGCTACCACTGTTGCGCTGTCGAGTTGGGGTGTGCACAGCTCCGCAGTCTTTAAATGGCTATGGGATGGGCATTGAATACACTATTCTTCCCCTCTCTGGACTTCGCGTGAGATTCATCAGGAAACAGAGCACCGGAGTATTGATGGGATGGCCCTTTGGTTAAAACGGTGCGGAGTTGTGTACGCCGGATTAGCAGCACACAAGGGGGGCGCGCCGGTTTAAGGGCAAAGCAAGGGCACACCGGTTTAAGTGTAGGCCACACTGGTTTAGACTTCGTCCTGGCTTTGCGGCTATTCGGATGGAGCTTATCCTCCCGTGCTGCTTTAGCTGTAATGCACCGCGTCCGGGGTGTTTAGTTCAGGGCCTCTGCATCCCGATTCGGAACTTCGAGTGATCTCTGGCGTGTGCCGAACACGTGTTCGAATTCTTGAGTTTCTTTTGATTCGGCCTTCGGCAATGCCGACTGGAGAGCCAGGGCCATCTCTTCTGCCCGAAGGGCTTCTTGTTGGGTGGTGGAGCGCTGAGTATATATGTTCATCCTGCTTAGAGGAGGTACGGGGTTTGTTCGGTCATCCCGTCTTCAACTCACTCTCGAGTGCTAAGATGTGCATGCCGTATGATTGTCACCGTCATTTTTTTGACGTCCACAAATGCCCCCCACTCGTGGGTGGCGCAAACGAGGGGCGAGTGCGCGCGGCCCGCGAGTGTAGATCTCTTCGACAGGATGTCTATTCTTCCGAGCCAGTGGGATGCTGGTCCGGTGCGAATTCACGGGAAAGCGCTCACTCCTTTAGTGAAGGGATGAGGGGATCGCTTCACCGCATATGCACGCGGACTGAGATTTCAGAGTGGGGGTTTAGTCATTGGCATGAGGTGAATACCGAAGCGAGAACGAAGGGTCTATGCGTCGTCTCGAGCAAAAGGCCCAAAGCAACTTAGACGAGGCCAATCCCAAGGGGGAGTTGTTGACTCGTGCTGGGTTTAGGAAAGTTGTTCATTCACCAACTCGGACGGAGGGTCCGAGCCGAGCAAAGGGGATGCGCCTTTTTTGTTTAAGGACTTGGATGGATGGTCCGAGCCAAGCAAGGAGGGGTTTCTTTGTGTTCATGGACTTGGACGGAAGGTCTGAGCCAAGCAAAGGAGGTCCTTTTTGTTCATCGACTTGGACGAAAGGTCCGAGCCAAGCAAGGAGGCTCTTTTTGTTCATCGACTTGGACGGAAGAGGTTCTTTTTGTTCATCGACTTGGACGGAAGGTCCGAGCCAAGCAAGGAGGTCCTTTTTGTTCATCGACTTGGACGGATGGTCCGAGCCAAGCAAGGAGGCCCTTTTTGTCCATCGACTTGGACGGAAGGTCCGAGCCAAGTAAGGAGGCCCTTTTTGTTCATCGACTTGGACGGAAGCTCCGAGCCAAGCAAAGGCGCTCTTTTTGTTCATCAACTTGGACGGAAGGTCCAAGCCAAGCAAGGAGGTTCTTTTTGTTCATCGACTTTCCAAGCCAAGCAAGGAGGTTCTTTTTGTTCATCGACTTGGACGGAAGGTCCGAGCCAAGCAAGGAGGTCCTTTTTTGTTCATCGACTTGGACGGAAGGTCCGAGCCAAGCAAAGGCGTTCTTTTTGTTCATCGACTTGGACGGAAGGTCCAAGCCAAGGGTTTATTCATCGGTGGGACTGGTGATGGGGACATCGAAGCAAGACCGTCCACATTTTGTTTGCATTTATGTCCTTTTATATTTGTATGTATACCCGTGTGTTATATGGGTACGCAATTGTAAGTCTTAGTGGGTTTATATGCAAAATATCAGTAGGTCCAAGCAAGGGGGCCCCCAGCCCTTCCCCATTGGGCCACCTAAGCTATGTGGGGCTGGTCAACCATCCTAGGTGGCCATCTAGAAGGTTTGAATGCTAATTGACCACATGGGAGACAAGTGGATTAAATTTTCAAAGGTAGGTTACCTACCTTTCCTACCATGTTCCCCATGGTCAAGGGGTCGCCCCCCCCATTAGATCTAATTAGGATTTTTTTATTTTGTTTGAAACATTTAATATTCTCTAAACCCTAGATCTGAGGTCATTTTTGGTCATTTGTCATTTAGTATATATGCTTGTATTTTTTCATTTGGAACAATTAATGAAGAGAAAATATTGGTGAATTGCCAAGAGAGCTCCAAGGAGCCCGGTGCTCCCCCCTCTCTCCCCCTCTGGAATTCCATCTCCCCCCTCTGTGTTTCAGGGTTGTAGCCCGTCTATCTTAGCCCCTCCACTTCTAGTTTCATTCTGTGCCGCCGCCGCCGCCGTTCGTGCCACCATCGAGCCGCCGCGAAGCCGATTCTGAAGTTCTATCAATCTAGGACAGCAGGCTCTTCAACGAATTCTATCTCTCAGCCAAGGATTCTTATTGAGCTCAAATTTTCAGGACGTGTTCTAGAGGTTTTCCCCATGTTCTAAAAAAATTGGTTTGGCCTCTAGTTTCTGATTTCTATTTTTTCATTTTCATCCACCATTTCATTCCAGTTCTGCCACCAGTGACAGTAACCCTGAGTTTCCCATCTCCGGACCACTTTTTGATTTTTTCTGGAGCCCCCAAATTTACTGGAGGTTCTATCCAACATCCCCTCCACCCACAAATTTTCGTGGAATTTTTAAAGGCAATATCATATTTTCTAAAAATCATCTTCAGATTCCCCTACAGTTCTTTCAGCCAGTGTCCAGATCCGACCACAGTCCAGTATAAAATCTCCAGAAAATTTAATTCTCTACAAAACCCTTCATACAAAATACTCCCGTCGTCCTTGCTTATTTATCCACAACTTTGATGAAGAGCTCGAAGTCTGACTCGGAGGTCTACTCTGTAGTCAATGGCAGTTCTCAGGAAACTGCTCTGCTATTCTGAGATTTCGGGAATTGTCCAACAGAAACTTCAAAAATAGACTAAAGCCAGATCCGTGCAGATCCAGTTCATCTCTCTAGTCCTAGATTGAAGAACTTCGAAAGAGCTTTCCAATGGTACCTTCTGTGCTTCGATCCAACGTCAGGATAGATCGCAGCAGCCGATCTCGCCGGATCGCGCGCTAAAAAATAGAAGTTGCAGATCCGTGGGAAGCTAATCCGGCGAGTGACGATCGGAGCCACCCGGCCTCCGGCCGGTGAACCAGCGTGCCGCCATCCCAGGGAGCGCCCATCCAGGTGCCCCCACCATAGCGGAGCCATCCCGGTCCCACACGGCCCCACCGACCAGCACGTGGGCCCCACAACCAGCAGCATACGCCATCCAAACTGTGCCGACGGGGTGATCAAGTGCAGCTCGTCAACCCGAGATCGGTCCTCCCGGGCCCACTTGTGTAGCTCTTTACCTCCCTGCGTGGAGTGGGCGATATTTCATTGCTGTAATTTAATTCATTACTGTTACCGGGAGTTACCGAATTCGGCCGGGATCGTCTTCCCCACGCCGGGAGCGTGGAGGTATCGTGTTCTCTCCCTTGCTCGGCAACTTGCTTTATTCGTATATATTTCATATACCGCTGCTAGAGAGCATGATAGGGTAATTAGCTCGCTTCATATTATTACATTACCGCAGCTACGAGAGAGAGCGAGACCGTCCCGTGACCCGATCCGGGCACAAGAGAGAATTGACCACCCTATCTCTTGCCGGTTTCTCAACCGCGCACGTCCGACGCTTCCCTCGAAAAGGGACGATCGTGAGCTTGTTTAGAGTCCGAGGGTTGCATTCCTAATTGGAGTCGAGTCCGTGGTCCGTCCTGCATCAGTTTGGTATCAGAGCGAGTTTGAGTCTAGGGTGTCTAAAAACAAAAAAAAAGAGAGTGTCATTTACGTATAGTCATCATCTAAGTCGGTCTAGGTTACATTTCATCCCAATAACCCGGTATATAAAAAGGTGTTTTCTGAACGTTAGGCTACGCCTATCGGGAAGGCCACACACTTGTGCGAATGATCTTTGGATCGATTAACTCCGTCCCGTACCGAGTCTTGGTGTCTTGTCCAAATGGCCTTGCATGTCCATTCCGAGGGATCCATTCTCATCTTTTCGACAATTATGGCCAACCCATGCCGACCCGTCCAAGGCTATAGGTCTGTGTCCGAGTACATTCGGGACTATCATAAGTATTGGTTGGAATATGGCTTGGGAGAGGAGAGCACCACGGCCGCATTTCAGTTCCGGAGAGGTTTGCGCCTTCACTTCTAGTTGGAATGTCTTTTCCGTGACGCGGTCTCTCTGGCGCAGTCTTATCAGGTCGCTCTAGAGGTCAAGCCATTTGGGTATCGGTATGATGCTACCCTGGCTGCCCTTCTGCAAGCATCTACCTCCCAACCAAGT
The DNA here is from genome assembly GCA_022559845.1 of Amorphophallus konjac. NCBI lineage: Eukaryota > Viridiplantae > Streptophyta > Magnoliopsida > Alismatales > Araceae > Amorphophallus > Amorphophallus konjac. The sequence continues at coordinate 151,227,832 of CM040127.1, forward strand.
CCCGAGCCGATCGGACTACCTACGCCATTGCCTTCACCACCTGTGAGTGCTCCGTTACCACCCTTACCTTCCGATCCTCATCTGGAGCCATCACATTGGGAGCCACCGCCGCCCGAACCACCCGTGTTTCTTACGGGTACACTATACATAGCCGAGCCGCTTCTTAGTTGGCTCAAGGATGGCTTGGCCCCACATCCTTACCCTTCTATGGACCCCACCTTACCATTAGTGTCGTTCAACTCATTCCACACTACATTTCGGTCTAGTCACCATGTTGATACCTTGGATGATCTTGTTATGGGATTAGATTCACAATGGAAGTTGACGCACTTATTGGCCCGAGGCTTTGACCAACCCACTAGTCTTAGCTTCATCCACCTGGCCATTGGGTCCATTACCTCCGTGTGCACCATGGGTTGTGTCACCACGGAGATTCTTCTATTCCTCCCGACGCCGGTCGAGTCCGACTACATTCCCTTTTGCCCAAGGGAGGAATCCTATTTTCTAGACATGACCGTCATCCCGCCGATCACTATGTATGACGGTGATTATGAATTCTTAACTTGGGACCGAGTCATAGGGGAACCCACTTCATGGGGTCATACCTTCTTCGACCCTTTTGACCCCTTCACTAGTGAACGTCCCGAGCTTTCATACTCACTCCACCTTTTTTACTCGGGCCAAGCAACCTCTACATAACCATAAGTCCGAACCATCATTTGGAGATAATGAAGACTTTGGTTTCCCCGGCCCACCTAAGCCCATCCTCGATACACCCACACCCGAATCTTCCACACCCGGTCTCCTAGCCCTCTCAAGTCTCCCAAATCCAAAGGGCCGTCCATGCATGACTGGGTCATACTTGGACGTTTAGGTGTTCCCCATGCCACCCATCTCCGGTTACATAACATGCATGCATGGCACACATTCGGGTGTCCTGGTCCACCGTCACCCATGTACGGGTCGAACTAACAATAGGTTTGTCTTGAGTCGTGCATGAGTCAGTTTCTTGTTTGTGTGGTTTGCATACGTGTGTTAGTGCATGGTGAGTCTGCATGTGTCTTGTGTAAGCTCGTTGTCAGTCTCTTATGAGTGAGAGGCGAGTGGACTCGCTCGATGAGTATGGAATCAGTTCTACATCTATGCCCCGGATCTAGTCACCTATAGGGACTCAGTGGTGATTCCTAGTGAGTCTTCGAGCCGCCTCCTTCCCCTTGAGAGTGACCCCACCCCGGAGTGTTCCACCACTAGCCTCTTCCCATAGCAGCATGCGTATATCGAGTATATACGGAATGAGCAGGTGGCGATCACTTGGAGTGGAGCGTACCCGCGCTACTTGGTACGGTGACGGATCCGCCGGAGCTACTCGAGCAGTCACCCCTTTACTCGACGGGGTCGAGTTCTTCCCACCCGGGGAGTATTGATGGGGACATCGAAGCAAGATCGTCCACATTTTGTTTGCATTTATGTCCTTTTATATTTGTATGTATACTCTTGTGTTATATGGGTAGGCAATTGTAAGTCTTAGTGGGTTTATATGCGAAATGTTACTAGATCCAAGCAAGGGGGCCCCCAGCCCTTCCCCATTGGGCCACCTAAGCTATGTGGGGGTGGTCAACCATCCTAGGTGGCCATCTAGAAGGTTTGAATGCTAATTGACCACATGGGAGACAAGTGGATTAAATTTTCAAAGGTAGATTACCTACCTTTCCTACCATGTTCCCCATGGTCAAGGGGGCGCCCCCCATTAGATCTAATTAGGATTTTTTTATTTTGTTTGAAACATTTAATATTCTCTAAACCCTAGATCTGAGGTCATTTTTGGTCATTTGTCATTTAGTCTATATGCTTGTATTTTTTCATTTGGAACAATTAATGAAGAGAAAATATTGGTGAATTGCCAAGAGAGCTCCAAGGAGCCTGGTGCGCCCCCCTCTCTCCCCCTCTGGAATTCCATCTCCCCCATCTGTGTTTCCGGGTTATAGCCCTTCTATCTTAGCCCCTCCACTTCTAGTTTCATTCTGTGCCGCCGCCGCCGCCGTTCGTGCCGCCATCGAGCCGCCGTGAAGCCGATTCTGAAGTTCTGTCCATCTAGGACAGCAGGCTCTTCAACGAATTCTATCTCTCAGCCAAGGATTCTTATTGAGCTCAAATTTTCAGGACATGTTCTAGAGGTTTTCCCCATGTTCTAAAAAAATTGGTTTGGCCTCTAGTTTCTGATTTCTATTTTTTCATTTTCGTCCACCATTTCATTCCAGTTCTGCCAGGTTTCTATCTACAGTGACAGCAACCCTGAGTTTCCTATCTCCGGACCACTTTTTGATTTTTTCTGGAGCCTCCAAATTTACTGGAGGTTTTATCCAACATCCCCTCCACCCACAAATTTTCGTGGAATTTATAAAGGCCATCTCATATTTTATAAAAATCATCTTCAGATTCCCCTACAGTTCTATCAGCCAGTGTCCAGATCCGACCACAGTCCAGTATAAAATCTCCAGAAAAGTCAATTCTCCACAAAACCCTTCATAAAAAATACTCCCGTCTTCCTTGCTTATTTCTCCACAACTTTAATGAAGATCTCGAAGTCTGCATCGGAGGTCTATCCAACAGTCAATGGCAGTTCTCAGGAAACTTCTCTACTGTTCTGAGATTTCAGGAACTGTCCAACAGAAACTTAAAAAATAGATTAAGGCTAGATCCGTGCATATCTAGTTCATCTCTCTGGTCCTAGATTGAATAACTTCGAAAGAGCTTTCCAACGGTACCTTCTGTGCTTTGATCTGACATCAGGATTGATCACAGCATCTGATCTCTCCAGATCACGCGCTGAAAAACAGAAGTTGCAGATCCGTGGGAAGCTAATCCGGCGAGTGACGATCGGAGCCGCCCGGCCTCCGGCCGGCGAACCAGCGTGCCGCCGTCCCAGGGAGCGCCCATCCAGGTGTCCCCACCACAGCGGAGCCATCCCGGTCATACACGGCCCCACCGACCAGTGCGTGGGCCCCACAACCAACAGCATACGCCGTCCGAACCGTGTCGACGGGGTGATCAAGTGCAGCCCGTCAACCCGAGATCGATCCTCCCAGACCCACTTGTGTAGCCCTTTACCTGCCTGCGTGGAGTGGGCGATATTTCATTGCTGTAATTTAAATCATTACTGTTACCGGGAGTTACCGAATTCGGCCGGGATCATCTATATACGAATAAAGCAAGTTGCCGAGCAAGGGAGAGAACAACTTGCTTCATATTATTACATTACCGCAGCTGCGAGAGAGAGCGAGACCGTCCCGTGACCCGATCCGGGCACAAGAGAGAATTGACCACCCTAGCTCTTGCCGGTTTCTCAACCGCGCACGTCCGACGCTTCGCTCGAAAAGGGACGATCGCGAGCTTGTTTAGAGTCCGAGGGTTGCATTCCTAATTGGAGTCGAGTCTGTGGTCCGTCCTGCATCAATTGGGAGTTGTAATATTGAGGTGGTTTATTCATTAACACGGGGTTAATGCCAAAGCAAGGGCCTTTTACTCATGGCTTCAGACGGAAGGTCTGGGCCACTAGTTTATTCATCGACGCCGACGGGGAGTCGGGGACCGACGTGATTTGTTTGTCTCTTGGTATTTTCGTTGGTACGGGGGCTGGTGCCAACGCAAGGAGCAAGGGTTGATTCCCCAATCCCGGATGAAAGGTTCGGGTGGGGTGTTCTTCATCAGTGCCGACAGGATGTCAAGAGCTGACATGGTTGATTTGTCTATTGAAATATTCGTTGGTACGGGCTGGTGCCAACGCAAGGAGCAAGGGTGGATTCCCCAATCCCGGATGAAAGGTTCGGGTGGGGTGTTCTTCATCATTGCCGACAGGATGTCAGAGGCTGACATGGTTGATTTGTTTATTAAAATACTCATTGGTAGGGGGCTAGTGCCAACGCAAGGAGAAAAGGTTGATTCCCCACTCCCTGACGAAAGGTTTGGGTGGGGTGTTCTTTGTCAGTGCCGACAGGATGTCAGAGGCTGACATGGTTGATTTGTCTATTGAAATATTTGTTGGTACGGGCTGGTGCCAACGCAAGGAGAAAATGTTGATTCCCCAATCCCGGACGAAAGGTTCGGGTGGGGTGTTCTTCGTCGGTGACGACAGGATGTCAGAGGCTGACATGGTTGATTTGTTTATTGAAATATTCGTTGGTAGGGGCTGGTGCCAACGCAAGGAGAAAAGGTTGATTCTCCACTCCCTAACGAAAGGTTCGGGTGGGGTGTTCTTCGTCAGTGCCGACAGGATGTCAGAGGCTGACATGGTTGATTTGTCTATTGAAATATTCGTTGGTAGGGGGCTGGTGCCAACGTAAGGGGAAAAGGTTGATTCCCCACTCCCGGACGAAAGGTTCGGGTGGGGTGTTCTTCATTAGTGCCGACAGGATGTCGGAGGCTGACATGGTTGATTTGTCTATTGAAATATTCGTTGGTAGGGGGTTGGTGCCAACGCAATGGGAAAAGGTTGATTCCCCACTCCCGGACGAAAGGTTCGGGTGGGGTGTTCTTCGTCAGTGCCGACAGGATGTCAGAGGCTGACATGGTTGATTTGTTTATTGAAATATTCTTGAAGACAAGAGTGAGTGTTAATAAAGGGAGACTGATTCCTCCCCCCCCCCCTTTTTCCTCTTTTTTTTCTTCTTTTTTCTTATTCTTTTTTTTTCTTCTTTTTTTTCTTCTTTTTTTCTTCTTTTTTTTTCCTTTTTGTTCTTCTTCTTCCCCTTTTTTGAAACGTAAGATAAATAGTGCCCAAACCATTTGGACAATAGTAATGCAAATTCGCCCGGGGCAGGGCGGAGAAAAGCATTATTCATCGAATGGGGGGATCGGAGGGTGGTACAACCTCAGACGCCTACCATTGAGGGGCGGAAACTGAACCTCCCCCCGATGGTCAACGATTACATATGCTCCGCCCTCGTAGACTTTCTGGATCACATAGGGTCCAAGCCAATTCTCATTCAGCTTGCCCTTGGGGTTGGAAGCCATGACTTCTCTTCTCTTCACCATAACGAGGTTACCCTTCTTGAATTCACCTTCCTTGACGAGCTTGTCGAAGGCGCGAGCTATCCGGGCCTGATAGACGTGGATGTTCTGCTGGGCTTGGAGCCGTTTCCCCTCCAAGTTGGAGAGCTCTTCGAGCCTTCGCTCGACATTTGTCTGCTCTTCCTGGACCAACCCGTGTTGGATTGCGACCCGGAGGGAGGGTATCTCTAGCTCGATGGGGACAATTGCTTCTGAGCCATACACCAAGGAGAAGGGTTAACAACCCGTTGGAGTTTTGTATACAGTCCGGTACGCCCACAGGGCCTCGTACATTTTCTCTTCCCAGTCTCTCGTATTAGAACTAACAATTTTGGACAGGAGAGTGCAAAGAGTTTTATTGAAGGCTTCAGCCAAGCCATTGCCCTGTGGGTTGTACGGGGTCGACGTCCTCCAGTCGATCTTGTACTTTTCTGCAAGCTGGTAGACCTTCTGGTTGCGGAAGTGACTTCCATTGTCTGAGATAATTCGGTTCGGAGTGCCAAACCGGAATATGATGATGCGACGGACAAATCTGGCAACGATCTCCCCAGTCACTTCTTTCAAAGCAACATCCTCCTCCCAACGGAAGAAGTAATCAGTTGCGGCCAAGATGTACTTACACCCAGCTGATGATGCGGGTAGTGGACCTACGACGTCTATTCCCCATTGGGCAAAGGGCCAGCTTGGCAGTGTTGGATGCAGCGGCACGGGTGGTCTTCTGGGCACCGTCGCGTGCTCCTGGCATTTTTGACAAGACTTGTCATACTTACAGCAGTCGTCGAATATTGTCGGCCAATAGTAGCTGAGCTTCTTTATTTTAATTTTCATTTTCGATCCTGCCTGATGTGCACCAGCTGTTCCGGCGTGAACCTCTTTCATGAGCTGCTTCTGTGGACAGGCATCGTAGGAGCACCTTTCGCTTGGCATCTGTCATAATTCGGAATAGGACACCATTTCGGACCTCGTAAGAATCTTTTGTTCTGATCAGCTTGATCTTCTCTTCTCTCTGCCTGGGCAGTTGCTGGTATTTAAACCACTGTAAAAGGGGGTCTCTCCAATCGGGTGGGCTGATGGCTTCCACTGTGATGACCTCAAGTTCTTCTTCTTCTTCTGGCCCTTCTATCATGCTAGGCACTTGGCGCTGATTCACCACCCGGATGCTGAGGGATCCATCTGGTGGGACTGCTAGTGAACTTGCCAATTTCGCCAGTGCATCGGCTTGTGCATTTTTCCTCCTGGCCACGTGGCCTATCTCAATGAGGTAGAACTGCTGCATGAGCCGTTTCGCCTTAGCGTGGTAAGGGAGTAGTTCGGGTTTTCGTACGTCAAACTGTCCTTGGACTTGCTTGACGACCAATAATGAATCGCCAAACACCTGTAGCATTTTAATATCCATTTGCAAAGCGACTTGGAGACCGATGATCAGAGCTTCATACTCTGTCTCATTATTTATGCAAGGCTTGTTAATGGAGCAGGATGTATGCAATACTTCTCCCTCAGGGGATTTAAGGACGATGCCGGCCCCGACCCGTTGTTTGCGATGGGAATCTTATTTTTATTTTGTTATTTTTTTATTATTATTTTTATTTCATTTGGGTTTATTTTGTTTATTTGCGTGTCGATCAACCAATTAACTAACCGGTAATTAACTGACTGATTGATTGCGCGGGCGTGCCAGTCACGTACGTGACGAGTTTATTATGCGCTCGTTCTGACCCGTGTCGGGAAAGAGTGAGATTTGGTGGGGACCAGCAGTCCGCCACACCATAAAGGCTGTGGCGTTAATTACATCCCCCACGAGGAGGGAAAACCTTTGATTAATTACCGAGATAGTGGGCTGTCGAGGCCGGAATGAAGATGCAAAGGTGTGAACGTGACGAGGTCACATGAGATGTTTCTGTCTATCATGCAAGAGAAGCATGGTTCATCAAATTGAAGACCCTTAGTACATGGCGGAGGGCGTAGGTCCGAGGACCACCATCGCGCATAGCAAAGACTTCCGGTCGGGCGTAACCCGGGCTTCCGTCAATGCCATTTGATATACCCGAGGGTCTATGCAGGCATGCACGCATGATGCTCATGATTATGCTAAACATGGCAGTAGAGTTATAATAATGATCAGTGATCAACAAAATTATTACACTTCCCAAAGGGGAAACGAAAGTGGCAGCATAAGCATAGTAATGGAAGCAGAGTGCTATCGGACATGGTAGTAAAAGCAAGATGGCTCGGGCTTGCATAGCCCCTTTCTTATTCAATTTATTATTAATTAGGGTCATTGATCTCGACCGCGGGAGACGAGGATCGCTCCGAGGGCGAGGGAGTGATTAAAACAGCATAATGGTTCAAAACCGGCGCGACCACGCGTAGGGATAGGCTTTCCCGGCGCGGCCAAACGTGGGTAAATGGTCTTAATTCGGTGCGGCCTTAACAAATGTTAAAACGGCGTGGTGGCCTTGGGGCGCGCCGAGAATAAGCCACTTGAAAATAATTTTTTATGAGTGTACGGTTATTCCGGCGCGGGGGGGGGGGGGGGTACCGCGCCATATTAAGGCGTGCCGGATTAGGGCCGCGCCGCCTTAGCTGCTTTTTGGTGAATTGTGAAACTATGTAAGTTTACTGAGATTTTGTTAAGGGTTTTGAAGTTAATTGGGCTGATTGCTTGTTTAATTGAAGTCCAGAGCCCTTCCAGAATGACATGACGAGCTAGTGCGAGGTCCATACTCGAGCACTAGGGTCCTTTATCTCAGAACAAGTGTTTTATTGGAGCCGTTCATACAAGTGCTCTTATCAGTTAAAAGAGTTCTGCCAAAAATTGGGCAGCATCTCCCCCGTCCTTGAAGGACTGCAGGGGAGAAACGGGGTCATACTCACTCGTGGAGTAAGCCCCTAAACATCTGGTCTGCATGGTGGTAGCCAGCAAAACCCCAATCGGACAGGATACCCAGAGGACAAGCCTGCGAGGGGCACCATAGCTCCGTGGGTGGAAACAGAGGAACGAGGCAGCTAGTGACGGAAGCAACACCCCAAGGACTGGCCTACAAGGGGTGGGCGACCTATAGCATACACCGCATCCGCTAGAGAGAGACCATTAGGGAGAGAGGCTCCGAGGACTAGCCTACTAGGAGCATTTGTCCCTTAGTCACCACAGGGTCCCGAAGGACTGTGGGTTTGGAATTGTTGGGCTGGGGCCCCAGTTGTTGTTAGCTCTATGACTCATGGGAAACATCCATCACTCAAAAGTGGAGTTCCCTTGGCCGATCGGCAGTTCTGTGAAACGGTGGGGAATATCCCCCTCCCCGGGTGGCTGAGACCAAAACAACGAAACTCGAATGGTTCAGTGGCTGCAAACCACGGACGAGAGGAATGAAGACATTCGGCATTGATAGATCACCACTCACAGGGCTAAGGTGTTGATGCTCGCGAGACTGGGTTGCCGTCCACAGAAGAGAATGCAAACAGCAATCACGGAGAAAGGCAGTCGATATGCATCTAGGACGATTTGCCTACACACGCATATACACGAATGGCTGGAATGCAGAATCACAAGACGGGTCTCACCGTTTTGGAGGCGGCTTCCTACTCCTCTGGGTAATACAGCAATGCAAAGAGGAGAGGGAATGGCAACAAGACCTCGTATCAAGATGGGAAGAGACATGTGCACAGGCACAGCTCTATCCACACGGTATACAGAAACCATCGGATGAGGCACGGCCACGACCTCGACGTGAAGGACTCGGGGAGGGGTCGTCTCTATAGCCCATGACATCCCAGGGCATGTTTCAGGGTCGGAGAAGCCGGAATCGGAAATCACGCACGGGAGGAAACCGACATATACACCGACTAGGATAGAAATAGGTGTGAGAGAGAAGGCATTGAACATTCAATCCGCCATCACATTCATACCATCATCCCATCAACGGGGGAGGCCAACACATATGTTACAGATTCGGTGCCGGCATCATGGCACAACCACCGTATTCTAATTAGAGAGAGGCTCATAGAAGAACAACTCAAAAAGATGGCGAAGGGGGGGGGAGGTTGGCTCATATCATCATCGTCCCCCCCTCTCGCTTACACTCGATTGAGAGGAAACAAATCGTAGGATGGATGGGAAAACGCAGACAACCCACCTATCCTAAGAATAGAGTATCGTGCTCTCCTTTCCTCTCCGGCTCCGGAAGGCTTCAGGCAGAGGAGGGCAGGCGGCAACGAAGGACCCTCAGCGAGACCCTGCTTCCCTCGCAAGAAAACCCTCTCTCCCTCTCAGGGAATTGGCCCTCAGACTCCCTCTCCTTTTCCTTTAATTCTTTTCTTTTTTTTTGGTTCGCCCCCCTTTTTTTCTTTTTGTTTTGAAACATGGCCATTTATACAGGGGCCGTTCGAGGTTTAATCCGACGTGGAGAATGGCGAGGTCCTATGAAGCTTTTGCGCGCCGGAATAAGAGGGCGCCGGATAAAGGGGGCGCGCCAGTTTAGGGCGCGCCGTATTAGCATCCCCGCTCATCATAGGCTAGCCAGTGAGTCCGGAGATGATTCCAGGAATCGCTGTGAACATTCATCTTGCCACAGTTCTTTGAAACCTCGACGAGACGCCTCGTCGAAGCTCTCAAGATGACGTGTGGCCCTTCTCGGAGCCCCGAAGGTCTTTTTGCTTGAACACGCGGGTTTTCCGCTGACACGGCCCTCGGCACTAGGATTCGTGCTGTTGGCTCGGTCTGTTTTGTGCTCGAAGCTTCTTGGAGGGTGGGGTGACACCCGGGATAGTTCCGTCCAGGTCGGGCGGTCATTCGGCCACTAATGGACCCAACTTGGCGAGAACCTATACCCGTGACGGGTAGCCAGGATCTTCCGCCGACAGAGCCCTCGGTCCTCTGTTCTGAAGAGCCAAGGGAGTTCTTCCATCTCAGGAGAGTCCTTCATGAGGTGGCAGGCCACCGGGTAGGCCGTTGTCCTTGGTCGGACTAAGGGTGTAATGTGTGCGGCACGACGGAGTCGATGCCAGTTCATTGGGTAGGCTTGGTCGCACTGCCGGTTGGTTGTGGATTCATCTCGACTTTTCCTGAGGCGAAGTCCCTGGCGTTCATCCCGGGTGACTCGAGGCTCTGGCAGCTTGAGAAGTCTTCAGTAAGTTGATCTTTATCGGCTTCTGTGCTTCAGCGGGCCGTATCATTCGTCTTTGCGGCTTGGTCGCCAATGATCATATTTTGAGTGCCAACAAATTCCCCCCAGACGTGGGTGTTGCAAGCGAGGCAGGAGTGCAGCAAGGCCGACGGATGAACTTCGCCCAGAATGATCTCCTCTTCAATTGTCGGGAGCTTGGGACGGCCCTTAATCCGGTACGGATACTAATCCGGCGCTGTTTGACCGTTAATATGGCGCAGGATTAATCCGGCGCGCCTCTTGGCCTTAGACGCTAATCTGGCGCGCCCTTGGGTATTTGCCTGTTAATCCGGCGCGGCCCCGGGCATTTGAGAGAAGCTAATCCACCACGGTCAATTCCGGCGCGCCTTTTTGTTGAAGGGTGTTAATTCGGCGCACTAAATAGCACGCCAGATTAGCAAAGGGGGAGGCCTCCCTATATATTCCTTCCCCTTTGATTTTTACTTCATCTCTCCTCATTCGCACCGTAGCTTTCTCTCTCCTCCCTTCCTTCTCCTCTCGCGGCGTCGAGCGAGCTGAGGGCGTGGGCGGGCTTTCTTAGTGGTGAGCGGAGCGTTTGTTTATTTGGCTTTTGAACCCGTTCTTCTGGGCCCCGGGAGGCTTCTAGTAGGGCTTGCCCTCGGAGCTATTTCCCTCGGTGTCCCGTTTGGCCTCGGTGTAATGCCGATGGGTACTTTTAGGGGACGTTCCCTTAGTGGACGTGTTCCCGCTTCTCTTTGGCAATCTCCCGTGCTGGGGAGACTCTGCCGAAATTTTGTCAGAAATTTGTCTTGATCAACTATTTTCTGACTTTGTTTATTATTTGATGCACTTTCTCACAAATAGAAATGGCATCTGGTTCTTCTTCTTCCGCCTCCCGCACCGTGGTGACATGGGAGAATGTTCATTCCCTTGATCGGGGGCACGATCAACTTGCCGTAGTTGCAGAGCCCTCGGATTCAGAGACCGATACTGTGGACACTGGCCGTCTCCTCATCCTTGGAGGTGATTCTTTTCACTATGACCGGGAAGGCGCTGTCAGGCGGGATCACCCCAAGGACAAACATCTGATGTCCTTCCTTCGGCGCTTCAACCTTCAGGGGAAGAGAGACCCGTTCCTCGTCCGCAAAGCCGAGCAGGCCTTGTTAGTGGAGAGGGATAGTCTAACAGACTGTGTGGTGCGGGGAAGGCCAATTTATCTTCCTGGAGAAGTCAGGAAATGGAGCGTCGTGCTTGGACTGCAAGATCTGGCTCCATAAGATGGGCTGCTGACCAGGGCCCCTGAATTTGTACCCGCTCGGTGGAATGATTCCGCAGGCAGGGTGGACCGGGAGAAGCGGATCTTTGGCTTGTTTCTTGCTACATTGAGATGGGGGTACAGAGAAGAATCATTTCTGCTGGATTGCCTGGCGGTCCGCTTTAAGCACCAGATATCCGTGGGGTGGTTTGCCGAGCTGAGGGCCACCGACGCTCACGCATTCAGACCTAGAGCAGTGGAGTTCACAGATTATGTGCTGCATCATTACGCTCCCATCCTGACCAGGGCTGGCGTCTATCACAGCGTGTACGCCTCGAGATACCGTTACCCCATCTCCCGAGGCTTATGATGTGGCATGATCGAAGTATTTTGTCTCGAGTACAACACTTTTTATACTTCGGAAGGGGAAACTTCTCTGGATTTATAGAGCCTCACAGCTTAGTGGTCTACCCATCGACAGAGAGCCGTACGAGGAAGTCTGCTGGCCCGACTGGTTGAAAGATCAGACCGACAGTGAGGGTCGGTATCTGGCGGGTCACGCTTACCGCTATCTGATGAAGGCGTACCGCACCCTCTATCACTCGTTGCACAACACGAGGGAAGCTCGGAAGCCAGGCGAGAAGCGGAGGGTGCGGATGGGCACCTGGCTCCAATATTTCTTCGGCGGGAAGAAGAAGTATGAAGACTTTTCCCCGATAGCGCCAATGGCTCCGAAGCAGAAGAAGAGAGTCCGACGCCAGGCCGCATCATCATCATCTTCAAGAGGAGGGCAGAGGGAGGACCCAAACCCTACTGGCGTCGACGTAGTCACCCACTGTGCTGCGTACTTGGTTTACTGGATCTGTTCTTTCTTCCGGAAGGTGATGAGAGCGTGATCAGGGCAGAGGCCATTTACCCCGCCTGTCTCATGGCTTGGGGTACTAAGCTGTCCCTTTGCCTGGTGGCTCTGTGTCTTATTTACAAGATGTTGGAAGACCTGGACAAGACGCGTCTCCCCAGGAATCTACAGACGGTTGGTCCGCTACACTTTTTCAATGCTTGGGTCTGTACCCTATTCCCGGAGGCGGCTCCTCGGGCGTTACACTCGGCTCCTCTTGTTCCGCGGATGATAGAGTTTACGAGTGTTGAGCCATCCTTGCTAGCGGAGCAGCTCTTTGCCATTCGGGGCAAGTTGGCCCGGATTCCCACAGATTCGCGCAGGGTTCTTCACTTTTGGAACTTAGCTGCCCACTCCAGCCCGCTGGTGAACAGGACGAGGCAGTGCAAGCTTTTTGAGACCGAGGAGTATATCCATCCGATTTCTGGGGCCAAGTGTACCAGGCCCATTCTTGAGCCGGAGTTGGTTGACTGGGCGCTGGCTATCAGGTCGAGTGTCCTTATATTCCGCAAGAGAGGCATTTTGTGGTTGGAGCCTAATTATCTATTTCGCTTCAGCCGGAACTTTGGCTACGACCAGCACATTCCACATTCTTCTTCACAATTTGCATTGCCTAACAGGCACAAGACCAGGCAAGTTTCAAATGATGATGCCCGAATATGGTGGGACTTCTTCCACCGTCGGGAAGATGTTTCTTTCAGGGTGCTAACCCCTGCCCATTTCCCACGTGTCACTCCTGAGTATATCAAGTGGTGGAACGCGCGGACGGGGTTCTACAGGAGCTCCCGGTGAGAGTGTTGGGCCGTAGCGGAGCATAGGTTTCTGGACTCCCAGCCAGAGCCAGCCTTTGATATTGAGCCCTCCTATTTGAAGAAGCTGAAATCCTGGACCAATACGAAAGTGAGGGCCTATCTGGAGGCCCGAAAGGCTGTGAAAAGTCACAAGACCAAAGTCAACCCGAAGTTGCCCACAATCAGCAAGGATGACTATGTGAAAACACTTTGGGGTTGATGCCGGGTGAGTAGCGAGAGGGTGGTCCTTCAGCAACTCCCTCTGCCGGTGGAGGAACCCATCTCGGTTGTGGCCGACTGGCGTCCCGAGGTGGATAGGTTGTAACCCTATCAGACTTTCATCCGTAGGGAAGACAGGCAGGATGCTTTATATGACAACACCCCCTCGCTATTTGCGCTCCTTCGCTCACATGGTCTTTCAGTGGGTGGTCCCAGCGAAGCCATTCTGGACCGGCCCCTTCATATCTCATTCAAATATGCCGACAGATGGGGGCTGGACCACCTGAGCTTATATTATCACCTGTCTTCTCATGGCCACGAGGACCTGGCGCTGCTGACCGAGCCGAGTGAAAAGATAGGAGATTTATGTTGGCTTATTCGCGAGGCAGGTTCGAGAGACAAAGTGCCCTCGCTATATTATTGGCCTCTCTTCCCCTTCTACACGGGGCCAGCAAGTATGTTCTATTTCTTCATTCAGGCCCTTCGGCCAGCCTCTTTTCTTCATTGTGGGGTATTATTCTCACCTCCGTGCATGTGCAGTCCGACCAACTTCGGAGGAGACTCGGCACTTTAGGGAGGTGATAATAAAAGCTCAGAAGCCAGCATACTTCGAGGTTCCCGAGCCGGCCCCGACCAAGACGCCACTGCCTCCTGGCGATTTGAGAAAGCGGACCCGATCCCAGTTGAGGGAGGCCGTTGGGAAGGCCAAAGCGGCAGTGACCCGAGTGACACAGGCACGCCGAAGGAAGGCCGCAGAAAAGGAACCAGCAACCATTCTTCCTCCGGTTGTATCCTTCGAAGAGTTTGAGGCTTCCCGCATGCAAAGGCCAGAAGCTGAAGGTAGGCTTTTCATCTCTCGAGAATTCATTGGCTCACTTTGGCTGCCTTGGCTAATCCATGTTGACAGTTGCCGACACAGTCGCTGCGATCGTCAAGCTGGAGGCGACGGTAGGCGCCGTGGCTAGGGAAGGGGCAGAGGAAATCCTTACTGCTCCCGTAGAGAGAGATCTACCTTCTCCAACGCCCAGATAGAAAATGGAAGGTAATTTATAGTTTAATCACGATGCCACCGCGAGTCTTCATGCCTTCAGTCGGCTTGACTATTCCTTGCCGTAAATTTTAGTTGATATGCAACCGTCATTACTCCTGGGCGTAGAGGGCGCAGAGGAAGCGATTGGCCGGGGGCAGGGCGAGCTTGCCCCTGAGATCCCATCAATTGTTGCTCCTGGTGTGGAATGCATGGAGGAAGTCCCTGCTGCGGGTGATGCTCCTCCTGGCGAGGTTCCTGCTCTGATGGTGGAGCGTCCCGAAAGAGCAGAGGAGTCCTCTTCCTCTGAGCAAGTTGATTACGGTGGTGGCTCCAGTAATGAGGAGTTCCCACATGTCGACACAGAGACTGAGGATGTCGGGGCATCATCGGCCTATGAAAGTGATCACCTGACTTTCAGCCCACCCCGGTTGTCATGGAGTGGTCCTGGGCCGTCAGGCTCACTCGTGAGCGAAGGGGCTGGGGCCGCAGAGGTTGCCCTTGGAGATTTGAGCCTAGTACCGGTTGAGGTGAGGACCCTCCCGTGGTCAGCGTTTGCTGCCCTTCCTTTCTCTTCTTTTTAGCTTTCTGATGTACATATTTCTGGTGCAGACTGAGGTAGTGCTGCCAACCATAACGGTGCAGATACCCCTTCTGACTCTAGGCGTTGGTCGCGCAACTTTCCCGCCCGTCTTGCGGCCTATTGCACTGCGATATCCCAAGGACTATGCAGCGGCAGCGGGTCCAGCGGGACCCAGAGTACTTGTGAGGGTTGACGAGTTTATAGTAGTCGAGGACTCCCAACCATTGGAAGTCGCACAACGGTCGGCTTCGGAGAAAGGTGGCCCCTCCGAGGTAGAGGCGGGAGAGATCGTCGAAGAGGAAGCCGGGACCACTGGGGCCTTGGCTCCTATCGCTGAAACTGGCCATATGGGGGTCAGTCGAGTTGGAGGCGAGGAGCAGATGTCCTTGGCTCTTGATGTTCCCGTTGCAGCTTCATCCCAAGGGGCTGGCAGGGAAGTCGCCATCATCGAGACTCCAGCTACCATATCAGTCACCGCGGTTGTTCCCCACACAAGTGCGCTGCAGATCATGCCGTCGTCATCTTCTAGGACGAGCGACGATATCTGGGCCACCGTGGACAGCAGAGTTGAGTTCGAACTACCCGAGACGTCACCGCTCGGTCTCCAGTCATCGAGCGACCTTGTGTGGCAGTTCTTAGGGACCCTTCAGCAGACCGTAACGGCCAGCAGAGATTTGACTTATGTTTAGCTGAGGGGCTTGATAGAGCACTTGTCCCGCTTGCTATTGGCTTTTGGTTGCCCCATGGACGACTGGACTCCACGGGTGATTTTGCTTCTGAAATATGTAAACATAAGGGAATTCTTAGGCCGGGAGGTAGCTGACCAGCTGGCGGCCATCACACTGGAGCGAGCTGAATGCCGAGCAGCTCTCATCTCTTAGAAAGGGACTGCGGCGAGGATGAGGAACGATGCTAATGCCTCTTTGCAGCACCGAAGCTTCCTTATGGCCCGAATAGCAGAGCTACAGGCCGAACTTTCAAGGGCAGAGGCTGAGCTTCAAGAAGTAGAGCGCCTGGAAGTCCAGAGGATGGAGGAGGGAGAGATGGCCGAGGGACAAGTTGCTTCCCTCGGGGGGAAACTATCTCAGCTGGAGGCCACTGAGTTCAGACTGCAAGAACTAACCCGCCATCCTTCCTTGGGCATTCCAGAGCTGGAGGACATCTTCTGACGCCCTCTGCCATAGTCTTTTCTATTTGCCCCTTTTTGATGGACTTCATGTATTTCGGGGAATGCCCCGCGTAACATGTATCTTTTTATTTCATAGGAATGAAAATTCTTCATTTTGCTGTTAAATGACGACTCTATTCTTTCATTATTCTTTTCTTTCCCCTTTCCACTCGCCAGTTAATTCTAGTCCGAGTATGTGAGTCACTAGGGCAGGAGAGCGCTCACGCCTTCAGTGAAGGGGTGAGGTGTTCGCTCCACCGTGCCGTGACCATTCTCGGGACCAGGCAACGGCTAGTGCAGGCCAAGAGTTCGAAGGACCAAAAGGGTATAGAGGCCCATTCAGGGCTAGTAAATAAGGACAGACGGCTTGTCAGCCGGATTCATTGATGCTGACAGAAATTGAGGGTAGGGTTTATTCATTAACAGAGTTTATATGGAGCAAAAGTAGTTTACTGCTTAACGAGGACGAGGGGTCCAGGTTAGGGGGGAAAGTTGACAGGTCCTGTCGATGGTGACAAGGGTCGATAGAAAGTCGGTTAGTCTAGTAGAAGACGACGAGGATCGATAGTCAGTAGACCGACCTTGCCGATGGTGACAAGGGTCGAAAGAGTAGCCGATCTTGTCGATGATGACGAAAACCGAAAAAGGTAGCGACCGATCTTGCCGATAGTGACAACGGTCGAAAGAGGTAGCGACCGATCTTGCCGATGGTGACAAGGGTCGGAATGGTAGATGGTCTTGCTGATGGTGACAAGGATCGAAAAAGGTAGCGACCGATCTTGCCGATGGTGACAAGGGTCGGAATGGTAGACGGTCTTGTCGATGGTGACAAAAACTAAAAAAGGTAGCGATCGATCTTGCCGATGGTGACAAGGGTCGGAATGGTAGACGGTCTTGCCGATGGTGACAAAAACTGAAAAAGGTAGCGACCGATCTTGCCGATGGTGATAAGGGTCGGAATGGTAGACGGTCTTGCCGATGGTGACAAAAACTGAAAAAGGTAGCAACCGATCTTGCTGATGGTGACAACGGCCGGAAAAGTTAGCGACCGATCTTGCCGATGGTGACAAGGGTCGGAATGGTAGACGGTCTTGTCGATGGTGACAAGTACCAAAAAAGCTAGCGACCGATCTTGCCGATGGTGACAAGGGCCAAAATGGTAGACGGTCTTATCGATGGCGACAAGGAGTGAAAAAGGTAGCGACTGATCTTGCCGATGGTGACAAGGGTCGGAATGGTAGACGGTCTTGCCGATGGTGACAAAAACCGAAAAAGGTAGCGACCGATCTTGCCGATGGTGACAAGGGCCGAAAAAGGTAGCGACCGATCTTGCCGATGGTGACAAGGGTCGGAATGGTAGACGGTCTTGCCGATGGTGACAAGGACCAAAAAGGGTAGCGACCGATCTTGCCGATGGTGACAAGGGCCGGAATGGTAGCGACCGATCTTGCCGATGGTGACAAGGGCCGGAAAAGGTAGCGATCGATCTTGCCGATAGTGACAAGGGTCGGGATGGTAGACGGTCTTGCCGATGGTGACAAGGACCGAAAAGGGTAGAAGGAAGTGGAATGATGAACGAGGATAACCTCGCTACTACATTATCATCTCATCATTCATTTTTTTTGATTGATTTTTTATTCGTCATCATTTTTATCACATTACTGACTCAAGCGCCCTTTCAGGTTTTCACCGAAGTCAGCCCCCTCTTGCTTTTGCCCACGCGCCCTTTCAGGTTTTCACGTGGTGGGGTACCCGATTTTGCCTGTAACGCCCTTTTGGGTTTTCGCTACAGCCGGGTTATAGCCATTTTTGCCCCTGCCCTAGTATAGGAATAAGGTCGGCGGGGTATCACTACTTTTAACCCCCTCTTTCTTTTTTTTATTTTTTATTTTGTAGGAAGAAGCCGGGACACAGGAGAGCCTGCCCGCTAGCATGCCGATCGGCCTTGTCAATGATGACAAGGGTCGGATCCTGGTTTAGTTCATCGACATTGGTTAAATGCCGAAGCAAAGGATATAGTTCTTAACAGGGACGGAAGGTCCAGGTTAAGGGATAGAGGCTGACCGATCCCGCCGATGATGACGAGGGTCGAACATAGATTTATTCATCGGCATGGGTCACATGTCGAAGTAAAGATAGATTAATTAACAGGGACGAAAGGTCCAAGTTAAGGGTAGAGATCGACCGATCTCTCCGATGATGATGAGGGTCGAACATAGGTTTGTTCATCGGCATGGGTCACATGTCGAAGCAAGGATAGATTCATTAACAGGGACGAAAGGTCCAAGTTAAGGGTAGAGATCGACCGATCTCGCCGATGATGACGAGGGTCGAACATAGGTTTGTTCTTCGGCATGGGTCACATGTCGAAGCAAGGATAGATTCATTAACAAGGATGAAAGGTCCAAGTTAACAAGACCGGCGGGGTATCTCTATTTTTAACCCCATTTTATCTTTTCTTTTTGTTCATGTAACAGAAGGACGTTGAGAGAGTCGGCTAGGACATGAAGTCTTGCACCGAGAAAGAGGGTTTACTCGTCAGCACGAAGGCAATGCTGACGCAAGGGATAGATTTGTGCCGATTCGAGCGTAAGGCCCGCAATGGCAATGTTGT
This sequence comes from Amorphophallus konjac, assembly GCA_022559845.1. NCBI lineage: Eukaryota > Viridiplantae > Streptophyta > Magnoliopsida > Alismatales > Araceae > Amorphophallus > Amorphophallus konjac. Next base: position 151,246,556 of record CM040127.1, read on the forward strand.
ATAGAGGTCGGCTAGGACATGAAGTCTTGCACCGAGAAAAGGGGTTTATTCGTCAGCAAGGAGACAATGCTAACGCAAAGGATGGACTCGTGCCAACTTGGGTGTAAGGCCCGCAATGACAAGGATGTATAAAGGTTGGCCAGGACACAAGGTCTTGCGCCGAGGAAAGGGTTTATTCGTCAGCAAGAAGGTAATGCTGACGCAAAGGGGTAGATTTGTGCCGATTTGGGCGTAAGGCCCGTAACGGCAATACTGTAGACATTATGCGAGTCTGGTCGGGGCCGACCATCACTGGACCGAGGTGCGGGTAGCTCGGTTAGGGCGGAGCGCCACTGAACCAAGGTGAGGGTAGCTCAGTTAGGGCGGAATGCCACTGAACCAAGGTGAGGGTAGCTCGGTTAGGGCAAAATGCCACTAGACCAAGCTGAGGGTAGCTCGGTTAGGGCGGAGTGCCACTAGACCAAGGTGAAGGTAGTTCGGTCAGGGCGGAGTGCCACTAGACCAAGGAGGAGGTAGCTCAGTCAGGGCGGAGTGCCACTAGACCAAGGTGAGGGTAGCTCGGTTAGGGCGGAATGCCACTAGACCAAGGTGAGGGTAGCTCGGTCAGGGCGAAGTGTCACTAGATTATGATAGGATCGGTGCGATGGATTCAGAGGGGGGGTGAATGAATCCCACCCTTAAAAAACTTTTCGCTCAAACAATATTACAGAATTAAAACACAGATGGCTTAGACAATAGAGCAAATATGTATGAGGCGCTCCTAAACAAGCAACTAGCGGAAGCAGAAGAAGGTAATCAACCTACTGCACAGATAGCAATATGAAAGCTCAGACAACCTGTGAAGGGTGGTAGAAGATATGGAGCTAACGCACAAGGCAAACTACTGCACATATAATTTTTTAGGTGGTTCAGTCCTCCAGACCTACATCCACCCCTCACTCCCAACCGGAGTGAGGCTTCCACTAGCAACGCTAGAACAGCAGACTCAGTCTGCAAACACTTGCTGCCAAACAGCTTGACAAGGGGAACAGCCTCCCCTCTTCCTCCAAACCGGAGGGACACCCCAAGTGACTCCCAGCCACTTGGAACCAGAGACTAGGTCTCTCTTCCTCCATACCAGGAGGGAACAGCTGGACTTGCAACCCACAAGACCAGAACCGGAGACAAGTCTCCCTTCCTCCAACCCAGAGGGAACCCAACAAGTGACTCCCAGCCACTTGCAACCGGAGACACAATGTCTCCCTTCTCCTGAGTCCACAGGAGGAACCCGACCTCAATCTAGAGAGTCGGAAGAACAATGATGAACAGATAACAAAAGAAAGGAAAAATAAGAAATGATAAAAATACAGCAAGCAGAAAGCTGGAAAACGAAATCACAATTTGGCTCTCGCAGGAGCTGACTGGCCTGGATTTGGTCCACGGTCCAGCAGGATCAAATCTTCTGATGAAGCTTCTTATCTCTCGATCTCTCCTCTTCTTGCTCTTCTTTTTCTTCTCTGCTTCTTTCTCTCACTGTCTACTCTTCTTCTCTCAATCCTCACGAGCTCTCTCTCTTTCTCTTTTTCTTCTGCTGTACTCTTCTTCTAATTCTTCTTCTTCTGCTCTCTGCCTCTCTTCTTCTTTTCTCACAGTCTCGATCAGCCCTCTTCTATCTTGATAGTCTTCTACAGATGAAGAAACTTCATATATATAGCAGCAGCAACTAGGGCGTGTGTCTTCCACATCTCTCGCCCAATTGACTCTGCCACGTGTCAGCATCTCAGCTCCTTGGATCACGTGCCAGGTGCCAACCTCAGATCACGTGCCCAAACACCTGCAAGATTAATTAAAAGTTCAGTCGATGAACAATATCAGCTGAAGACAGTGTACAGACTTTATTCAGCAAGCAGGACAATGGATGTATAGAGTTAGTCGTGTGAAGGAGGACGAGTGTATAGACTTTCGAAGCAGCAAATAAGCAAGTATGTACAACGTGAGAGTGTATAGACTTGAAGCCCTTCAAGCGACCTCAATGTATACACTTGACAAATGATGTATGGACTTATCAGAAAGGGATGTGTAGACTTCTGTGTGATGCATGAAGCAATCGAATGTATAAACATGCAACAAGGGAGTGTATAGACTTGATGTTTACATGCATGAGAACTCTATGTACAGACTTGCTGTGAACAATGCACAAATGCAGTGTATGGACATGGCATGAATGCAACAGCAATGTATAGACTTCATGTGTAGAAGACTAAGGCATTGTACAGACTTCACATGAAGCGCTGGACGATGTACAGACTTGTGTTCGTTCAACACTCAGGCTGTACAGACATTGAGGCGAACACTGTCCAGACTTTGAGGCAAGCTCTGTATAGACTTGATGAGAATGCATGGAACAACCGAATGTATAGACATGAAACAAGGAGTGTATAGACTTGGTGTTTACATGCCTGAGAGACCAATGTACAGACTAGCGAAGCTTTCGCTAAGTCTGTATAGACTTGACCATGCTGACGACGGCACCAGAGTACAGACTTGAATGCTTTCGCTAAGTCTGTATAGACTTGACTATGCATGGAGGAGTGTATGGACTTTAGAATGCATGAGACACCAGTGTACAGACTTTGAGAAAAACGATGCATGAACAAGCCTAGCATGAACAAGCCTAACCAATGTATAGACTTCACCCTTGAAGATGTGAGCGAGACACTGTATACACTTGGCCCTTGAAGAATGTACAGGCTCTGAAGACTTGAAGGCCACGATGTATAGACTTTAAGGCAAGTGAACACGGGGACAATGTACAGACTTGAACAGCTTCAAGGCACAATGTGCAGACTTTAAAGTGAAGACCAATGTATAGACTTCAATGCAAATGCCAAGACCATGTACAGACTTGAAAGCTTCGAAGCACACGATGTTTAGACTTTATGATGCATACGCCAAGGCTTTACATACTTGAAGAGACGATGCACTGTAGGCTGCCAGACTCTGTACAGACTTGCAGCTTGAGACGCTGACAGAGACGGTCCACTATATAGACTTCAAGTCCAAGTGAGACAGTGGATGTACAGACTTGGGCTGTACAGACTTTGACTCAAATATGCATATGAGACGCTGAATAAGACGTAGCTATGTATAGACTTTACAGTGAATGCATATGCCAATGTACATACTTAGAAGTGAAAACCAATGTATAGACTTGAACATCTTCAAGGCACAATGTGCAGACTTTGCCTATATGCAGTGTGTAGACTTGATGTGTAGCTAAAGCAGTGAACGTAGAAAAAGGTTGGAATGTATAGACTTACGTTCGATCAGCAATGTATAGACTTCAACTAAGCAAGCTACAGTGTAATGTCTAGACTTAATGATGCACGTAATGTATAGACTTTGGAACGCTTGAAGAGATGTACAGACTTGGTGAGCGCCAAGCAATGTACAGACTTGGAAACCGATGACTCATGCAAGCTACGGGACAGTGTGTAGACTTGACGAATGGCTTGAAACACAGACACACTACCAATGTATAGACTTGGATGCCCAAAGGTAATGTGTAGACTTGGATGCCCAAAGGCAATGTATAGACTTGCACAGTGCTGCCAATGTGAAGCATAATATGCAAGAATGTATAGACTTGGAAGTGAATTTGTGTGCGAGACAATGTTAACTCTGTACAGACTTAAGCAATGTGCAGACAAGACATCAAATGCAGTGAGCATGCAGCAGTGTATATACATGGGTGTGTGTGTGCATGCTAGAAGTAATGTATGGACTTAAATGATCGTGTGAGAGCATGCAGCAGCCAATAAATAGACATCCGAATCTTAGGGGGGTCGACCCATCTAAGAAGGGGGTCGACCCACTTCTATCTAGATGTCAGACAGAACTAACATGAACACATATGAAATATGAATGCACTTAAATGAATCAACATGGTCTTTCATGCACACATTCATATGGTGACTTATAGTGTTGGCTGTCATCAAAACCAATCATCAAGACCACAGGGGCACAATAGATTAAGGTGGGGGTAGCTCGGTTAGGGCGGAATGCCACTAGACCAAGGTGAGGGTAGCTCGTTCGGGGCGGAGTGCCACTAGACCAAGGTGAAGGTAGCTCGGTCAGGGCGGAGTGCCACTAGACCAAGGAGGAGGTAGCTCGGTCAGGGAGGAGTGCCACTAGACCAAGGTGAAGGTAGCTCGGTCAGGGCGGAGTGCCACTAGACCAAGGTGAAGGTAGCTCGGTCAGGGCGGAGTGCCACTAGACCAAGGAGGAGGTAGCTCGGTCAGGGCGGAGTGCCACTAGACCAAGGTGGGGGTTGCTCGGTTATGGCGGAATGCCACTAGACCAAGGTGAGGGTAGCTTCGTTAGGGCGGAGTGCCACTAGACCAAGGAAAGGTATTCCGATCACTAGGGGAATGTTGGTTGTGCCGTATGATATAGCTTCATATGCTTCCCATTGAGTGGAGAGAACTGGATGACTCCTTTGTGGTCCACCAGGATGTAAGCACCTCCCTCATATACTCGGTGGACGATGTATGGTCCGACCCAATTTTCGACCAACTTCCCTTTGAGATTGGAGACCATCACCTCTCTTCTCTTGACCATCACCAGGTCTCCTTTCTTGAATTCCTCACCTTTGACCAGCTTATCGAAAGCACGGGCCATGCGGGCTTGGTAGAGTTGGATGTTTTGTTGCGCCCGGAGGCGCTTTCCTTCGAGCTCGACGAGCTCTTCCAATCTTCTTTCTACATTGGTTTGTTCACCGCTGACTAGTCCATGCTGGATGGCGACTCGCAGCGAAGGAACTTCTAATTCAATCGGCACCACAGCCTCTGACCCATACACGAGGGAGAATGGCGAACAGCCGGTTGGGGTTTTATAGACAGTACGATAGGCCCAGAGCGCCCCGTACATCCTTTCTTCCCAGTCCTTTTTATTAGACTTGACAGTCTTTGCCAGCAACGTGCATAGTGTCTTGTTGAAGACTTCTGCAAGTCCATTGGCTTGAGGGTTGTAGGGGGACGATGTCCTCCAGTCAATCTTGTATTTGTCGGCTAGCCGATAAATCTTCTGGTTTCTGAAGTGGCTACCATTATCAGAGATGATTCGGCTGGGGATCTCGAATCGGAATATTAAATTTTACCGGAAGAATATTGCGACCAGTTCTCCCGTTACATCTCTTAACGCGACCGCTTCTGCCCATCTGGAGAAGTAGTCTGTAGCTGCTAAGATATATCTGTACCCTGATGAAGATGCTGGTAGCGGCCCTCCACGTCCGTGCCCCACTGAGCGAACGGCCAGCTCGGTAGGGTTGGATGTAGTGACACTGGAGGTCTCCTTGCCACGTTGGCGTGTTCTTGACACTTCTGACAAGCCCTGGAGAACTTGCAGCAGTCATCAAACATAGTGGGCCAATAGTAACCCAATTTCTGTATCTCAATTTTCATCTTTGGGCGGTCCTGATGCGCTCCAGCTGATCCTGCATGGATTTCTTGCATCACCTGCCCCGCTTCTACTGAAGACAAGCAACGAAGTAGGACTTTTCTTCGGGCATCTACCATTATTCAGAACAGGGTTCTGTTTCTCATCTCGTAAGAGTCTTTGACCCTTAGGAGTTTCATTCTCTGTTCTTTTTCTTTTGGGAGCTACTGGTGTTGGAACCACCGCAGGAGATGCTCTCGCCAATCGGGTTGTTGAACCTCTTCGACGGCTACCACCTCAATCTCTTATTTGTCGGTTAAGACCTCTGTTACACTGGGGACTTGCCGGCAGTTGATCACTGTTATATTCAGGCTCGCGTCTGGCGGGACCGCCAAAGAACTGGCCAGCTTAGCGAGGGCGTCTGCCTGAGCATTCTGGCCTCGGTTGATATGCTTGATGCTGATGAAGTAGAATCTTGACATCAGACGGGTTGCCAGCTGATGGTAGGGGAGGAGCTCTTACTTTCACACATCGAACTCTCCTTCCAGTTATTTTATAACTAGCATGGAGTCCCCGAATGCTTCTAGCATCTGAATTCCCATGGATAGAGCAATTTGCAACCCGATTATCAGGGCTTCATACTCTACTTCATTATTTGTGCAATGCTTGTTTATCGAGCAAGATGTGTGCACCACTTCCCCTTCTGGAGATTTCAGGACTATGCCTGCTCCTGCCCTGACCCTGGTTGATTCAGTGGTAGAGGTGTCAATTCTGGAAGCGCCATCAAAATATAGCTGCCATAAGGAGGGCCGCACCTGAGTGGCTTCCAGGGTTTCATCTTTAGGAAGCTCCGGTTCCAGCGGGCAGTCCCCGGGTACCGGGTGCTCAGCGAAGAAGTCTGCAATAGCTTGGCCCTTGACGGCCTTACGCGGCACATAGGAGATGTCAAACTCCATAAGGATTACTGCCCATTTGCCCAATCGACCTTTGAGTGCCGGCTGGGACATAATATATTTCAGCGGGTCCTCTTTGGATACCAAGCTGATTTCATGCGACAACATGTAGTGTTGAAGCTTCTTAACTGCGAAGACCAGTGCTAGACAGATCTTCTCAATATAAGTATATTTCTCCTCAGTTCTGACCAGTCTCCCACTGAGGTAATAGAGGGCTTGTTCTTTCCCTTCTTCATTATTCTGGGCCAGCATTGCCCCAAGGGAATTATGTGTGGCTGCTATATATAATATCAACGGCCATCCTTTCACCGGTGCGCCAAGCACTGGAGGAGTCTTCAGATAGTCTTTCAGCTTGTCAAAGGCTGTCTGGCAATCTTCATCCCAATAAAAGGGAACATCCTTCATCATCAGTTTGTGGAAAGGCTGGCATCGCCCTGACAAATTGGAAATGAACCGCCGAATATAAGCCAAGCGGCCCTGTAGTGATCTCAGCTTGGAGAGATTTCTTGGTGCAGGTAGCTCCTGAATTGCTTTGATCTTTGCGGGGTCTATCTCGATTCCATGATATCGGACAATGAAGCCCAAGAACTTTCTGCTCGACACTCTGAACGCACATTTCATAGGGTTCATCTTCAGCTCATGCTGCCTTAGCCTCTGAAAGATAATCCAGAGGTCCTGCAGATGGTCTTGTTTTCTTCTGGTCTTGACCACCAGATCATCTATGTAGCACTCGACCTTGTGGTAGAGCAACTCATCAAAGATCCTAGTCATTGCGTGCTGATAAGTGGCGCCAGCATTCTTTAGTCCGAACGGCATCCTCTTATAGTGATAGATGCCTTTAGGGGTTCGGAAGGCGGTATGAACCCGGTCATGCTCCGCGATCCATATCTGGTTGTAACCGGATGACCCGTCCATGAATGATAGGGCCTCATGACCGGTTGTTGCATCTATCATGACCTCCGTTATTGGCACCGGAAAGTCATCCTTGGGGCAGGATTTATTTAGATCTCGGAAGTCAACACATATCCGGATCTATCCATTTTTCTTTTTCACGGGGATGATATTCGCCAGCCACGTGGTGTACTAGTTTTCTTCAACAAATCCCACGTCAATAAGCTTGTCGACTTCAGCACAAATTTGAGTGATGAGTTCTGGCCTCATGCGCCGCGGCAGTTGCTTCACCGGCTCGGCTTCAGGGCTGATTGCCAACTCATGCTGTGAAACTGCAGGATTCAGACCTGGCATCTCCTTGTAAGTCCAGGCGAAGCAATCCTGGTATTCTTGCAGCAGCTGGGTGTACAACTCCCATTCTTCTGGGGACAGTTGGGCACTAAGGAAGGTAGGCCTAGGGTCCTCCTCACTTCCTAAGTTGACTTCTATCAGTTCGTCGACTGTGGCTTGGCCTCCATCTTCTATCTCCGGAGGTGCCGGTTGGAGGTCAACGAAGTCTGGAATACCATCTTGAGGGTCGAGTACTTCGACTTCCTCATCTGACACCATTAGAGCTTCTCGGAAGTCCTCTGTTTCATTTGATAGTGGCCGCGCGTATTGCTCTTTCAGCAAATCCGCTGCCATTGCAGTCTCCCAGGGTAAGAGAGCAGCTTCAGTCTGTTGAAGTTAGATGGAAGGCTCTATCACCACAGGATGTGGATCTAGAGGGGTGGTGAATAGATCAACTGGTTATTTAAAAATTAGGCCTAGAATCAAATGCGGAATTAGAAGAACACTAAACGAACACAGCCAATGCACCGAATGAAACACACAAGATATGCTGAACAAGCAATCAAACACACGAGAGGCACAAGGCTTTTAGGTGGTTCGGTCAGTCCGACCTACATCCACCCCACATTCAACTCGAATGTGGATTACTGCTGATACACAGCTTCAATCAGCTGGGCTCTACAGCTTGCCAACAACGGCTGGGGCTTACAGCTTATCCCGACCAGAGGAACACCCTCTGCAACAGCTGAGCTTTACAGCTTGCTCTGCTGGGCACTACAGCTTAGCCAACCAGAGGAACACCTCTGCAACCCGCTGCCTCACAGCTTGAAACCGTTGACTAACAGCTTGATAGAACAAGAGTTTTCAAAGAGAAAATAGCAAGACTGAAAACAAACAAAACACACAATCGAATGGAAGAAAACCAAAAGGACTGTAGCTCAAAGTTGAGCAACATCAGCTCTGGTAACTGGACCAAGAGACTGATTCACAAGCTCTCACAATAACTCTCTCAACTCATCTCTCTTCACTTTCTTCTTCTCTCCTTTTCTTCTTCTCTGCTTTTCTTCTCTCACAGTGGATCTCGGTGGCTGCTGCTTCAGACTGGATGTATAGACTTCGCCAACTTTGATCAGCCTTTACAGAAGATGAAGACTGATATATATAACAGCAGCAGGTGGATAAGGGCGCGTGGCTTCCACGTTTTCCCGCCCAAGGAATTCTCCAGATTCGAGGTGCTTCCATCCACGTGGCAGCATCTGGTCACCTCGTCCTCCTGGGATCACGAGCCATGTCAGTAATCTCAGTAGAGAATCCCTGTCAGATAGAGTATCGGATGATCAGATTAAATAACAACTCTGTATAGACTTATCAGAAGAACTGCGTTGTATAGACTTCATATAAGTGAAAGCTATGTACAGACTTGCTGTATGAAGCAACCGTTGTACAGACTTAGGTGATATGAAGACTATCAATGTATAGACTACAGAACTGATGCACGATGTACATACTTCATGAGACTCGAATGAAGACAAGCGATGTATAGACTTCACGACTGATGGATGCAATGTACAGACTTTGCAAGATGTGAAGGAGTTGAGTGTATAGACTTCATGATGTAAAGACTTGTCAACAAATGACTGTACAGACTTGAGGTGAAGACCGATGTATAGACTTTCTAAAAGAACGTCTGTATAGACTTGAAGCAATGGAAAACATCGACTGTATAGACTTTGAATTGCAACGTAGGTAAAGGCATCGATGTATAGACTTCGAAGCTGAACGTAGGTAAATAACCCAATGTGTAGACTTTGAATCGCAACGAAGGAACAGATGCCAATGTACAGACTTTGGCAAATAGCGATGTACAGACTTGGATAAACAGTCCAATGTATGGACTTGAGGCATGGAGGCCAATGTACAGACTTTACCTCGTGCAAGCTACAGTGAATAAATGTATAGACTTCGAACACCTCTTGAGCTCTGCATAGACTTTGCAGTCAACATGCGATGTATAGACTTTGGAGTCTGAGACCAATGTACAGACTTTATAAAACAGAAGCCTGTATAGACTTGGAAGATCAAGACGCTAAGGAAGACGGTCATTGTACAGACTTAGATGCCATTGACAAATGCATGCTACAGTCCAATGTATGGACTTACATGAGACGCTCAATGTACAGACTTCGCCTTAGACCGTCCAATGTACAGACTTTGCCTTAGACTCTAAATGAGACGAACAGTGTATAGACTTAGCCAATGCAATGAGTTGATGCTACAGTGTATGTCAATGCAATGAGTTGACGCAGTCCAATGTACAGACTTTCAAGCCTGAAGGCCAATGTGTGGACTTGCATGAGACGCTCAATGTACAGACTTCGCCTTAGACTCTAAATGAGGCAGACAGTGGATAGACTTTGCAATGCACTGTGGATGTATGGACTTTGCAACGATGGGCAATGTGTAAACTATGCACAACCAGATGAGTCGACTCATGAGAACAGGGGGTCGACCCATAATAATGTATAAACTTTGACGCATGCATGCTATGCAATGTACACACTTGGTGACTTCGCATGTTGTGCAATGTGCAACCAATGTATGGACTTGTCGTGCCTACACAGGGCGTTGTATATACTTGCTGCCTGATGCTAATGTGCAGACTTTGATGCCCAACAGCGATGTATAGACTTTGAGACTTTGAGTGTGTGTTCAGTGTGAAAACAAGATGAAATGCATAGAACACACAGACAATCTGATAAAGTAATTTCATCAAAACATAAACAGTGTTGCCAATCAATCAAAACAATGTGTTGCCATATGAAGTAAAGTTACATGTCAACACCATCAACACATAGGAGTCACAACAATCTCCCCCTTTTTGATGATGGCAACCCCCTATCATATAGAGTAGCAACATCCTGTCATACAGATGCATTTTTTGATGAAGGACATGATTTGTTATTCAGATTGTTATGCAGATGCATGTAGATGCTATGAATGACATGCTGCATGCTACAAAATGTAAGCAACTCCCTGCTAACAAAATTTCCCCCCTTTGCCATACCATGATGCAGATGCATACACTCCCCCTGAATGTAGAATTCTCAATTCAGAATTGTCCTCCTGAACTGAAAGAATGAATTCAGACAATATTCTCCCCCTTTACCATCAACAAATAGGAGGGAAAGTGAGTGCAATGGAAGGAAAAAGAAAGTTCAGCTGACTGGCATTCTTAGTAAGTAGTTCAGAAATTAAACAACTAAAGCACAGAATCTTCAGTCATATGAACTGAGAAATGGCTTAGAAATTGAAATTCTGGTTTAAAGGTTATAAAAATGAGAGTCCATGCACTACATTCATTGGATAAGGTAGATGTGCATGATAAAACAATAAACCAGAGTTATATTTTCATGAGAGATTCAGTTTCAAAATATCTTACTTTCATAGTCTCAGTTAAGAGAAACCATGTCATGTATTGAAATTAAGCAATTGACATCCATGAAATTTCTTTGAAGGAACATCATTTTCAGTATTATTTCATTTAGGGCATTCAGGTACCAAAAGTCTTTTTGCGTAAGGGTATACGTTTATCAGACGCCAATACCCCTAGATACTCAACATGATGGACCATCTTGCCTATGATCAAACTCAATAGAATTGATTGACACCTTTTTGTGTGAGGGTACACGTTTATTAGACGCCAGTTACCCCCAGGTACTCAGTGAAAACAACCTACTGTTTTGATCATTTTATACAGAGATAGCTGATACACCTCATGACATGAGTGGTGTCCACTTCTTTGATGGATCACTCAGTTTCTCAGTGAGTTACCAGTCATTGCTCTGTCAAAGCTATTTTTCAAATAATTTTCAATGTTTTTCAATATCTTTCTTAGCTGCCCTTTATTTGTTTCAGAATGACTTGTTTAAGGACAATACACATACTTAGCTTCTCTAACATGATTTCAGATGAGTTTTCAGATTTTAGATATAAGTAGCTTTATCTGACATGAAATAAGATGAGGTTGAGAGCTTTATCAATTTTCAGCATCCTTATTTACTGATTGTAGTCTTTCAACTCTAAAGATTATAAATTTTAAACCATTAAGTCAGTCTTTAAGCAATTAAAGTTCTTATGAAAGAAGAAATCTATTTTCTATTGCTTAATATTAGAACTGACTAAAAGATTGCCATACTGTCAGACTCAATCATTCAGAGTCAAGGATTGAATAGACAGCGTCGACGCTGGGAGTTCAATGCGTCTACGCATCAGTTGAAGAGACAATAGTATAAGACACTGAGATAGTGTCAGTGCGTCGACTCCATGCTATTGCAGCGTCAACTCATCAGAATAATGAAACAGAGATAGTCACAGATCTAGTTCACTGCGTCAACGCCACATTATAGCAGCGTCGATGCAGCAGTTCACCTTGAAATTCTGACAAGACTCCCCCTGTCTATATGCATGCAATTTTTGCAAAAGATGACAGATCAGATGATTTTTGAAGTTCATGCTTACTCAGACTATCTTATCGTTCAGTATGACCCATGCAGAAATATAGACATATCATGCTTCTAGACATATATATGTAATGATGATCATGAGTGCAATAAAAAATATGAGAGTCATGCATTATCATAAGTCTGTTGCACAATGTTTATTCAATCTATCAACAGCAAGTCCAAATCAGAAGTTTATTCAAAGCAGCTCAAAAGTTTTATTCAAGTCAACAAAGAGTTCATTCATTATGCTGAAATTTACACAAGCCAAGTTCTCTTCTAAAAAATTTAAAATTTTCATTTCCAAGTGGCTTAGTAAAGATATCAGTAACTTGTTTGTCTGTTTCAATGAAGTCCAGTTCAATTTCCTTTTTGTTCACAGCATCTCTTAGAAAATGATGTTTTATTTCTATGTGCTTAGTCCTAGAATGATGAACAGGATTTTTAGCAAGGCATATGGCACTAGTATTATCACATAGAATTGGAATACATTCCAGTTTTATCTGATAATCATCTAGTTGGTGCTTAATCCAAAGTACTTGGGCAGCACAATTACCTGCTGCAACATATTCAGCCTCAGCTGTAGACAAGGCTACAGTGTGTTGCTTCTTAGATGCCCAAGATACTAGACAACCACCAAGGAATTGACAGTAGCCACTAGTGCTTTTTCTATCTACTCGACACCCAGCATAATCAGCATCAGTGTAAGCTAGAAGCTCTAACTCACACCTAGCAGGATACCATAATCCTAGCTCTTGGGTGCCTAGCAGATATCTAAAAATCCTTTTCACTGCTTTAAAATGATTTTCTTTAGGACTGGCCTGAAACCTAGCACATAATCCTACAGCGAATTGAATATCAGGCCTAGATGCTGTTAAGTAGAGAAGGGATCCGATCATACCTCTGTATAACTTCTGGTCAAATGGGTTACCTTTAGTGTCTTCATCCAAGCTTGTAGAGGTACCCATTGGAGAAGCTATCTCTTTAAGGTTATCCATCTTGTATTTCTTGAGTAGATCCCTTGTGTACTTGGACTGAGTGATAAACATTCCATCCTTTGTTTGTGTAACCTGCAGTCCAAGAAACAATTTGAGCTCACCCATTGAGCTCATTTCAAACTCATTAGTCATTGTTTTAGAAAATTCCTCACACAATTTGGGGTTAGTTGACCTAAAAATGATATCATCCACATAAATCTGTACAATAAGAATTTCAGAATGACTCACCTTTTTAAACAAGGTCTGATTAACTACTCCTCTAGTGAAATTTTGATCAGTGAGAAACTTGCTCAACCTGTCGTACCAAGCTCTGGGAGCTTGCTTAAGACCATAGAGAGCTTTATTTAATTTGTAAACATGATTAGGAAAATCTAGACATTCAAACCCAGGGGGCTGTCTAACATAGACATCCTCATTAATTTCCCCATTCAAGAATGCAGATTTTACATCCATCTGCTGGAGGATTATACCTAGGGAACATGCATAAGCTAATAAAATTCTAACAGCTTCTAATCTGGCTACAGGGGCAAATGACTCTTCAAAGTCAATACCAAACTCCTGGTTGTATTCTTGAGCAATAAGTCTGGCTTTATTTTTAACAATATTCCCTAATTCATCAGATTTATTCCTGAAAACCCACCTAGTCCCTATGACTGTTCCATGATCAGGAGGTGGGACCAAGTGCCAAACCTTGTTACTGATTAAGCTCCTCATGCATGGCATTAATCCAATGCATATCCTTGAGGGCACAGTCAATGGACTTGGGTTCAATTTGAGAGACAAGAGCATATGCATTTAAGTCATCCTGAATTCTAAAGTGACCTCTAGTTCTAGGGGGATCATTCAGATTGCCAATGACATTATTCACAGTGTGATCTTTAAGATATCTAATATTAACAATCTGAGTTTAAGGAATTTCACTTACCTCCCCCTGAATTTCAGGTTCTTCTTCATTTTGCTCTTCTTTATCTTTCTCACCATCAGACTGGTCTGCAGAGTTTTCATCTTTCAAAATGTTCCCATCTTCGTTCCTGCAATAACCATGGTTAGTTTCCATCAAGGTTTCATCAAAGATAATGTGTGGAGATTCTTCAACAATTTTTGAGTTTAAATTGAACACTCTATAAGCCCGGGTGTTTTCAGAATAACCAAGGAAGATTCCTGATTCACCTTTTGGCTCAAATTTATCAAGGTCCCTCTTGTCATTTATATGTAAAAAACATTTACAACCAAAGACCTTGAAGTGGGTGATTGAAGGTTTCTTACCTCTCAAAATCTCATAAGGGGTTTTCTGGGTCGAAGGTCTTACCATTGCCCTGTTAATTACATAACAGGCTGTGTTGACTGCTTCAGCCCAGAATTTTCTTGGCAGTTGACCTTCAACTAAGAGAGTTCGGCCCATTTCCACTAGAGTTCTGTTCCTCCTCTCGACAACACCATTCTGCTCAGGTGTCCTGGGTGAGGAGAACTTATGATGAATCCCACTTGACCTGCAAAATTCTTCAAAGTGTGAGTTTTCAAACTCACCTCCATGATTAGTCAAAATATTTTTAATTTTCTGATTTATTCTTATACAGAACTCCTGAAATTCTGAGAATGCATCATTCTTATGTGACAGAAAAAATACCCAAGTATACCTAGAAAAATCATCTACTAAGACAAACCCATACCTCTTCCCTGATAAACTGACAGACCTGGTTGGCCCAAATAGGTCCATGTGTATCAGTTCATAAGGTTTAGTGGATAGGTTTTCTGTCCTAGATTTGAATGATTTTCTAGTCAACTTGGACTGAATGCATGCATTACAAAATTTATTGTCCTTTTTAAAAGAGACTTCAGGGAGTCCTCTAACCATGCTATGCTTGTTTAGTTTATGCAAAACAGTATAACTCGCATGGCCTAACCTACGATGCCATAAAAATGCTAAGTCTTCTCTCCTGACAGTAAGACATAGGTTAGAATGCTGAATATCATCTAAATCTATCATGTATGTGTTATTTATTCTTTTTCCAGAAAATTTGACAATTTCAGAATCAGGTTCAGAAACCTTGCAGCATTGAGAATCAAATAAAACCTTATGACCCTTATCACACAACTGGCTGATACTAAGTAAATTGTAAGCTAACCCTTCAACCAGCATAACATCATCAATGCAGCAGGTAGAACACTTACCTACCTTACCTGATCCAATGATCCTACCCTTTGTGTTGCTTCCAAAGGTGACAAGGCCTCCTAACTTTTCAGTTAGCATGCAAAACTTGGCCTTATCTCCTGTCATATGCCTGGAGCAGCCACTGTCCAAGTACCACAAGTTGCTCTTGGCTGCCAGGCATACCTGCACACACAATTAGGTCAAAGAGTTTGGAACCCAAGTCTGATTGGGCTCCAGAAAAGATGAAAAGCAGTTAAAACAAGAAAGCAGATATTTAGGAATCCACATTTGTTTGAAACAGTTCTGTTCAGTGGATTTTCTCGATTTCTTTTTATTTTGCCTTTTCTTGTTTTTCTTGATTTTCTTTTTATTTGCACCAACAGAGTTATTCACAGAATTATTGTTGTTGTGCCAATGCTTCGGCCAGGTTGCATTCATAAAGTTTTGGCCATAGTAGTTCCTGGGCTGGCTGTGGAAATGTTGGTAATTCCTAGGCATCCGACTACCATACCCATTTTCCCAATTTCTGACATAGGGTCTGTAAAAGTGTGTAGGTTGATGAACATACCCTGTATGCATCCCTTGAGTTCTAGTCCACCCACACCCATTAGGATAGATTGGCTGTGTGGGGTAGTAGGACTGAACTCTAGGTGGATTGAATTTGTTGGGCTGACTTCTGAAAATATTTTGTCTTCCCTGCACCCTTGACCCTGCTGACCTATTCATAAGTTTTGGTTGGGTCCTTTTCTATGATGATGGTGGTGAAGACTTTTTGGCATTGACATGGGGTTTGTTTACCTGAGCAGTCTGACCCCTAACCTTGGGTTGAGCACTAGAGCTAGGTTTGGAAGTCCCAATTCTACTAGGCTCACCTACTTTCTGTTTGCCCTTCTCCTCTGCATTTAGCCTTTTCAGATTCAAATTTATCTTTACAGCATTATTAGAATTCATGTTGATCAGAGGTCCTTTCTCCTTTTGTGCAACAAAGGAAATAGTTTTCATTCCAAAGTTTTTGGTTGCACTAGAGTTGAATCCTAGGCCCTCTCTTCTGAAATTTACCTTTGACCCCAATAATGCATCTAAATTTTCAGATCCTTGGGTCATTTTCTCAATTGTTTTTAGTTTATCCTCATTATCTTTCTGAACTTCATCAATAGATTTTTTCAACTCATTATTCACATTGAGGACAGCTTCATATTTTTCAGAAATAATTTTTATCTCATTTTCATAATTCTGAATTTTCAGTTTCCATGCATCAATTTCATTGTCTAATCTCACATTTTCTTCCTAAGAAATTTTCAGTTCTTTATTGATTTCTTCAAATTCAGAACATGTGAGTTTCAGCTCACTATTCTCAGTTTCTAAGCAGGCAATTTTATTAGACAGTGAAGTATCATTTTGCATGATTTTAATTTTTCTTCGTAGATGCCTGTTTTCTTTTCTGACCTCATCCACTCTATCAGTAAGTTCATCATAAGCAACCATCCAATCAGTAATAGTAAAATTTTCATAGCGAGAGGATACCTCATCAGATTCTTCCTCTCTATCTTCTGAGCTGGTTGCCATGAGACAGATTGGCTTCTTAGCTTCAACTTCATTGTCCGAAGTGTTGCTCAAAGATCCCTCATCCTCATCACTCCAGGTACTTACCATAGCTTTCCCTTTTGTGTTCTTTTTCTTGGACTTGTCCTTGAGGTTCTGATTTGTCGGACATTTAGCTTTAAAGTGACCAGCCTTCCTGCATTGATAGCAAACATTAGTCTCAGCTTTCTTTACAGGGTTTGATTTATACCTTGTGTCTCGGTGGCCACTGTTGGGATTTCTTCGGCTGAATCTTCTTCCTTCCTTCTTGAGAAATCTCCGGAATTCCCTAGTAATCATGGCAATATCAGCATTTGCCACTTCTTCTTCAGACAAGCTCTCTTCAGTTGATGATCCGTTGGGGCTGGATCGACTGGATCTGCTAGCACCAGCCTTCAGAGCTATAGGCTTCCTTTTTCTGTCAGCCTCCTCTATCTTCGGCAGATTCATCTCATAAGCCATTAGAGATCTGATCAGCTCATCTGCCTTAGTATTGTGCAGATCTCTTGACTCTTCCATAACTGTGGCCTTGGTGTGCCAAATTGGAGTCAAGGATCGCAAGATCTTCCTGACTACATCATACTCAGAATATTTTTTCCCGAAGCCTCTGAGACCATTTGTGATAATAGTCAGCCGAGCATACATTTAGGCTTCATCTTGAAAGCTTCGTATTCTGAAACCAGTAGATCAGTCTTAGTCTCTCTGACTTGTGAAGTCCCCTCATAGATGACTTCAAGTGCATCCCACATTTCCTTCACTGAGGAGCAGGCAGATATTCGTGAGAACTCGGTGGGATGCAGAGAGCACTGGATTGCATTGATTGCACTCCAGTTGAGCGTGGACCTTCTAATTTCTTCCTTGGTCCATACATCTTCATTTGGGGACAGCTCGAAAGGTCCTTTGCTAACCACCTTCCAAATTTCATAATCTTTAGCCCTCAAGAATACCTGCATACGGTGCGTCCAGTATGCGTAGTTGGTTCCATCGAAGTACGGGGGATTGGATGTGGAGTGTCCTTCAGCTATCATCCCTCTTCCGTCCATCTGTGCTTATCCTCTTCGGGCGGTAAGTCCCTGTAGAAGAGTCTAGCTCTGATACCAAGTGTTGAAGTTAGATGGAAGGCTCTATCACCACAGGATGTGGATCTAGAGGGGGGGGTGAATAGATCAACTGGCTATTTAAAAATTAGGCCTAGAATCAAATGCGGAATTAGAAGAACACTAAACGAACACAGCCAATGCACCGAATGAAACACACAAGATATGCTGAACAAGCAATCAAACACACGAGAGGCACAAGACTTTTAGGTGGTTCGGTCAGTCCGACCTACATCCACCCCACATTCAACTCGAATGTGGATTACTACTGATACACAGCTTCAATCATCTGAGCTCTACAGCTTGCCAACAACGGCTGGGGCTTACAGCTTATCCCGACTAGAGGAACACCCTCTGCAACAGTTGAGCTTCACAGCTTGCTCTGCTGGGCACTACAGCTTAGCCGACCAGAGGAACACCTCTGCAACCCGCTGCCTCACAGCTTGAAACCGCTGACTAACAGCTTGATAGAACAAGAGTTTTCAAAGAGAAAATAGCAAGACTGAAAACAAACAAAACACACAATCGAATGGAAGAAAACCAAAACGACTGTAGCTCAAAGTTGAGCAACATCAGCTCTGGTAACTGGACCAAGAGACTGATTCACAAGCTCTCACAATAACTCTCTCAACTCATCTCTCTTCACTTTCTTCTTCTCTCCTTTTCTTCTTCTCTGCTTTTCTTCTCTCACAGTGGATCTTGGTGGCTGCTGCTTCAGACTGGATGTATAGACTTCGCCAACTTCGATCAGCCTTTACAGAAGATGAAGATTGATATATATAACAGCAGCAGGTGGATAAGGGCGCGTGGCTTCCACGTTTTCCCGCCCAAGGAATTCTCCAGATTCGAGGTGCTTCCATCCACGTGGCAGCATCTGGTCACCTCATCCTCCTGGGATCACGAGCCATGTCAGCAATCTCAGTAGAGAATCCCTGTCAGATAGAGTATCGGATGATCAGATTAAATAACAACTCTGTATAGACTTATCAGAAGAACTGCGTTGTATAGACTTCATATAAGTGAAAGCTATGTACAGACTTGCTGTATGAAGTAACCGTTGTACAGACTTAGGTGATATGAAGACTGTCAATGTATATACTACAGAACTGATGCACGATGTACATACTTCATGAGACTCGAATGAAGACAAGCGATGTATAGACTTCACGACTGATGGATGCAATGTACAGACTTTGCAAGATGTGAAGGAGTTGAGTGTATAGACTTCACGATGTGAAGACTTGTCAACAAATGACTGTACAGACTTGAGGTGAAGACCGATGTATAGACTTTCTAAAAGAACGTCTGTATAGACTTGAAGCAATGGAAAACATCGACTGTATAGACTTTGAATTGCAACGTAGGTAAAGGCATCGATGTATAGACTTCGAAGCTGAACGTAGGTAAATAACCCAATGTGTAGACTTTGAATCGCGACGAAGGAACAGATGCCAATGTACAGACTTTGGCAAACAGCGATGTATAGACTTGGCCAAACAGTCCAATGTATGGACTTGAGGCATGGAGGCCAATGTACAGACTTTACCTCGTGCAAGATACAGTGAATGAATGTATAGACTTCGAACACCTCTTGAGCTCTGCATAGACTTTGCAGTCAACATGCGATGTATAGACTTTGGAGTCTGAGACCAATGTACAGACTTTGTAAAATAGAAGCCTATATAGACTTGGAAGATCAAGACGCTAAGAAAGATGGTCATTGTACAGACTCAGATGCCATTGACAAATGCATGCTACAGTCCAATGTATGGACTTACATGAGACGCTCATTGAGACGCTCAATGTACAGACTTCGCCTTAGACCGTCCAATGTACAGACTTTGCCTTAGACTCTAAATGAGACGGACAGTGTATAGACTTAGCCAATGCAATGAGTTGACGCTACAGTGTATGTCAATGCAATGAGTTGACGCAGTCCAATGTACAGACTTTCAAGCCTGAAAGCCAATTTGTGGATTTGCATGAGACGCTCAATGAGACGCTCAATGTACAGACTTCGCCTTAGACTCTAAATGAAACGGACAGTGTATAGACTTTGCAATGCACTGTGGATGTATGGACTTTGCAACGATGGGCAATGTGTAAACTATGCACAACCAGATGAGTCGACTCATGAGAACAGGGGGTCGACCCATAACAATGTATAAACTTTGACGCCTGCATGCTATGCAATGTACACACTTGGTGACTTCGCATGTTGTGCAATGTGCAACCAGTGTATGGACTTGTCGTGCCTACACAGGGTGATGTATATACTTGCTGCCTGATGCTAATGTGTAGACTTTGATGCCCAACAGCGATGTATAGACTTTGAGACTTTGAGTGTGTGTTCAGTGTGAAAACAAGATGAAATGCATAGAACACACAGACAATCTGATAAAGTAATTTCATCAAAACATAAGCAGTGTTGCCAATCAATCAAAACAATGTGTTGCCATATGAAGTAAAGTTACATGTCAACACCATCAACACATAGGAGTCATAACACAGTCCTTGCAGATGGGGTTGTAGTCATGCCAGACTGGTGACTGCTTGTTGTTGGGTTGAAACAGCAACCCAGTCTTGTAGCAAAAGGTGTGGAGCTCTCGCCTTCTGGGGTAGTTGCATCTTCAGTAGGGGTGGCAATCCCATTGTCGGCAGCACACACCTCCTGGTCGGGGTTGGTCGAGGCTTCCCCGAATGGCACAAGAGGTGCGGAGGTCAATGTTGGTAGGACTCCACGGGAGGGGGAGATGCCTGCTTCTTCAACTCCTTCGGCTTCGCTGCTGCTAGCCGTACCAAATTCGGCTTGCAGTGCCGCCTCTTTGGGATAGACCTACTCCCAAAATCGGCAAGGAGTCACGGTCTCCGCTTCTTGATTTTCGGGCTGGCCCGGGTTAGCATATTTAGCTTATGCTGGGTATTCATCAAAGGTTACCCCCAGCGGGCTGTCTTCAGTAGGGTAGAAGGCGGAGAGGGTGTCCACCTCGTATCGCCCACTGTGATAATATTCTTCCAGGGTGAAGCCCAACCCCAGATGCTGAGAGACGTGTCTCATTTCCTTATCCAGATTTGCGGGATACCACATTTTATGGAAAGCTTCCTCACGCTTTTGAGACTGATCGGCGGGGATGTGCAGCTTCTGAAACATCCTGGCCATCCGATTAGTTGTGAATGCCAGACCCTTGACGGGAACTGACGGATTGTCTATATCTTTGGGGAGGCAGCAATCTGTGTTCTCCTGAGTAGGGTGCTCTTCAGCTGTATAAAACTAGTTGTTGGGTCCATCCTCCTGTGTTACCTCCCAAGTTTTTAAACGCTCGACAGTAGGGTTATCAAGGCCGGGAGTTAGCTTGGTGAGGCCATCCGGGACTCCAATGTGATTATGCTTCTGACTGACCCGCACTTTATTAGCTTCGGAGTATAATGCTGGAGGTGCTATTCTGCCCACGTCCCCGGATGCTGTGATATGGGAGACCACCTTGGGCTTGACATATCCGCGCGGCGGTGGTGGATACCAATTGTCGCCGGATGCGCTTCTCGATGCCCCCGTAGGGGTCTTAGCTTCAGAGGTCTTCTGGGGAAGCCCTGTATATAGGTTGGCGTCCGCCAAATGACATTCAAATACCTCGAACGGGTGGGGGTCTGCAAAGATCCTCTCCTCCTTCCCTTGAAGACTATATTTGATACATTGGTGGAGCGTAGATGGCACCACCATATTTTCATGCAGCCATGGGCGGCCGAGCAGTCCTTTGTACGAGGTGAGGGAGTCAATGACATGGAACTGCACCGTCGTAGTGAAATCCGCTAGGGTAAGGGTGAACTCTGCCACCCCCATCGACACTTCACATTTTTGATTGAAGCCGGCGATACGCATATCCCCGACTTTCTCAAGATGCATGTTGAAGTGGTGCCTCTCGTATATTCTATAAGGCAAGATGTTGACTGCTGCACCGGGATGAACTAGAATCCTATTCAGCTCCCTTCCATTCAGGTGCCCCTTCATATACAGCGGCCTGTTGTGGCTGATGGTAGGCAACAGCATATCTTCTGGAGTGAAGGTCATGCTAGCCTCCGGCATTGCTTCAGCCAAACATGTCTCAAAATGAGCAGGTGTCTGTAAAGCAGTAATGATCGCCTGTCGAGTCTCTTGACTCAAAGAAAGGATCTCCCAGATTGTAAATCGAGCAGGGAGCTTCTTGAGTAGCTTCATTATTCGGCTCCCAGCTCAGACATTGGAGAGCTTCATCTATTCACCCCACCTGGGCTTGGGAGAGTCCCGAGTTGTGGGCCCTGACAGACCTGCTTCATCTGCCTCGGATTCGGCACCCTTCTGGCTGGTACCGGATCCTCGGCGCTCTTCAGTAGCTACTGCAGGGCAAGCTCCATCTATATTTGGATCTTTGGCAGATTGTGCTGGCTGCGGGTGAACATCCCCGGGTGCAGGGTTAGCCTCCCGACATGGCTACTTCCCCTTGGACATCTTCATAAATTTGAGGAATGAAGGGACTGGCTTGCCCCCACTCTTGTTATATAAGCCTGATGGAGGAGGGATCTGGACTCCCTTGATCTCGGCAGAGGTGTTTTGTAGGGCTGCTCTCCCCTGAATATGATGTTGTGGTTGGGTGGCGGCTGGCGCCCCCAGTTCCGACCTGACCGGGTTGCATGTGTAGTAGTTGCGGCCTCAGCCCTGCCTCCCTCAATAAGGGGTGTGAAGCAAATTTCCTCCTCTTCCTCTTCTCCGGGCGGGTTGAAGAGTGCTGATAGAGTATTACAGGAAATAACCTGTACTTTATCTGCCTTAGCGGCCCTTCTCTTCTTCTTTTGTTTCTTCTTCTTCCTTGCTTCAGTAGGCGCATGCCCCCAGAACAGACGGCCCTGCTTATCGGATGCTGCTTCAGCTTCCTCTTTTCGCTCGAGTGCGAGCTACTCCAGTTCTTGCCATGGGACATGGTCCCGCACCAGCAGAGGCTTCAATTCGGGCTGCACGTACTCGTCTAGCCCTTCAATGAGGTTTTTTAGTCGGCGGACCCCAGGATTGGTTTCCTTGACCACTAGCAGCGGAGTTTGCCTCCTCCGATTATGTGTAGGTATCCTGATAGTTGCAGGTGGAGTGATCCACCCAGGTGCTGCCACCGGTGGAGCGGGTTGGGGTGTAACACCACGGATATATGCCCCCACTTTCGGGCAGGGTGCTTTCTTTCTCTTGTGCTTCGTAGGGATCTGCTGCCACCCCCGCTGTTCCTTCGTGGGCTCCAAGAAATGAGTTTCATAAGTGCTCTGCGTACTTGCTTCAGAGATCTCCTCGGGCAGTGCCTGGTACAGGGAGATCATGTTGACTGCTGCCCTCCTCCAAGGGGCTTCATGCAGTTGAGGAGGGTCCACTTTGTACTCTCCCAACTCGATTTCATTTTTCTTCACCATCCCTTCGATGATGTCCTTGAAAATATAGCAGTCTTCGATTGGATGCCCCAACATCTGGTGGTAGGGGCAGAATCTTGGGCTGTCTCTTCTCTTTAGGTCCTCCGGCCTCTTTGGCTCCGGCAAGGTGATCATGCCATATTCCGTTACCCAGTCGAATAGAATCCGGGTCTTGTCCTTCGGAAATGAATAGGCTTTCTTCATCTTGTCCCGTAGCGAGGGACCTTCTTTGCCATCCGGGGCTTCTACAGGCTGTGGGGTAACTTCCTTCTTGCCTTCATCTTTCTATTGTTCGAATGCCTTGATGTCAAGAGCGTTCGCTTCTTTAGGCGACGAGCACCGCTCAACTACCATGCCCTTCTGGGTTGTGCTGGCAGCTGATGTAGGGACAGGTCTGGCCAAAAAAGCTTCTACCTCGGCCATGACATTGTTCAATCGGTCAAACGACCGTATTTCCATTCCGATCATCTTTTCCAGAACCTCCCTCCTGAGGTTCTGTTTGCATATTTGTACAACGTCTTCCTGATGTGGGGGCCGCTTGCACCTCATTCCAAGGTTCCTCCACCTCTTGATATAATCAAGGGCTGTCTCATCGGCCCTTTGCTTTGTTGAGTAGAGTTCGGCCACTATGACCTCCCTCTCTGTAACATGGAATCTCTCTCTGAACTTCCTCTACATATCCGGCCAGTCGCTGATTGACCCGGCCGGGAGGCTGGAGTACCATTCAAATGCGAGCCCCGTCAGCGAGGACCCGAAAAACTTTAGCAAGTATGACTCGTCGGCGGCCAAATCACCCATGACAGTCATGTAATATGCAACATGTTCCTTCGGGGATCCCTTCCCATTGAACTTGTCGAACTTGGGCGGCTTGTTGACCCCTGGGGGAAGCCGCTTGGCAGCATGGTGTTGCGGGTAAGGCACCCGATAGGCATCAAATGCGACGTAGTCGCCTTCACTCCTTTCTGCGAGCTTCATCTCGATCATTCTTTCCACCATCATCCGGTTCATGATCGTGGGGTCAACTGGCTCCGGATAGAAGTGTGCTGGCTACAAATACGGGGTGACCAGAGCGGTCGCCTATGGAGGACGCAGCAGCGAGGGTGTCTGGTGCACTTGAGGGAGCACCGGTGGCATCAGTGGCTAGGGCTGTGGTGGCCGCTGTTGAGTCGTCGCCATGCTCGGCTCTGATGACTGAGGCAAGGTATAGAGCGGCGGAGGGTCAACATAATGAACCGCTCCCCGAGATGATTCACCCTGGACTTCGGATGGTTTGGAAGCTGATGACTGTTCAGTTTTCTCCATCAGCTGCTTCTTCAGCAAGTCAATCTCTTGCCGATATTTTTGAAGTAGCATCAAGATCGATGGGTCCATAGTTGCCGTGCTGGGGATAGCTTCTGTTGCTTCTCCGGACGTACCCTCGGGCAGGATGTCGAGGAGGACGTCATCTTCTTCTTCCGCCGTCACCACATTGGCGGTTAAGATAGGAGCCTCATCATCCCACTGGTGATAGCCCAGGGGTTGTTTTCCTTTAGCTGTCGCCATGAGCTCCCATGCTGCTTCTGCTCTGCGAGTATTTGGCCCCGACCTTGCAGCCAATTGAGCCAACTCACGGGGATCTTTAGGAAGTCCCCTGTATCGGCCGAATATGCCGGGCATGTTGCAGGCGAAGACCTGCATCCTTCTTCTCTGTCGATGGACCCTTCTCTTAGCCCGATCTGAAAAGGTCAGCCTCTCGAACACAGAAGTTATTCTTGTTTCTTCCCGCCTAGGGGCGGCTTCATCGGCTTCGGTCCCGAAGCCATCATCATAGCCGTTGTCATCAACTGACGACAGCATCATCCCTTCTCTTTGATTTTCTTCAACTGCCATTGCTGGGCAGTAGTCTTCATTGGCGGTGGCTGCTTGCATCAACCGCTGCTTGCCAAGCGAGGGGTTGCCTAGCCCTCGAAAATAGTTCTTGACCAAGTTGATCATCTCTTCTCGACCACGTTCTTGATGCAGCATCGGGAACAGTTGTCGACCTCCCGCAGGAGGGGTATAAGCTAGCCAAACTCTGTCGGCAGGTTGCTGGAACCTTCATCCCACATCAGGGACGTTGGCTTGGCGGGCGCAGGCCCGGAAACTTTTGCGGCGCGGAGGGTCCGCAACCACTTCTTCTTCTTTCGTGGCCAGGCCCCTTTCTCTCCTTCCTTCCGCTCCGTCGCGAGCAAGGCGGCGGCAGACAGGTGCAGCTTGATGAACAGGTTGGACCCTCTTGGGAACCCACACCTGTTTAAATTTTCGTGGCCTGGTGGCCAACTTCTCTTGGCCATAATGGCCGGCTTCTTCTCTTTCTGCCCTCCTTCTAGCGAGGGCTTGATATGAGTTACGGACGGGGATGGAAGGGACTACCCGATCTGGGACTATCCGTGCGTCGCGTCTGTTGAGGAAGATGCACATGCCACCAACCATCATAGATTTACCGGATTGGGAGAGGGTTCCGGTAACCACAGCAGTATTCCTCCGGATTTGCTTGTGCTGACATCCTCCGGAGTTCCTATTGACAGCATCGGGGTGGACCCCATGGACAGCATGGTGCACCAGGCAGCTGGCGACCAAGGTTGGACTCTTGAGTGAGTCGTGGCAGTATCGAGTCTTCAGAGGCTCCGTATTCTTCTTAGCTCCCTCGACAGGCTCCGAGGGTTCCACCTCTAGCATGTCTACAAAGGCTAACCCCAAGAAGTTGGTGAAGCCAACGGCGGCAGGGAAGCTGACGAACACCGTGGGCACCGCCAGGTACCCTGGCGCATGACCATCAATAATTGAAGGGCCAAAGCCGACGCCAGTCAGCCCAGTTGTCGTCATAGTTCACTTGCAAAGACAAACAAACCAACGATCAGCAACCTTTGGGAGGGCCTCGAAGCCCAAGTATCTCGGCAAAGAGATGAAAGGTGACACTGGTCCCACCGGGCGTGCCAGACTGTTTGCGATGGAAATCTTATTTTTATTTTATTGTTTTTTTATTGTTTTTTATTTCATTTAGGTTTATTTGGTTTATTTGCACGTCGATCAACCAATTAACTAACCGGTAATTAACTGACTGATTGACTGCGCGGGCGTGCCACTCACGTACGTGATGAGTTTATTATGCGCTCGTTCTGACCCGTGCCGGGCGAGAGTGAGATTCGGTCGGGACCAGCAGTCCGCCACACCATAAAGGCTATGGCGTTAATTACATCCCCCACGAGGAGGGAAAACCTTTGATTAATTACCGAGATAGTGGGCTGTCGAGGCCGGAATGAAGATGCAAAGGTGTGAACGTGACGAGGTCACACGAGATATTTCTATCTATCATGCAAGAGAAGCATGGTTCATCAAATTGAAGACCCTTAGTACATGGCAGAGGGCGTAGGTCCGAGGACCACCATCGCGCATAGCAAAGACTTCCGGTCGGGCGTAACCCAGGCTTCCGTCAATGCCATTTGATATACCCGAGGGTCTATGCAGGCATGCACGCATGATGCTCATGATTATGCTAAACATGGCAGTAGATTTATAATAATGATCAGTGATCAACCAAAATATTAGCCTTCCCAAAGGGGAAACGAAAGTGGCAGCATAAGCATAGTAATAAAAGTAGAGTGCTATCGGACATGGTAGTAAAAGCAAGATGGCTCGGGCTTGCATAGCCCCTTTCTTATTCAATTTATTATTAATTAGGGTCATTGATCTCGACCGCGGGAGACGAGGATCGCTCCGAGGGTGAGGGAGTGATTAAAACAGCAAAATGGTTCAAAACCGACGCGACCACGCGTAGGGATAGGCTTTCTCGGTGCTGCCAAACGTGGGTAAATGGTCTTAATCCAGCGCGGCCTTAACAAATGTTAAAACGGCATGGTGGGCTTGGGGCGCGCCGGTTTAGGGCGCGTCGGGAATGAGCCACTTGAAAACAATTTTTTATGAGTGTAAGGTTATTCCGGCGTGGGGGGGTACCGCGCCGTATTAAGGCGCGCCGGATTAGGGCCGCGCCACCTTAGCTAATTTTTAAAGAATTTTGAAACTATTTAAGTTTACTGAGATTCTGTTAAGGGTTTTGAAGCTAATTTGGCTGATTGCTTGTTTAATTGAAGTCCAGAGCCTTTCCAGAATGACATGATGAGCTAGTGCGATGTCCATACTCAAGCACTAGGGTCCTTTATCTTAGAACAAGTGTTTTATTGGAGCCGTTCATACAAGTACTCTTATCAGTTAAAAGAGTTCTGCCAAAAATTGGGCGGCATCTCCCCCGTCCCTGAAGGACTGCAGGGGAGAAACGGGGTCATACTCACTCGTGGAGTAAGCCCCTAAACAGCCAGTCTGTATGGTGGCAGCCAGCAAAACCCCAATCGGACAGGATACCCTGAGGACAAGCCTGCGAGGGGCATCATAGCTCTGTGGGTGGAAACAGAGGAACGAGGCAGCTAGTGACGGAAGCAACACCCCAAGGACTGGCCTACAAGGGGTGGGCGACCTATAGCATGCACTGCATCCGCTAGAGAGAGACCATTAGGGAGAGAGGCTCCGAGGACTAGCCTACTAGGAGCATTTGTCCCTTAGTCACCACAGGGTCCCGAAGGACTGTGGGTTTGGAATTGTTGGGCTGGGGCCCCAGTTGTTGTTAGCTCTGTGACTCATGGGAAACATCCATCACTCAAAAGTGGAGTGCCCTTGGCCGATCGGCAGTTCTGTGAAACGGTGGGGAATATCCCGCTCCCCGGGTGGCTGAGACCAAAACAACAGAACTTGAACGGTTCAGTGGCTGCAAACCATGGACGAGAGGAATGAAGACATTCAGCATTGATAGATCACCACTCACAGGGCTAAGGTGTTGATGCTCGCGAGACTGGGTTGCCGTCCACAGAAGAGAATGCAAACAGCAGTCACGGAGAAAGGCAGTCGATATGCATCTAGGATGATTTGCCCACACACGCATATACACGAATGGCTGGAATGCAGAATCACAAGACGGGTCTCACCGTTCTGGAGGTGGCTTCCAACTCCTCTGGGCAATAGAGCAATGCAAAGAGGAGAGGGAATGGCAACCATACCTCGTATCAAGACGGGAAGAGACATGTGCACAGGCACAACTCTATCCACACAGTATACAGAAATCATCGGATGAGGCACGGCCACGACCTCAACGTGAAGGACCCGGGGTGGTCTCTATAGCCCATGACATCCCAGGGCATGTTTCAGGGTCGGAGAAGTCGGAATCGGAAATCACGCACGGGAGGAAACCGGCATATACACCGACTAGGATAGAAATAGGTGTGAGAGAGAAGGCATTGAACATTCAATCCGCCATCACATTCATACCATCATCCCATCAACGGGGGAGGCCAACACATATGTTACAGATTCGGTGCCGGCATCATGGCACAACCACCGTATTCTAATTAGAGAGAGGCTCATAGAAGAACAACTCAAAAAGATGGCGAAGGGGGGGAGGTTGGCTCATATCATCGTCGTCCCCCCCCCCCTCTTCCTTACACTCAATTGAGAGGAAACAAATCGTAGGACGGATGGGAAAACGGAGACAACCCACCTATCCTAAGAACAGAGTATCGGGCTCTCCTTTCTTCTCCGGCTCCGGAAGGCTTCAGGCAGAGGAGGGCAGGCGACAATGAAGGACCCTTAGCGAGACCCTGCTTCGCTCGCAAGAAAACCCTCTCTCCCTCTCGGGTAATTGGCTCTCAGACTCCCTCTCCTTTTCCTTTAATTCTTTTCTTTTTTTTTGGTTCACCCCCAGCGGGCTGTCTTCAGCAGGGTAGAAGGCGGAGAGGGTGTCCACCTCGTATTGCCCACTGTGATAATATTCTTCCAGGGTGAAGCCCAACCCCGGATGCTGAGAGACGAGTCTCATTTCCTTATCCATATTTGCGGGATACCACATTTTCTGGAAAGCTTCCTTGCGCTTTTGAGACTAATCGGAGGGGATGTGCTGCTTCTGAAACATCCTGGCCATCCGATTAGTTGTGAATGCCAGACCCTTGACGGGAACTGACGGATTGTCTATATCTTTGGGGAGGCAGCAATCTGTGTCCTCCTGAGTAGGGTGCTCTTCAGCTGTATAAAACCAGCTGTTAGGTCCATCCTTCTGTGTTACCTCCCAAGTTTTGAAAGGCTCGACAGTAGGGTTATCAAGGTCGGGAGTTGGCTTGGTGAGGCCGTCCAGGACTCCAATGTGATTATGCTTCTGACCGACTCGCACTTCATTAGCTTCGGCGTATAATGCTGGAGGTGCTATTCTGCCCACGTCCCCGGATGCTGTGATATGGGAGACCACCTTGGGCTTGACATATCCGCCCGGCGGTGGTGGATACCAATTGCCGCCGGATGCGCTTCTCGATGCCCCCACAGGGGTCTTAGCTTCAGAGGTCTTTTGGGGAGGCCCTGTATATAGGTTGGTGTCCGCCAAATGACATTCAAATACCTCGAACGGGTGGGGGTCTGCAAAGATCTTCTCCTCCTTCCCTTGAAGACTGTATTTGATACATTGGTGGAGCGTAGATGGCACCACCATATTTTCATGCAGCCATGGGCGGCCGAGCAGTGCTTTGTACGTGGTGCGGAAGTCAATGACATGGAACTGCACCGTCGTAGTGAAATCCACTAGGGTAAGGGTGAACTCTACCACCCCCATCGACACTTCACATTTTTGATTGAAGCCGGCGATATGCATATCCCTGACTTTCTCGAGATGCACGTTGAAGTGGTGCCTCTCGTATATTCTATAAGGCAAGATGTTGACCGCTGCACCGGGATCAACCAGAATCCTGTTCAGCTCCCTTCCATTCAGGTGCCCCTTCATATACAGCGGCCTGTTGTGGCTGATGGTAGGCTGCATCATATCTTCTGGAGTGAAGGTCATGCTAGCCTCCGGCATTGCTTCAGCCAAACATGTCTCAAAATGAGCAGGTGTCTGCAGAGCAATAATGATCGCCTGTCGAGTCTCTTCACTTAAAGAAAGGATCTCCCAGATTGTAAATCGAGCAGGGAGCTTCTTGAGTAGCTTCATTATTCGGCTCCCAGCTCGGATATTGGAGAGCTTCAACTCTTCACCCCACCTGGGCTTGGGAGAGTCCCGAGTTGCGGGCCCTAACGGACCTGCTTCATCTGCCTCGGATTCAGCACCCTTCTGGCTGGTACTGGATCCTCGGCGCTCTTCATTAGCTGCTGCAGGGCAAGCTCCATCTATATTTGGATCTTTGGCAGATTGTGCTGGCTGCGGGTGAACATCCCCGGGTGCAGGGTTAGCCTCCTGACATGGCTACTTCCCCTTGGACATCTTCATAAATTTGAGGAATGAAGGGACTGGCTTGCCCCCACTCTTGTTATATAAGCCTGATGGAGGAGGGATCTGGACTCCCTTGATCTCGGCAGAGGTGTTTTGTAGGGCTGCTCTCCCCTGAATATGATGTTGTGGTTGGGTGGCGGCTGGCGCCCCCAGTTCCGACCTGACCGGGTTGCATGTGTAGTAGTTGCGGCCTCAGCCCTGCCTACCTCAATAAGGGGTGTGAAGCAAATTTCCTCCTCTTCCTCTTCTCCGGGCGGGTTGAAGAGTGCTGATAGAGTATTACAGGAAATAACCTGTACTTTATCTGCCTTAGCGGCCCTTCTCTTCTTCTTTTGTTTCTTCTTCTTCCTTGCTTCAGTAGGCGCCTACCCCTAGAACAGACGGCCCTGCTTATCGGATGCTGCTTCAGCTTCCTCTTTTCGCTCGAGTGAGAGCTGCTCCAGTTCTTGCCATGGGACATGGTCCCGCACCAGCAGAGGCTTCAATTCAGGCTACACGTACTCATCTAGCCCTTCAATGAGGTTTTGTAGTCTGCGGACCCTAGGATTGGTTTCCTTGACCACTGGCAGTGGAGTTTGCCTCCTCCGATTGTGTGTAGGTATCCTGATAGTTGCAGGTGGAGTGATCCACACAGGTGCTGCCACCGGCGGAGCGGGTTGGGGTGTAATAACACGGATATATGCCCCCACTTTCGGGCAGGGTGCTTTCTTTCCCTTGTGCTTCGCAGGGATCTGCTGCCACCCCCGCAGTTCCTTCGCGGGCTCCAAGAAATGAGTTTCATAAGTTCTCTGCGTACTTGCTTCAGAGATCTCCTCGGGCAGTGCCTGGTACAGGGAGATCATGTTGACTACTGCCCTCCTCCGAGGGGCTTCATGCGGTTGAGGAGGGTCCACTTTGTACTCTCCCAACTCGATTTCATTTTTTTTCACCATCCCTTCGACGATGTCCTTGAAAACATAGCAGTCTTCGATTGGATGCCCCAACATCTGGTGGTAGGGGCTGAATCTTGGGCTGTCTCTTCTCTTTAGGTCCTCCGGCCTCTTTGGCTCCGGCAGGGTGACCATGCCATATTCCGTTACCCAGTCGAACAGAATCCGGGTCTTGTCCTTCGGAAATGAATAGGCTTTCTTCATCTTGTCCCGTAGCGAGGGACCTTCTTTGCCATCTTGGGCTTCTACAGGCTGTCGGGTGACTGCCTGATGGGAATCGACGCCGAGCATGTACTTTTTCTTTTGCATTTATGTCCATTTAGTTTGTGTTTATATCCTTGGGAAAGTATGTACGCAAATGTAAGGCTTTATAAGCCAATGAGTCATTCCCATGGATTGTGTGGGTTTTTGTGCAATTGTGTAGTAGGTCCAGCTAGGGGGCCCTCACCCCTTTCCCATTGGTCCCCCTAGACCATGTGGGGCTGGTCAACCATCCTAGGTGGCCATCTAGAAGGTTGGAATGCCAATTGACCACATGGGAGACAAGTGGTTCAATTTGTCCAAGGTAGGCCACCTAATTTTCCAACCCCATTAACCTTGGTCAAGGGGGCGCCCCTCTCCCCTATTATTTTATTATTTTTGGTGTGTTAATCACACTTAATCCCAGCCATCAAATCCCCATTCCTAAATCCAAGGGTGTAGAATGGGTTTGATACATGGCATATAAAAAGGTTGTATTTTCCATTTGTTAGCATTAATGAAGAGAAAATTATTAGAAAATCAAGAGTGATTCTTGAGCCCCTCCCCTCTCCCCTGGTGTTCATCTCCTCTAACCTCCAATTCTAGAGTGGTTTCTACCTCCTATCCCCTCCCCTCTATCTCCGGTGATCATCTGTGCCGCCGCCGCCGCCGTTCGTGCCGCCTTCGAGCCGCCGCGAATCCGTCTTCGGTTTTCTGTCCTACTGGATAGAGGTATCTTCCCGAAATTACTGATACCAGCCACGGCCTCTTCGTGGTCTGCCATTTTTATGGTGTGTTCCTATCTTCCATTCCATCATCCACAAAAAAATTCAGGTTGAAAAGCCTTTGTTTGATATTTTTTTAATTTCGGTCTTCAATCACTCCCAGATCTATCCTGTCTCTATCGGCAGCTCTGAGTTTCCCATCCCCGACCTTCTTTTTGATTTTTTTTGGGGCTCCCATTTTTACTAGGAGTTCTTTCCATCATCCCCTACATCCACCATATTTCTTGATTTTTGATCCGCCCTCTATCCATTTTTCAAAATTCATGTTCTATCTCTGCTACAGTATTTTTAGCTAATTCCCACATCCGACCACCTTCTAGTTCAAAAATCAGAACAAATCACAGCCACCTCCAAATCTTTCATAAAAAATAGTCTCGTTTTTATAGCTCAATGTCCTACAACTTTCATGAATAGGTCGAAGTCTGAATCCAAGGTCTTCATAGTGGTGAAAGGTAGTTCTCAGACAAGTTCCCTGCAGATCTGAGAGTCCGGTCACTGTACAATAGCAACTCAACAATTTATTAAAGCCCAGATCTATGCAGATCCGGGCCAAATATTCAATCCTAGATTGAAGTATTTGAAGTTAGCTTTCCAACGGCGCCAGTTTTGTGTCGATCCGACATCGGGGCTGAACGCAGCGTCCGTTCTCGCCGGGACGTGCGCTGAAAACCAGAAGCTGCAAATCCGTGGCCGGTTGTTCCGACCGGTGCCGATCGGAGCCGCCCGGCCTCCGGCCGGTGAACCAGCTGACGACAGCATCATCCCTTCTCTTTGATTTTCTTCAACTGCCATTACTGGGCAGTAGTCTTCATTGGCGGCGGCTGCTTGCATCAACCGCTGCTGCCTAAGCGAGGGGTTGCCTAGCCCTCGAAAATAGTTTTTGAAGAAGTTGGTCATCTCTTCTCGACCACGTTCTTGATGCAGCATGGGGGACAGTTGTCGACCTCCCACAAGAGGGGTATAAGCTAGCCGAACTCTGTCAGCAGGTTGCTGGAACCTTCGTCCCATAGCAGGGACGTTGGCTTGGCGGGCGTGGGCCCGGAAACTTTTGCGGCGCGTAGGGTCCGCAACCACTTCTTCTTCTTTCGGGGCCAGGCCCCTTTCTCTCCTTCCTTCCGCTCCGTCGTGAGCAAGGCGGCGGCGGACAGGTGCAGCTTGATCAACTGGTTGGACCCTCTTGGGGACCAACACCTGTTTAAATTTCCTTGGCCTGGGGGCCAACTTCTCTTGGCCGTAATGGCCGGCTTCCTCTCTTTCTGCCATGCTTCCAGCGAGGGCTTGATATGAGTTGCGGACAGGGATGGAAGGGACGACCCGATCCGGGACTATCCGCGTATCGCATCTGTTGAGGAAGACGCGCATGCCACCAACCATCATAGATTTACCAGATTGCAAGAGGGTTCCGGTAACCACAGATGTACTCCTCCGTATTTACTTGCGCTGACGTCCTCCGGAGTTCCTGTTGACAGCATCGGGGTGGACCCCACGGACAGCATGGTGCACCAGGCAGCTGGCGACCAAGGTTGGACTCTTGAGCGAGTCGTGGCAGTATCGAGTCTTCAGAGGCTCCGTGTTCTTCGTAGCTCCCTCGACAAGCTCCGAGGGTTCCACCTCTAGCATGTTTACGAAGGCTAACCCCAAGAAGTTGGGGAAGCCAACGGCGGCAAGGAAGCTGCCGAACACCGTGGGCACCACCAGGTACCCTTGCGCATGATCATCAACAATTGAAGTGCCAAAGCCGACGCCAGTCAGCCCAGTTGTCGTCATAGTTCGCCTGCAAAGACAAGCAAACCAACGATCAGCAACCTTTGGGAGGGCCTCGAAGCCCAAGTATCTCGGCAAAGAGATGAAAGGTGACACTGGTCCCACCGGGCGTTCCAGACTGTTTGCGATGGGAATCTTGTTTGTTATTTTATTATTTTTATTATTGTTTATTTTATTTCATTTGGGTTTATTTGGTTTATTTGCACGTCGATCAACCAATTAACTAACCGGTAATTAACTGCCTGATTGACTGCGCGGGCGTGCCAGTCACGTACGTAACGAGTTTATTATGCGCTCGTTCTGACCCGTGCCGGGCGAGAGTGAGATTCGGTCGGGACCAGCAGTCCGCCACACCATAAAGGCTGTGGCGTTAATTACATCCCCCACGAGGAGGGAAAACCTTTGATTAATTGTTGAGATAGTGGGCTGTTGAGGCTGGAATGAAGATGCAAAGGTGTGAACGTGACGAGGTGACATGAGATGTTTCTGTCTATGATGCAAGAGAAGCATGGTTCATCAAATTGAAGACCCTTAGTACATGGTGGAGGGCGTAGGTCCGAGGACCACCATCGCGCATAGCAATGACTTCCGGTCGGGTGTAACCCGGGCTTCCGTCAATGCCATTTGATATACCCGAGGGTCTATGTAGGCATGCACGCATGATGCTCATGATTATGCTAAACATGGCAGTAGAGTTATAATAATGATCAGTGATCAACCAAATTATTAGCCTTCCCAAAGGGGAAACGAAAGTGGCAGCATAAGGATAGTAATGGAAGCATAGTGCTATCGGACATGGTAGTAAAAGCAAGATGGCTCGGGCTTGCATAGCCCCATTCTTATTCAATTTATTATTAATTAGGGTCATTGATCTCGACTGCGGGAGATGAGGATCGCTTCGAGGGCGAGGGAGTGATTAAAATAGCATAATGGTTCAAAATCGGCATGACCATGCGTAGGGATAGGCTATCCCGGCGCGGCCAAACGTGGGTAAATGGTCTTAATCCGGCGCGGCCTTAACAAATGTTAAAACGGCATGGTGGGCTTGGGGCGTGCCGGTTTAGGGCGCGTCGGGAACGAGCCACTTGAAAACATTTTTTTTATGAGTGTAAGGTTATTCCGACGCGGGGGGGGGGGTACTGCGACGTATTAAGGCGCGCCGGATTAGCTGATTTGTGGTGAATTTTGAAACTATTTAAGTTTACTGAGATTCTGTTAAGGGTTTTGAAGTTAATTGGGCTGGTTGCTTGTTTAATTGAAGTCCAGAGCCCTTCCAGAATGACATAATGAGCTAGTGCGAGGTCCATACTCGAGCACTAGGGTCCTTTATCTCAAAACAAGTGTTTTATTGGAGCCGTTCATACAAGTGCTCTTATCAGTTAATAGAGTTCTGCCAAAAATTGGGCAGCATCTCCTCCATCCCTAAAGGACTGTAGGGGAGAAACGGGGTCATACTCACTCGTGGAGTAAGCCCCTAAACACCCGGTCTGCATGGTGGCAGCCAGCAAAACCCCAATCGGACAGGATACCTTGAGGACAAGCCTGCGAGGGGCACCATAGCTCCGTGGGTGGAAACAGAGGAATGAGGCAGCTAGTGACGGAAGCAACACCCCGAGGACTGGCCTAAAAGGGGTGGGCGACCTATAGCATGCACTGCATCCGCTAGAGAGGGACCATTAGGGAGAGAGGCTCTGAGGACTAGCCTACTAGGAGCATTTGTCCCTTAGTCACCACAGGGTCCCGAAGGACTGTGGGTTTGGAATTGTTAGGCTGGGGCCCCAGTTGTTGTTAGCTCTGTGACTCATGGGAAACATCCATCACTCAAAAGTGGAGTTCCCTTGGCCGATCGATAGTTCTGTGAAACGGTGGGGAATATCCCCCTCCCCGGGTGGCTGAGACCAAAACAACGGAACTCAAATGGTTCAGTGGCTGCAAACCACAGACGAGAGGAATGAAGACATTCGGCATTGATAGATCACCACTCACAGGGCTAAGGTGTTGATGCTCGCGAGACTGGGTTGCCGTCCACAGAAGAGAATGCAAACAGTAGTCACGGAGAAAGGCAGTCGATATGCATCTAGGACGATTTGCCCACACAAGCATATACACGAATGGCTGGAACGCAGAATCACAAGTCGGGTCTCACCGTTCTGGAGGCGGCTTCCAACTCCTCTGGGCAATAGAGCAATGCAAAGAGGAGAGGGAATGGCAACCAGACCTCGTATCAAGATGAGAAGAGACATGTACACAGGCACATCTCTATCCACACGGTATATAGAAACCATCGGATGAGGCACGGCCACGACCTCGACGTGAAGGACCCGGGGAGGGATCGTCTCTATAGCCCATGACATCCTAGGGCATGTTTCAGGGTCGGAGAAGCCGGAATCGGAAATCACGCACGGGAGGAAACCGACATATACACCGACTAGGATAGAAATAGGTGAGAGAGAGAAGGCATTGAACATTCAATCTGCCATCACATTCATATATTCATACCATCATCCCATCAACGGGGGAGGCCAACACATATGTTACAGATTCGGCGCCGGCATCATGGCACAACCACCGTATTCTAATTAGAGAGAGGCTCACAGAAGAACAACTCAAAAAGATGGCGAAGGGGGGGGAGGTTGGCTCATATCATCTCCGTCCCCCCCCCTCTCGCTTACACTCGATTGAGAGGAAATAAATCGTAGGACGGATGGGAAAACACAGACAACCCACCTGTCCTAAGAACAGAGTATCAGACCGACTTAGGAAGGCTTCAAGCAGAGGAGGGCAGGCAGCAACGAAGGACCCTCAGCGAGACCCTGCTTCGCTCGCAAGAAAACCCTCTCTCCCTCTCGGGGAATTGGCTCTCAGACACCCTCTCCTTTTCCTTTAATTCTTTTCTTTTTTTTGTTTCGCCCCCCTTTTTTTCTTTTTGTTTCGAAACATGGCCATTTATACAGGGGCCGTTCGAGGTTTAATCCGGCGTAGAGAATGGCGCGCCGGGGAGAGGGTCCTATGAAGCTTTTGCGTGTCGGAATAAGAGGGCGCCGGATAAAGGGGGCGCGCCGGTTTAGGGCGCACCGTATTAGCATCCCCGCTCATCATGGGCTAGCCGGTGAGTCCGGAGATGATTCCGGGAATCGCTGTGAACATTCATCTTGCCACAGTTCTTTGAAACCTCGACGGGACGCCTCGTCGAAGCTCTTAGGATGACGTGTGGCCCTTCTCGGAGCCCCGAACATCTTTTGCTTGAACACGCGGGTTTTCCGCTGACACGGCCCTCGACACTAGGATTCGCGCTGTTGGCTCGGCCTGTTTTGTGCTCGAAGCTTCTTGGAGGGTGGGGTGACACCCGGGATAGTTCCATCCAGGCTGGGCGGTCATTCGGCCACTAATGGACCCAACTTGGCGAGAAGCTGTACCCGTGATGGGTAGCCGGGATCTTCCGCCGACAGAGCCCTCGGTCCTCTGTTCTGAAGAGCCAAGGGAGTTCTTCCATCTCAGGAGAGTCCTTCATGAGGTGGCAGGCCACCGGGTAGGCCGTCGTCCTTGGTCAGACAACGGGTGTAATGTATGCGGCACGACGGAGTCAATGCCGGTTCATTGGGCAGGCTTGGTCGCACTGCCGGTTGGTTGTGGATTCATCTCGACTTTTCCTGAGGCGAAGTCCCTGGCGTTCATCCCGGGTGACTCGAGGCTCTGGCAGCTTGAGAAGTCTTCACTAAGTTGATCTTTATCGGCTTCTGTGCTTCAGCAGGCCGTATCATTCATCTTTGCGGCTTGGTCGCCAATGATCATATGTTGAGTGCCAACACCCGTACTCTTGTATGCCCATACGGGGTTGTTTCTGTTCTCGAACATCCATCAAAGTGCAGCTACCAGGCGATCTGTTGGGCTTGGTCCACCTCCAGTGTTTCATCTTCAGGCAACTCTGTGGCCAGTGGGGAATCTTCAGGCACATGGTGTGCTGCAAAGAAATCGGCCATGGCTTGACCCTTAACGGCCTTCTGCACCACGTAGGTGATGTCAAATTCCATTAATAGTACGGCCCACTTGCCGAGACGTCCCTTCAGAACTAGCTGAGAGAGAATATGCTTGACTGGGTCGGCCTTAGAAATCAGGCTCACTTCATGTGAGAGCATGTAATGCCTCATCTTCTTGACTGCGAAGACCAAGGCGAGACAAACCTTCTCAATCGGGGTGTATTTTGCTTCTGCCCCCATTAGTCTTCGGCTAAGGTAATAAAGAGCTTGCTCCTTCCCTTCATCATTGTTCTGGGCCAGCATTGCCCCCAGCGAACATTCGGTGGCAGCTATATATAGAATAAGCGGCCTCCCCTTGACAGGTGCCCCCAATACAGGCGGGGTCTTTAAGTAATCCTTCAGCCGATCGAAGGCCTTCTTGCATTCCTGGTTCCAATTGAAAGGTGCATTATTCATCATTAATTTGTGGAATGGCTGACAGCGCCCCGACAAATTGGAGATAAATCGTCGGATGTAAGCCAGCCGGCCTTGTAGGGATCTTAACTCTCCCAGATTCTTCAGAGGAGGTAGCTCCTGAATGGCTTTTATTTTAAAGGGGTCGATCTCGATCCCCCTATATTGGAAAATGAAGCCGAGGAACTTTCCACTGGAGACGCTGAAGGCACACTTCATTGGGTTCATTTTCAACTCGTACTGCTGGAGTCTCTCAAAGACGACTCTAAGGTCATTCAGGTGCTCCCCCCTTTCTTTGTCTTGATGACCAGATCATCAATGTAGCATTCAACTTTACTATATAGCAGTTCGTCGAATATCTTGGTCATTGCCCGCTGGTAAGTGGCGCCAGCGTTCTTGAGGCCGAAGGGCATTCTTTTGTGGTGGAATATCCTTTTAGGCGACCGGAAGGCTGTATAAATTCGGTCATGTTCAGCTATCCATATTTGATTATAGCCGGACGATCCATCCATGAACGACAAGGCCTCATGGCCAGTAGTTGCATCAATCATTACTTCGGTGATGGGTACTGGGAAGTCATCTTTTGGGCAAGCTTTATTCAGGTCGCGGAAGTCCACGCAGATCCTGATCTGTCCATTCTTCTTCTTCACCGGCACAATGTTGGCCAACCAAGTAGTGTATTGGTTTTCAGCTACAAAATCGACATCTATAAGCTTGTCGACTTCTTTGCAAATGTATTTTATCAGCTCCGGCCTCATATGCCTGGGGGACTGCTTCACCGGCTCCACCTTGGGATAAATAGCCAGAATATGTTGAGTCACGCCGGGGCTCAGGCCAGGCATCTCTTTGTAGTTCCAGGCGAAACAGTCTCAGAATTCTTACAACAACATGATATATCGTTCCCTTTCTTGTGGAGGTAAAAGGGCACTTAGGAAGGTTGGCCTGGGATCGCTTTCCGTGCCTAGGTTAATTTCAAGGAGCTCACCTACTGTGGCTTGGCCGCCATCTTCAATTTCCAGCGGTGCTGGTAGTAGGTCGATGAAATCCTTATCTTCTCCATCTTCTGCTTCAAGGACACCATAGGCGTCTTCTTGCCCCGCCTCGTTAGGTAATGAGGCTTTGTGTGGACACCGAAAATCGCACACTCATGATATCCCACTCGGCCCAGCATCAACAACATCATCGATTGAAGCAGCCCGGGAGAGACTGATCATTTAGATTCCCCGAAGATGAACACTGCCGTGAAGCCGTCTCCAGGAGTCACGATAGCGAAGAGGAATCAACCACCGAGAGACCCACGAGTCACGGGCCTTGAAGAGATTAAATGGGCTGCAACCCGCGGCCCAAAACTGTCCATGCTAGCCTCAGCGGCACACCCCCAGGGGTGTTCAGCGGCACACCCCCAGGGGTGTTCAGCGGCACGCCCCCATGGGGCTTCAGCGGCACACCCCCTTGGGGGGTCTTCAGCGGTACACCCCCCTTGGGGGGGGTCTTCAGCGGCACACCCCCCTTGGGGGGTTCTTCAGCGGTACACCCCCCCTTGGGGGGGTCTTCAGCGGCACACCCCCTTGGGGGGGTCTTCAGCGGCACACCCCCGTGGGGCTTCAGCGGCACACCCCCTTGGGGGGTCTTCAGCGGTACACCCCCCTTGGGGGGTCTTCAGTGGCACACCCCCCTTGGGGGGTTCTTCAGCGGTACACCCCCCTTGGGGGGGTGTTCAGCGGCACACCCCCAGGGGTGTTCAGCGGCACGCCCCCATGGGTCTTCAGCGGCACACCCCCATGGGCTTTCAACAGCACGCAGTTTGCCCCCTTCAACGGCACGTTTGGGCAACTTCCAACGGCACGACTTTTGCCCTTTACCACGGCACGCTTGTTCAGCTCGCCACCGGCACAGCGCGGGGGGGCTTTTTCAACGGCCAAATGACGTGCTGCCCATGCCCTACACATCTTCGGCGCCCAGTGGTCGGTCCGAGGTGTCAGCCAAGGATTGGGCCACGCAGGCTACTCCCCTGACAGCCAGGACAGGGGAAGTCAAACCCCATCATGATCGGCTGCTTCCCGCCTCCGACTGCCGTGCTCAAAGGCTCCCGCCGCTGTGAGTATAAAGGAGGTCCGCTTCGACAAAAAAAAGAAGAGAGAGCAGAAGGAAGAAGAGAAGGAGAGGCTGGAGAAGAAGACACACACAGATAGAGGAAGAGACAAGGCCAGAGAGGCTGAAGCCACAGGCAAGAGAGGAAGAGAAGAGAGAAGGGAAGAAGAAGAGCTCCGGTGTGAGGTTCCTCCGACGACGACCGGGCAGAAGAGAGAGTAAGAGAAGGGGGGAGAGCTGAATGTAGTCCGGGGGCTTTCCTTGTTTTGTTTTCTCTTCCCTTTTCTTTTGTCCCCGGGTTTTCTTTCTCACCCGTGGCTTTTGGCATGGGCGTGCTTGGCAATATATATGGATGGCTACGGCCCCTTGCTCCCCATGAATGAAAATCACCCTCCTTGGGGTTTCTCTGTTATCTTTGTTGGTTTACGCCAGTTTTCACGGTGTGTGTGACGTGTCATCCGTTTTACCTCCATCCCTCTATTTCTCCGGTGCTTTGGGGGTCTCCATGTCAATACGATCGCTCCCGTATGATCCTTGGCCTTTCGGGTTCTTTTCCCTCCCCTATGGCCAGTAGCTATACCAACCTACCTGAGGGAAGGAAAACCCTCCTTTTCTCCTAGAACACCTAGCCGCCAGCAGTCTATCCCTGGGCTTTCCTCTACCGGTACGCACCTCTTGGCCCTCAGCGGCACACCCCGTTGGCCCTTGGCCGGTACACCCTTTTGGCCCTCAGCTGCATACCTTTTAGGCCCTCAGCGACACACTTTCTGGCCCCCAGCGGTACACCCTTAGCCGCCAACCCCCAGCCCATTCTGTCTAGTATTAGAGGTCTTCCGTTCACGGTTTTCCCCGTGTTTTCTGAGGTTTTATAACGGTGTTGCTGCCTTCGGGTGCCCACCTCCAGTTGTCGGGTTCCGCCACTCTGTGTGGGCGCGTTCCCTTTATCTCCCTTACGCCCGGGTCAAGGGGAGATGCTGCCAAATTTTTGTCAGAAAATAATAAATATATTAAAAAGGCACAAGGAAGTAACAAACGAATGGAACGATCAATGATAAAATCTTCCAACTAAGCAAAGCACTGTCAATGGCATGAGAAGAACTGAACCAATTAACAACTTGTTACACCAACTGTCAGACCCGTGAGAGAAGGCTGGGCAAAATAAGGAGGAAAGAAAATTTGCATAAAACTACCTGAAAATCAAGAAAAGAAGAAAAGAAAAGCCTTAAGAGAAACAGAGGGAGAGTGGATCCCCCTTGACATTTCCAACCCCAAACCGCCTTCAGCGGTACATCCATCCTTAGCCTCCAATGGTATGCCCTTCCCAGCCTCCAACGGCACACTCCAAAGAGCCTTCGGCGGTACACACTACTTACCTTCAGCGGTACACCTCAAAGAGCCTTCAACGACGCACCCTCCTGGCCCCTCAGCGACACACTCCCTCCCATCGTCTCTCTCCCTTCGCCGGTAGACCCTTAGCCACCGTCTCAATGGGATCTAGTGTACAGACTTGGCAGATGGATGCACAAACGCAGCAACAAGCAATGTATAGACTTCGTATGTTGATTGCATAGGCAACGTACAGACTTTGAGTTGAATAGGCTGAAGAATGTACAGACTTCATATTGCAACGTACAGACTCTATGCTGCAGTGTATAGACTTTGTGGCCAATGTACAGACTTCATGTTACAACGTACAGACTTTGTGCTGCAGCGTATAGACTTGGGCAATGTACAGACTTCACGTTGCAACGTACAGACTTCGTGCTGCAGCGTATAGACTTGGGTTTGGCCAATGTGCAGACTTCACATTGCAACGTACAGACTTTGTGCTGCAGCATACAGACCTGGGGTTGGCCAATGTACAGACTTCACGTTGCAATGTACAAACTTTGTACTGCAGTGTATAGACTTTGTGGCCGATCTACAGACTTTGTGCTGCAACGTACAGACTTTGGGCTGGCCAACGTACAGACTCCGAGCTCCAATGTACAGACTTTGGGCTACAACGTACAGACTTCGAGCTGGAATGTACAGACTTTGAAATATAATGTACAGACTTTGAGCTGTCCAATGTACAGACTTCGCGCTGCAATGTACAGACTTTGAGCTGCAACCCACAGATGACGTATAGGCTTCAAGCTGGTCAATGTATAGACTCTGAATTACAGCCAATGCACAACGTACAGACTTTGGGCTTGGCAATGTATAGGCTTTGAACTGCAACCAGCAGACAATGCATAGACTTTGAGCTGAGGAAGTCGAAGGATGTACAAACTTTGAGGGCTGGTGGCGCAGACAACGTATAGACTTTGAATTACATCTAAGGGCCGATGTACAGACTTTGTGTGCAGGCAACTGGCCAGTGTAAAAACTTCGTGTTGCGATGACCAGCCAACGTATAGACTCTGAGTTGATGAGAGTAGCCAGTGCACAGACTTTGGGCTGATACACGCAGCCAATGTACAGACTTTGGGCGGAGGGATGTACAGACTTCGGCCCGACATGCCACCCATCTCCTCCTTCACCGATACACCCCCCAACCCCTCGCCGGTGCACCTCCAGCACCCTTCACCGGCACGCCCAGCGGCATCCTTCACCGGTACGCCCTTCGGGGCCTTCGCCGACACTCCTTCGAATGCCCTTCACCGGCACACCTTCCAGCCCTTCCCCGGTACACCTCCATCACCCTTCACCAGCGCGCCCTGCATCATCCCTCGCCGGCACACTCTCCTTGGCAGCCTTCCCGGCACACCCTCCTCTCCCTTCACCGGCACACTTTGGGACGCCCTCAGCGGTACGCCCCTCCATGCCCCTTGCCGGTACACTCTCCAGCGGCCCTCTCTCTTTGGAAAACACATACACATAACATGTAATGATGACATTGGCAGTAATAATAATGATAGCAAATAAATTAATAAAAATCATAACGATTAAAGAAATTCGAGTGTATATAGGAAACAAACAAAAATGTGTAATAGTGATAAAAAAGAAGGGGGGAGAAAATAATAATAATCATCATCATCATCAGAGCCTTATCCCAATTAATTGGGGTCGGCTACATGAATCCTGTTCCGCCAAAGATTTCTATCAAGTGCAATATTCATATTTAAACTCAAGGAACTAATGTCCTTCCTAATAACATCGCACCATCTCATTTTAGGCCTTCCTCGAGCTCTTTTGCTAGCATCCACTAAGATTTGATCACATCTTTTAACCGGCGCTGAGTTAGGGCGACGAAACACATGTCCAAACCACCTGAGTCTATTTTCTCTCATTTTACTATCAATTGGAGCTATCCCTAAGTCCGTACGGATGCGCTCATTCCTAATCTTGTCTTTCTTAGTCTCGCCACACATCCATCTCAACATCCTCATCTCTGCTACACACATTTTGTGGATGTGTTCCTTTCGTACTGCCCAACACTCGGTACCATATAACAGAGCAGGTCTCACAGCCGTTCTATAAAACCTCCCTTTGAGTTTCACAGGCATACGCCGATCACAAAGGACACCTGATGCACTTCTCCATCTTAACCAGCCTGCCTTAATCCTATGTGTAACGTCATCATAAATCTCCCCATTCTCTTATATGATAGACCCTAAGTATCGAAAGCTACTACTCTTCGGAATGTTATGTCCGTCAATTAGAACCATGTCTTCCTGAACCACTCTCCCATTACTAAAATTACAGTGCATAAATTCTGACTTGCTCCTACTAATTTTAAAACCTTTAGACTCCAAGGCAAGTCTCCAACGCTCTAACTTAGCATTTAGAGCATCAATACTCTCATCAATTAAAACAATATCGTCTGTAAATAGCATACACCAAGGGATATCATCATGCAATTGTTTAGTTACTTCATCCATAACTAAGGCAAAGAGATACGGACTTAGTGCAGAACCTTGATGCAAACCTATAGAAACGGGAAATTCACTAGTCTCCC
Source organism: Amorphophallus konjac (assembly GCA_022559845.1). Classification (NCBI taxonomy): domain Eukaryota; kingdom Viridiplantae; phylum Streptophyta; class Magnoliopsida; order Alismatales; family Araceae; genus Amorphophallus; species Amorphophallus konjac. Next base: position 151,291,390 of record CM040127.1, read on the forward strand.
CAGCAATAGTTCGAACACTAGTAATAGCACCGTCGTACATATCCGGGACAAAATAATAATAATAATAACAAAAAGGGGAAACCATCCGGGACAAATGCATAAAGAAATAATAAGCAGCATAGGAAAGATAGGAGCATATAATTAAGAAAATCCCAGATAAAAGATCCTAGGGCCCACATTGCAGCCCCATCTCTCTCCGTGACCCAACACAAAAAGGGACAATAATGCCGCCCTCGCAGGCCGGGCCCAAGTCTTGGGATTCGTCCTGACATGATCGTGCCCCGACCCAGTCTTGGACCGACATTCTAATCAGATCAGATTCATTTATCACCCCAGTTTTCCGTCACGTTTCTATCACGGACCCGTGTCTGAATATGAAAAGGTCCACCGAGGACCGACATGGCAAATGGCTCGTACCTTGATGCGGACTTTGGTGTGACTTATTCCTGCTCCTACCTTACGCAGTCAGTATTATTCCTTTCGGCCGCAGGGCCCCTAATTTCGGCAATTAATCAAGGGTGTTCCCTCGTATGGGGGATGTAAATGACGCCGTGACCTTTACGGCGCGACGGGATCTGGTCCCGACACGAACCACACAATCGTCTGACGAAGTCAGATCGAGCGCACCACGGGCTCTTCGGAGCCCGAATAAATTGTCACTTCGGTGACTGGCACGCCCACGCACTTAATAAACCAACCAACGTCCCGACGAGGATCCGTCGAGCGAAAAGTGCGTCAACAAGTCTGGCACGCCCAGTGGGACGATCCACCCTTCATCTCTTTGCTTGAATTAGGGGCCCTGCGGCCCCCTTCTTGTAATACTAATTGCGTTACCTTCTCAAATGCAGGAGAAAGGAAATTGCAGCATGGTGCCGACGATGGCTGTCACCTGTAGCCCTCAAGTCGTGGAGAACCATGTCCGAGGTGGCTACCTGGCGGTCCCCCTCAACTTCGGGAGCTTCCCTCCCACTGTGGGCTTCTCCAACTTCTTGGGGGTGGCTTTTGCCAACATCCTTAGGTGAAGGCGCCTGAGGAGTCCCAGATCAACGCTCTTGCTCCGAGGGCCACTGAAGCTGTCACCGACCGAGCTGTGGCCAAGAACAACAATGGCGTCCCAACAACGACACTAAGCTGCAACGTACACCACGTGCACCAAACCACCGGCCCATCCCACCAAGGGTCGACATCCTACCGAAGAAGGCTCCAGAGGAGCAACGCCGGCGCCAGCTCTGGACGCCGCGCCTCCAACTCTGGAAAGACTATGACTGTCGGGGCCCTCCGAGTCCGCCTAGACGGGCAGAGGTCCCGGGTGACACCGGACCGTGTCGTCCCGACTGTCCCAGTCCACAACTCCTTTCAAGGACTGGAGAAGCTGAAGGGGAGGGTGACGCCCGCTGCCGTGGCCGCATCACCGAAGGCTGCGCCGGTTCATAGGCCGGCCAAACTGAAATAGGTCTGGGTCCCCAAGGAGGCCCGACCCATTGCACCCGCCCAGGCGGGGCCTAGCACTTTTCGCCCGAGGAGGGCTAGAAGAAATGAAAGGGTCGAGCTCACGACCCCGGCTTGCCGACTAGCACCCGTCACCCCGATGCTGCCCGAGAAAGCTCACCGCCGTCACCGCGGGCGCCGACACAACGCCGCCCGCCCAGCACCCAGGGCCTACTCTCCTCCTGCCGCTATCATCGACATGCAACCGCAGGCTGCTCTCCCTGACCAGGAGTGGGAAGGGATCGAGCAGGCTATGAGGAATTACCTCCGAGGCCTGGGTAGCACCCCCGCCAGCCGCCAGAGACTGCTGGGGGTAATGGCCTCCGCTTTCCAGGAAGAAGGAGCCCGGCCCGCGTCCAGCGCAGAATCGAGGAACCGCTCGGAGGAGCCGCGCCAGTCCCCTGTTCGGGAGGAAGCGCCGCCCCGACGATCGGTCTTCGACAGGCTGGTGTTCCCGGGGAAATCATCCAGGAAGGCGACGAAGAGAAACAAAAGATGGCACACCTTCACCTGCCATATGGCAGGAGTTCACTGTCGGTATGGGGCCTTGCCTGCCGATCCGGAAGAAATGGCCAGACTTGCCGCCAGGCCGGGACCCCTTACTAGAAGAGGGAGAGCGGCAGGCAGCGCGACACCCACAGGCGCCGAAGGGACTTTACCTGAAGAGCCCCTTGCGGCCCTCACGGTCAATGTGGTCACCACCGGCGACACGAGCGGCGGACCCTCTACATCATCCGAGGACGCCCTGGCCGAAGAAATAGGGGGCATGCTGTTTGACACATTTATTTTATTTAGTTTATTTATTTATTTATTTATTTATTTTATTATTTATTTATTGGCGTGCCAGTCACCGAAGTGACAATTTTATTGTGCGCTCGATCTGACATGGTCAGTCGATTGTGAAGTCCGAGTCAGGACCCGAAGTCCGTCATACCATGAACGCTATGACGTTAATTACGTCCTTCCAAGGAAGGACAACCCTTGATTAAACGCTAAAAGTAGGAGATCTCTAGAGGCAAACGTATATTCATGTGCGGAAATGGAACTTCATACCGAAGCCAGGAAGGCGGGCAAGATAATGACACCAACCGTAGAAACAGATGATATCGCTAAGTCAGCGGTTCAAAGCCCGGGGTTAAGGGGGGAAGGAGGATCTCAATCACAGGTAGCCTGAGCCGCGACCATGATGAGGTTTAAAACATCGATCAGTATTTCGACAGCATCTTCCCTTTATCTGGGTTATGCCCAGGGGGAAATAGGCTGTCACCCACGGAGTGCCGGGATGAAAGCCAAGAGAGAGAGAAGTGTTGAACTTTCCGAATCGCATATTTGCCATGGGGCAATGTTTGGTATTCCCTGTAGAAGCCGGTGGAACTCATGCAGTGGCAGAGCCCTCCCGAGCTAAAGGGGTTATTCATGAACCCGATGCGGGACGACGGAAAGTGAGCGAACGCTCAATGTTGCGCCCTCGCACGTGGATCGACCTGCGCGGTCAGGTCGCGGGGATCGACCTGCCCGGTCAGGTCGCGGGGGTCAAGGGGGCAGCGTCCCTTGCGGGGGTTTCCGGGGGCGGAGCCCCTGAAACCAAATTCGGATTTAAGATTCAGTAACAACATTTGAGTAGGTTATCAATGCAGTTCAAGTGCGCAAAGGTTCCCGGGGGCAGCTTAATATTGGCTTTCATCATCCTGGGGGAATTTTGGCAGCACCTCCCCTAGACTTAGCATCTGCCAAGGGATGATATAGGCTGACATCGACGGAATGCCGGGATGAAAGCCGAAAAGCGGGGGAGCACTAAGGCTCAAGGAGACTGTACATGTCTCTATCATCAATCACTATTACCCGTCTCGGAGGTCGACGAGACCCTTGTAAAGACAAGGTCCGCCGAACCCGTGGGGTTGCATGTGAATCCAGTTAGGGACCGCATAATATAGGGGAGGCCAGTTGGGCAGCAGAGCAGGCTCTCGGCACAGCAAAGTGGGAAGGGAGGCTCCCGGCAGGAAGGCAAGGAGGCAAAGGGGTTCCCGGCGCGAGGTTCTCGGCGCAGAGGGAAGACGGCAGAAAGCTCCCGGCGTGAGGGGCTTCTCGGCGCGCCATTCCCTGGCCGAAGGGAGCTTCTCGGCGTGGGCTATAGTAGGGGCTTCTCGGTGCGCCAATGAAGTGGCCAGGAGAGGCTCTCGGCCTGGGCCTAAGTGGCAGAAGGGGGGGGCTCTCGGCGCGAGGCTTCCCGGCGCGCTCCTGGGCGCGCCGGGAGCTTGGTGCCGGGAGGCTCATGTGGAAGGGTTTGAAATAGGTTTTTTGTCGTTTAGCAGGAGAGGGAGGCCTCTCGGCTGAGGGGTTTTCGGCGGGCAAATGGCACGCCGGGAAGGCTGAATTGCTATGAGGTTTCAGGGTTTACAGAGCTCAAACGGTACTCTGTTTCTGGGATTTTTGGGTTTTATGGCTCAGACTGAGACTGAATCAGGGGTGCATGAGGAGGTTTCATGATTGCCTCTGCTAGAAGGACACCAAGGGAGCTGAGAGGCCGAATCATCAGGGGGAGGAGAGACCATCGTCGGGGCCTGAGTAGCTTTTATCTGTCTACTGCCAGACGTCTGGGGGGGGTCAAGAGATGGCTGTCTCTGATTCCCCAGACTAGCATAGTACCATCTGGGAAGCAAAACGGCGATGAAAGAACCCTCGGTGCTGGGACCCCAGGCCTTAGTCATCCAACGATTGGAATGAGGATCCAGGGTTGCATTCGTCTGCGGGTTCAAATGCATCTTTTATAGCCGACAGTCCGGGGAACCAAGAGATTGATGTCTCTGGTTCCCGGACAGCACAAGAGGCTTGAGGGCAAGACTCAAACACATACGGAGGGCATACCATTGAAGTAGGAAGATAGAAGAGAATAGAACCCAACAACCCACTAAACAAGGGTGGGGGTTCTACCTTCATCCCTGTTCGAAGAACAGACTCGACTCCGAAGCCTGAGTCATTTCACCCATGGGGCATTCATACAAACAGTACGCATACATATGGAGACAAGGGAAGATCGTATTGCCTAATATCCATCACGGCAACTGCATTTACTTCATCTCACCATCATTTACATCGACTGCAGAACTGAAGCCGAGAAACATAAAGGGGAGGAACAGGGAGAGAATCGTATGAGTAATCTAAACATCAAGACTTCGACTACCACATACGGAGAATCAGTAAAAAGAAAAAAAAGAAACATCGAACATGGGGGGGAGGGTGGAGCATTGACTCCTCTCCCTCCCCCTATCAGCCCACCTGGAGCCTTTCTTCCTTCTTTTCTTCTGCTTCTTCTTTCGGCAGAGACTCTCTCCCTCTCTTTTCCTATCTCTTTTTCTTTCTGGCTATCTGTTCACTCTTTTTTCTTCGTCTCTTTGTTTTCTTCTTTTCTGTCTGTCCGCCCTCCTCTGATGTCTTCGAAGGAATGGGTTTATATAGACACCTCCTCTTCTTGCATCTCGGCAGATGGTAATCGGCGTGCCTCATTCGTTCGCAATAGCTCCCGGCGCGCCAAGTGGCCTCCTGTTGAGGTTCTCGGTGCCACACTCGGGAGCCCATTTGGCTGGCCCATTTAGGGCTTTTAAGCTTCGCACGTGCCTTGGCCTCTTTTAATCCCTTAAATTGATATTCATCAGAACCAAAGAAGGCCCTGTATTGGTGACATAACCTTGCTGAGATCATCTTAAGATTTCATCAGTCAGCAGGCTGGGATTTCATCAGTATTGCCATCTGAACGATGACAAAATCGGATATGGTTTCATCAGCATTGTCATCTGAATGATGTCAAGACCAGATGTCATCTTTAACCCGGGAAGGCTTCAGCAGGGCACGCAGTACATGAAGACAGTTCTTCTTTTATTTTGACTTTATAGAAGTCTTCACAGTCTTCATTTGCTGGCTTTGGCTTCAACTTTGTCTTTGCTCCCGCCTCATCTGTCAATAAGTCAACATCTGACCCATTCTGACATGTCATCTGTAGATTCTTGGATAGGGCAGCAATACAGCTCTTGTTAAAATATGGTAGGAGGTCTCATCAGTCAGGTGACTGCTATTTCATCGGTGCCGTCGTCTGCTAGACGACGACACTGGACATTAGCCTGGCCGGATGGGTGGTTGATGAGCTTCATCATTGATCTTTCACTGTTGGTCTGATCTTCTTTTCAATTTCTTGTCTTCGCCATTGCTCATTTTCCAGGTGTCAACACATGCCCAGTCTCCCCACAGCTGATCCTGCAATGCTGCTCATGATGCAGCGGTTCCAGCAAGAAATTGAGTCACTTAAAAAGCAATTGAATGAACGAAACACACTGCCCCCGATGTCCTGGCAGACCAAGGTTTTACCCGAAGCGCCTAGGGACAGGGGGCAATTTTCAGAAGCAGCCCTTCCAGCAGCCCTCAACCCTCTCGGGGACGCGTCCCTGCAGCGGGCACACTGCACCGCACCAGCCCCGCCACAGGCCTCACTTTCCCAAGGGTCCCTCATGGCCCCCCAGGCTACCGTGCTGGCCACCACGAGCGCGCAGCCCGCCCATTTTTATCCGAGTCCGGTCGACCCGGCAACAGTTAGCCGGTTGATGCTGGAACAAATGATAGCCATGAAACTGGCCGAGAGAGGTGACGGGGATCAGACGCCGTTCGACGTCTACCGGGTGCCCTACCCGGCTCACCATGCTGCGAAGAAGTTGCCGGTCGGCGTCACCAAGCCACCCAAGTTCGAAAATTTCAACGGACAAGGGTCCCCCAGGGAGCACATTGCTTATTATGTGAACGTCATGGGGGACTTGGCTGCTGATGAGGCCTACCTCCTGAAGTTCTTCGGCTCGACACTCACCGGGCTTGCCTTTGAGTGGTACTCCGGCCTGCCACCCGGGTCTGTCGCCGACTGGCCCGACATGCAAAAGAAGTTCAAAGAAAGATTCTATGTTGCAGAACGGGAGGTCGCCGTGGCAGAAGTTTACGCCACAAGACAGAAGAATGACGAGTCGGCCCTTGACTATATCAAGAGATGGAGGAACCTCAGCATGAGGTGCAGGCGTCCCCCACACCAGGAGGATGCGGTGCAGATATGCAAATAGAACTTGAAAAAGGAGATCCTGGAAAGGATGATTGGCACCGAGGTCAAGACATTTGACCGCCTGAACAATGTGGTAGCAGAGATCGAGGCATTTTTGGCTCGATACTCCACCACCCCGGCCATGTCAAGCTAAAGAGCCAGGCAGGCCGAGAAGAAGCCAGCTCCCCCTGAGGTGCACACATTAGATTTCCAGGCTTTTGAAAAATAGAAAGAGAAAGCCAAGGGGGCTGCCGACCTTCCTCCGCCCAGAACCACAGAACGGCGGGAGGGCCCCTCACTAAGGGAGAAGATGAGAAATAAGCTGTATTCCTTTGCCCGGGACAAGTCTAAGCTCCTGTTCGAATGGGCAACCAGCTACAACAAAATTACACTGCCAGAGCCGAAAAGGCCCGGCGACCTAAAGAAAAAGGATGACCCGCGCTTCTGCCCGTACCACCGAGTACTCGGGCATACCATTGAAGACTGCTATGTCTTCAAGGATGTTATCGAGTCCTTAATCAAGAATGGGGAGCTGGACGTGGGGGAGCATAGAGTAGACCCCCCGCAACCGCATGAGTTGCCCAGCATAACCCCCATGTCAACATGGTCTCGCTATACCAGGAGTTGCCTGAGGAGTGGGCGGAGGCCTGCGCCCGCGCCACTTATGAGACCTTCATCACGACCCCGACTCAGGATCAAGGAGGTTGGCAGACTGCAACTAGAAAGAATAGAAGAGCACACATCCCTCGACCCAGCCCCGGAGTTCGTCTGAGGGATGTGACACCCCTGCCTGCACCGCCCCCGGCACGCCCAGTTTGCCACGACAGGGCCCCTCGGCTGGTCATGAGGCGGCCCACACATAATAAACAGAGCTCTGTCCCGCTGTGGATGCGTCAGAAGACCAGTCCGGCGGTCCAAAGACTCCAGGCTATTATTGATGGGCTCGAAGATTATGAGCAGCCCGAAATCCAGCCCGTGGAGCTGAAGGAGTATGTCCCATGGGAGGAGTTCAAATCACTCGAACTGGCTCCAGGGACAGAAGCTGAAGCAGAGAAAGAGCCTCCCCTATGGGCTGAACTTCCCCAAGAGCAGCCATCCGCCGCAGCAGGAAAGAAGAAGAAGAAGAGAAGACCCAGGGAGAAGAAGAAGAGGGAGGTCATCGTCGCCTGCAACACCCTCTCGGCTTTATTCGACACTGCCCTTTCCCTGGAGGAAATAGAAGAAGAGCCACCCCATGAGCCGCCAGAGGTGAATCAAGCTGAAGTCTCCACTTCCCAACATGCCACCAGGTCGAGAAGGAAGTGGGGGCGCCCTCCTCAGGATAACCTTAACATCATGCTCAGGGGGGAACAACCATACCAGGTTCCCGACCCTGAGGTCTGAGGCACCGAGATCCCTCCTCCGGCGGGTCTCTATCCTGTAGGGGCTAGGAGCCGAGGCACCCCTTCATTCGCCGAATTCCTGTTAGCCCGAGCAGGCGGAAAGACACGCTCCCAGGGGTCTCCTTCGACCGAAAAAGTAAGCAGCTCTCAAGCTCTACCGGCGGCAACTCTTCCTCAGCCAGAAGCGGACAACAGTGACATCCCAAACCTCGCCGAATTCATGCGGGGGACGGAGGAAGCCCAGCAGGCCCCGCCGGCTCAGCAGGCTGCGACAGAGCCCACAAAGCTGGCATCCCCTGACCTGACACCCCAGCTCCAGGGTGGGGGCAGGCGCAGCAAGCCCGAAGAGATGAAATTACTCAAGGTGCGGGCTGCCGACCAAATAGTCAGACACCTCAAGAAGATCCCGACCCGGTTTACCGTGTGGGAGATGCTGTCTTTGGATGAAGAAACACGGCAAGCCATCATTGCCGCGCTCCAGACGCCAGCACATCTTGAAGCCTGCCTAGCAGAGATATCACCTGAGGTGGCCGTGGCTTTCACAGAAGATGACATGCTCCTGCCCACCTGCAGCCATAACAGACCCCTCTACATGAAAGGGCAGTTGAACGGCCAGCCTATCAACAGGGTCCTGATCGACCCAGGGGCAGCAGTGAATATACTCCCCTACCGGGTGTACCAAAAGCACTACTTTGACGTACACCTGGTTGAGGTCAAAAATGTCAAGATTGCTGGTTTTAACCAGAAATGTGAGGTCCCCATGGGGGTCGCAGAATTCAACTTAACTTTCGATGATTTCACCACCAAGGTCCAGTTCCACGTCATCAACTCCAACACTTCCTACAAGGCGTTACTGGGACGGCCCTGGTTACACCAGAATAGAGTGGTGCCCTCCACCCTGCACCAATGCATTAAATACCCTTGCGAGGGGAAGGAAGTCAGGATCTTCGCCGACCTCCACCCGTTCGAGGTGTTCGAGTGTCATCTGTCAGACGCCAATCTGTACTTAGAAAAGGCGAGGCAAATTCCCCAAGCCGCCCAAGACAAGGGAAAGAAGAAAGTGGAGTCAGGCAGTTGGTTTCCTCCACCGCCTCCAGGTTATGTGGCTCCCCCACATGTACCATTCATTGTACAAGAGGGGGGGGGGTATTTAAGGTAGCCCCTCTCCCCATCTACTCCACACCGGGGACGCCTTGCCTCGAAGACCTGCTAGAGGATGTCAGAGTCCCGCCAGGGATCATCAAGCCCATTACAGAGATTGACTGTCAAGCGGCCGAGCGGCTGAGGACCTTTGAAGTGCCTAACCCGGAGGGGCCATCCACTATCTTTTATGTTGCCAGGCAAAAGCCAGTCATGGAAGACGATGATTGCCGATCTCCTGACGAGTTGTGTGACCCACACATCCCCATTGCGGGACTCCCCCATATGACCGACCAGGCAGCCAGAATGGTCAGAAAGCAAAAGATTCCCCCCTATCAACCCTCCAGCCGGAAGGAAATGTTCGAAAGAATGTGGAACCCGCCAAACCTGGATCGGCGGTTGCTGCAAATCACCAAGCACCCCGGTCTGGGCTTTTCACCAGAAGATTATTACGAAACTGATGTGATATCGGTTTCGGCCTTGTCCGGCGACGACCCCGCGGAAGCTGTAGATTTGCGGGAAGCCCACCAAGAAGTATATCCCAGGCCTCCGGCTGAGGAGGCACAAGACGAAGAAGTGTTCCTTTGGAACCCTCTCCGCCGCCGCTGCACGGGGAAAACCCCCTCTCTCTCCGACAGGCTAGCCTCGCAAGAGCACACCGCCGAGGCGCCCTCACTTCGGCCTGCTGGCGAAGCAAGAAGCAGAAGCATGGGTCATGCCCCAAATTCCCCTCGATATGACCCCGTCATGTACGCCTTGTACCATAGGCAGCAACGGGAGATCGAGATGTTAAAAGCACGGCTGGCTGAGTTGACCTCGCTAGTTGCCGACCTCATCCAGGGTTCTCTCCGCCCGTGGGGTGGCTACATGTCTCGACCCCGAGACACCAGTCCCGATGTCCCCGTCTGGTCAAGAAGGGAGACAAGAGACACGGCAAGCCCATTAACCGGGCGGCCAACCAGGCAAGGCCTGACACTCCAAGAGAAGCTGCAAAAGCCCTACTCTTTCCCAAGAGAGAAGACTCGGGGTATTTTTGACTGGGCCTGCCATTACGGCAAGGTCTCCCTCCCACGGTCCAAGAGGCCGCAGGACACCCGAAGAAGTGGGGACCCACTATTTTGTCCCTACCACCAGATACTGGGCCACGCCATCGAAGACTGCTATGTCTTCAAAGACATTGCTCAAAACCTCATTGACAGGGACGAGCTCAGAATGGGAGACTATGTGGTAGCCCCACCACGCCCCCACGTGGCGGACAGCCCCAGAAGAGGAGCCTATACACTATCCATCCAGTACCAGGCGCCTGAAGATGCGGCTGCCCCGGCCCCCGCCGGAGCTGTCTATGATGAGTACACAGAAGACCCCGAGGTGGCCCTGTGCCTTTCTGCACCAGCGGACACCACGAACCCGGCAGGCTACGTCCAGGAGGAATACGCGACAAATGCAGCCTCCGCGCCCCTTCATGAGGAACAAGAAGAGGGGGATGGCGTCCTCGAACCCGAAGACAATGAAGATCAAGACTTCGTCGATTTGTCGCCAGCCCCGCCGGAAATTGAAAATGGCGGCCAAGCCACAGTCGACGAATTGATTGAGATCAACCTTGGCACAGAAGGTGACCCCAGGCCGACCTTTCTGAGTGCTCTTATGCCCCCACAGGAGAGAGAGCAATACACAAAGTTGCTACAAGAATTCTGGGATTGCTTTGCCTGGAACTATAAAGAAATGCCTGGGCTCAGCCCCGAGGTGACTCAGCACATCTTGGCCATTGATCCCACGGCGGAACTAGTGAAGCAGTCTCCCCGGCGTATGAGGCCGGAATTGATCAGCTAGATCTGTAAGGAGGTCGACAAGCTCATAGATGTCGGCTTCGTGGCGGAGAACCAGTACACCACCTGGCTGGCCAACATTGTACCGGTAAAGAAAAAGAATGGACAGATCAGGATTTGTGTGGATTTCTGCGACCTGAACAAAGCCTGCCCAAAAGATGACTTTTCGGTGCCTATCACCGAAGTGATGATTGATGCAACCACTGGCCACGAGGCCTTGTCCTTTATGGATGGATCGTCCGGCTATAACCAAATTTGGATAGCCGACCACGACCAGGTTCACACGGCTTTCAGGTCGCCCAAGGGGATATTCCACTACAAGAGGATGCCCTTCGGCCTCAAGAATGCCGGTGCTACATATCAGCGGGCGATGACCAAGATCTTCGACGAGCTGCTGTACAGCAAGGTCGAATGCTACATTGATGATCTAGTTGTCAAGACTAAGAAGAGAGCTGAACATCTGAGCGACCTCAGGGTCGTCTTCCAAAGGCTCCGGCTGTATGGGCTGAAGATGAACCCTATGAAGTGCGCCTTTGGCGTGTCCAGTGGTAAGTTCCTCGGCTTTATTGTCCGGCACAGAGGGATCGAGATTGACCCCTTCAAGATAAAAGCCATTCAGGAGTTGCCCCCTCCGAAGAGTCTGGGAGAGCTGAGGTCCCTACAGGGCCGTCTAGCCTACATCCGCAGGTTCATCTCCAACCTGTCGGGGCGTTGCCAGCCCTTTCACAGACTGATGATGAAGAATGCACCCTTCAGCTGGGGTCACGAATGCCAGCACGCGTTCGACCAGCTAAAAGAGTACCTGAAGACCCCGCCAGTCCTGGGGGCACCTGTCAAAGGCAGACCGCTTATTCTCTACATAGCAGCTACCGAATATTCACTGGGGGCAATGCTCGCCCAGAATAATGATGAGGGAAAGGAGCAGGCACTCTACTACCTCAGCCGGAGATTGGTGGGAGCGGAGGCCAAGTACACTCCGATAGAGAAAGTCTGCCTTGCTTTGGTCTTCGCAGTCAAGAAATGAGGCATTACATGCTGTCCCATGAAGTGAGCTTAATATCCAGGGCTGACCCCATCAAGCACATTCTCTCCCAGCCTGTCCCGAAGGGGCGCCTTGGCAAATGGGCCGTGCTGCTCATGGAGTTTGACATCACCTACGTGCCGCAAAAGGCCGTTAAGGGACAAGCCGTCGCGGATTTCTTCGCAGCACACCCCGTGCCCGAAGACTCCCCGTTGGCCGCAGAGCTACCCGAGGATGAAACACTGGAAGTGGACCATGTCCAACAAGCCATCTGGCAGCTATACTTCGACGGGGCCTCGAGAACAGAGGCGACCTCGTCCGGGCGCGCCAAGGTACGAGCCGGAGCCGGCATCGTCCTCAAGTCGCCAGACGGAGAAGTGATGCACACTTCCTGTTGCATTAGCAAGCCCTGCACAAATAATGAAGCAGAGTATGAAGCTCTGATCATCGGCCTCCAGGTGGCCCTCCAAATGGAGATCAAAATGCTCCAAGTATTCGGCGATTCGCTGTTGGTCGTCAAGCAGGTCCAGGGACAGTTTGACGTCCGAAAACCTGAGCTGCTCCCTTATCACACTAAGGCGAAGAGACTCATGGAGCGGTTCTACCTTCTTGAGATAGGCCATGTCGCCAGAGGGGAGAATGCACAAGCCGACGCCCTGGCAAAACTGGCAAGCTCACTGGCAGTGCCTCCAGATGGATCTCTCAGTATCCAAGTAATAAATCAGCGCCAGATGCCCAGTATGATAGAAGAGGAACCAGAAGAAGAAGAGCTAGAAGTCACCACAGCAGAAGCCGTCGGCCTACCTGACTGGAGAGACCCCCTGATGTAGTGGTTCAAGTACCAGCAGCTGCCCAAGCAGAGAGAAGAGAAGATCAGGCTGATCAGAGTTAAGGACTCTTATGAGCTCCGAAATGAAATATTATTCCGAATGGTGGCCGACGCCAAGCAGAAATTACTCCTCCGATGCTTGTCCATTGAAGAAGCATGGAGGGTCATGAAGAAGGTCCATGCCGGGACAGCTGGCGCACACCAGGCGGGGCCAAAAATGAAGATTGAAATAAAGAAGCTTGGCTATTATTGGCCTGCCATGTTCGACGACTACTACAAATATGCTAAGTCGTGTCAGAAATGTCAGGAGCATGCCACCATACCCAGAAGGCCCCCCGTGCAGTTACACCCAACCGCGCCCAGTTGGCCGTTCACCCAGTGGGGAACGGACGTCGTGGGTCCCTTACCTGCATCTTCCACAGGCTGCAAATACATTTTGGCGGCAACCGACTATTTCTCCCGCTGGGCAGAGGCTGTCGCCTTACGGGAGGTCACCGGAGAGATCGTGGTCAGGTTTGTCCGTCGTAATATCATATTCTGGTTTGGCGCGCCCGACCGAGTTGTGTCAGACAATGACAGCCACTTCCGCAACCAGAAGGTCTACCGGCTGGCAGAAAAATATAAAATTGATTGGAGGACATCGACTCCTTACAACCCACAGGCTAATGGGCAGGCCGAAGCTGTTAATAAGACACTCTGTACTCTCCTGGCCAAGACGGTCAACTCTAACAAAAGGGATTGGGAAGAAAGAATGTACGAGGCACTTTGGGCGTACCGAACTGTATACAAGACTCCAACAGGCTGCTCGCCCTTTTCTCTCGTATATGGCTCGGAGGCAATCGTCCCCGTTGAACTGGAGATACCGTCCCTCAGGGTTGCCATTCAGCATGGCCTTGTCCTTGAAGGGTAGACCAACGTTGAACGAAGGCTTGAGGAACTCTCCAGTCTAGAAGGAAAGCGGCTCCAGGCCCAACAGAACATTCAGATCTACCAGGCCCGGATTGCACGCGCCTTTGACAAGCTTGTCAAGGAACGCGAATTCAAGAAGGGCGACCTCGTCATGGTCAAGAGAAGAGACCTCATGGCTGCCAACCCTAAGGGTAAGCTGAATGAGAACTGGCTCGGACCCTACGTAGTCCAAAAAGTCTACGAAGGTGGGGCCTATGTAATTGTCAACCATCACGGGGAAGTTCAGTTCCCGCCTCTTAATGGAAGGCACTTGAGACTGTACCACGCTCCGGCGCCCCTGTTCAATCAATAATATAACCCTCCGCCCTATTTTGGGTGGATTTGCATGATTAATGTCCAAACAACTTGACCACTATCCATGTTTTCAAAAAGCGAGAAAAAAGGGAAGAGGAAGGTAAAAAAAAGAGAGAAAAAAAAAGAGAGAAAAAAAGGAGAGAAGAAGAAAAGAGAGAAAGAAAAAAAAGAAGAGAAGAAGAGGAAGAGAAAAAAGAGAGAGAGAAAGAAAAAAAAGAAGAAAAGAGGAGAAAAGGAAAAAGAAGAGAAGAGAGAAAGAAAGAAAAGAAGAAAAAAAGGAAGTAAAAAAAAGAAGAAAGATACAAGAGCAGGGAAGAGTGGAAGACGAGAAAGGGGGAACTCCCCCCGTTTCCAACCGTCGCCCCGCAGCAACGGAAGTACTAAAAGAAATTTCTAAACAAACTCTTCTCTCCGTCCTTCCCGGGTGGTGAGTACCCCTTTGGCTTGGACCTCCAGCCCGGGTCATTGACTAAACAAACTCTTCTCTCCGTCCTTCCCGGGCGGTGAGTACCCCCTTGGTTTGGACCTCCGGTCCGGGTCATTGACTAAACAAACTCTTCTCTCCGTCCTCCCCGGGCGGTGAGTACCCCTTTGGCTCGGACCTCCCGTCCGGGCCATTGACTAAACAAACTCTTCTCTTCGTCCTCTCCGGGCGATGAGTACCCCTTTGGCTCGGACTCCTCGTCCGGGTCATTGACTAAACAAACTCTTCTCTCCGTCCTCCCCGGGCGGTGGGTACCCCTTTGGCTTGGATCTTCCGTCCAGGTCATTGACTAGACAAACTCTTCTCTCCGTCCCCTCTGGACGGCGAGAAACCCGGTCTCTGACCGAGACCCCCCCGCCTAAGGCCGGTATGCATTTCCAACGTTGTGGCGAGGCCAGTGAGTCGCCCGTTCGGTACGGTGGAGTGGTCCCCTCGTCCTCCCCCTGGGAAGGCGAGCACTCTCCCGTGCCATGACATGGGTTCCTGCCTGGTCCTCCTGGAGCAAACCATCGCAAAGGCTCACGCCCTCCCGATGCGTCCCGACACAAAAAAAAAGAGAGAGAGAAGGGACGATATACGCGAAAGAGGAGGAAGGAGAAAAGAGGCCCCCTAGGGGAATGCGTGCTAGAAGAGCATGTGAAACCATAAATCTGTTGTTCAATTCAGATAAAAGAAAATCGACCTACATGAGCTTCGGGGCATACCCCTGTGTTACATTCAAAAGAAAAGAGAAAGGAATTAAGGGGTGCAACGCTCAGTCGGTGCCCCTGAAGATGTCCTCGAGGGGGAGGATTCCGACGCAAGGAAAATTCGTCATGTCGTGCAAGCAGCCCCTCCGTTCTTCGAGTCGAGCGAGTTCGCATCCACGGACGCCGCCTCGACCTGGGCAACGGCCAGAGCCTCGCCTTCCGCCTCGACCGCTCTTTCGGCTTCGGCAAGGTCGGACCTAGCCGCGGCAAGGTAGCTCTCCAGTTTCGCAATGCGGCTCTTAAGGGAGCGAACATTGCTCTGACCTTCCCCGAGAGCCCTCTCATGGCGCCCCTCATCGTGACGCCGGGCCTCCAAGTCTGTAAGTACTCGCCTGCCTGGGCATCAAGGGCGGCACATTCGTCAGGAGCCTGGGTTTCAAGGAACTCGCGACGCTTAACATACTTCAGTAATAGTAAGACTCGTCGCGACCATTCCCCCAGTGGACAGCCCAGCACTTGTAACGCCCCGGTCAGCTGCGTCACTATGGTATGTACCTCCCGGTATGATAAGGAAAGGTCGGCAAAGAGCATCGTCCGCAGCGTTACCAGCATTTGATGGACTGGCGCCTCGACGAGGTGTGACTGACCGAAGGCACGCTGGGGGAGTGAATTCCACGGTGCTGTCCACCTCCGCCCACAAATCAGCGTCCACCGCGGCCGAAGAAGATGGAAGAGCAAGAGTCAAGACGCCTGGCCGGCGTGGCTCGACAGAAGATTCCTGGCCAACCACTGCTAAGGAAATGGCTGAGGTCATTGCCGAAGCATCTGGCGCCGCTATCATCCAGTGTTCTCCTGCCTCCTCTTCCTCCGCCCGGTCCGTTTCTACCACGAGTCCATCAGGCTGGGGTTCAAGTGCCACTACTCCGGCCGAAGGAGGGGCTTCGAGTAAAGCCGGACCCGACGCCATCACCCACGGACTTTTCTCTCGCGTTTGGGATCCCTCCAGATGTGCGCGGAGCCCCGTAAATATTCGCTTCAGGAGCGGGTCCTCCATTTGGGCCGGAGCTTCGGGAAGGGCGGAAGTGGAACCATCAGCCGGGGTAGGCGTCCCGCCCCCACGAGCGCTGCAAGGCTCTCCGCCCCCAAGTCCGTGGCTAAAGCCAATCCCTCCACCGCTATGGGGCCAATATTCGGTCTCCGTTTGGCGACAGCCTTCCGGGCACGGCCGGGCGTCTTCCCTGCCGTTGTCACCACCTGACCATATAGAGTATGGTTAGCCACCCGCTGCCTGGAGCAGATCGCGCAAAGTCAAAAGGCAGGAGGAATCAGAAGACCCACGCTCTTACCTCGACCACCGGGACGAGGCTGCCTTCGGGCGCAATTTCCCCCTCCTCCAGAGGCTCGTCTGCCGTCTCGGTAGTACTCGAGGCTCGCGGACGCCTCCTGTTGAAGGGCGTCGAATAAAAGGGCTAGCCTGCCCAAGCCCACATCAGCCTCCACCCGGCAGTCGACCGGCGTAACTGGAGCGGCCTTCTCCACAACCTCCGGCTGGGTAAGCTCCTGAAAAATCCGAGGACAACAAGAACGAGATCATTAGCCCACTATGAAAAAAAGGGGGGGGGTCCGGCCCAAGCAAGCTCACACTTACAGCAGCCCTCCCCATAAAACTTGAGGAGCCAGCAAGTAAGGGGGCCTTAAAGACCAGCTCGGGCAGCCCCAATGCATCAAACGCGCCCTTGTCATAAGCCACTTCATCGGAGGAATAGTTGTAATCTACCTCTTCACCCGATGAAGATTCAGCCACCACGGGTTCCTCCCTTGCCGGCGAAGGGACCTCCTCTTCGAGGTCAATGACTGGTGCATCCCCCCGCGGGCTGGATGAGGCGGGTACGACCGACTTCAGCCTTTTCCTCATGTACAGCTGCGTCGTCGGGAGATGCAGGCGAAGCCCAAATAGCCCAGTAACTGCCCCAGCTACGCCTGTCGTATAAAAAGGGAGAGGGAAAGACGGGTCATATCAAACCCAGTTGGCTCCCAAAGAATGAAAGGAATCAAGTGGGCTGACAAAGACAAATACCCTCTTCAGCTCCTACAGCGCGGGATGACCCACGGGTCTCCTCGGCAGGCAAGGCCTTCTCGGGAGCCGTAGCCGCCCCCTCGCCTGGGATCAGCACAAGTGACGGCTTCTCCGCACCGTCTGAAGGAAGAGAGGCAATCGTCACATGCATATAAAGGGCTCACCCGGGAAAATAAATAAATCCGGAAAGATGTCAACGGTCGATAAGCCTCACCCGCATGGTGGCTCGGCCCGGTCCGAGTGACGTCAAATTCCTCAAAACATGAAATGGGAGCCACCGGGGAGACGGTCGCCGAGGCCGGGGAGACCTCTGCCCTCCTTCGCTTTACCTCCTGCCGCCCAGCCACTTTGGCGGCGGCCAATGCTTTCTTAACAGGCGACCTTGCCCGGGACTTCCCCTTGGCTTGTGGTGGGGGAGTCGGAGTTGGCGTCGAGGTCACCCCTACCACGGCCGCAGCTTTACCCACATCAGGGACGGGCGCAGGAACCGGCTCCTCCACGTCGGGAATGGGCGTGGGCGCGAGCCCTTCCACAGAGACTGGGACAAAAGAGACATTCAGGTGTCAAAATCTTGCCTCAAAATAAAAAAAAGAGAGAGAACCCTTAAGATACTCTGATGGTGGGAGAGGTTAACTAGTAGGTTGGCTCGGCCCGATCCGGGCGACCTCAAACTCCTCAAAAGATGGGACTTGTGGTGCTGGGGGAGCGGTCGTCGAAGCCTTAGCCGCCTCAGTTTTTCGCCACTTCGCGTCCCGCTGCTTGGCCGCTTTAGCAGCATCTACCGCCTTCTTCACAGGAGATTTGGCCCGGGACCTCTTCGCAGCCTTGGGCAGGGGAGCCGTGGTCGGAGCTGGCAGTGCCGCCTCAAAATAGGCGGGCTTGTGGACGAGCCGAAGGAAGTTCCGGTACGTCACCATTTGCACGCTGTCAGGATGGTCTGTCAAAATAGACACATGCATATGATTAGCATCCGATAACCTGCTAAGGTCGCAACAATGAGGATAAAGTAGATGGAAAGGTTAAATACCGTGAGGACCGGTGTACAACCGAAGTGTTATCGGCCAGTAGCTCTGGGACGGCTCCTTATCCCGACGCGCCGCCTCTCGGACCAGCCAGCATACGTCCTCGACCTTCTGGCACCGGTCTGTGAGGCTAGCCAGATCCGCATGCTTCTTCGAGGAGAGGTGCAGAAAAGATTGAAGTGGTCTATGCCCCACCCGTCTGCATAATAATACGGGATGTGCAGGCGCTTGCCCAGGATGGCGGCCGTCTGACCTTCGATCTTCAGCCCATTCACCTGCAGCAGAACATACAGCCATGTGGTGTTCTTATAATTCTCGGGCTTCCTCTCCTCCCGCCTCATAAACGTGCGGTATGGGCAGATCAGGTCCCTCTCTGGACGCCAGCTCTTTGCGGGGGTGCCCTCCTCCTCCATGGGGAGCGGGTAATTAATGAGCTCCAGACGGTCACTCCCTATCCGGCAAAGATCCCTCAATGTCTTCTTATAGTCGTCCTTCGCTACCGGAGGCAACTCTACTTTCGGCGTCGGCCTCGCGTCCCGGGCTTCCCAACGGGCGGCCATATATGCCGCCACCTCCTTCTCCTGCTTGTTCTTGAGCCGAAGAAGATGATCTGGCTCGATGTCAAGAACCGGTATCGCCTGCCTGCTGAGGAACCTCCTCTCAGCCCCATCCCAGCAGTCGGTCTTATGCAATCGATAGAAGGCCGTCCGGGTGTTCCACCACTTGATGTAATCCTGGGTCACTCTGGGGATGCGACCCGGGGCTGGCACCCTGAAGGAGGCAGAGTCCGCCCGGTGGAAGAAGTCCCACCAGCTCCTGGCGTGCTCGGCAACTGAACTTCCCCGGATGTTCCGTGAGGGCAGGCCGAACTGTGCATGATAGCTAGGGATATGCTGATCATATCCGAAGTTCCGGCCAAATCGGAAGGGGTAGTACGGCTCTAGCAATACATTGTCCCCCTTCCTAAATGCCAACACGCTCGGGTGAATAGACAACGACCAGTCCCTCAGCTCGGGCTCCAGCAACGGGCGGACCACATTCTCCTGGCTGATAGGGTGGACGTACTTCTCCACCTGGTCATCTTTGCATTCCCTCTTGTTATTCACCAAAGGGCTTGAGTGCGCGGCCAGCGTCCATAAGTGAATAGTGCCAGCCGCGTCCCGGGGAACCGTTGTCAACCGGCCCCGAATGTCATACATCCGCATGGAAGTAGAAGCCGGCTCTGCACTGGCGAACTCCAGCATTCTCGGCACCAGCCCCCAGTCTTGAAGGGCTCGCAGGGTGAACTCGGGGAACAGCGAGCAGACCCACGTATTGAAGAAATGCAGCGGACATATGTAGTGGGCCTGTCTCGAGAACTGATGAGTACTGACGTCCCCCAACGCCTTGTAGATCAAGCAAAGGGTTACCGGGCACAGGGAGAGTTTTATTCCCCATGCCATCTGACACGCCGGATAGATAGCGTCCGTTCGAATCACCGTCTCATCCCCATATGGCATGGCAAACGAACATAGCCAATACACGAGATAGGCGGCGCAATGAGTCTGCGGGTCGACACCCATCGGGTTAGGCCCGCTCCGACGCCCTTTGGGGGGGATCTTCACATCAAGCTTGGGCTTCGCACGCTTCTTGCGAGCAACGGCGGTCCCGACGCAAGGAAATTCGTCATATTGCTTCAGCCATCGTAGAAGTATTGCAACCACAGGGTCAGACACACCCTCTTCCTGTCTCCACGGGCGGGCTGCCTCCCACCATGTGACAGCTGGTATAACTCCCGGTACGCCTTCATAAGGTACCGGTACGAATACCCGAGAGAATAATAGCCATCCCCGTTGGTTTCGTCCTTGATCAGATCGGGGAGGCATACTTCTTCATAAGGCTCCCCGTCGAGGGGCAAGCCGCTCAGCTGACTGAGGCTCCACAAATCAAGTGAAGTCTCGCCCTCCGCCGTGTAGAAGGTGTTGGTCTCCGCACTGAACACTTCTATCATGCCACAGCAAAGACCCTTGGAGATGGGGTAGCCATACCGGGAGGCATACACACTATGGTAGATACCAACTCGGACCAGCAATGGAGCATAATTGAACAACACGTACTCCGTAAACTCCACCGCTCCTTCGCGGAAGCTGTGTGCATCTTGTAGCTTCAGCTCCCCGAACCAGCCCAGTGATAGTTCATACTTGAACCTGATGGCTAAGCAGTCCAAGATAAATGGCTCCTCCCTGTAGCCCCATTTTAGGGGAGCCAAGAATAAGCCGAATCGGGGCGACTCGCCGTGCATCTTTTCGGTGGACATGTCCCATTTTGCCGGAGTGAATTGAGGGGCTCGCACCAGTTTGTCTTCGGCTGGCAGCACCCCCTCGATCCCCAGAACGGGCTTCCACTCCCTGGCCTCTCCCACCAGGTACAATGGGATGCTCTGGGGGACACTGTATAATAAGCTGTCTCGGGCTTGCAGGATGGCCCGCTCGGCACTCTTCACATCCCGGAAGTCTCGCCCTTCCCGCGAGCGAAAATGCTTCAGAAATCGAACCAGGTGTCTATCCTTCGGGAAGTCCTTCCTGTACTCCCCCGTGGCCCGGTCAAACGTGAAGCCGCCCTCGACCCTGGCCAGCCTGTCGAAGTCCATGGTCTCCCGGTCAGACCCCGATGACTCTGCCAAGGCGGCTATCTCCGCGTGCTCTCGGTCTAGGTCTTCCACGTTGAGCCATGTGACCGTTGGCACTGGACCCCGCGGAATGAGGTCGGCACCGATAGCAGCAGCAGGAGCAGAGGAACCACTTGGGGCAGCCATTTATCTGTAAAGAAAAACAACAAATGGAAGACCAGAATAAGCCACAGGCAAAAGGGAATGAAAAACTGTGAAGGGACTTTACTACGAATAAAATAAATGAGATACTGTCAATTTCTAACGAAATTTCGGCAGAGTTTCCCCTAGGCCAGAGGCGTAAGAAAAAACACGGGTGCGCACCCACAAGGAGTGACGGCCCCAACAAAGTCGTGGTGGGCCCCGAGAGGCAACACCAGAAGTCCGCCGATCAAAGAAGTCTCCTTCCCCTAGCTTAAGGCCTCTTGGCCTCTTGGCCGGTACACTCCCTCCTGGAGACCTTCACCGGCACACTACCCAGTGCCTTCCCCGGCACGCCCTACAGCTGCCTTCACCGGCACAACCACCTGGGTGCCTTCCCCGGCACACCCTAATGACGGCTTCCCCGATACACCTTGGAGTGGCCCTCCCCGGCACACGCCTACGCGGGCTTTCCCCGGCACGCTCTAAGCGGCCCTCGTCGGCACGCCCCGAGACCCTTCCCCGGCACACTCGGAAGCTGTCTTCCCTGACACGCTCCTCGCTGTCTTCCCCGGCACAGCCCGTGGTGAGCCTTCCCCGGCACACGCCCAAGAGGGCCTTCCCCGGCACACTTGCTACTCCGTCCCCCGGCACACCCGTGCCCTCTAACCTGCCCGGCGCGCCCCTCAAGCCTCCCCGGCATGCCCGTCAGTGGCTTTGCCGGCACGCTCTAGGAGCTCTCCCCCGACGCGCTCCAACGCCCTCTCCCCGGTGCGCCATCATGCACACTCACCGATGGCCGCCCACGACACCGGAGACGGGGAAGAAGAAGAAGGGGAAACAAAAAATGATGAAAGAAGAGGGGGAGGAGGCCTAGGGCCTCACCGCGCCCCGTACAAAAGAGGAGGGAAAAAATAAAAAAAGGGGAAGGGGGGAGAACGGAGAAGAGAAGGCGGGGGGAGGCTTCCATGGTGATGCCCTCACCACGACGATGACGACGACGAGGGCGACGGCCACGGCGGTGCCGCTCGGTGACGGAGAAGAAGGAGAGGGAAGAAGGAAAAAGGGGGGGGTCGCCCGTTGAAGAGAGAAAGAGAGAGGGAAGAGGGGAGGTTCGAATGAGAGGGGGGTGGCCCGTTCGTGCCACCCCCACCCTTTTATAGGTTCAAAAAAAGAAAGAAGAAAGAAAACAAAAAAAAGAGGGAAAAAGGGGGAGAATAGAAAAGGAAGAGAAAAGAAAAAAAAAGAAAAAAAGAGAAAAAGAGGGAAAAAAGGGGAAACGAGAGGAACAAAAAGGAGAAAAGAGGGAAGACAAATAAAAGAGGAGAAAACAAAAAGGGAGAAGAGAGGAAGAAAATAAAAAAAAGGGGGGAAAGAAAAAGGGGAGAACGACAACAATAGTAATATATATATACATATATATATATATATATATATATATATATATATATATATATATCTATATGCATGTGAACATACACATAGATATATACATAAATATAGATGTATTCCTTCCATCCGCACGCCCCTATGCATTTGCGGGCATCCGCACAAGCGAAGACAACTCTACCCCTGCAACTTTACCCTGGCAGTGGCACCATTACCCCGCCAACAAACAAGGCCTTCCCTAGCACGTGGCCTCGTGCCTCAGCCACCTCCCATCATACAAAATCACCGTCACGGGCCTTATGCCCGGATCGGCAGAATCTCTATCCTTGCGTTGGCATTAGTCCCTTGCCAACGAATAAGTCTATTTCCGACGCAAGGCCCCGTGCCCTAGCCACCCACTCCGTTCAATGTTGCCATTACGGACCTTACGTCCGAATCGGCACGAATCCTCCCGTTGTGCTGGCATTTTCTTCTTGCCAACGAATAAGCCTTACCTTCCGGCGCAAGGCTTCGTGCCCTAGCCGACACTTGTGTATCACTCGCTAGCCAAAAAAAAAAAAGGGAAAAGGAAAGAAAAATGGGGTTAAAAATAGAGATACCCCGCCGGACTTGCCCCTACACGGGGACAAGGGTAAAAATGGCAACAACCCGGCTGTGGTGAAAACCCGAAAGGGCGCTACAGGTAAAACCGGGTACCCCGCCGCGTGAAAACCCGAGAGGGCGCGTGGGCAAAAGCAAGAGGGGCCCGGTACCGGCGAAAACCCGAAAGGGCGCTTGTATCGGTAATGTGGTTCAAAAAAAAGAGAGAAAAGAAAAGAGGAAAAGAGATCAACAAACCAGGTCAGCTCCCGACACCCTGTCGGCACTGACGAAGAGACCAAGAGACAACAAACCAGGTCAGCTCCCGACATCCTGTCGGCGCTGATGAAGAGACCAAGAGACAACAAACCAGGTCAGCTCCCGACACCCTGTTGGCACTGACGAAGAGACCAAGAGACAACAAACCAGGTCAGCTCCCGACATCCTATCGGCGCTGACGAAGAGACCAAGAGACAACAAACCAGGTCAGCTCCCGACACCCTGTCGGCACTGACGAAGAGACCAAGAGATCAACAAACCAGGTCAGCTCCCGGCACCCTGTCGGCGCTGACGAAGAGACCAAGAGATCAACAAACCAGGTCAGCTCCCGACATCCTGTCGGCACTGACGAAGAGACAAAAAGATAACAAACCAGGTCAGTTCCCGACACCCTGTCGGCACAGACGAAGAGACCAAGAGACAACAAACCAGGTCAGCTCCCAACATCCTGTCAGCGCTGACGAAGAGACCAAGAGATCAACAAACCAGGTCAGCTCCCGACATCCTGTCGGCACTGACGAAGAGACCAAAAGACAACAAACCAGGTCAGTTCCCGACACCCTGTCGGCACTGACGAACAGACCAAGAGACAACAAACCAGGTCAGCTCCCGACATCATGTTGACACTGACGAAGAGACCAAGAGATCAACAAATCAGGTCAGCTCCCGACATCCTGTCGGCACTGACGAAGAGACCAAAAGATAACAAACCAGGTCAGTTCCCGACACCCTGTCGGCAATGACGAAGAGACCAAGAGACAACAAACCAGGTCAGCTCCCGACATCCTGTCGGCACTGACGAAGAGACTAAGAGACAACAAACCAGGTCAGTTCCTGACACCCTGTCGGCACTAACGAAGAGACCAAGAGACCAACAAACTAGGTCAGCTCCCGACATCCTGTCGGCACTGACGAAGAGACAAAGAGATCAACAAACCAGGCCAGCTCCCGACACCCTGTCGGCACTGACGAAGAGATAAAGAGATCAACGAACCAGGCCAGCTCCCAACACCCTATCGGCACCGGCAAAGAGAAAAGAGACGAGTACACCCGCGGGCATCGCCCGGCTCATCCTTCGCCTGCGCTACCCGTGGGTGGGGGGCATTTGTGGACACCGAAAATCGCACACCCACGATATCCCACTCGGCCCAGCATCAACAACAGCATCGAGTGAAGTAGCCCGGGAGAGACTGATCATTTAGATTCCCCGAAGATGAACACTGCCGTGAAGCCGTCTCCAGGAGTCACGACAGTGAAGAGGAATCAACCACCGAGAGACCCACGAGTCACGGGCCTCGAAGAGATTAAACGGGCTGCAACCTGCGGCCCAAAACTGTCCATGCTAGCCTCAGCGGCACACCCCCAGGGGTGTTCAGCGGCACGCCCCCATGGGGCTTCAGCGGCACACCCCCTTGGGGGGTCTTCAGCTGTACACCCCCCTTGGGGGGGTCTTCAGCGGCACACCCCCCTTGGGGGGTTCTTCAGCAGTACACCCCCCCTTGGGGGGGTCTTCAGCGGCACACCCCCTTGGGGGGGTCTTCAGCGGCACGCCCCCGTGGGGCTTCAGCGGCACACCCCCTTGGGGGGTCTTCAGCGGTACACCCCCCTTGGGGGGTGTTCAGCGGCACGCCCCCATGGGTCTTCAACGGCACACCCCCATGGGCCTTCAACGGCAGGCAGTTTGCCCCCTTCAACGGCACGTTTGGGCAACTTCCAGCGGCACGAATTTTGCCCTTTACCACGGCACACTTGTTCAGCTCGCCACCGGCACAACGCGGGGGGGGGGGGGCTTTTTCAACGGCCAAACGATGTGCTGCCCATGCCCTACGCATCTTCGGCGCGCAGTGGTCGGTCCGAGGTGTCAGCCAAGGATTGGGCCACGCAGGCTACTCCCCTGACAGCCAGGACAGGGGAAGTCAAACCCCATCATGATCGGCTGCTTCCCGCCTCCGACTGCCGTGCTCAAAGGCTCCCGCCGCTGTGAGTATAAAGGAGGTCCGCTTCGACAAAAAAAAGAAGAGAGAGCAGAAGGAAGAAGGGAAGGAGAGGCTGGAGAAGAAGACACACACAGACAGAGGAAGAGACAAGGCCAGAGAGGCTGAAGCCACAGGCAAGAGAGGAAGAGAAGAGGGAAGGGAAGAAGAAGAGCTCCAGTGTGAGGTTCCTCCGACGACGACCGGGCAGAAGAGAGAGTAAGAGAAGGGGGGGGGAGAGCTGAATGTAGTCCGGGGGCTTTCCTTGCTTTGTTTTCTCTTCCCTTTTCTTTTATCCCCGGGTTTTCTTTCTCACCCGTGGCTTTTGGCACGGGCGTGCTTGGCAATGTATATGGATGGCTACGGCCCCTTGCTCCCCATGAATGAAAATCACCCTCCTTGGGATTTCTCTGTTATCTTTGTTGGTTTACACCAGTTTTCACGGTGTGTGTGATGTGTTGTCCGTTTTCCCTCCATCCCTCTATTTCTCCGGTGCTTTTGGGGTCTCCATGTCAATACGATCGCTCCCGTATGATCCTTGGCCTTTCGGGTTCTTTGCCCTCCCCTATGGCCAGTAGCTATACCAACTTGCCTGAGGGGAGGAAAACCCTCCTTCTCTCCTAGAACACCTAGCCGCCAGCAGTCTAACCCTAGGCTTTCCTCTACCGGTACACACCTCTTGGCCCTCAGCGGCACACCCCATTGGCCCTAGGCCGGTACACCCTTTTGGCCCTCAGCTGCATACCTTTTAGGCCCTCAGCGACACACTTTTTGGCCCCCAGCGGTACACCCTTAGCCGCCAACCCCCAGCCCATTCTGTCTAGTATTAGAGGTCTTCCGTTCACGATTTTCCCCGTGTTTTCTGAGGTTTTATAACGGTATTGCTGCCTTCGGGTGCCCACCTCCAGTTGTCAGGTTCCGCCACTCCGTGTGGGCGTGTTCCCTTTATCTCCCTTACGCCCGGGTCAAGGGGAGATGCTGCCGAATTTTTGTCAGAAAATGATAAATATATTAAAAAGGCACAAGGAAGCAACAAACGAATGGAACGATTAATGATAAAATCTTCCAACTAAGCAAAGCACTGTCAATGGCATGAGAAGAACTGAACCAATTAACAACTTGTTACACCAACTGTCAGACCCGTGAGAGAAGGCTGGGCAAAATAAGGAGGAAAGAAAATTTGCATAAAACTACCTGAAAATCAAGAAAAGAAGAAAAGAAAAGCCTTAAGAGAAACAGAGGGAGAGTGGATCCCCCTAGACATTTCCAACCCCAAACTGCCTTCAGCGGTACATCCATCCTTAGCCTCCAACGGTATGCCCTTCCCAACCTCCAACGGCACACTCCAAAGAGCTTTCGGCGGTACACACTACTCACCTTCAGCGGTACACCTCAAAGAGCCTTCAACGACGCACCCTCCTGGCCCCTCAGCGACACACTCCCTCCCATCATCTCTCTCCCTTCGCCGGTACACCCTCATCCACCGTCTCAATGGGATCCAGTGTACAGACTTGGCAGATGGATGCACAAACGCAGCAACAAGTAATGTATAGACTTCGTATGTTGATTGCATAGGCAACGTACAGACTTTGAGTTGAATAGGCTGAAGACTGTACAGACTTCATATTGCAACGTACAGACTCTGTGCTGCAGTGTATAGACTTTGTGGCCAATGTACTGACTTCATGTTATAACATACAGACTTTGTGCTGCAGCGTATAGACTTGGGCAATGTACAGACTTCACGTTGCAACGTACAGACTTCGTGCTGCAGCGTATAGACTTGGGGTTGGCCAATGTGCAGACTTCACGTTGCAACGTACAGACTTTGTGCTGCAGCGTACAGACCTGGGGTTGGCCAATGTACAGACTTCACGTTGCAATGTACAGACTCTGTGCTGCAGTGTATAGACTTTGTGGCCGATGTACAGACTCCATGCTGCAACGTACAGACTTTGTGCTGCAACGTACAGACTTTGGGCTGGCCAACGTACAGACTCCGAGCTCCAATGTACAGACTTTGGGCTACAACGTACAGACTTCGAGCTGGAATGTATAGACTTTGAAATGTAATGTACAGACTTTGAGCTATCCAATGTATAGACTTCGCGCTGCAATGTACAGACTTTGAGCTGCAACCAACAGACGACGTATAGGCTTCAAGCTGATCAATGTATAGACTCTGAATTGCAGCCAATGCACAACGTACAGACTTTGGGCTTGGCAATGTATAGGCTTTGAACTGCAGCCAGCGACAATGCATAGACTTTGAGCTGAGGAAGCCGAAGGATGTACAGACTTTGAGGGCTGGTGGCGCAGACAACGTATAGACTTTGAATTACATCTAAGGGCCGATGTACAGACTTTGTGTGCAGGCAACTGGCCAGTATACAAACTTCGTGTGGCGATGACTAGCCAATGTATAGACTCTGAGTTGATGAGAGTAGCCAGTGCACAGACTTTGGGCTGATACACGCAGCCAATGTACAGACTTTGGGCGGAGGGATGTACAGACTTCGGCCCGACATGCCACCCATCTACTCTTTCACCGATACACCCCCCAACCCCTCGCCGGTGCACCTCCAGCACCCTTCACCGGCGCGCCCAGCGGCATCCTTCTCTGGTACGCCCTTCGGGGCCTTCGCTGACACTCCTTCGAATGCCCTTCGCCGTCACAGCTTCCAGCCCTTCCCTAGTACACCTCCATCACCCTTCACCAGCGCGCCCTGCATCATCCCTCGCCGGCACACTCTCCTTGGCAGCCTTCCCGGCACACCCTCCTCTCCCTTCACTGGCACACTTTGGGACGCCCTCAGCGGTACGCCCCTCCATGCCCCTTGCCGGTACACTCTCCAGCGGCCCTCTCTCTTTGGAAAACACATACACATAACATGTAATGATGACATTGGCAGTAATAATAATGATAGCAAATAAATTAATAAAAATCATAACGATTAAAGAAATTCGAGTGTATATAGGAAACAAACAAAAATGTGTAATAATGATAAAAAAGAATGGGGGAGAAAATAATAATAATAATAATAACAAAAGGGGGAAACCATCCGGGACAAATGCATAAAGAAATAATAAGCAGCAGAGGAAAGATAGGAGCATATAATTAAGAAAATCCCAGATAAAAGATCCTAGGGCCCACATTGCAGCCCCATCTCTCTCCGTGACCTGACACAAAAAGGGACAATAATGCCGCCCTCGCAGGCCGGGCCCGAGTCTTGGGATTCGTCCTGACATGATCGTGCCCCGACCCAGTCTTGGACCGACATTCTAATCAGATCGGATTCATTTATCGCCCCAGTTTTCTGTCACGTTTCTATCACGGACCCGTGTCCGAATATCAAAAGGTCCACCGAGGACCGACATGGCAAATGGCTCGTACCTTGATGCGGACTTTGGTGTGACTTATTCCTGCTCCTACCTTGCACAGTCAGTATTATTCCTTTCGGCCGCAGGGCCCCTAATTTCTGCAATTAATCAAGGGTGTTCCCTCGTATGGGGGATGTAAATGACGTCGTGACCTTTACGGCGCGACGGGATCTGGTCCCGACACGAACCACACAATCATCTGACGAAGTTAGATCGAGCGCACCACGGGCTCTTCGGAGCCCGAATAAATTGTCACTTCGGTGACTGGCACGCCCACGCACTTAATAAACCAACCAACGTCCCGACGAGGATCCGTCGAGCGAAAAGTGCGTCCACACTTTGCTTATTTCCCCATCTTCCAGGCCTATTGTGTGTGGCTCCGAGGGGTTCTCCTGCGCGGAGAAGTAAAGGACTTCTCTAGGATTTTCTTGGTAACTATAATAGACGGCTCCTGTAGGAGTCGAGGTGATTGATTGCCACACTAGGGACTGTTCCACTGCCGGTGGCCGGGGTAGTTCATTCTCAGCTATATCTTCAAAAATCTGGTGCTGAACTGACACCATGTAAACACTTCTTTCGTGGCCGCCTGCCACATGGGGGTGTGGCGGAGCCACCACATAATCTCCCATTCTGAGCTCATCTCTCTCAATCAGGTCTTGAGCGATGTCCTTGAAGACGTAACTGTCTTCGATAGAGTGGCCTAGTAGTTGGTGATAAGGGCAAAATAGGGGGTCGCCACTTCTGCGAGCATCTTGTGGCCTCTTAGACCTCGGAGGGAGACCTTGTCGTAGAAGTAGGCCCAATCAAAGATTCCTCGAGTCTTATTCCTCGGGAAAGAGTAAGGCCTTTCCATCCTCTCCTGTAGTGTAGGATTTCGCTCAGCTGATTGTCTGATTGGGGGGACAGCTACATCCCTTGCCTCCTTTCTCCGGTGCGTGGGGGCATTCGGGACGCTGTTCGGGGACTGACGCGTGTCGATGCTCTATTGGCAGAAGATGCTCCTGATTAAGTTAGACATGAGTGCAGTCGCTTCGGCCAATCGAGCCCTCAACATTTCAATTTCCCACTGTTATTGATAACACAGGGCAAAAAGGCCAGAGTCGCACCGAGGGAAGCTCGGAGTCCGACTTGCTTCCCCGTCCCTTGCATCAATGTCAGACCAGGGAAATGGCACCCCGCTGCTACAGTTATTCAAGGTTGGTCCCTCAGAGAAGGACGTGACCTTCCCCTTGCTCCTACAGGGAGGTAGATTCCATAGGAATATTTCTTCATCTTGTTCTTCGTTGGCCAAAGGCATAAGGTGCTGGCGGCCTTCAACCTGCCATGGGCCTGCAGTGCCCGCGTGGCTATTGCCACCTGGAGCCGAGACTGATATCACATCGGCTTCATAGGAATCTTCTAGTGAAAAGCCCAACCCTGGATGCCGGGTGATTTGCAACAACCTCCGGTCCAGGTTTGGTGGGTTCCACATTTTCTTGAACATTTCTTTCCGACTGGAGAGCTAGCAAAAGGGGATCCCTTGCTTTCTGGTCATCTTGACCACACGACTGGCTATGTTAGGGAGTCCCATGATTGGGACGAGTGGGTCGTGCAGCTCATCGGGGAGTCTACAATCGTCATCCCCCTTGATCGGGTGCTCCTTGGCCACATAAAAGATGGTAGGCAGACCCCCAGGGTTGGGCACCTCGAAGGTCCTTAATGGTTCAACCACCTGGTAGTCAGCTGCTGCGAGAGGCTTGATGATCCCGGGCGGGAGCCTGGCATCTTCCAGCAAGTCTTCAAGGTATGGTGTTCCCGGTGTAGGGTAGATGGGAAGAGAGGTGGCCCGGAATACCCCTTCTGCTTCAGAAATGAATGACACCTGAGGGAGAGCCACATAGCCAGGCGGTGGTGGAGGGAACTAGCTGTCAGGCTCTGCCTTCTTCTTTCCTTTGTCCTGAGTGGCTTGGGAGGCTTACC
Source organism: Amorphophallus konjac (assembly GCA_022559845.1). Classification (NCBI taxonomy): domain Eukaryota; kingdom Viridiplantae; phylum Streptophyta; class Magnoliopsida; order Alismatales; family Araceae; genus Amorphophallus; species Amorphophallus konjac. The sequence continues at coordinate 151,322,030 of CM040127.1, forward strand.
TCGGCTTTGCCAAATAGAGATTAGCATCCGATAAGTGACATTCGAACACTTCGAAAGGATGGAGGTCGGCAAAGATTCTCTCCTCTCTCCCGTTACCGGGGTACTTGATGCATTGGTGCAGAGTGGATGGTACCACGCGATTTTGGTGCAGCCAAGGTCTGCCGAGTAACGCCTTGTAAGAGGTGCTGGAGTTGATCACATGGAACTGGACCTTGGTGGTGAAGTCGCCGAGGGAGAGGTTGAACTCTGCGACCCCCATAGGTACCTCGCACTTCTGGTTGAAGCCAGCAATCTTGACGTTCTTGACCTCAATCTGGTGTATGTCAAAGTAATGTTTTTGGTACACCCGGAAGGGGAGTATATTCACGGCTACCCCCGGGTCGATCAAGACTCTGTTGATGGGATGCCCATTCAGCTGCCCCTTCATGTAGAGTGGCATGTTGTGGCTACAGGTAGGTAGAAGCATATCCTCTTTTGTGAAGGACACAGCTACTTCAGGTGACATTTCTGTGAGGCAGGCTTCAACATATGCTGGCGTCTGGAGCGTAGCAATGACGGCTTGCCGTGTCTTTTCATCTGGAGATAGGATTTCCCAGACGGTGAACCTGGCTAGGATCTTCTTCAGGTGCATGACTATTCTGTTGCTGGCTCGGACCTCGAGAAACTTCATCTCTTCGGCTCTACTGCGCCTGCCTCCGCCTTGAACCTCGGGAACCAGCTCGGCGGGTGCCTCTTTCGCTGGGTCGGGTGCCGCTTGCACTTGCAGAGCCTGCTGGGTCACTTCCTTTTCTTTCATGAACTTGGCAAGGTTCGGGGTGTTGTCAGGTTCTTCCCTTGGCCGAGGAGGAGTCAGTACCAACGGGGCCGAGAGGCTACCCGTCTCTTTGGTCTGCTGGGACTCGCGGGGGCATGACTGCTTTCCCCTCTGAGTCGTAAGAAATTCAATAAATGAAGGGGCGGCCTGGCCGATCGGTTCTCCGGGGTAGAGACCTAAGGGAGGGGGAATCTCCATGCCTTGGACCCTAGGCTCAGGGATGTGATACGGTTGTTCTCCCCTAAGCAGGATGTTGTGGTCGACCTGAGGAGGATGTCCCCACTTCCTTCCCTACCTGGTGGCATGTTGGGAGGTGGATGCTTCAACCTGATTCACCTCTGATGGCTCGACGAGCACTTCTTGCTCTTCCTCTCTCAGGGAGAGGGCTGTGTCAAATAATGCTGAGAGGGTGTTGCAAGAAAGGACAACCCTACTCTTCTTCCTGTTTCTAGATCTTCTCTTCTTCTTTTTCTTCTTCTCTTCAGTGGCTGGCAACTGCTCTTGGGGAAGCTCACCCCACAAGGGAGGCTCTTCCTTCGTCTCGGCTCCTGCTTCTGGGGCTAGTTCGAGTGACTCAAACTCCTCCCAAGGGACATACTCCTTCAACTCCACATACTGGATCTCGAGCTGTTCATAATCTTCGAGCCCATCAATAATGGCCTGGAGTCTTTCTACCGCAGGACTGGTTTCTTTATGCACCCGCGTCGGGATGTGTTTCTTCTTGTTGTGAGTAGGGCGCCTCATGACTAGCCGGGGGGCAGTGTCATGCCAAACAGGTGTCACCGGTGGCGGTGCTGGTCAGGGTGTAACACCCCTTATGTGAACCTCTGGAGTGGGCCAAGGAGCTTGTCTTCTTCTTCTGTTCTTCATTGGCGCGGCTTGCCAACCTCCTTGATCATGAGCTGGCGCCATGATGAAGGCTTGATAAGTGGCCTGTGTGCTGGCCTCCACCCATTCTTTAGGCAGCTGTTGGTATAAGGATACCATGTTGACAGTGGTGCCGAGGTTCGGCATCTCGTGCGGCTGCGGAGGATCCACTCTGAGCTCCCCCATGTCCAGCTCTCCCTTCTTGATCAAGGACTCAATGACGTCCTTGAAGATGTAACAATCTTCAATGGTATGCCCAAGCATCTGATGGTATGGGCAAAAGCGAGGATCATCCTTTTTCTTCAAGTCACCAGGCCTCTTTGGATCTAGTAATGTGATCTTGTTGTACCTGGTGGCCCATTCAAACAGGACCCAAGCTTTGTCTCGAGGAAAAGAGTATAATTTATTCCCCATCTTCTCCCGCAGAGAGGGACCTTCTCGCCGTTCAGTGGATCTGGGCAGAGGAGGGTCGGCTATCTCTTTGGCTTTCTCTCTTCGCTTCTCGAAAGCTTCGAAGTCCAGTGTGTGAACTTCTGGCGGTGTTGGTCTTTTCTTGACCTGCCTGGCCCTATGGCTTGATGCAGCTAGAGCAGAAGAGTATCAAGCAAGGAATGCCTCGATCTCTGCCACTATGTTATTCAAACGGTCAAATGACCTTACTTCAGCACCGATCATCCTCTCAAGGATTTCCTTCTTCAGATTTTGTTTACAGATCTGCACTGCATCCTCTTGATGTGGGGGACGTTTGCATCTCATGCTGAGGTTCCTCCACCTCTTTATGTAGTCGAGTGCTGACTCATCGTTTCTCTATCTTGTGGCGTAAAGCTCTGCCATGGTTATCTCCCGCTCAGCTATGTAGAACCTCTCCTTGAATTTCTTCTGCATATCGGGCCAGTCTGTAATGGACCCGGCGGGCAAGCTCGAATATCACTCGAAAGCGAGTCCGGTAAGCGTCGAGCCAAAGAATTTGAGAAGATAAGCTTCATCCGCAGCTAGATCCCCCATAACATTCACATAATAGGCAATGTGCTCCCTGGGAGACCCTTGCCCATTAAATTTCTCAAACTTCGGCGGCTTGGTGATGCCGACCGGCAGCCTCTTGGCAGCATAGTGTGCCAGGTAAGGTACCCGGTATATGTTGAATGGCGCGTGATCACCATCGCTCCTCTCTGCCAACTTCATATCTATCATTTGTTCGAGCATTAGTCTGCTTACTGTTGCCGGGTCAACCGGGTTTGGATAGAAATGGGCCGGTTGCACCAGCGACGTTGTTAACACTGTCGCTTGAGGTGCAACAGTGGACCCCTGGAATGGCAAGTTCGATGGCGGGGCCGGTGTGATATGCTGTGGCTGATGCAGGGGTACGCCGCCAGTGTAGGTAGGTATTGGGGGAGACATCGTTGCTTGTGGAGAAGCTTCCGAGGCCTGACTGTTGCCCCCAGGGGTCTCTGGCAATGCTTCAGTCTGCCCGGATGTTGAGGGCTGAGCAGCTCTTTCAGTCATTTGTTTCTTTAACAATTCGATCTCCCGTTGATATTGCTACATCATGTGCAATACCGCGGGGTCGTTCATGGAGAGGCTAGGGGTGCCCCCTCTTTCTTCGATCGGCACCTCTTCGGATGAGGCGGATGGTCCTCCCGCGGTGCGGTGCGGACACCCGAGCGCATGCGAGACACGTGCCGGCGAGCCACCGGTACCGCACGAGGAGCACGACTCGAGCCGCCTCAGCATCCCTATGGCTCGGAGACAGTCTGGAGGTTCCCCACTGAGTCATAGCATTTATCATATTTTTGGGGATTTTTATTTGTGTGTAATGTATTTTATTTTCTTTCGTCAGTGTGTAATTTAGATAGTTCGAGGGGCTTATTTGTAAAGTGGGACCCCTGGGCCCCACGGGACCCCCAGGGCCCCTCCCATTGATCCACCTCAGTCTTAGGGCCCCAAGTGGGGTCAGTCAACATGTCAAATGGAGGCTTCTAGATAGGTGGGCCAAGTGGGGGACAAGTGGCTTGGAAAGTCCAAGTTGGCCACCCACCCCACCTACCAAGTCCACCCTCCACCTCCTTGGTCCAAGGGCCGCCCCCCCCTTAAATTTTTTAATGTTTTGTGTGTGTGTGTGTCTCATGTCATCCCAGCCCTTCATCTCCCACTCCTAGATCCTACGGTTGTGGATGGATGTGAGATGTAACCTATTTAAGCTTGTATTTTCCATTTTAGTAGAATTAATGCCATTTGAATCAAAGTATTTCCAAGAGCAAGGGCTGGTGCGCCCCCCTCCTCTCTCCTCCCTCTCCCCCTTGAAGCTGTGAAGGCTTCCATTCTGAGGTGTGATGCCTCGTGTATCGGTTCCGACGATCGCCGCCGCCGCCACGAGCCGCCACCGCACCGCCTTCGCCATCAACGGAGTTCTACCCGCACAGTACCACAGGAGCTTCCACGAATTTCTTGTCTCAGTCCCGAGCTCAGATAGATCTGGGGATTTTATTGGGTGTTCCAGAGGTGTCAAGGACATCCCACAAATTTTGGTTTGCCATTCAGATCTCGTTTCATATTTTTTGATTTTCGTCCACTCTTCCATTTTGGTTCTGCCAGAGTTCTATCCAGATTCATCCCCGCCCTGAGTTTCATGTCTTAGGTCCACTTTTTGATTTATTTTGGTACGTCCAGATTTACTGGAGGTTCCACCCATCCACCCCTTCATCCACAATTTTTCTCAATGTTTTATTCGCCCATCTCATATTTTCTAAAATTCGTTCTCAGACCCATCTACAGTTCTATCCACCTGTTCCCAGATCCGACCACCAGTCACCCCCAAAAATCATAACAAATCGCCACCACCTCGAAATCGAATTCTAAAAATTATCCCAATTCCGTGGTTTGATTCCCTACAACTCCTAAGAAGAACTCGAGAGCTGAATCGGAGGTTCACTAGGCGGTCAATGGTGGTTCTCAGACAAGTGCCTTGTAGATCTAAGATTTTGGTTACTGTACAACAGGGACTTGTAAATTCAATAAAATTCTAATCTGACCAGATCTAGCAGATCTCTCTAGGTCTAGATTGAAGAATTTGAAGAGAGCTTTCCAACGATAGCTCATGCATCCCGATCCGACGTCGGGATTGATCGCAGCGGCCGTTTTCGCCGGAGCGCGCGCCGGAAAATAGAAATCAAAATCCGTGGGCAGCTAGTTCAACAATTGGGAATCGGGGCCGATCGACCCCCGATCGGTGTTCCCGGCCGACCGCCGTCAGTGGAGGCGCGCCACCAGGGGTCCCCATCACAGTGGGTCCCACCCCCGCAGATCCGGAGGACAGCGCCGTCCGTGGGCCCCGCGGGCCCACAGAACCCGCCGTTCGGAAAGCACGAAAACGCGGAGTTCGGCACCACCGGGCGACATCAAGATGCTGCCCGTCAACCCGAGTTGCGTGATTCTCGGGCTCCACATGTGACCTTTTACCTCCCTGTGTGGAGTGGGTCAAATCTTTGTATTACTGTGATATTGCTTAACCGGGAGTCCATGATTCGGCAGGGGTTGTCTTCGCCACGCCGGGTGCGTGGAGGTAATGGTCCGAACCTCTTGGCGTTCATTTGCTTAGCTAGTATACGGTCTTTTGCCGCTGCCGAGAGCGTAGGTACTAGCCCGTGTGTCCATGTCACCGCTGTGAGAGTGAGAGTGACCCGTCCCGTGACTCGATCCGAGTCCAGAAGTTGAGTCGGACTACCCTTGACCTCCGCCGGTTCCTTAACCGCGCACGGTCCGCGCTTTCCCTTGCTTGGGACGACGAGTGAGCTTCCACTTCTGTTAGTGACGTTTTGCCACTAGGAGCTCGTAGTGTCGGGCTTAGTGTCTTCCTGGTGTGTGCTACTGGTCGCGTCTTCATCTAGAGTCCGAGGGTGGCACCTAATAGTGTCGTCTCCCGTGTCCGTCCCGCATCAGTTTGGTATCAGAGCGAGTCGAGTCTAGGGTAGTCGTTGCATATGTCTTGCATAGTATAAGTCGAGTCTAGGATCATCATTTCAAAACAACAAAAAAAAAGAGTGTTTCAAATTACATTTCACCCAATAGCCCGGTATATTAAAAGGCGTTGCCCGAACATTAGGTTATGCCTATCGGGAAGGTAGCGTACTTGCGCGAGTGATCTTCGGGTCGCTTATCTCCGCCACGTACCGGATATTGGTTAGGTCTAAGTGCATCCTTTTGTGAGTGTTTGCATCAGTTTGTGTCTCCTAGTTCATATGTAGTCCAATAAGAGGCAGTCGGTCTTGTCCAAGAGTCGGCATGTTCAACATGTAGTTCCCCCCAATTTCCCATGGATTCCCAATCACCCGGGCCATATGGCCGTTGGTCTACTCATGGGCTTGGCAACCATCCTCTCCCCTTTCGTAGGCCCGAAGCCTCTGATTTTTATGGCTCTGATGATCCGGGCGACTACCTGAATTGGGAGGCCGCCATCGACAAATATCTTGAATGTTACACCATGTCCGATGCCATGCAAGTTAGTTTTGCCCGAGAGAGGCTTGTCAACAAAGCCGCCTGGAAATGGGATAGCATTGAGCGCATGAGAGAGGTTAGGAGGCAAAGGCCCATTGAGTCGTGGCATGAGATGAAGGACGAACTTAGGAAGGTCTACCTACCCAGCCCGGTCACCTCCAACCAACCCCACCCAATCACCTCCACCCAAGTGGGCCATAATCGGAGGCAACGCGCCACGCATGTAGAAGAGCCTAGGTCCACGACTAGGCCGACTTCATATGGGGGAGTCCATCACATCGCTCCTACTCCAAACCCCACCATTGCCGAACTCTTCCAAATCATTTTGGATAAGGTGGATAGGAAGTGTGATTACATTGAGTCCCTGCTTCCCCCTTGCCTACCTCCTAGCCGAGATAGAACCAAGCATGACCCTAAGGAGGTAGCAACCGGTAGCCCCAATCCAGTGTCATCTAGAGTGCCATCCCGAGGTCCTCTCCCCATCTTGGTGGATCCTCTTCCCCCACCCATGAGAGCTCCATTGCCTACACCCCCTGTCCGTCAAGAGGATAAGGGTAAGGGTCCACTTATCAAGGAGCGTAGAGGATCACGACAACAGTGTTATCGCTGCCAGGGGTTTGGCCACTTTGCCGGACAGTGTCCCACTCGGACATCTCTAGCCCTAGGGGATAAAGGGGTTGGAGAAACCTCACTCTCCGATCTTTATTCGGAGCCACCTCAGCCACAGCTACCCGTGTTTCTAACGGGAAAGCTACTTATAGCCGAGCCGCCTGGCCCCATCTCCCCTCCCATCTATGGACCCTATCCTACCTCTGGTGCCAATCAATTCATTTCACACCACTTTCCGGTCTAGTCACTATATGGATACATTGGATGACCTTCTTAAAGGGTTAGACCGGCAGTGGACATTTACGCACTTGTTGGCTCCAGGCTTCGACCGACCCACAGGTCGTAGTTTCACTCATCCCGCTTTAGGGTCCATCACCTCCGTGTACACCGTAGGTCATGTTACCACGGAGGTTCTTCTACTCCTCCCTATGCCGGCCGAGCCCGATTTCATTCCCATTTGCCCAAGGGAGGAATCTTACTTTCTACCTATGACTGCCGTCCCACCTCTCACAATGAATGAAGGTGATCATTTACACCTCCAAGATTTCCAAATGTGGGACAGTGAATTGTGGAAGCCTAGTCCGAGGGGTCATACCTTCTATGATCCCTTCGACCCATTCTTTTGTGGACCCCGTGACCCACCATATTTACTCCACCTTTTCGAGAGAGTCCACCATCATACCCCCACCGTCTCATCTCCCTTCACGGATGAAGGTGACCATCAACACCTTCTAGAATTCCACACATGGGACCTTGAAATGAGAGAATCCATATCGAGGGGTCACACATTCTTTGATCCCTTCGATCCCTTTCTTCATGGGCCCTTTGGCCCACAACCTCCATTCCACCTCTTTAAGGAAGTCCACTATCACACCCCTCCTACTCGGGCCTGGCAACCTTTACATGGCAATAGGTCCGAACCATCATTTGGGGGTAATGAAGACTTTGGTTTCCCCGGCCCACCTCAACCACCCAAACCTCCCGGACTTCCCACATCCAAACCCCATGTCCATGGTTGGTGCATCGTAGGATGTCTAGGAGTCCACCATGACATTAACCTCCGGTTATGTCAAATGCATGCATGGCACACATTCGGATGTCCTGGACCACCCTGCATATGATTGGGTTTTACTAACTGTAGGGTTGTTTAGGGTCGTGTGTGCATCCGTGTGTTTCTTTTCTTTTGCTAAGCATGTTAGGTCGTGTGTGCATCCTGTGTTTCTTTTCTTTTGCTAATCATGTTAGGAGTCTGCATGACGATGTCCGTCGTCACAGTTGAGGCCAGCAATGCACGGTACAAGGAGTTAGCCGATGTCCACCGACACCACCGAGAGTTCCACGAGGGTGAATACATCATGATCAGGGTAAGACCTGAACGGTTTCCCTCTGGAACCATTAAGAAGTTGCAAGCTCGCGGAGCCGGTCCCTTTAGAGTGTTGAAATGCGTTGGATCCAATGCGTATGTTGTGGACCTGCCCGAGGAATATGGTATAAGCTCTACCTTCAATGTATCGGATCTTGTTGCATATAGGGACCCAGCGGTGATCCCTAGTGAGCCTTTTGACCCCTTGAGAGTGATCCCACACCTGAGTGTCCACTTCCACCTCCAGCCCCTTTTTCACGGCAGCGTGAGCATATAGATCGTATACTGGACGAGCAAGTGACAGTTACCAGGAGTGGATCTTACCCGCGCTACCTAGTGCGATGGAGAGGACGGCCCGCTACTGAGGAAACATGGATCACACATGGCGAGTTGCAGCGGATCGATCCGGATCTTCTGGAGCGATACCGGAGCGATGCAGACCCTTACTCGACAGGGTCGAGTTTCTCCCACTCGGGGAGAATTGGTGCGGACACCCGAGCGCATGCGAGACACGCGCCGGCGAGCCACCGGTACCGCACGAGGAGCACGACTCGAGCCGCCTCAGCATCCCTACGGCTCGGAGACAGTCTGGAGGTTCCCCACTGAGTCATAGCATTTATCATATTTTGGGGGATTTTTATTTATGTGTAATGTATTTTATTTTCTTTCGTCAGTGTGTAATTTAGATAGTTCGAGGGGCTTATTTGTAAAGTGGGACCACTGGGCCCCACGGGACCCCCAGGGCCCCTCCCATTGATCCACCTCAGCCTTAGGGCCCCAAGTGGGGTCAGTCAACATGTCAAATGGAGGCTTCTAGATAGGTGGGCCAAGTGGGGGATAAGTGGCTTGGAAAGTCCAAGTTGGCCACCCACCCCACCTACCAAGTCCACCCTCCACCTCCTTGGTCCAAGGGCCGCCCCCCCCCCCCTTAAATTTTTTAATGTTTTTTGTGTGTGTGTGTCTCATGCCATTCCAGCCCTTCATCTCCCACTCCTAGATCCTACGGTTGTAGATGGATGTGAGATGTAACCTATTTAAGCTTGTATTTTCCATTTTAGTAGAATTAATGCCATTTGAATCAAAGTATTTCCAAGAGCAAGGGCTGGTGCGCCCCCCTCCTCTCTCCTCCCTCTCCCCCTTGAAGCTGTGAAGGCTTCCATTCTGAGGTGTGACGCCTCGTGTATCGGTTCCGACGATCGCCGCTGCCGCCACGAGCCGCCACCGCACCGCCTTCGCCATCAACGGAGTTCTGTCCTGTAGTACCACAGGAGCTTCCACGAATTTCTTGTCTCAGCCCCGAGCTCAGATAGATCTGGGGATTTTATTGGGTGTTCCCGAGGTGTTAAGGACATCCCAAAAATTTTGGTTTGCCATTCAGATCTCGTTTCATATTTTTTGATTTTCGTCCACTCTTCCATTTCGGTTCTGTCAGAGTTCTGTCCAGATTCATCCCCGCCCTGAATTTCATGTCTTACGTCCACTTTTTGATTTATTTTGGTTTGCCCAATTTTACTGAAGGTTCCACCCATCCACCCCTTCATCTACTATTTTTTTCAATTTTTTAATCGCCCATCTCACATTTTCTAAAATTCGTTCTCAGACCCATCTACAGTTCTGTCCACCTGTTCCCAGATCCAACCACCAGTCACCCCACAAATCATAACAAATCGCCACCACCTTCAAATCGAATTCTAAAAATATTCCCAATTCCGTGGTTTGATTTCCTACAACTCCTAAGAAGAACTCAAGAGCTGAATCGGAGGTTCACTAGGCGGTCAACGGTGGTTCTCAGACAAGTGCCCTGTAGATCTGAGATTTCGATTACTGTACAACAGGGACTTGTAAATTCAATAAAGTTCTGATCCGACCAGATCCAGCAGATCTCTCTAGGTCTAAATTGAAGCATTTGAAGAGAGCTTTCCAACGATAGCTCATGCGTCCCGATCCGACGTCGGGATTGATCGCAGCGGCCGTTTTCGCCGGAGCGCGCGCCGGAAAACAGAAATCAAAATCCGTGGGCAGCTAGTTCAACAATTGGGAATCGGGGCCGATCGACCCCCGATCGGTGTTCCCGGTCGACCGCCGTCTCTGGAGGCGCGCCACCAGGGGTCCCCATCACAGTGGGTCCCACCCCCGCAGATCCGGAGGACAGCGCCGTCCGTGGGCCCCGCGGGCCCGCAGAACCCGCCGTTCGGAAAGCACGAAAATGCGGAGTTCGGCACCGCCGGGCGACATCAAGATGCTGCCCGTCAACCCGAGTTGCGTGATTCCCGGGCTCCACATGTGACCTTTTACCTCCCTGCGTGGAGTGGGTCAAATATTTGTATTGCTGTGATATTGCTTAACCGGGAGTCCGTGATTCGGCCGGGGTTGTCTTCGCCACGCCGGGTGCGTGGAGGTAATGGTCCGAACCTCTTGGCGCTCATTTGCTTAGCTAGTATACGGTCTTTTGCCGTTGCCGAGAGCGTAGGTACTAGCCCGTGTGTCCATGTCACCGCTGTGAGAGTGAGAGTGACCCGTCCCGTGACTCGATCCGAGTCCGGAAGTTGAGTCGGACTACCCTTGACCTCCGCCGGTTCCTTAACCGCGCACGGTCCGCGCTTTCCCTCGCTTGGGACGACGAGTGAGCTTCCACTTCTGTTAGCGACATTTTGCCACTAGGAGCTCATAGTGTCGGGCTTAGTGTCTTCCTAGTGTGTGCTGCTGGTCGCGTCTTCATCTAGAGTCCGAGGGTGGCACCTAATAGTGTCATCTCCCGTGTCCGTCCCGCATCACGGTGCCTTCTGTAATAACATTGGCAGCCAAGGCCATTGAGGGTTTGTCATAGTCACCTTCTCCAGTGTGGACATGTGTCTTATCAGCTGCCACTTTCCCTCTTCTGGTAAGAGGTCCTGGCCTTGTGGCAAGCCTGGCTACTTCTTCGGGCTCGGATGGTAGAGCCCCGTACCGGCCAGATACCCCTGCCATGTTGCAGGTATAAAATCTTAGGTCGCTGCCTCTTCTTGTTGTTCTTCTCGACGGCCTACCCGGAAAGACCAATCTGTCAAAGATCGATCTCTGCGGCTTCACTTCTTCCCTCGGCGGGGACTGATAACGCTCTTCAGAGCAATTTCTTCACTCGGCGGTGGGCACCGATCGAGTCTCTGCTTCTTCAAATGCAGAGGCTACTGCCCCCAGTAATCTCTGGCGACCCAGGGGAGCGCTCCCCGGGCCCCGCAAGTAGTTCTTCATGACTTGCTCCACTCCTTTCCAGTCCTGGTCAGGAGGAGAGGCTGGTGACGTTGCCCTGTTAACAACAACGAGCATGTGGGTTGCAGGCTCAGCACGGGCAGCCTGATAGTGACGTCGGTAGTGTCGACAGCAGATGTTCTCTGGTGGGGCCGGTGTAGTTAATGTCGGCTGACAGACGGGGGCCGATGTCCTAACCCGATCTCCTTGGTGTGCCCTTGCCGGGCGGAAGGTGCTGGGCCCTGCCCCTGCTGGTGAGGTGAACCGGGCCCCCTTGGGAACCCAAACTTGGTTAGCTTTGGTGGGCCTGGAGGCCGATTGCTGCTGCGGCGCTGGGGCCGGAATGGTGGGCGTCATCCTGCCCTTCATCTTCTCCAGTGCCTGAAAAGAGTTGCGCACTGGTACGGTGGGTACAATGCGATCCGGGATCACCTCGGAACATTGCCCGGTAAGATGCACTCGGACAGCCCCGATGACAGAAGACTTGCCGGTGCTGGAGAACCGGCCTCGATATGATGTCGTGGTGTGGCTCCTCCGGAGCCTCCTCTAGTGAGAGGCCAACCCCTGGCGAGATGGGCCGGTAGTTTGGTGCACATGGTGCACGTTGCAGCTCAGCGTCCCGGTCGAGACAGTCTTGGAAGTTTCGGCCATTGATCGACCGACAGTAGCTTTGGCGGCCCCCTGGATGGGAGCGTTGCTTTCAGTCCTATCAGACGCTTCCACGTCCAACAGGTTCGTAAAGGCTACCCCGAGGAAGTTGGGGAAGCCTACCACGGGAGGGAAGCTCCCAAAGCTGAGGGGGATGGCCAAGTAGCCGTTCCGAACATGGCTCTCGACGGCCTGTTGACCGAATGTGGGGGCCATCCAGGTGTCCGAAATGCAACTCTACATTTGCAAACCATACAATTAGTATTACAAGAAAGGGGCCGTAGGGCCCTTACTCCCGGAAAAGAGATGAAGGGTGATTTCAGTCCCATCGGGCGTGCCAGACTTGTGGACGCACTAAAATTAGGAAAGAATCGGTTCGTTCGTTGATCGGGTTAATTTGTCTATTTAGTGCGAGGGCGTGCCAGTCACAAAATGATGATTTATTCGGGCTTCACTGAAGCCCATGGTGCGCTCGATCTGACTAATCAGACAATTGTGTAATTCATGTCGGGACCAAAACCCGCCGTGCCATAAAGGTCACGGCGTTATTTACATCCCCCATGCGGGGGAACACCCTTGATTGATTGTCGGGAATAAGGGCCCTACGGCCTGAAATTCATGGTAATAGAGCGAGAACAAAGATCTCGGGTCACGTTCAAACAAACCCGCGTCGCGGCGTAAAATGTTCATAGATACGTATATGTTGGTCACTCACGGACCATTTCGTGTTCGGACGGAAGTCCGCGTTTGTAGCGTCTAAGACGATGATAAAACTGTACGGATGTCTGCCGTAGGTACGGCAAGTTTAATGCGGATGCGGGATCGGATCCCGGAAGGAGTGGGTCAAGCTGATGGACTATCGGCCCAAGAGGTGCACGGATCATGACCATGTCGGGGATTCTGAGGTCCACATCCGATACCACGGGGCATCATCGCTTTTCTCTTCACGCACAGTCCGAGGAAGCGAGTTGTTAAATGTGAAACCCAAACTCGCCAACGTGCGCCCTCGCACGCGGATTGACCTGCGCGGTCAGGTCACGGGGAGGAAACTTTTGATTAATTTTATTCATTAGCTTCAAGTCTTTTCTCTTATCTGATTAATCATTCTCTCTCTTTCAGGCACGCCGGTTATGTAGGTGTTACAAGGGGAGCGCGCGCCAGCTATGAGTTGCACAAGAGGGGGGGCGCCGGTTTAGTGGGAGATGCCAAGAGAGAATAGGGGTGCGTCGGCTTAAGGAAGGCCAAGGGGCGCGCCGGATCAAGGAAGGCCAAGGGGTGCGCCAGTTTAAGGAAGGCCAAGGGGCGCGCCAGATTAAGGAAGGCAAAGGGGCGCGCTGGATTAAAGATCAAACATAAAGGGGGGGCACTATTCATCCCAAGATTTTGAAAGTGGTTTTGAGTGTGGGGTTAAATCGGCGCGGGGGGGTACCGCGCCCGATTAACCCGCGCCAGATTAAGAGCTGTGGGTTTTATTTGATTCTTTTTGCTTCCGTTCTTATTTCTTCAACCTGCACACTGATCCAATGGGTGGATTGTTTGTTCAATTGATGCTTTAAATCGATAGAGTGCTTCTGATCATTTGTTGAGGTGAATGAGTATGTGTATTTGAATGTTTTACTAGAAGGGTTTATTATGCAGGAACTCAGAGGGTTAGCTTGATTCAGGGGCTTAGTTTGTTCGTCTGTTCTTACGTGTCGTCTGGCAAAATTTGGGCAGCATCTCCCCCGGACTGAAGCTTGCCAGAGAAAAATGGGGAACACCAAACGGATTGCTCCGGGGTGAACCTCAGAACTCAGAGTAAGGCCTCCGTTAACCCATAAGTGCGTGTGGAGACTCGAGGACGAGCCTTCAAGAGTTCCCGCAGCTTACAGGTGGTGATTTTGTGGAAGTTCCACAGGGACGGATATATGCCATAAAAGGCTATGAGTGTGCATCCCTTCGATGAATTTCTCTAAAGGCAGTGCCACAGAGAGGCAGGCCTCCGAGGTTCCTGGATGATAAGAAAATCGGGAGAAAGGGGAGGAGCTCAGAGCAGTAGAACGCTACACATGTTCACCAAAAATCATTTCTTTTTATTCATCCATAAGGGAAGGGGGGAAAAGAGATACAGGAGGGGATCTACCCCGGAGCAAAGGGAGAACATAGAGGAGGGGAAGGACTTGAAACTCATGCGGGGGGAGAGGAACAGAGCACCAGCTCTACCCCCTCCCCAGGGCTCACCTCTCTTCTCTCACAGACCCTCCCTTCTTCTTCACCTTTCTGGCGTCGGGGGACGAAGCTCTCCTTCTCTTCGGGTGGCCTCCTCAGATCAATCGCTCCCCGGGGGTTCCAGCCTGTTTCCCTGTGGAACAGGCTCCCCATATATATATAGGGCGGGTTGCGTTTTCTTCGAAGAATGGCCAGTGGGGGGAGGGTTGCCGCCACCTCTGCCTCATTCGCATCAGCGTCGGGAGTCGACTCGTCGCGCTGGTTGCTGCTAGTTCGAGCCGTACCCTATCATTCGTCCGAGGATGGGATGTTCGCAGGTCTGCCTGGAGATCTGCTGCCGCTACCACCGTCACTGCTGGCCTCTGCTGCTACCACCGTTGCGCTGTTGAGTTGGGGTGTGCACAGCTCCGCGGTCTTTAAATGGCTATGGGACGGGCATTGAATGCACTGTTCTTCTCCTCTCTGGACTTCGCGTGAGATTCATCAGGAAACAGAGCACCGGAGTATGGATGGGATGGCCCTTGTGTTAAAACGGTACGGAGTTGTGCACGCCGGATTAGCAGCACACAAGGGGGGGGGGTGCCGATTTAAAGCTTGATGGAAGGGCGCACCAGTTTAAGGCCAAAGCAAGGGCACGCTGGTTTAAGTGTAGGCCACGCTGGTTTAGACTTCATCTTGGCTTCGCGGCTATTCGGACGGACGCTTGTCCTCCCGTGCTGCTTTAGCTATAATGCACCACCTCCGGGGTGTTTAGTTCAGGGCCTCTGCATCCCGATTCGGAACTTCGAGTGATCTCCGGCGTGTGCCGAACACGTGTTTGAATTCTTGAGTTTCTTTTGATTCGGCCTTCGGCAATGCTGACTGGAGAGCCGGGGTGATCTCTTCTGCCCGAAGGGCTTCTTGTTGGGTGGTGGAGCGTTGAGTATATATGTTCATCCTGCTTAGAGGAGGTACGGGGTTTGTTCGGCCATCCCGTCTTCAACTCACTCTCGAGTGCTAAGACGTGCATGCCGTATGATTGCCACCGTCATTTTTTTGACGTCCACAGGTGACTACTCGATGAAAAGAATGAGAATGATACGATTGATGGTGGATATTCTAAGAAGTTAGAATCGAGGAGTGAAGGGTTAGGGATCATGCCTTAAACTTGAGTGGTGTAGCGGCTGGAAAATGGTTCCTAGGCCACATACCACCTTCTCTATTTATTTGTTGGGGAAGTCGTCTCCCGCCCGTGGATGCCTGCACACACCAAGAAACCAGAAGGGCGTCAGAAGGAGTCCCGAGTGTTACCCCAGGGGACAACTGTGGACACTAAAAAATTCTCACCCCATGTTTACGTGCCGGGGAATAAAAATGGAGGAGAAAAGAGAATAGAAGATGAGAAGAAGAAAAGAAGAAAATGAAGCCCCTTCGTGCCTCTCAATGGCACACCCAGGTGCCTCTTCCCAGTGGCACACTCACTCTGTGCCCTCCACCGGCACACCCTTTGGTGCCATCCAACGGCACAGTCTTCATGCCCTCCAGCGGCACACCTAAACAAGCCCTTCAACGGCACACTGGTGGTGCCCTTCCAGTGGCACACTTTTCAGCCCCCGGCGGCACACCTTTTGTGAGCCCCAGCGGAACACTTTCATAAGCCCTCAGCGGCACACCCCATGCCCACTCCAACGGCACACTTCTTGTGCCCTTCAGCGGCACACCATTTGTGCCCCCCTAAATGGCGCACTATCCCGTGCCTCTCCAGCGGCACACCCGTTGTGCCTTCCAGCGGCACACCAGCCCTTCCAATGGCACAGCAGCCCACGCCCCTTAGCGGCACTCCCCCAAACGCCTCCCAGCGGCACACTCTTTAAGCCCCCAGCGGCACACCCTTTAAGCCTATCCGACGATACACCTGTTAAGCCCCTTCACCCCGTGCAGCGTTACAACTATCAGAACGGTACAGACCGGTAGAAGGCACAATGGTCACTAGGTGAGGCCCTTGGCGCGCACCTCAGCCACCTCAACACCAGCTAGCACGCTGCCACGGTGTCGTCTTCTGATTGAAGGAGGCAGACTTCGACCAGACAAGGATGGGACTAGGGTCAACCTCGGACAGGAGCATCATCATGACACCCCGTCAACAGCGCCTTGGGTATAAAAACCCTGCCGGAAGAGGAATAAAAGAGGGAGACGAGGAGAAGAAGAAGGAGGCCTCCCCAGGAGGGCTGAAGAAGGGCAGACGAGAAGAAGAAAGAAAGAGGAAGAGAAGAAGAAAAAGAATAGAAGAAGAGAAGGAGGAGAAGCTTCTGCTCCCCCCTGCTGCTCCATCCACCACTGCCTGAGTGAAGAGGAAGAGGATAGAAGAGAAGAAGAGAGGAAGAGTGGGTGAAGAGAGAGAGTGAGGCCTGGGAGGGGTAGAGCTCATGCTTCGTTCCCCTCCCCACTGTATTTCCTCTTTCTTTCCTTTCCTCTTCCTCGTTCCTCCCTTCCTTTTGTCTGTATGCATTGTATTGTATTTGGCCTTTGGGCCATGATCTCTGTCATTTCGAGTTCTTCACGAATAAAAAAAATGCCCTTGGGCTCTATCTTTTGTTGCATCAATTGTCTTCTCCTCATCATTCGTCTGTGATTTGCATTTTCACCCCGGCTTTTTAGCTTCGTTATGATCGCCCCTTGTGTCATTGGTAAGCTCAGCTCAACGTGTGGTGTTCTTGGCTCGCCAGTGCAAGATTGGCTCCTCCCCTTTTTTTTGATGGCCTTCCATGGCGTGAGCGGTACCTCACTTCCTTCATCTATGGGGTCGTTAGCACCCACTACCCTTGCCCAGCTATTGGAACTCATCCACTGGCTAGGAGGCTTTTCAGCCTTTCCTCCAGAATCCACGGTGTGCACACACCTATTCAAGCCCCCGGTCATCACACTACTCAGGCCCTTCAACGGTACACCTCCTTGGGTCTGCTCCTCCAGAATCCACGGTGTGCACACACCTATTCAAGCCCCCGGTCATCACACTACTCAGGCCCTTCAACGACACACCTCCTTGGGTCTGCCCAGCGGCACACCCTTCCCATTTGTCTGTCCAGCGGCACAGTCCTCCCTGGGTCTGCCCAGCAGCACACCCTTCCCATTTGTCCGTCCAGCGGCACAGTCTTCCCTAGGTTTGCCCAGCGACACACCCTTCCCATTTATCTACCTAGCGGTACACTTCCCTTTGTTTGCCCAGCGGCACGCCCTCTCCAGCCGTTGGCGGTACACCCTTGGCTGCCTCAGCGACACACCTCCCCTGTTGGCCGGCTCGGCGGCACACACCTTGGCTGTCACTTCTTCAGTGCACTCATAGTTTGCATCAGTATACTGGTTTCTCGTTCGGCGTTTTCTCTGAGTTTTCTGAAGTTTCCCCAAAGGTGGCTGCCTAGGCACACACCTCAGTTGTTGGTTCATGTCACTCCCTGTGGGCATGTCCCTTGTATTCCCTTACCATCCGGGTTAAGGGGAGATGCTGCCGAATTTTTGTCAGAAATAGCAATAAGTTAAAAGATGAAAAGAAGCAACAAACACACGGACTAAGCAACAATAAAACATTCTAACCAAGATAAAGGAACTATGCAAGGCTCTAAGATTTGGGCTGAACAAGACTCTAAGAACTGCACTGCTAACCATGACTTGGGATTCAATCTCATGACAGGGAAATTGAAAGCTTAACCATCAGAGGTTCTTCATCAGAACTGCATGAACAAGGCACCCTCCCTTGAATTCTGTTCTACCCAGCGGCACACTGCTCACTCCCCTTTATCCTCTAGCAGTGCATCCCTCAACCCTACGGTGGTACACCTCTCAACCCTCTAGCAGCACACACTCTTTTGTCCTCTAGCAGTGCATCCCCCAATCCTCCAGCCCGGTGCACTCGTTAACACCTCCCCGGCCGGCACACTCTCATCTGCTTCCAGCGGTACACCCCTAAGTCATCCTCCAGCGGTACACTCTTCACCTCACCCATTCCTCCACATACACCCCAAATGCAACAACAAAAATAATAATAACAACAAACTCACAAAGAAGGGATAAATAACAATAATGATAAAATAATAATAATAATAATAATAATAAATTCAAAATAAATAAATAAATAGTAATAATAAATAAATAAGCAATAACAATATAGAAATAAGTAATAAAAATAACCAACTCAAAAAATAAAGAAATAAGTAAATAATAATAAAAAATGAATAATAATAACAAACTCACCAAAAAAGTATAAAATAATAAAAATAATAATAATAATTTAAATAATAATAAAATGATGAGATCCGCCCCGCAGCCTCATTCTCCTCAAGACCCGGTATAAAGGGAACATTAACGCCGCCCCTCCAAGTCGGGTTCGGACCTTGGGAGCCATCCCAATATGGCCATAATCCGACATTGCTCTGGGCTGATAATTCGTCAAACCGAACTCATTCCCATTGGGATTCGTTTCCGCTCCCTCATTGAAATTGCCGTAAACTCGACATACATTTGTAAGGGTTTGTTTCCATTTTCGTCGTACCGTCGATACGGACCTTTGCCTGAACATAAAGTGGTCCATGAATGACCGACAAATCTGAATGGAACGGGAAGGCTCTCATCATCTCCGAGCCCTACGCATGGGAACATTGATAAGACCTTCGTGGGTCACGATTAGACCACATGTTCGCCCTAATCATGGTCATTGCCTGACCCACATCCTCGGCTTATAGCCAGTTGTCTCTGTACACGTCTTCGTTTTGAAATCTAGTCCCGGGACTCTTTCCCGTTGCTCTTCGGCACCGGAAATATTAACGATGCCCACACAAGCCTCGTTTGGACCACGGGAGGCGCCCCCGGAATGGTCCTGACTCGATCTCGCACCGGGCCAATAAATTCACTGGTTTCCTACTACACTAAGCAGGATTTAACCAAATGCTTTCAGTTCCTCGGAGTAATAAATTTGCCATACCCCGGCATACATATGTTTCGGGTCTGCCCGTGATGATTACGATATTCTCAAGCCGGACACCCGTCCAAATATTGAACGGTCCCCCGAACGACTAACACGTTTCGAATGTTTGCTTCCCTAGACATAGGGCTTTCCAGCAGATTCAAGGCACATTCTCCCGTTTGCCCCTTGGCACCGGAAATATTAACGATGCCCACGCAAGCCTGACTTCGACCGCGGGGGGCCCACCGCAGCATGGTCGCAGTTTGATCTTGCACCGGGCCGACAAGCTCGCGGGTTTCCGAGCATTCTAATAGGGATTCAGTCGAACGTTTCCCGTTCCCCTGAACAATAAATTCGCCGTGCCCCGGCATACATACGTTTCGGTTTTCCCCGTGACGATCACGCTTCCCTGAAGCCGGACGCTCGTCCGAATATCAAAATGGTTCCTTGAGTGACCGACATATTTCAAATGCTCACTTCCCTAGACATAGGGCTTTTCAACCAATTCAAGATCGCTATCATCTTGTTTCTCTCGATATAATTTCTTGGCCATGAGGCCCTGATTCCCAGCGATTAATCAAAGGTATTCCCCTCTTAGAGGGGATGTAGATGACGTCGTGACCTTTATGGCACGGTGGGCTTCGGTCCCGACACGAACCACACAATTATCTTATTAGTCAGATCGAGCGCATAATAAATCGTCACTTTGTGGCTGGCACGCCCCCGCACTTAATAGACGAATCAACCATTCCCGAATAACCGAACACCATAATAAGTGAACGAAAAGTGCATCCACAAGTCTGGCACGCCCGGTGGGACTGGAACCACCCATCATCTCTTCGCCAAGATTTGAGACCTCATGGCCTCCTAATAAACGTTGTTTGCCTATTTTGATGAATTGTAGGTACTCTCTTCCCCAGCCCTATGGGGAGAAAAGCCGGACTAGGTGAAATTATCTTTGTCACCTCGAAGATGCTACTCCGAGGCACCTACAGCTTCCAGGAATCATGGAGGCCGCTAAGAAGAAGGGAGGGAAAATCAAACCCCCTTTCCCAAAAAAAAAAAGAAAAGAAAGAAACAAAAAAGGAAGAGAAAGAATTGGCGAGAAAGGGTTGTACGGTCGCATCCTTCGACATCCGTGCTGAATAATGATTACCACTGTGGGATTGATGCGGTGGAGCGAACCACTCATCCCCTCCCTGAGGGGGCGAGCGCTCTCCTGCGTACCCACCTTGGTCTATTACGCACAAGAAGAGAAAAGAGAGAAGAGAAGAAAAGAAAGGACAAAAAAGTGGAAGAAGAGTTGGCAAGCATCGCCGACGAAGAGAACAAGAAGGAGGCCGACATCCCACCCGACTCTAGGAGGGTCCAAGTCCATGGTGCAATGCCTCGGTCCGTTCCACCTCCCTTCTGCCCCTATCCGGCACATGATGGTCCCTCGAGTTACTGTTCGAAGATCCAACAAGCCGCAACTGTAGCTTGATGAATTTCTGCCCGCTATGGCGAATGCTTTGTAGCGATAAGGCCAAGCACGGCCAGGACTCCCGAAGAGAGCATGCATGTACCCCGCCATGGGGGATAAGAGGCAAGAAAGAATACACCCTGCTCATGGGGGCACATGAAGAGAATACACCCCGGCTCAGGGGCATATGAAGAGAAGTATACCCCGCTCTGGGGCATAAGAAGTATCAGAATCCACCCCCGCCATGGGGACATAAGAAGCAACATACCCCACCACGGAGGGGGATGGAAGCTATGAAGAATTCACCCCGGCTTAGGGGTATTCAAAAATTTACCCCGATCCAGGGGCACTTTGAAGAAGAACTACACGCCGGCCTAGGGGCACATGAAGGGAATCCACCCCGACTCGGGGGCACATAAAGCAAAAGTTACACCCTGGCTTAGGGGCATTTGATGAAGAATCCACCCAGTCTCGGGGGGGGGGGCATAAGAAGAAACAGAGTTTCACCCCGACCTAGGGGCATAAAGAGTAGAAGAACACGCCCCGACTTAGAGGCACATGAAGAGAAGTATACCCCGCTCTGGGGCATAAGAAGCAGTAGCATACACTCCGCCATGGGGGCACAACAAGCAACAGAGTTACACTCTGACTCGGGGGGCACATGAAGAAACACACCCCTCCATGGGGGCATAAGAAGTAAAGACTCTACCCCGGTTCAGGGGCATTTGAATAAGAGCTACACCCCGCTGTGGGGACATGAGAAGCAAAGACTATACCCTGCCTGGGGGCACACAAAGAGAGAAATTTACCCCGGGTCTGGGGCACATGAAGAGGAATACACCCCGGCCTCAGAGTCCATGAAGCAACATACACCCCCCCCCCCCTTGGGGGCATTTGAAGCAGGACAAACGACATTCCCCAGTTTAGGGGCGCATGAAAAAAAAAGGAATGCACCCCGCTTGGGGGCACATAAGCATAAGAGGAAGAAACTACCCCGGCCTGGGGTCGTAAGAAGAAGCAGAGCTACACCCCGCCTTGGGGACATTTGAAGAAGCAACATACCCCGCCACGGGGGCATGGAAGCCATGAAGAATTCACTCCGGCTTAGGGGTATTCGAAGAAAATTTACCCCGGTCCAGGGGCGCTTGAAGAAGAAGTTACATCCCACCTTGGAAGCATAAGAAGGAAAGAGTCCACCCCGGCTTAGGGGTACCTGAAGAAGAAACCTACCCCACCTGGGGGCATAGGGGTCATAAAGAATACGTCCCGGCTTAGGGGCATTTGAAGAAGAAAGACACCCCGCTCCTAGGGGCACACAAAGAGAATACACCCCGCCATGGGGGCACATGAAGAGAATCCACCCCGACTCGGGGGCACATAAGGCAAAAGAATACACCCCGGCTTAGGGGAATCTGAAGAAGAAACATACACCCCGCCTGGGGGCACAGAAGCCATGAAGAATACACCCCGCCCGGGGGCATGGAAGCAAAGAGGCATACTCCCCGGCTTGGGGGTGGATTTGAAGAAACATATACCCCGCCTAGGGGCATTGAAGCCGTAAAGAGTACACCCCACCTGGGGGCACAAAAGTCATAAAGAATACACCCCGGCTTAGGGGAATCTGAAGAAGAAACACACACCCCGCTCTGGGGCACAAAAAAGGAGATACACTCCGCCCTTGGAGCATAAGAAGCAGAAGAATCTACCCCGCTCTGGGGGCATAAAAAAGAGATACACTTCACCCTGGGCGCATAATAAGCAGAAGAATCCACCCCGGCCTGGGGACATCAGAAGCAAAGAGACAAAATACACCTCCACCCGGGGGGCACAGAAGCGAAGAGACATACATCCCGACCTGGGAGCATATGAAGAAAGGTACAACCCGCCCAACGGACATTTGAAGAAACAACATACTTCGGGGGCACAGAATCCGTAAAGACATACACCCCACCTCGGGGCATAGAAGCCATGAGAAACACACCCCGCCCTGGGGCGTAAGAGGTGAGAAACCACACCCCATGCCGGGGGGGCATACGAAGAGAAATACATCCCACCTTGAGGGATAAAAGAAGCAGAATCTACACCGCCATGGGGGCATAAGAAGAAAAATCCACCCCGCGTGGGGGCATAGAAGCAAAGAAGTAGAGTACACCCCTGCCTGGGGTATCCAAGGAAGGAAACATACCCCGCCCGGGGTCATAGAGGTCAGAAAGAATACACCCCGGCTTGGGGGCATTTGAAGAGAAACTCACCCCCCTAGGGGCATGTGAAACAAAGCTGCGTCCCGGCTTAGGGGCGTCCAAAGAAAGAAATACACTCCGCCCGGGGTGCGCAAGAAGCCAAACGCACCCCGCGTGGGGGGCATATGAGACAAAGCTACACCCCGGCTCAGGGGCATATGAAGAGAAGTCCACCCCATCTTAGGGGTATTTAAAGAAGAAACATACCCCGCCTGGGGGCATAGAAGTCATAAAGAATACGCCCCAGTTTAGGGGCATTTGAAGGAGTTACATCCCGCCTCGGGAGCATAAGAAAGAGAAGAATACACCCCGCCTTAGAGGCATTGGAAGAAGAGACATACCCCCCCAGGGGGGGCATAGAAGCCATGAAGAATACACCTTACCCTAGGGGCATTTGAAGAAGAAGCATACCTCGCCTCGAGGGCTTAGAAGTCATAAAGACATACCCCGCCTCGGGGGCACATGAAGAGAAGTCCACCCCGCCTTAAGGGCATTTGAAGAAGAGACATGCCCCACCGTGAGGGGGCACTAGAAGCAAGAATCCACCCCGATCTGGGGGCATAAGAAGCAAGAGATACGCTCCGGGCCCAGGGGCACTAAAAGCAAGAATCCACCCCGGTCTGGGACATAAGAAGCAAAGACTCTACCCCGTATGGGGGCATGTGAAACAAAAAGAATATACTCTGGCTTAGGGAAATACGAAGGGGAATATACCCTATTCTGGGACAAAAGAAGCAGAAGAATCCACCCCGATCTGGGGTCATAACAAGCGACAGAGTTACACCCTGATCTGGGGGCACATGAAGAGAAATATCCCCCGCCATAGGGGCGTGTAAAAGAAAAGAGAGCAAGAACACACCCCGATCTGGGGGCATAGAAACAAAGAGACATACATCCAACATAATGAAGAGAAGTCCACCCCGGCTCAGAGGCATTTGAAGAAGAAACATACACCCCGCCTGGGGGCATAGAAGCCATGAAGAACCCGCCCCGGTTTAGGGGCATTTGAAGAAGTTACATCTCGCCTTGGGAGCATAATGAAGAGAATTCCACCCTGGCTCAGAGGTATTTGAAGAAGAAACATACACCTCGCCTGGGGGCATAGAATCCGTGAACACCATCCCCCCCCTTGAGGGCACAGAAGCAAAGAGGCATACCCCCCGAACCTAGGGAGGGCAGATAAAGGAGAGTCACACCCCAGCCTGGGGACACATTAAGAAAAGCACACCCCAGTCCAGGGGTATCAATGAGAGAGGAAGAGAAGAAAAGAAAGAAGAGTTACGAGGCATACGTGATCTTCGCACCCGCCTCTCCACAAAAAAAGAGAAGAGAAGAACAGAAAGAAGAGTCATGAGGCAGACGTGGTCTTCGCACCCACCTCTCCACAAAAAAAAAGAGAAGAGAAGAACAGAAAGAAGAGTTACGAGGCATACGTGGCCTTCGCACCCGCCTCTCCACAAAAAAGAGAGAAGAGAAGAACGGAAAGAAGAGTCATGAGGCAGATGTGGTCTTCGCACCCGCCTCTCCACAAAAAAAGAGAAGAGAAGAACAGAAAGAAGAGTTACGAGGCATACGTGGTCTTCGAACCCGCCTCTTCACACAAAAGAAGAAGAGAAGAAAAGAGAGAAAAGACACATGAGGTAGACGTGGTCTTCGAACCCGCCTCTTTACATAAAAGAAGAAGAGAAGAAAATGAAGTGAGCATTGAGACAGATATGGTTTTCCACCTTCGGCCTTTGGCCACCCAAAAAAATCAAGAGACCTTTCCTATTGTCGGCACCATGACCTTCCGTCTATGCCGATGCATCATCACATTGTCAGCATCATGACTCCTTCGTCTAGGTTGGCGCATAAACCCATTGCCGGTGGCACTCTCGCCATTTAAACCGACAAATATCTCACCTTCGGCCTTTGGGGCGCTAAAAATAAAAGAATAAACCCTTCACTTTGCTTCGGATCCTTTCCCGGCCAGAGAATCAAAGAATCAACATTTTGCTCTGGTTCAGTTCCTCCCCCGAGCAGAGAATTAAAGAATCGACCCTTCACTCTGGTTCGGATCCTCCCACGATCAGTGAATTAAAGAATCAACCCTTTTACTTTGGTTCGGATCCTTCCCCGGCCAGAGAATCAAAAAATCAACCTTTCACTCGGGTTCAGATCCTTCCCCGGCCAGAGAATCAAAGAATCAACCTTTTGCTCTGGTTCGGATCCTCCCCCGACCAGAGAATCAAAGAATCAACCTTTCACTCTAGTTCGGGTCCTTCCCCGGCCAGAGAATCAAATAATCAACCTTTTGCTCTGGTTCGGATCCTCCCCCGACCAGAGAATTAAAGAATCGACCCTTCACTCTGGTTCGGATCCTCCCCCGATCAGAGAATTAAAGAATCAACCCTTTTACTTTGGTTCGGATCCTTTCCCGACCAGAGAATTGAAAAATCAACCCTTCACTTTGGTTCGAATCCCTTCCCGACCAGAGAATTAAAGAATCAACCTCTCACTCTGGTTCGGATCCTTTCCCGACCGGAGAATCAAATAATAAACCGTCCACTTT
Organism: Amorphophallus konjac; assembly: GCA_022559845.1. NCBI lineage: Eukaryota > Viridiplantae > Streptophyta > Magnoliopsida > Alismatales > Araceae > Amorphophallus > Amorphophallus konjac. The sequence continues at coordinate 151,347,447 of CM040127.1, forward strand.
TGGTGCGGACACCCGAGCAGTTACGCCGAGCCATCGGTACCGCACGCGGAGCACGACTCGAGCCACTTCAGCGTCCATATGGCTCGGAGACAGTCTGGAGACTCCCCCCTGAGTCTCGACATTTATCATATTTGTTTAGACTTTCTTTGTGTGTAATGTGTGTTTGTTTCATTTTATTCGGTTTGTAATTTTGATTGTAAGAGGGGTTTATTTGTAATATAGGGCCCCTGGGTCCCACGGCCCCCCCATCCCTCCTCCCATTGATCCATCTCACTCCTAGGGCCCATGTGGGGTCAGTCAACCATTCAAATGGAGGCTTCTAGAAGGGTGGGCCAAGTGGGGGACAAGTGCATTAAGAAGTCAAGGTTGGCCACCAACCTTGCCCCTTGGTCAAGGGGGCGCCCCCCTCTCACCATCATGTAATTTTTTTATTTATTTCTTTTGTGTGTTGGTCACATCTAATCCAAGCCCTCCATTCCCCCACCCCTAGATCCAACGGTGGATAATGGATTAGATATGTGACCTATAAAACCTTGTATTTTCCCATTTTGGAGAATTAATGCCATTTGAAATATGAAAATTGCTTGAGCAAGGGCTGGTGCGCCCCCCTCCTCTCTCCTCCCTCTCCCCCTTGCAGCTGAGACGGTTGCTATTCTGAGGTGTGACGCCTCCCCTATCAGTTCCGGTCGCCGCCACCGCCGCCGCCGCCACGTGCCGTCATCGCGCCTCCACCATCGCCGCCGGTGTTCTGTCCATCCAGGACAGAGGTGTCTTCTCCGAATTCCTGCTCTCCACCCCGTCGTGTTCTTGAGCTGGGATTTTGAGGGGATATTCCAGAGGTGTTCCCCACGATCCACAAAAATTGGTTGGTCATGAATCTTCCATTTGATAATTTTCCATTTTCGTCCAACCTCTTTTCCCAGATCTGTCTGCTTGCTGTTTAGATTTCCACCCGCCCTGTGTTTCCAGTGTTCGGACCCCTTTTTGATTTTTCCAAGAGTCCCAATTTTACTGAGAGTTCTGTCCATCAACCCCGCCCTCCAAGATTTTTCTTGAATTTTGATCAGCCCTTCACCTATTTTTCAAAAATCATTTTCAGAGATAGCTACAGTGCTGTCCACCTCTGTCCAGATCCGACCACCCCCAGATCCGACCACCTGCCAGTGCAAAAATCATAACAAATCATAGCCTCCCCCAATCCTTCCACAAAAAATATTACCGTTTTCCTTGTTCAAATACCTACAACTATGGTGAAGATCTCAGGAGCTGAATCAGCCGTCTACCTCATGGTCAATGGCAGTTCTCAAACAACTCACCTGCTAATCTGAGAGTTCGGGTATTGTACAACAGCAACTTCAAAATTCAACAAAGCCTAGATCCACGCATATCTAGATCCTCTCTCTAAGCCTAGATTGAAGGATTTCAAGAGGGCTTTCCAACGATAGCTCCTGTGCCCCGATCCGACATCGGGATTGGTCGCAGCAGCCGATCTTGCCGGAGCACGCGCCGGAAAATAGAAACCAGAATCCGTGGGCAGCCACTTCACAACGTGGAGATCGGAGCCGATCGGCCACCGACCGGAGCTTCCGGCCGACCTCCGTCCAGGGAGGCACGCCACCAGGGGTCCCCATCATAACGGGCCCCACCTCAGCAGACCCGGAGGACAGCGCCATCAGTGGGCCCCACGGACCCGTAGATTGCGCCGTCCGGACAGCACTTTAGACGCGTGTTCGGCACCGCCGGGCGACATCAAGATGCTGCCCGTCAACCCGATTCGTGTGATTCCCGGGCCCCGCATGTGACCTTTTACCTCCCTGCGTGGAGTGGGTCAAATATTTGTACCACTGTAATATTGTTTAACCGGGAGTCCGTAAATCGGCCGGGGTTGTCTTCGCCACGCCGGGTGCGTGGAGGTAACGGTCTAAACTTCTCGGCATTACTTTGCTTAGCTAGTATACGGCCTTATGCCGTTGTGAGAGTGTAGGTTCCTAGCCCGTGTGTCCATGTCGCCGCTGTGAGTGTGAGAGTGACCCGTCCCGCGACTCGATCCGAGTCCGGAAGTTGAGTCAGACTACCTTGAACTCTGTCGGTTCCTTAACCGCGCACGATCCACGCTTTCCCTCGCTTGGGACGACGAGTGAGTTTGCACTTCTATTAGCGACGTGTAGCCCATAGGAGCTCTTAGTGTCGAGCCGAGGTCGCTCTAGTAGTCGTGTCATTATTGGTCGAGTCGTGTCCGTCTCATATAGCGTCGTCTCCTCAGTCCGTCCCGCATTAGTTTGGTATCAGAGCGAGTCGAGTCTAGGGTAGTCATTGCATAAGTCTCGCATGCACCATGGTCTAAGTCGAGTCTAGGATCATCATTATTTTTAAAACAAAAAAAAGGGTGTTTTAAAATTGCATTTCACCCAATAGCCCGGTATATTAAAAGGTGTTGCCCGAACATTAGGTTATGCCTATCAGGAAGGTAGCATACTTGTGCGAGTGATCTCCAGATCGCTTATCTCCTCCACGTACCGGATATTGGTTAGCTCTAAGTGCGCCTTTTTGCATTAGTCGGTGTCTTCTAGGTCGTGTGTCAGTTGCATGCCCACCCGTCGAGGTACCCAATACTCGCCACCACCACCTATGGCGGATTCCCGGACCCGTAGCTCCGATGAGTCCTCGACAGCCGAGATGTTCCGAGCCATTATGGAACGTCTTGACACGCGTATGGATGGTCTTAGTACGCGTATGGATGGCATAGGAACGCGTCTAGAAGGGCGGATGAAAGTCCTCGAGGATCGGGCCGAGAATTCAGATCAGTCCATCCAGGGCCTAGTTGGGAGAATTGCCGTCCTCGAGAGGGGCCCAGTAGCGGCGCAACCCACGCCGACGAACGGCCAACAAGAGCCGGTTCAGCAACCTGCTGCACCAAGGGCTCAGGCGGAGAATGTTGGGGTACTGTAGATCTCTAATTTAGACTAATCCACTTAAGAAAAATATCAAAGAAAAGACATGCAATAATCATCAATATGGAGGAAAATATATGCACGAGGTGCACAAGGGGAGTGTGTGATCGCCAGAGACGCTAGGCCTCAAAAATATAACAAATAATGAATAGGAGGAATGATCGCGAAAAGTACCTCAAAAGATGCGGGGATGTGAGTGCTTCCTTTCTCTTCAAATCGATCGGCCGATGAAGAGAGTTCTTGCTTTTATTACCCTTGCAAAAAAAAGACAAATACCAATAAAAAATATGGATTAGAATATGGTGTGTAGCATCAAATTCTATATGTAAAGATGAGCATGAAAATTGTGCAAGAACACACCTTGTGGGTGTTGGCCCTTAAACTCCTATGCAAAGAGGGTATGGGAGATGAATGATGCATGAAAATATGAATAAAAATTAAGGGGAAAGAGTGCATGAGTTGCACTATGGGGAGATCTCAATATGATGGTTGAGAAAAATCAATATAACAATGAAACATGATGCATGTATCATGAACTAATGAAAAATACAAATAAGGGGAGATAAGATAGAAAAATCTTGTTTGGTGGCTCCTTTGGCTTGAATGCTCGATGGGAGGAAGCCTCCCAAGGGATGAAGATGTTGAACGTTGGAAATCCTCCTTAGTCAAAGCCCCTTCTACCTTCGGTTCCTGTAAAAAGAAAAGAAGAAGAAGAAAGACAGAAGAAGAAAGGACAGAAGGAGAAAAAGAAGAAGGAGACAGAAGAAGAAGAAGAAGGAGAAGAAGAAGGGGACAGAAGAAGAAAACGGGGAAGAAGAATAAGAAGAGGAAGAAGACGGCAGAAGAAGAAAAGAAGAAGAAGAAGAAAAAAGAAAAAAAGAAGAATCGGCGGGGGGAGGAAAAAGAGGAAATCCAACCTAATTAACAGAGCCGCCGGCTCTATTAAATAGAACAGATTAAATATAAGAGAAGATAAGAATGGCAAGAGCCCTACGGAGGCAAGACTCCAGTCCCCAATCAAAGAAGGTGTCTAACGAAGCAAGGACTCTCTGGGGAAAGGGCTGCGAAGATAGAAGATGAAACACGCCTTTGGTCAGGGCGTCAATTCAAGAATTGACGACCTGTCATAGGGCGTTAATTCAAAACACGCCCTGGGTCAGGGCGTTTCTTCCTGGATTAATTTTAGAAATAAACATTTCTTTTATTTGGAAATTGTGAAAGACGACTCAGAGAGAGGCGTGAATTGAAAAACACCCCATGGTAGGGCGTGATTCAACATTTTTCAAACATTTATTCTTTTTTCAAAAATTGGATAATTCCAGGAATTGACGCCCTCATCTCAGGGCGTCCTTTCATCAAGAAACGCCCTAGGTCAAGTCGTGTTTTAAAAAACGCCCTTCACCAGGTCACGAATTTATAAAATAGGTAAAATGGGGAGAAATAGATAAAATGGGGAGACACGCCCTGGATCAGGCCGCGTTTTAAAAACACGCCCCTCTCCAGGGTATTAATTTTAAAAAAGAGGGAAAGGGGAGAAAATCCATGAAAAATGGAAAAAAAACACTCAAATAAGCTAATTTGAGGGTCAAATGGGGCATTACAAGGTAATATGAAATATACTCAAAATAATGTCAATTTTGGCGTGTCTACAGCTGCCCCGCCTTGGCGTCTGCTTTGCAAGGGAGCGTAGCAAACTGAAAAGTAGATGCCAAGGTGTGATGAGACACGCAATCAACATCACTTGATGAGAATCAAATCAAAAGCACGAGATGAAGCAAATCTCGGGAAATTCAATGAAATCAACAATGTTTGGATAAAAGGGGAGCTGTGCACGCGGTGCACGAGGGAGATAAAATAAATGATCAACTTCCAGCACGGTGGAAGTACCCCAGGTCACAAACCTGTAGGTTTCACCATTGGGGAGCGATTATCAGCCAGTGGACGTGCTGCAGCCAAGGTGGAAAAAAAAAGATGATAAAAATCCAAACAATGAGCTTTCGAGAAAATGACCCAAAACAACGACAAAATGAACTGAGGACTCAATTCGGCATGGAATATCTCATATTGAAGATTAAGATCAATTCAACCCTCAAAATCAACTTATCAGAATGATTTTTCAACAATTGTTTCAAATTCCTACATGAATGCATGCTGGGTTTAAAAGAAAAAATTAAATCAAACGAAAATATAAGATAATCGAGGATAATATTGCTAAGCTGCCCAGACTGAGTCAAGAAACCGACTTCTGCGAGCTGATACTAAGCCGAAGCTCATTTATCCGCGCACCAACTCGTAAAAGGGAACCATCGTCCCCAGTCTTGGACGGCTCAACGGCCTATCCGTGTGACTAAGACTTCTCTGGAATCATCATTGTTTTTGATGAAGGGGAACTCAAATCCCAGATTTACCAAAGCCACAAGGTCCTTGATATAATCTAGTAGCGTATGTAACATATAGTAGAATGCATACAGGAGATGGTGATAACAATAAGCATGGGAACTGAGAAATGAGCTGCAAGCACCGTGGGGCTTTGAGTGATGATGCCCTGCCGGCGGGACCAAGAGCCTCTTCCTGCGCTCAAAAATTCATTAGCCAAGATATAACAAGCAATGAATAAATCATAGCATGCATAGCATGAATCAAAGCAACCAATCATAGCATATATCATGAACAGCATAAGTCAAATCATGGCATAGCAAAGCATCATTATTTGTTGTTTGTCATGAGGATGACAATCTGGCTAATCAAGTTTTGGAGTTAAATAATCAGAATCTGATAATGCCCATCGGCGGAGTAATCAGATGAAACGAGTAGGAGTTGATTGAAAGATTTGGAGATGAATAATCATGAGATATGATAATCAGAATGATATAGGGAGATGATGTCCCTGGGTGGCATGTCATGAGAATATTGGGAAGAATCAATGGATTGATAGCAATAAGTAGAGAGAGGACCCATCCCGTGCTTTTGGTCTCTGCAAAGCTGTTCCTGCAAAACACCATCAGAAAATACAATGCAAATTTTTGGATTTTGAAAATATGCAAATTTTTATGAGTTTTTTATGAGTTTTGGAATATGCAAATTTTTATGAGTTTTGAAAATATTTGAATTTTTATGGAGATTTTTGGAAAATATTTTGAATTTTTGTTGAGATTTTGATCGGGAAATATTCAATTTTTTTTTGGATTTTGGCTTAGACATTGTTAATGCAGCATCAAAGGGTTGTTTTGAACCACTGGCTAGGGGTCCTTGTTCCTTCCCTTTTTCGCTAAAAACTGCCCAAAGCTGGGCGTGCATTGAAAGTGGCATCCTATAACCGACCGTCTTTGATCAACGGTGCCCCTACCAAGGCCATACCCGAGAAACATTCGGTCTTAGAGGGAAAAGAGAAGAACAATTGTGACAAGCTTTATGCAGGATGGGAGATGTCGGGACTTGAATTCTTTCCAAGGTGTTACCCTCAAAGAGGTAGTCTGTTGCGCCGGGGCTTTGTGCCTTTGATTTTTAGACCCTTGACATGCATACGACCAGGGTTTTCCCTGCGGGGACTTTGCCACTCTTGTCATGCCATAATTCACAATCTTACGTTTACCGAAATTCTGACTTGATTTTCATAATAGCCCTTTTGGCGAGATGTATATCATGAAATTCATATCTAGTTTGGGTCAAGACTGCCCCTATTTGAGACTACTCTCGTATTGGGGATTACCTAGGTTGGTCATCTCATCCGTCAACCTCTTACCCCTGCATGTGGCCGAATAAAGAAGAGAAAAGACTTTCAGATATACACATGGCATGGCCAAGGTAGCAACGGTGTTTACCCAAAGGAGCCGGCTAAGGACGCCGTGAAGTGTGTGGAATGCCCAGCTGAGGGTTGATCTTAACAAGCAGGGAGAGAATGTTGAATTCCCAGCGCGGGGTTCTTATTAACCAAGGTGCTGCATAAGCAAGCCTAAAGACTCTTTTTAACAATGATTTAATTTAACAAAAGCCTAAGATAAAGATCTAAAACACCACTCTTAAATCTTGTTAGGAAGCACTTCATTTTGAAAATCATGCGTGAAGTAATGAGGTAATGATATCATGAAATGAGTACTTACGCCAATATGTTACCTTGCAATCTTTGTTAAAGCAGCTGCCGCGAGAGGTTGATCATCGTGGGATAGTCCTCTTAGGCAGATAAAGGATTGGAAGCAAAGGATTGAAAGTGGCTTAACAAGAAGGAGTGGTGCCAAGACCAGACTCAGACGAATAAGGAAAAAAAAAAGAAAAAGAGGCGAGGGCTAGAACTCCCTCACTAAGACGCGGAGACCCTGATCACATGGAACAGTCTACAGAAGGAGAGGAGAATTAGAAGGAGGAATGAGGACTAAAGCCTCGAAAGCAATGGGAGAATGGGCAGATGCCCAAGGCAGTGGTTGTGGAAGAAGTTGGGTCGGACCCAGAATTAGGAGGAATCAGAAGAAGAAATTGGTAGATGGAAAGAGGCGGATCCGGAGGGTCCGGAGGCAGAGGAGAATCATGAGAGGAAAAATCCGAAGGCTCCGGAGGGATGACAAAAGAAGGGACGCGATGCCCTGAGAAGAAATCTGGAAAAGAGTGATAAAAAAGGAAGAAGTGAACGAAAGAGGTGATGTCTTGGAAGAACAGAAAGATGAACTAGAAGAAAGATGGATGGTCCGGAGGTTCTGGGGGAATGAAATCAGGAGGGTCACGATGCCCTGGAAGATGATAGATAGAATAAGACGGAGAATTCGGAGGTTCCGGAGGAAGCAAATGGAAAGGGGCACGATGCCCGGGGAAAAGATGGAGACAACCAGGTGGAGAATCCGGAGGTTCCGGAGGAAGAATATAGAAAGGGGCGCGATATCCAAGAGAGAGGAATGAAGGAGGATCAGGAGGAAAATCCGGAGGTTCCGGAGGTAGCAAATGAGAAGGGGTGCGATGCCCAAGGGGAAAATCCGGAGGTTCCGGAGGAGGAAGGTGGAAAGGGGCGCGATGCCCGAGAGAAAGGTCCGGAGGTTCCAGAGGAAGAGAATGGAAAGGGGCGCGATGCCCGAGGGGAAAGTCCGGAGGTTCCGGAGGTAGCAAATGAGAAGGGGCGTGATGTCCAAGGAGGAGGGATAAAATTCCTGGAGGTTCCAGGGAGATAGCAGGAATAGGGACGCGATGCCCCGGGGATTGTGGATAAAAAGATGAAGATGAATAAGATGGGAAGTGCGGAATATCCGGAGGTGCCGGAAGGCGGGGAAGATACGGGTTTGGAAACCCGGGAAGCAGGAGGTGCAAATGCATGCAATGGGATGGATGCGATGAATGCATGAAATGCAAAGAATATGAAGAATGTGAAGGGCGAGAGGATGAGATCCTCCTCCTAACCCTGGGAATGGCCCATGAAGAAAAAGTGATAGAGATGGATGAATAGAAAGTGGAACAAATAAGGGATGGCCCCTTAGCATTAAGATAACTGCCCCTCCACGGCAGTGAAAGTGTATGAGAAATAACCCCTGCCGAAGCTTCAATGGTGAATGTCAACTCCCTTGGAGAGTGCAAAGTAATGGTGTGAGGGAGTTGGAAAGTTGGGCTCGGAAGCATTATGTTGCCCAAAGATTCAAAATTTGGAAATTGGAACAAATGGTGCCCTGCCCGGCCCTTACACAACATCAATGCTTGGCATGTCGGCGACTTGGCTTCTTCGACCGTGCTTGGCACAATAACCCGGATTGGCATCCGGCAAATGAATTCTTGAATCTTGAATGGCGCGGCCAAATCCTTGCTGCCCGGCTCTTGATCGTCCTCGGCACCTGTGCTTGTAGAAGGCCCCCCATTCCTAGTAGTAAGGGGAGGTGAAGCGGAGGCGGAAGGCTTTGTGAGTGGTGGAGGTATAATGGAAAGAGTTGGCAAATGGGTGAGCGTAAGCGGGGGTTCAAACACGCCGAGTTTCTCCCTTTGCTCGGAAGCAGTTGGGATTGGCTCGGGTGCAAAAAGGGGGGGGGATCCTGCCCAGGATTAGCCATGGGTAAGGGTAAAGGGTTAAATGGTGGAATAGGCAAAGTGGGTTTTAAAGGGATAATGGAAGGCCGAGGTGGCGGTAATGGGAGGTTAATTGGGGAAGGTTCAATGATGGGTTCGATGGAGGCTAATGGTGTGGAGGTAGATGGCTTAACGGGTGGAGGTTTAATAGTGGAAGGCTTGGGGGAAGCCAGTGTTGCGGAGGTTAATGGTGTAACTGGAAGAGGTGTAATGTATGCGGTGTCAAGGATAGGAGGAGACTTACAATGTGCCGGTGTGGGTGATTGAAGTATCGACCCATCATCGTAACACCAATTAGTCTCATAAATAGGGTTTGGATCAGGGATGGTTTCATCCTGAGCAGGGGGTTCATCGAATGAAAATGGGGAAAGCGGAAAGTTAAGGAAACTCGGAAGGGGTGCCTGCGGAGCTTCATCATCATCGTATACTGCCTCGGATTCTTCGAATGCCGGCTCTTGCTCACTTGAACCGCCGACGCCGTAATCATCCCTCCTGTCTTTCCATTCTCTCTCCATCTTTGTAATCTCGTCCAAAGCGGCATGGAGAGGATTGATTGGAGTAGGAGGAGCCGTGACCCTCTTTATTTGTTCCTCCATCAAAGTAATCTTATCAAGCAGAGACTGTTGGAGGGGTGTGACCTGAGCAACAGAAGGTTGGCAGGGCCTTGAAGGAGGAAGGGCCGTATAAAAAGGCCGTGGAGGGGAATTAATGGGATGACCCGTAAAAGAACCCGGACGGGCCGGATTGCAAGGAGTGAATGGGCCTCGGGGCCGTGATGGAGGAGGAATAGAAGTGACGCGGGACGGAACTGACAAATGGACTAAACCTATGATGAAGACCAAGTGCGGCCAGCACTCACACGTCACAAGGCAAGCCGAGTGAACGACTTCCATACTATTCCTCCGGGGAGAGGCGTCTCTCAACAAGAAACCCAAGTCCACGGCCGTCCCTATGAGGGAAGCGAGTGGATCAAAGCGGCAAAGGAGCCGACGTGCAACTATAGGAGTCCAGTCCGAGTTCGGTGCTCGACTGGGGCCACGGAATGGGAATACTCTCGCTCACGATCTCGCGGTGTTTAATGCTACCCACTCCTCGCAGGGAGATAATAGGCTATAACAACTCCATTCGGGGTGGCCGATACACGGGCTGACGGGTGGCACTCGGTGGAGTGGTTGATCGCGAGGAAGGCCCGGACGCCGACCGGCAGAATCGCAGCAACGCGCGACTCGGCGAAAAGGGCTCTCACGGTCCGCTCCGGGGTCCGATTGGGGTGCCGTCAGCGACGACGCGCAGTTAGGTCGCAGGAGGAAGCCTCGGCCAAAGGGCGCCCTCAGAATCCGATCGTGGAAGCCGTGGCCGCACCTGCAAGTGGGGACAAGAAAGCTGCCTCCAGAACCGCGCTGTCGAGCGGGGAAAATGGTAACTCGCTGTTCTGGAAGGCGAACGAGGCTCCACTTGAGGGAGGACGCTGGGGACGCAGAGCAGCAGGTCCGGACCAAAGGGCTCGACCAGATCTGGTCGAGGTTGGACGCCGTGAACTCGGGAAGTCGCCGGGTCTTCTGGCGCCGGGTGGACTGGACAGATCCGCGTGACCTCACGGGAACGGACGCCACGAACAGCTCGGGAGTCCGAAGGAGACGAGGTTGGCGGCGTTGGAAAGAGGACGACGAGAGGTACCAACCCTGAAAAAATCAGCTCCAAACTCGGCGTCGTGCGTCCTGTGGGATTTTCGCAAGGAGGAGGTAGGATCTGGGCGCGCAGAGATGGAGGCTCCTGCGCTAGCTCACGAGGAAATCCGCCACGGGTGGTGCCGACCTCGGATCGAGGCGAAACCAAGGCCCACGCGTCGCTGACTTGTAGACGTATCCACAGAAAAAAGAAGGGGGCCCAGATTCAATCAGCACCAGATGGGGTCGCCGCTGCAACTCGGGGCTGAATCTGGAACTCACGAATTGAACCGGAGACGACGTAGAAGAGGGAGGGAACCTCGGCGTCGCACCGAGGGGATGGGGCGTCGCACCCCGGGGTTGCTCCCGTCGCAGGAGCTGTGGAGGAGGAGAGGGTCGCCCTCTCCAAGAGGTGGATGCGCAAAAGGCTCCTCAAGAAATTGTTTGATTGTTCATTAATTTTAAAAAAGAGGAAAATACAAGGGTTATATACCCGGGGGGGAAACTAGGGTTTCAACCTAGCCACATGGGGGGTGGGGGCGCAAATGGGAGGAGGGGTGGGCCCCAACTCCCTCCATTCAAGGGGGGTTGCGACCAGCCCTCCCTCCAATCAAGGAGGGTGCGCTCAAGTGAGGCAAGGGGGGGAGAGTGGAAAGGGGAAAGGGGGGGCGCCCAAAAAGGAAGGCGGCTGCTACCTCCTCCACTTGGAGGAGGTGGGATGCGCCCAAAACCCTAACCCTAGGGGTGGGTGCGCAAATCCCCACATGGGCCAAGGAGGAGTGGAGCACAAGATGGCCCACTAACCCTTTGCCCTCTAAATAAGCCTACAAAGCATAAAAAATGTCCAATTGGCCTACAAGGGCCCACAACTAGAAAGCAGTGTCCACGCAGGGACTAATCCAAGGCCCAACATGGCCTAAAGCATGAAAAAAATAAATAGGGATAACTCTGCTAATCTGCTAGATGATCGCCGAGCCAAAGGGATGCCGGCATGCTCCGTGTGCTCCGTCGAGTGATGCGGCGTGTGTCCTCACCAATTCTCCCCGGGTGGGAAGAGCTCGACCCTGTCGAGTAAGGGTCACGGTCGCTCAAGTAACGCTCCAGCAGGTCCGGGTCGATCCGCTCCAGCTCTCCACGTGTGATCCAGGTGTCGTCTGTCGCAGGGCGCCCTCTCCAACGCACTAGAAAGCGTTGGTAGGCTCCGCTCCTGGTCGTGGTCACCTGCTCATCCAGTATGTAATCTACATGCTCGCGTGTCTGTAATGGGGCTGGAGGAGGTGGACGCTCAGATGGTGTAATGCTCTCAACAGGAGGGGTAGGCCCAAAAAGCTCACTGGGAATCACCGCGGGATCCCGATATGCCACCAGATCAGAGACATTGAACGTCGAACTGATCCCATAGTCGTCTGGTAGCTCAATCTCATACGCATTCGACCCAATTCGCTTCAAGACTCGAAAGGGTCCGGCACCGTGGTCCTGGAGTTTCTTCACGGCCCCCGAAGGGAACCGTTCAGGTCTAACCCTGATCATGACGTACTCTCCCACTTGGAACTCACGGGTGCGTCGATGCGTATCAGATAAATCCTCATAACGTGCGTTGCTGGCCTCAAGATGGTGATGATGATGTAGACTCCGAACTAGCTGTGTTGACTCATACCTATGTGAATGCAGTGGTGGACCTGGACATCCAAACACAGACCTAGCATGCCTATGACTCCTACATGATTGGACAACACGGGGAGGACCAGGACAACCAAAGTTGTATCTATCATGCATGGGTGTCCTACGGAATGTGGTAGACTCATGGGGACTAAATTGCCCAAACTCACTCATGACATTCCCTATATGAGACAAACCCCTATATGATGGTGGACATGAAGAAACATGGGGAAGAGACATGTGTCCCTGGCCTCCTAAGCTCGGGCATCTGGATGCCGGTAAGGTGAGGTGTTGACTAGAAGGCCTAGGTGGTGTATGATAGTGGACCTCCTCGACAAGGTGGGGAAAAGAATATGGGTCGAGAGGCTCACTAGGGAGGGGATCGAAAGGGTCAAAGAAATGATGACCCCTCCCGACAGGTCCCTTCACTATACTTGCCCATGTGCGACATTCGCCCAGGTGCAGATAATCACCTTCAGGCACTCTCATGTATGGGGCAAGGGGCTCATGAGGAAGGCAAGGAAGGCAAGGTTCCTCCCTCGGGACCGTGAAACCATAAGCGGGGACAAAATCAACCTCCACGGGTATAGGAAATAATAAAAGGACCTCGGATGTGATATGTCCTATGGTGTAGACCGAGGTAATAGACCCCAAAGCAGGGAGTGTAAAGCTATGACTATAGGGTTGGTCAGACCCTAAGGTCAACATATAAGTCAACTCCCATTGATAATCTAAACTCCTAAGGAAGTCCTTCACATTTTCAAGAAAGCAGAAGGACCGAAAAGTGGTGTGAAAGGAGTTAAGGGGTATTATTGGGAGGGCTGGTCCCATGGGTGTATAGCAAGGAATGGAGACATCTAGAAGTGGACCCTCCCTTAACCAGCTAGCTAAAGACTCACCAATGACCAGTTCACCCTCGGAAGGTAAGAATGTCCCTATATGAGGGTCTAAGGGTGAAGCCTCTCTCTCGGGAGGGGAAACGGAGTCCTCTATGATGTGGAGGGGATCACTCCCTAACTCCTCAACCTCAGTTAGGTACTCCTCAATCAACTGCTGTTCAGCCTCGTAACTCACTGGAACAAACCCAGGTGATGACATGGAGGTGGTCGGCGTAACGCCGTCATGGAAGACAAACTCACCGGGAAGGTGAGATGGGTGTAAGGTGCAGGTCCTCCTATCCAGGTCGATGGTCGCCCTTCTTTCCTCCAACCAAGTTCGCCCTAAAATGATGCATGGACCAGCAAGTGTGCTGATCTTGCACCAAGCGCCATCGAAATATTTAACGGGGCCAAACCACCGTTGAAACTCGATAAAAGCTAAACCATCACGGAGAACAATCTCCCCAGTCTTAGAGAGTGACTCAATAATGTCTTGTGAGACACAGTTAGACGACACCCTACTGATGAAGTCGATCTCCGTATGCTTCCCATTAGGTAGGATGGCAGTGGACATGACAGGGCGCTGGAATGACTCGGTCATCGGTATAGGGATCGGGTCTCCCGACGACTGAGGGCGCTGGAATGACTCGGTCATCGGTATAGGGATCGGGTCTCCCGACTACTGAGTGGTAGGGGCGACACTTAGGGGTCGTACCATAAGAGCATCGAATCGGGCCAATAGGGATGACTAATCTGACATGTGGGCTCGAGGAACCACCATGGGGTTGGCGCGGAGCTGGACATGCAAGACTCAATGAGACAAGGACAAAACTCTAACTAGACACAAACCTAACATTACAATGCAATGGTGGGTTACCTAGATGAACTAAGAGACTCAATGCAACCTAGATAACTCTAAGGCCTCAATTGCACCCTAGACAACCTAAAGACTCGAATGACCTAAGACCCCAATTTGTTAGAACAAACTGGTTCCCTAGGCTCTGATACCAAATTTGACGCGGGACGGAACTGACAAATGGACTAAACCTATGATGAAGACCAAGTGCGGCCAGCACTCACACGTGACAAGGCAAGCCGAGTGAACGACTTCCGTACTATTCCTCCGGGGAGAGGCGTCTCTCAACAAGAAACCCAAGTCCACGGCCGTCCCTATGAGGGAAGCGAGTGGATCAAAGCGGCAAAGGAGCCGACGCGCAACTATAGGAGTCCAGTCCGAGTTCGGTGCTCGACTGGGGCCACGGAATGGGAATACTCTCGCTCACGATCTCGCGGTGTTTAATGCTAGCTAGGATCCCTACTCTCTCACGCGGCATGCAATAATCACATACTAGTAAAGCAGAATGCCGAAGGGGGAGCGTCGCACGTACCTCCACGCCTAGGCGTGGGGAAGGAACCCCGGCCGAGACCGACAACCCCGATACACACAATGAAAGAAAAGTACAAGCCAGCAATGGTGCCCACTCCTCGCAGGGAGATAACAGGCTACAACAACTCCATTCGGGGTGGCCGATACACGGGCTGACGGGCGGCACTCGGTGGAGTGGTTGATCGCGAGGAAGGCCCGGACGCCGACCGGCAGAATCGCAGCAACGCGCGACTCGGCGAAAAGGGCTCTCACGGTCCGCTCCGGGGTCCGATTGGGGTGCCGTCAGCGACGACGCGCAGTTAGGTCGCAGGAGGAAGCCTCGGCCAAAGGGCGCCCTCAGAATCCGATCGTGGAAGCCGTGGCCGCACCTGCAAGTGGGGACAAGAAAGCTGCCTCCAGAACCGCGCTGTCGAGCGGGGAAAATGGTAACTCGCTGTTCTGGAAAGCGAACGAGGCTCCGCTTGAGGGAGGACGCTGGGGACGCAGAGCAGCAGGTCCGGAACAAAGGGCTCGACCAGATCTGGTCGAGGTTGGACCCCGTGAACTCGGGAAGTCGCCGGCTCTTCTGGCGCCGGGTGGACTGGACAGATCCGCGCGACCTCACGGGAACGGACGCCACGAACAGCTCGGGCGTCGGAAGGAGACGAGGTTGGCGGCGTTGGAAAGAGGACGACGAGAGGTACCAACCCTGAAAAAATCAGCTCCAAACTCGGCGTCGTGCGTCCTGTGGGATTTTCGCAAGGAGGAGGTAGGATCTGGGCGCGCAGAGATGGAGGCTCCTGCGCTAGCTCACGAGGAAATCCGCCACGGGTGGTGCCGACCTCGGATCGAGGCGAAACCAAGGCCCACGCGTCGCTGACTTGTAGACGTATCCACAGAAAAAGGAGGGGGCCCAGATTCGATCAGCACCAGACAGGGTCGCCGCTGCAACTCGGGGCTGAATCTGGAACTCACGAATTGAACCGGAGACGACGTAGAAGAGGGAGGGAACCTCGGCGTCGCACCGAGGGGATGGGGCGTCGCACCCCGGGGTTGCTCCCGTCGCAGGAGCTGTAGAGGAGGAGAGGGTCGCCCTCTCCAAGAGGTGGATGCGCAAAAGGCTCCTCAAGAAATTGTTTGATTGTTCATTAATTTTAAAAAAGAGGAAAATACAAGGGTTATATACCCGGGAGGGGAAACTAGGGTTTCAACCTAGCCACATGGGGGGTGGGGGCGCAAATGGGAGGAGGGGTGGGCCCCAACTCCCTCCATTCAAGGGGGGTTGCGACCAGCCCTCCCTCCAATCAAGGAGGGTGCGCTCAAGTGAGGCAAGGGGGGGAGAGTGGAAAGGGGAAAGGGGGGGGGGCGCCCAAAAAGGAAGGCGGCTGCTACCTCCTCCACTTGGAGGAGGTGGGATGCGCCCAAAACCCTAACCCTAGGGG
This sequence comes from Amorphophallus konjac, assembly GCA_022559845.1. NCBI lineage: Eukaryota > Viridiplantae > Streptophyta > Magnoliopsida > Alismatales > Araceae > Amorphophallus > Amorphophallus konjac. The sequence continues at coordinate 151,363,443 of CM040127.1, forward strand.
TGGGTGCGCAAATCCCCACATGGGCCAAGGAGGAGTGGAGCACAAGATGGCCCACTAACCCTTTGCCCTCTAAATAAGCCTACAAAGCATAAAAAATGTCCAATTGGCCTACAAGGGCCCACAACTAGAAAGCAGTGTCCACGCAGGGACTAATCCAAGGCCCAACATGGCCTAAAGCATGAAAAAAATAAATAGGGATAACTCTGCTAATCTGCTAGATGATCGCCGAGCCAAAGGGATGCCGGCATGCTCCGTGTGCTCCGTCGAGTGATGCGGCGTGTGTCCTCACCAAGAAGGAGGCGGGTGATGGGCCACCCGAGTAGAATGAACAAGAGGAGATGGGTAATGGGCTACCCGATCAGGATTGGAAGGAGGAGGTGGGTGATGGGCCACCCGTGTAGAATTGGAGGGAGATGCATGAGATGTACCCTCAACGGCGGCCTTAAGGGCTTGGATCTGTTGAGGGGTAAGATGATCTAATGCATGCAAAATCTGGGAGACCTTCTCATCATTGGGACGAGAGAGCTTAATGGGAATAGTGGCTCGAAATTGAGTTGAAGGACCATTGGATTGGACATTGCCCAAGGGTCGGGCAACACCATAAGAGTGAGGACGTGGTCCTTTGAAAGTATGGTGAGAATTTTGAACATGTTGAAAGTGAGGATTATAAGAAGTGCTAGGTTGTGCATCCTCATGAACATTAATTGAATTGAACATGTTGTTTTGTCTATCAAAGTAAGCCATGCAAGCAATTTAATGTGCAAACAATTGGCAAAGAAACACACCCAAGTTGAAATGGTTACCTTGATTTCTTATGTTTGAATCTTGGTGAATTAATGATTTTATGCAAATTGATATGATTCACACAAGGGGAGGAACCTAGTTTCAAATATGATTTAACTCCAATGCCAACTAGGAACACTCTCTCACCACGTTTAGGCCAACTAATTCGGGACTTCAAAAGGGTACAACCTGCCCGGCGTCCGTGAGGGAATCCACGGGTGCGGGGACTTACGGAGGCTTGGAAAAGGGATTTCCAGTCCAAAGAGACAGAATGCTCAATGGAGGGTCGTCCCGATTCCAAGAGGGTGTGTGGATCCTAATGAAGAGGAGGTCTCCCAAACCAATACAAATGAATGAAAGAAATGCAATATGTGCAAGGGAATATGCAAATCACCAATAGAGCCAGATAATCAATATAAATCAAAGAAGCACGAAGAAGTGGAGGCTCTGTGAAATCATAGGAAAGAGACGACCTGGGGAAGGTCGTTACTAATAAAAACGCGCCCTGGTCTGAGGCGCTACTTGAGGAAAGGACGCCTCACAGAGAGGGCGTCAAATCTAAAACACGCCCTGGGGCAGGGCGTTAACTCTCAGAGGTGCGCACGGCCGAGAGAAAGAAACGCCTTGATGTGAGGCGTTATCAAATAACAAGACGCCCTGGAGAGGGGCGCTATCCAGAAAATAAACGACAGGGTCACTGTCATAAATCACTGTGAGAGCCCACACAGGCAAGGTAAAAACACGCCCTGGTATGGGGCGCTACAAATCAAATGGACGCCTCTGCTAGAGGGCGTCAACTCTCAGGGGTACGCACAGCCGAATCAATAAAACGCCTTAGTGTGAGGCGTTAGAATATAAAAAGGCGCCCTGGAGAAGGGCGTGAATTCACAAATAAGCAGGGTATGATAGAAGACGTCATGTCAGAAGGCGTTAGACATGCATAAAACGCCCTGGGTGAGGGCGTGAAATTAAAAAGCGCCTCTGACAGAGGCGTTAATTCCCAGAAAGACCCCACGGCCAGCAATATTAACAGGAACACTCACAACCCCAAGGCAATCAATATAAACAATAACATGCTCATCAAGAATTTTAAATAAGTGGAGATTCTAAGGAAAAGACAATAAAATGGCAAATCACTTTAGGGAAGAAAGCAAAGCCAATGGAGGGTGCCCGAGGGGCACAAAAGGAGACGCACCGAGGGTGCAATAGGGGAGACGGCACACGCGGGTGCCTAAGGGGAAAAGGGGTAATAAAGAGAATGCAAAGGGTCCCACCGTGATCGCCAATTTGTAGATCTCTAATTTAGACTAATCCACTTAAGAAAAATATCAAAGAAAAGACATGCAATAATCATCAATATGGAGGAAAATATATGCACGAGGTGCACAAGGGGAGTGTGTGATCGCCAGAGACGCTAGGCCTCAAAAATATAACAAATAATGAATAGGAGGAATGATCGCGAAAAGTACCTCAAAAGATGCGGGGATGTGAGTGCTTCCTTTCTCTTCAAATCGGCCGGCCGATGAAGAGAGTTCTTGCTTTTATTACCCTTGCAAAAAAAAGACAAATACCAATAAAAAATATGGATTAGAATATGGTGTGTAGCATCAAATTCTATATGTAAAGATGAGCATGAAAATTGTGCAAGAACACACCTTGTGGGTGTTGGCCCTTAAACCCCTATGCAAAGAGGGTATGCGAGATGAATGATGCATAAAAATATGAATAAAAATTAAGGGGAAAGAGTGCATGAGTTGCACTATGGGGAGATCTCAATATGATGGTTGAGAAAAATCAATATAACAATGAAACATGATGCATGTATCATGAACTAATGAAAAATACAAATAAGGGGAGATAAGATAGAAAAATCTTGTTTGGTGGCTCCTTTGGCTTGAATGCTCGATGGGAGGAAGCCTCCCAAGGGATGAAGATGTTGAACGTTGGAAATCCTCCTTAGTCAAAGCCCCTTCTACCTTCGGTTCCTGTAAAAAGAAAAGAAGAAGAAGAAAGACAGAAGAAGAAAGGACAGAAGGAGAAAAAGAAGAAGGAGACAGAAGAAGAAGAAGAAGAAGAAGAAGGAGATAGAAGAAGAAAACGGGGAAGAAGGAGAAGAAGAGGAAGAAGACGGCAGAAGAAGAAAAGAAGAAGAAGAAGAAAAAAGAAAAAAAGAAGAATCAGCGGGGGGAGGAAAAAGAGGAAATCCAACCTAATTAACAGAGCCGCCGGCTCTATTAAATAGAACAGATTAAATATAAGAGAAGATAAGAATGGCAAGAGCCCTACGGAGGCAAGACTCCAGTCCCCAATCAAAGAAGGTGTCTAACGAAGTAAGGACTCTCTGGGGAAAGGGCTGCGAAGACAGAAGATGAAACACGCCTTTGGTCAGGGCGTCAATTCAAGAATTGACGACCTGTCATAGGGCGTTAATTCAAAACACGCCCTGGGTCAGGGCGTTCCTTCCTAGATTAATTTTAGAAATAAATATTTCTTTTATTTGGAAATTGTGAAAGACGACTCAGAGAGAGGCGTGAATTGAAAAACGCCCCATGGTAGGGCGTGATTCAACATTTTTCAAACATTTATTCTTTTTTCAAAAATTAGATAATTCCAGGAATTGACGCCCTCATCTCAGGGCGTCCTTTCATCAAGAAATGCCCTAGGTCAAGTCGTGTTTTAAAAAACGCCCTTCACCAGGTCACGAATTTATAAAATAGGTAAAATGGGGAGAAATAGATAAAATGGGGAGACACGCCCTGGATCAGGCCGCGTTTTAAAAACACGCCCTCTCCAGGGTGTTAATTTTAAAAAAGAGGGAAAGGGGAGAAAATCCATGAAAAATGGAAAAAAAACACTCAAATAAGCTAATTTGAGGGTCAAATGGGGCATTACAAGGTAATATGAAATATACTCAAAATAATGTCAATTTTGGCGTGTCTACAGGTACAACAGGTGCATGTGGTGGATGATTATGCATTTGATAATGATCAAGGGGGTAACGGTCGTCGTAATCAACGACGGAATCGTGATGACGAGGATGACGACCGCATTCTTAGGGGCGTGCGTGCGGACCCTCCCGCTTTTAGCGGGTCCTTGGACCCTAGGGTGTATTTAGATTGGGAGGTCGGCATGGACCGGTACTTCGAGTGGTTTGAGATGACGAACCACCGAAGAGTCCGATACGTAAAGATGAAGCTGCAAGGGCAGGCCCAAACTTATTGGACCAATGTGGAGAGCCTGCTCAACCAGTGACGTCAACCCCAAATCGGTACTTGGGATGATATGAAAACCAAGTTGAGGGAGAAATACCTTCCTGCCTCATATCGCCAATGTCTCATAGACAAGTGGCAAAGCATCTCCAAGGGAACCGATCCGTGACCGAGTACACCGCCGAGTTCGATGAGTATTACTTATGGTGTGGGGTCACGGAAGAGAGCACCATGACTATATCCTGCTTTCGAAGAGGTCTGTGGCCCAATTATCAATATGAACTCTTTCGTCGCAATGCAACCACTTTGGAGCAAGCATATCAGATAGCTCTCGAATTGGAGCAATTCGAGGCCGAGTTCGAGTCACCCCATCGGTTGGGCTCCTTTCCCCTTCGTAGTGTCGAGCCCCGTGGCTCATCTGGCACGTATTCGAGGGCCCCCATGGCTCGACCTCAGGAGCCCGCTCGTCCCGAGCCCTTTGCTCTTAGGCCTCGCCCTCCACCCCTGAGGGACCTTCCTCATCCCCAGCATCTTACGGCTCCACCCATAGCCCGTCCACCGGTCCCCGCACCTCCTGCACGTCCTTTGTTGCCTACACCTCCTATTCGTCGGGAGGATAAAGGTAAAGGAACTATGATTGGGGAGCCTAGTGGATCACGGCAGCAGTGTTTTCGCTGCAATGGGTTTGGCCATTTCACCAACCAGTATCCCACCCGCCCATCTCTTATCATTGGGGACACATAGGCCGAGGATACCACCCCTGCGGGTCTCGAGTTAGTCACCTATGTGGCCGATCAAGAGCTAGCTGATGAATACTATGAGATCGAAGGTGACGACCAGGAGGCCCCGCATCCCGATGATACCCACGTGGGGTCGTCAGGTGTATTCTCACCCAGCCATAGGCCAGTGATGACTGGCGTCGGACCACTATTTTTCATACCTTCTGTAGGCTGGGCAAGCATGCATGTAAAGTGATCATCGATAGCGGGAGTTGCATCAATGCAATCTCCACGGGTGCTGTCTCCCGTCTTGGTCTTACACCCGTGGATCACCCTAGCCCCTATCGTGTATCATAGGTGGATTCCACTTCCATTCCGATCAGGCTGCGGTGCTTGGTCCTGCTGTAGTTCTATGCCTACCGTGACGAGGTTTGGTGTGATGTCCTACCCATGGAGGTGGGCAACATTATTTTGCGTAGGCCGTGGTTATTTGATCGGGATGCCACACTCCATGGCCGGTCGAACACCTGTACCTTCGACCATGAGGACCAACGAATTACCCTCGAACCCCATCGGCCCAAGAGCCCATCAGTCAGGGGTCGTACTGGCCCTAGTGATCTGGAGCCTTCCATCCCCGGGCCTAGTACCCCGTCCCCAGCTCAGGCTATGATCGTTATATCCGGCCCAGGTGAGCCCTCGACGAGGAGATTGATGTTGATTAGCTCCCAGGAGATGGAGCAGGAGGCTAGTCGGGGCTGCCCTGTGTTTGCCATTGCAGTCCGAGAGGTAGAGAGAGACTCCGAGGGTGAACTCCCACCCGAGGTCATCCCTATTCTGCAGGAGTTTGCTGATATCTTTCCCGATGAGCTTCCCGAGGGACTCCCACCTATGCGGGATATTCAGCATGCCATCGACCTTATCCCGGGCTCCTCATTGCCCAATCTTCCACATTATCGCATGAGTCCCACGGAGCATGCCGAGCTTAAACGGCAGGTCGATGAGTTGATGCAGAGAGGGTCAGTTCGGGACAGCATGAGTCCATGTGCTGTACCCGCTTTACTCGCCCCGAAGAAGGATGGCACGTTGAGAATGTGCATTGATAGCCGTGCCATCAACAAAATCACCGTGAAGTACAGGTTCCCTATTCCCCGCCTGGATGACATGCTAGACATGATGGCTGGTGCCACTATCTTTTCGAAGATTGATCTTAAGAGTGGCTACCATCAGGTGCGGATTAGGCTAGGTGATGAGTGGAAGATTACTTTTAAGACCAAGGACGGTCTATATGAGTGGTTGGTCATACCTTTTGGGTTGACCAATGCCCCCAGCACATTCATGCGACTCATGACTCAGGTCCTTCAACCATTTATTGGAGTCTTTGTGGTTGTGTATTTTGATGATATCCTTATCTATAGTCGCACCACGGGGGACCACTTAGACCACCTTCGGCAGGTCTGTCTTCTTCTTCGGCGAGAGCAGTTGTTTGCAAACCCACAGAAGTGCGCCTTCATGACATCTCAGCTTACCTTCTTGGGTTTCATTGTGTCTAGTACTGGGGTCTCCGCCGATCCGGAGAAGGTCCGGGCCATTGTTGAGTGGCCGGAACCCCGTACGGTTCATGATGTCCGCAGCTTTCATGGCCTTGCGACGTTCTATCGTCGCTTTATCCGCGGATTTAGCTCCATCACCGCCCCGATCACGGATTGTATCCGGAAGGGCACCTTTGTATGGAAGAAGGCCGCCGCTGCCGCCTTCAAGGACATCAAGGAGCGCATGACCTAGACACCTATCCTTCGATTGCCTGATTTCTCGAAGGTGTTTGAGGTCTCTTGTGATGCGTCGGGTGTTGGGATAGGAGGTGTGTTGAGTCAGGAGGCCCACCCGGTCGCATATTTCAGCGAGAAGTTGAACGACGTGAAACTGCGATACTCCACATATGATAAGGAATTTTACGCAGTTGTTCAGGCTCTTAGGCATTGGAGGCATTACCTATTACATCAGGAGTTTGTCTTATACTCCGATCATGAGGCATTGAGGTACCTCCATTCCCAAAAGAAGCTTAACTCGCGTCACAGTCGTTGGGTCGAGTATCTCCAGCAGTTCACATTTGTGCTTAAACATAAGGCTGGAGTGGATAACAAGGTGGCCGATGCCTTGAGTCGGCGAGCATGTCTGCTTACCACCATGAGTGCCGAGGTCATAGGGTTGGAAAAGATGAGAGAGGCCTATGTTGACTGTCCTGACTTCGGTCAGGTTTATACCACTCTCCAGGCCGGACCCTCGAGAGACCTTGATGACTATGTGCTCCAGGATGGTTACCTCTTTCGTGGAGGTAGGCTTTGTTTTCCCCGAACTTCTGTTCGAGACTTTTTAGTCTGGGAACTACATGCGGGAGGTCTAGCCGGCCACTTTGGTCGGAACAAGACTATCGAGGCAGTTGAGCATAGATTTTACTGGCCGAGCTTGAAGCGCGATGTGGCTCACATCGTGGCTCAGTGCCGTACATGTGCTACGGCCAAGATGAAGAAGCAAAGCTCGGGCCTTTATACGCCTCTTCCCGTGCCTGATGCCCCGTGGCAGGATGTTAGCATGGACTTTGTTTTGGGATTGCCACGTACCTCCAGGAAGCATGATTCAGTCTATGTGGTGGTTGACCATTTCTCAAAAATGGCCCTTTTCATTCCTTGCTCGAAGACTTCGGATGCTTCGAGGGTAGCCCTCCTTTTCCTTACGCATGTGGTGCGCAAGTTCAGGTTGTCTCGCACTATAGTATCTGACCGTGATGTGAGATTCACATCCTATTTTTGGAAGACACTTTGGCATATGATGGGTACTCACCTCAAGTTTTCCACTGCATATCATCCCCAGACAGATGGTCAGACCGAGGTGGTCAATAAGAGTCTGGGTGATCTTTTGAGGTGTCTTGTTAGGGACCGCATTGGGGATTGGGATCTCATCCTACCCATGGCAGAGTTTGCATATAATGATTCGGTGAATAGGTCTACCGGCATGAGTCCATTCGAGATTGTCACAGGACGTAGGCCTAGGAAGCCAGTGGATCTTGTCCCCATGCCTATCCATGCACGTGTGTTGGAGTCGGCCGAGTCGTTTGCTAGGCATGTTAGGAGTCTGCATGACGACATCCGTCGTCACATTGAGTCCAGCAATGCACGTTACAAAGAGCTAGCCGATGCTCACTGACACCACCGAGAGTTCCAAGAGGGCGAATATGTCATGATCAGGGTAAGACCTGAACGGTTTCCCTCTGGAACCGTTAAGAAGTTGCAAGCTCGCGGAGCCGGTCCATTTAGAGTGTTGAAACGCGTTGGATCGAATGCGTATGTTGTGGACCTGCCCGAGGAATACGGTATAAGCTCTACTTTTAATATTTCGGATCTAGTTGCATATAGGGACCCAGCGGTGATCCCTAGTGAGCCTTTCGAGCCATCTCCTCCAATTGAGAGTGATCCCACACCTGAGTGTCCACCTCCAGCCCCTTTGTCACGGCAGCGTGAGCATATAGATCATATACTGGATGAGCAGGTGACAGTTACCAGGAGTGGATCCTACCCGCGCTACCTAGTGCGATGGAGTGGACGGCCCGCTACCGAGGACACATGGATCACGCATGGCGAGTTGTAGCGGATTGATCCGGATCTTCTGGAGCAATACCGGAGCGATGCAGACCCTTACTCGACAGGGTCGAGTTTCTCCCACCCGGGGAGAATTGGTGCGGACACCCGAGCAGTTACGCCAAGCCACCGGTCCCGCACGCGGAGCACGACTCGAGCCACTTCAGCATCCATCTGGCTCGGAGACAGCTTGGAGACTCCCCCATGAGTCTCGACATTTATCATATTTGTTTAGACTTTCTTTGTGTGTAATGTGTGTTTGTTTCATTTTATTTGGTTTGTAATTTTGATTGTAAGAGGGGTTTATTTGTAATATGGGACCCCTGGGTCCCACGGGCCCCCCATCCCTCCTCCCATTGATCCACCTCACTCCTAGGGCCCATGTGGGGTCAGTCAACCATTCAAATGGAGGCTTCTAGAAGGGTGGGCCAAGTGGGGGACAAGTGCATTAAGAAGTCAAGGTTGGCCACCAACCTTGCCCCTTGGTCAAGGGGGCGCCCCCCTCTCACCATCATGTAATTTTTTTATTTATTTCTTTTGTGTATTGGTCACATCTAATCCAAGCCCTCCATTCTCCCACCCCTAGATCCAACGGTGGATAATGGATTAGATATGTGACCTATAAAACCTTGTATTTTCCCATTTTGGAGAATTAATGCCATTTGAAATCTGAAAATTGCTTGAGAAAGGGCTAGTGCGCCCCCTCCTCTCTCCTCCCTCTCCCCCTTGCAGCTGAGACGGTTGCTATTCTGAGGTGTGACGCCTCCCCTATCAGTTCCGGTCGCCGCCGCCGCCGCCACGTGCCGCCATCGCGCCTCCACCATCGCCGCCGGTGTTCTGTCCATCCAGGACAGAGGTGTCTTCTCCGAATTCCTACTCTCCACCCCGTCGTGTTCTTGATCTGGAATTTTGAGGGAATGTTCCAGAGGTGTTCCCCACAATCCAAAAAAATTGGTTGGTCATGAATCTTCCATTTGATAATTTTCCATTTTCATCCAACCTCTTTTCCCAGATCTGTCTGCTTGCTGTTTAGATTTCCACCCGCCCTGTGTTTCCTGTGTTCGGACCCCTTTTTGATTTTTCCTAGAGCTCCCAATTTTACTGGGAGTTTTGTCTATCAACCCCTCCCTCCAAGATTATTCTTGAATTTTTATCAGCCCTTCACCGATTTTTCAACAGAGCCAGCTACAGTGCTATCCACCTCTGTCCAGATCCGACCACCTGCCAGTGCAAAAATCATAACAAATCATAGCCTCCACCAATCCTTCCAAAAAAAATATTTTCATTTTTCTTGTTCAAATACCTACAACTTTGGTGAAGAGCTCAGGATCTGAATCGGCCGTCTATCTCACGGTCAATGGCAGTTCTCAGACAACTCACCTGCTAATCTGAGAGTTCAAGTACTGTACAACAGGAACTTCAAAATTCAACAAATCCTAAATCCGTGTAGATACAGGTCCTCTCTCTGGGCCTAGATTAAAGCATTTCAAGAGGGCTTTCCAACGATAGCCCTTGTGCCCCGATCCGACATTCGGGATAGGTCGCAGCGGCCGATCTCGCCGGAGCGTGCGCCGGAAAACAGAAACCAGGATCCGTGGGCAGCCACTTCACAACGTGGAGATCGGAGCCGATCGGCCATCGACCGGAGCTTCCGGCCGATCGCCGTCCAGGGAGGCACGCCACCAGGGGTCCCCATCAAAGCGGGCCCCACCTCAGCAGACCCGGAGGATAGCGCCATCCGTGGGCCCCACGGATCGTAGATCGCGCCGTCCAGACAGCACTTTAGACGCGTGTTCGGCACCGCCGGGCGACATCAAGATGCTGCCCGTCAACCCGATTCACGTGATTCCTGGGCCCCGCATATGACCTTTTACCTCCCTGCGTGGAGTGGGTCAAATATTTGTACCGCTGTAATATTGTTTAACCGGGAGTCCGTAAATCGGCCGGGGTTGTCTTCGCCACGCCGGATGCGTGGAGGTAACGGTCTAAACTTCTCGGCGTTACTTTGCTTAGCTAGTATACGGTCTTATGTCGCTGCGAGAGTGTAGGTTCCTAGCCCGTGTGTCCATGTCACCGCTTTGAGTGTGAGAGTGACCCGTCCCGCGACTTGATCCGAGTCCGGAAGTTGAGTCAGACTACCTTGAACTCTGTCGGTTCCTTAACCGCGCACGATCCACGCTTTCCCTCGCTTGGGACCACGAGTGAGTTTGCACTTCTATTAGCGACGTGTAGCCCATAGGAGCTCTTAGTGTCGAGCCGAGGTCGCTCTAGTAGTCGTGTCATTGCTGGTCGAGTCGTGTCCGTCTCATATAGCATCGTCTCCTCAGTCCGTCCCGCATCAACTTTGGCTCGAATCCTTCTCCGGCCAGAGAATCTAAGAATAAGCCTTCCACTTTGGCTCGGATCCTTCTCCGGCTAGAGAATCAAAGAATAAACCTTCCACTTTGGCTCGGACCATCCTCCAGCCAAAGAATCAAAGAAGAGACCTTTCACTTTGGTTCGGATCCTTCCCCGACCAGAGAATAAAAGAATAGACCCTTTCACTTTGGCTCAGACCCTTTCCCGACCGAAGCATAAAAGAAAAGACCTTTCACTTTGGTTCGGATCCTTCTCCGGCAAGAGAATCAAAAAAAGAAACCCTTCTCTTCGGCTCTTGCATCCCGCTTTCCCCACTTCGGCTCTTTGCAGCCCGCTCCCCAATTTCGGCTTTTATAGCCTGCTTCCCAGAATTCAGCCTTCACGGCCCGCTTCCCACAACTTTGGCTTTCATAGCCTGCTTCCCAATTTTGGCTCTCGGAGCCCGCTTCCCAGAATTCGGCCAGCTTCCCATAACTTTGGCTTTATAGCCTGCTTCCCAATTTTGGCTCTTGTAGCCTGCTTCCCCAACTTCGGCTCCCGTAGCCTGCTTCCCGGCTTCAGCTCTTGCAGCCCGCTTCTCAGCTTTCGCTTCCGTGGCCTGCTTCCCATAATTTCGGCCTTCACGGCCCGCTTCCCAATTTTGGCCCTTGTAGCATGCTTCCCTGATTTGGCCTCCATAGCCTGCTTCCCATAATTTTGGCTCTTCCAGCCCGCTTCCTAATATCTTCAGCCTTCACGGCCTGCTTTCTATAACTTCGGCTCCCGTAGCCCGCTCTCCTTAATTTTTGGCTATTGTGGCCCACTTCCAATATCAACTTCAGCTTTTATAGCCCGCTTCCCCAACGTTCTTTTGGCCCTTCGCGGTCTCCTTCCTCAGCACTTTGGCTGCTGCTTTGATTCTATACGCACATACAAGATACATATACGTAACGACAGTATGTTCTTACGCAAAAAAAAAAGAGAGAGAAAAAAAAAGAGACAAAAACAAAAGAGACAAAAAAAAATTTGCTTGGCTGCCCTACTTGCATATTTGCTTAATATAGAATAGTACACCTCCTTGGAATTTTCTAGGACCGTGCTTCCTTGCTAAATAATATCGCCCCGATTCCGGATGCATGTACGTCACGGCACGCACTCGAAGGGAACCCAATTATGGCGGGTGCACACGTCAAGGGGAAGAGTCATGCCTAAATTGCTAAGCCCAACTCACAAAATAAGCCTGAGGCAACACTCCCACGCTCCACACTCAATGTGTTCAATGGTCTTCAACCATAGGGATTGCCGGACTTTCTTCTTAGCACTCTACGGAGACTTGAATTCCTGCACTCGCGTGAAAGGTAATCGTGAGGAAAGAGCTGTCTACCCCCACTAAAAAAATGATGTAAAAAAAACGTGAATCTGAGTAGCCGAGAATCCCCATTGAGACACATGAGAAGACTCGCGCGAAATAGTGAAGCGAATTTCAATAAGGACGAAGCCTAGTAGCCAGGAATCCCCATTGAGACACATGAGGAAACTCGCGTCAAACGGTAGAATATGCGATAAAACTATAAAGAATGAATCCTAGTAGCCGAGAATCTCCATTGAGACACATGAGGAGACTCGCACCGAACGGTAAAATCTGCTACCAAAATAAATAGATGGGGGTTGTGCGAAGCTATCGAAATCGAGAGCCTGAAATCCATGTGTAGGCGCTAGAGTAATCCTAGAGTGTTGCCTAGAAAACCTGCATATCCTTATGTTTAGGACCTTTTGCTCACACGTTTGCTCCTCTACTCCACAGAGAATTGCCTCGGGTGAAATGCGTAAATTTAAGCTATGCATGCAAGACATGCGATATCCTCTTGACAGGTGCACCACCCCTTAGCTGTGCCTTCTGGCTCGCGCCGTGTCTGCGAATTATGGGCGATATCCCTATCCCATCCCCTATAGAGGGAGCTACCTTATGTATTTGTGTTACGCCTGCTAATGAATGCATGCATGCTTGAATAAAAAGAATAAAAAATACATAAAATAAAAAAATAATAAAAAATAATAAAAAATAATAATAAACTTAATTTTGGCTATCGCAGCCTGCTTGCCCAGTTCTGGCTTGGAGAGCCCAATCCTGGCCCTTACGGCTCGCCACCAGCCCTTGCGGCTCGCTAATCTCCCAACTTCGGCTCTTGCAGCCCGCTTCCCCAATTTGGGCTCTCATAGCCTACTTCCCAATTTCGGCTCTTGTGGCCAGCTTCCCGATTGCGGCTCTTGTAGTCCGCTTCCCTGATTTCGGCCTTCACGGCCTACTTCCGCAACACCGATTCTGGCCCTTGCGGTCCACCTTCCCGGGTTTGGATTTCACAGCCGGTACTCCCGGCGCATTAAAGAACATCAAATCCTTTCACTCTAGATCGGACCTTCCGCCCAGCTAGAGAATAAAAAGATTCCTTTCACTTTGGTTCGGGCCTGTCGCCCGGCCAGAGAATAAAAAGACTCTCTCCACTCTAGATCGGACCTTCCGTCTGACTGGAGAACTAAAAGATTCTTTCCACTCTAGATCGGACCTTCTGCCCGACTAGAGAATAAAAAGATTCCTTTCACTTTGGTTCAGACCTCCCATCTGGTTAGAGAATGAACAGCTCTTTGTCACCTCAGCTTGGACTTTCCATCCATCCAAAAATAAATAAAAAGACTCCCTTTCTCTAATCTGGCTCGTAGACTTTCCGCCCAGTTGGAGAACTAAAAGACCTTTCTTAGCCGGCTCCCCCGGGCGCATTAAAGAACAAACCAGCCTTTCACCCCGGCCCGAGCCTGCCGTTCGGGTAAGGGATCACCTCTTTTCCTGGCGCTAACACTAGCCCGTGTCAGCAACTTGACCACCCCTCCGTCCCTTCGGGTCACGAACAACCCATTTTGACCGAGACCTTCCGTCTAGGTCATTGAATTAACAAATTCTTCTCTCCGTCCCTTCGGGCGACGAACACTTCTCTTGAATCAACGAATTCTTCTCTCCGTCCCTTCGGTGACGAACACTCCTTTTGAATCAACAAACTCTTCTCTCCATCCCTTCGGGCGATGAATATTCCTTTTGAATAAACAAACTCTTCCCTCCGTCCCTTCGGGCGACGAATATTCCTTTTGAATAAACAAACTCTTCCCTCCGTCCCATCGGGCAACGAATATTCCTTTTGAATCAACAAACTCTTCTCTCCGTCCCTTCGAGCGACGAATATCCCTTTGACTTGGACCTTCCATCCAGGTCATTAAATCAACAAACGTTTCTCTCCGTCCCTTCGGGTGACGAACATCCCTTCTTAAATAAATAAACTCTTCTCTCCGTCCCTTCGGGTGACAAATACCCATTTGATTTGGACTTCCCGTCCAGATCATTGACTAAACAAACTCTTCTCTCCGTCCCTTCGGGTGACAATACCCCTTTGATTTGGACCTCCCGTACAGATCATTGACTAAACAGCCTCTTCTCTACGTCCCCTCGGGTGACGAATACCCCTCTTGATTTGGACCTTTCGTCCAGTTCATTGAATCAACAAAACTCTTCTCTCCGTCTCTTTCGGTGCCGAATAGTCCATTTGATCCGGACCACTCGTTCAGATCATTGAATCAACAAGTTCCTCTCTCCGTCCCTTTCGGGTGATGAATATCCCCGTTGAATCGACAAACTCTTCTCTCCGTCCCCTCGGGTGACAAATACCCCTCTTGATTTGGACCTTCTGTCCAATTCATTGAATCAACAAAACTCTTCTCTCCATCCCTTTGGGTGATGAATCCCCCTCTGATTTGGATCTGCCGTCCGGATCATTAGAGGAATAAACCCTTCTCTCCGCCCTCGTGGCTCACCTTCTAACAACTTCGGCTCCTGTAGCTGCCTTCCAACATCCTTCGATCCACGGACCTGCTCTTCTCATCATGTTGATGAATCTCTCAGTCGGTCTGCACCCGCAAGCCCCACTCTCTCGTCTCTCTCTCGCACCGTCTGCGGCTGGGGGGCATTTGTGGACACTAAAAAATTCTCACCCCATGTTTACGTGCCGGGGAATAAAAATGGAGGAGAAAAGAGAATAGAAGATGAGAAGAAGAAAAGAAGAAAAGGAAGCCCCTTCGTGCCTCTCAACGGCACACCCTGGTGCCTCTTCCCAGTGGCACACTCACTCTGTGCCCTCCACCGGCACACCCTTTGGTGCCATCCAACGGCACAGTCTTCATGCCCTCCAGCGGCACACCTAAACAAGCCCTTCAACGGCACACTGGTGGTGCCCTTCCAGCGGCACACTTCTCAGCCCCCGGCGGCACACCTTTCCTGAGCCCCAGCGGTACACTTTCTTAATCCCTCAACAGCACACCCCATGCCCGCTCCAATGGCACACTCCTTGTGCCCTTCAGCGGCACACCATTTGTGCCCCCCTAAACGGCGCACTATCTCGTGCCTCTCCAGCGGCACACCCGTTGTGCCTTCCAGCGGCACACCAGCCCTTCCAATGGCACAGCAGCCCACGCCCCTTAGCGGCACTCCCCCAAATGCCTCCCAGCAGCACACTCTTTAAGCCCCCAGCGGCACACCCTTCAAGCCTATCCGGCGACACACCTGTTAAGCCCCTTCACCCGGTGCAGCGTTACAACTATCAGAATGGTACAGATCGGTAGAAGGCACAACGGTCACTAGGAGAGGCCCTTGGCGCGCAGCTCAGCCACCTCAACACCAGCTAGCACGCTGCCACAGTGTCATCTTCTGAATGAAGGAGGCAGACTTCGACCAGACAAGGATGGGACCGGGGTCAACCTCGGACAGGAGCATCATCATGACACCCCGTCAACAGCGCCTTGGGTATAAAAACCTAGTCGGAAGAGGAATAAAATAGGGAGACGAGGAGAAGAAGAAGGAGGCCTCCCCAGGAGGGCTGAAGAAGGGCAGACGAGAAGAAGAAAGAAAGAGGAAGAGAAGAAGAAAAAGAATAGAAGAAGAGAAGGAGGAGAAGCTTCTGCTCCCCCCCTGCTGCTCCATCCACCACTGCCTGAGTGAAGAGGAAGATGATAGAAGAGAAGAAGAGAGGAAGAGTGGGTGAAGAGAGAGAGTGAGGCCTGGGAGGGGTAGAGCTCATGCTTCGTTCCCCTCCCCACTGTATTTCCTCTTTCTTTCCTTTCCTCTTTGATGCGGGACGGGACCACGGACACGACAAGCTCGCGATCGTCCCTTAACGAGGGAAGCGTCGGATGTGCGCGGTTGAGGAACCGGCTGTGAGCTAGGGTGGTCGGCTCTCACTTATGCCCGGATCGGGTCATGGGACGGTAACGCTCTCTCTCGCAGTAGCGGTGATATAAATAGAAAGTGAGCTAATTACCCTATCATGCTCTCTAGCAGTGGCATAAGCAAGTATATATGAAAATTAAGCAAAATGCCAAGTAAGGGAGCGAATGCGATACCTCCACGCGCTCGGTGTGGGGACGACGGGCCCGGCCGAACTCGTGCTCCCGGGACGGTTAATACATGAATAGTACAGCAATGGAAATATGCCCACTCCACGCAGGGAGGTAAAGGGCGACACAACGGGGCCCGGGAGGACAGAATACGGGTTGACGGGCGGCTTCTCGCGTTGATTCGGCAACACCCGAACACGTGACGGTGGGGCCCACGTGCTGTTCGGAGGGGCCGTGTGGGACCCGATGACACCGCTGTAGTGGTGGATGCCCGGAGGATCGCTCCTTGGGATGGCGGCACGCTGGTTGACCGGCCGGAGGCCCGGCGGCTCCGTTCGGCTCCGGTCGGAAAACCCGATCGAAAATCTGCCGGTTCTGTATTTCGGCGCGTGCTCCGGCGAGAATGGGCGCTGCGATCAGCCCCGATGTCGGATCGACACGAGACTGGCGCCGTTGGAAAGCTAGCTTGAAGCTCTTCAACCTAGGCCCAAAGATCTGGCCTGTATCTGCTTGGATCTTGACTTATGGAATTTTCAATCTCCTGTTGTACAGTAACCGAAGACTCAGACCTGCAGAGAACTTGACTATGATTGCCTTTGACCATGAGGTAGACGTCCGAATCTGGGGTTGTGGTATTCAGAGAAGTTGTTGGAAATGGAGCTGGGAAGACAGAAAAATTCGTTTGGACACGTTTGGATGTGTCTATGATTTTCTGTGATTTGTTTAGTGGACGAAGGTCGGATCTGGGATCTGACTGAAAGTACTGTAGCTCCGGTAGAACATGAATTATTAAAAATAGGTATAAGGATGATAAAAATTTAAGAACAATTGTGGAGGTAGGGGACGATGGACAGAACACACAGTTAAATTGGGAGGTCTAAAGAAAATCAAAAGGGTGGTCGAAGGAGGAGAACTCAGGGCTACTGTCACTGTAGACAGTGACAGAACAGATCTGAGATTGAGAGTTGAACGAAATGGGAAAAATATGAAACGGTGGCTTTTGAACCTGGATTTTTTTTTGGAGAAAGGGATAGAAGATAGGAACCAACCCTCAAAATTTCAAGTCGATCAGAACTCGTGGCTGGCTTCAGGAATTCACGAACCACACCTCTATCCAGCAGGACAGAAAACCGAAGATGATCCCGTGGCGGCTCGAAGGCGGCACGAACGGCGGCGGCGGCGGCACAAACGATCACCGGAGGTTGAGAGGGGAGGAAGGAGATAGAATCCACTCTAGATCTGGGGTTGGGGAAGGAAGAACACTAGGGGGAGAGAGGAACAAGGGCACACCCTTCAATGGCTCAAGCTAATTTTACAAATTTTTCTTCATTAATCTCTAATGACACTATACATAGGCTTATATAGAAAATAGCAAGGGGTGGGGGGGGCTGATAATTTCGTGGGAAATATGTCATTTTCATCCCCTATGTGGTAAAAACTTAAAATAAATAAATTACATATGGATGGGGCACACCTTTGACTAGGTAGGTAAGGTAGGTGGCCTACCTTTGAAATTTTAACCCCTTTGTCTCCCATGTGGTCAATTAGCATTCAAACCTTCTAGATGGCCACCTAGGATGGTTGACCAGCCCCACATGGATGAGGTGGACCAATGGGGAAGGGGAGGGGGCCCCCTAGCTGGACCTACTACACATTTGCAAAAAAACCCACACAATCTACGGGGGTGACGCATTGGCCGATAAAGCCGTACAATTGCGCGTATACTTTCCCGTGGATATAAAAATAAACTAAAGGATATAAATGCAATATGAAAAGGTACTGGCTCGGTGTCGATTCCCATCAACTCTCCCCGGGTGAGAGGAACTCGACCCCGTCGAGTAGGGGTAAGGATGCTCGAATACTCTGGCGGATCCGTCACCGTGCCAAGTAACGCGGGTACGCTCCACTCCAAGTGAGCGTCACCTGCTCATTCCATATATACTCGATATGCACAAACTGCTGTGGGCTAAAGGTGGACATTCCGAGTGGGGTACTCTCAAAAGGGAAGGAAGCAGCTTGAAGACTCACTAGGAATCACCGCTGAGTCCCAATAAGTGAATGATCCGGGTATAGATGTGGAACCGATCCCATACTCATCGAGTGAGTCCACTCGCCTCTTACTCATAAGAGAACGACAACAAGCTTGCACAAGACGCATGCAGACAAACAAACGACACACAAATCATGCAAACAAATCACTCAAAACAAACCACACAAAGAAAAAGTACATTGTTAGTCTGACCCGTACATGGGTGACGGCGGACCAGGACACCCGAATATGTGCCATGCATATACTAGATGTACACGATGGTTGATGGAAGGGAGGACTCCTAGACACCCTAAGATGTACCACTCATGCATTGGTGACCGATGGGATTTGGGTGAAGAAGGGCTAGGAGATCCAAAACTACCTTCGTCATCATCCCTAGATGTAGAGACGGCTTGCCGACTAGACCGAGGGGTATGGGTGGAATAGTGAACTCCTTGGAAGAGGTGAAGGGAATGTGATAGCTCGGGAGCTTCACTAGTGGAGGGGTCAAAAGGGTCAAAGAAGGTATGACCCCGGGAGATGGGTTCCTCCATGACACGGTCCCAATCGTGAAATTCTTGAAGGTGTGAATGCTCACCTTCATCCGTCATAGTGAACGGGACAATGGTCATGTGAAGAAAATAAACTTCCTCCCTCGGGCAAAAGGAAATGAAGTCGGACTCAGTCGGCATCGGGAGGAGTAGAAGAATCTCCGTGGTGACACACCCCACGGTGCACACGGAGGTAATGGATCCTAAGGCCGGATGGGTGAAGCTAAGACTAGCGGGTTGGTCAAAGCCTCGGGCCAAAAGATACGTCAACTCCCATTGTGAATCTAACCCCATAATAAGGTCATCCAAAGTATCGACATGGTGACTAGACCGAAAAGTTGTGTGGTAGGAGTTGATGGACACCAAAGGTAGGGTAGGGTCCATAGACGGGTAAGGGAGTGGGACCAAGCCATCCTTGAGCCAACTAAGAAGCGGCTCAGCTATGTATAATGTACCCGTTAGAAATACGGGTTGCTCGGGATGAGGTGGCTCCAAGCGCAAATCCGAAGGTGGAGTGGGCCGCTGGGACTGGGTGGCTGGACATACGGGGTCCCTAAGGGTGATCTTACCGGGTAGGTATGGTGGGCATAAGGTGCAAGTCCTCTTGTCCCAGTCAAGATTGGACCTTCTCTCTCCTAACCACTTTTGCCCTAAAATCATGCATGAACCAACAAGTGTGCCGATCCTGCACCATGCGCCATCGGTGTAGAGAACAGAGCCGATCCTCTTATAGAACTCAACACAAGCAAAATCACCATCGCGGACAATCTCGCCTGTCTTGGAGAGAGACTCCACGATGTCAAGAGAAACCCAATTATCCGACTCCCTATCGGTGAAATGGAGTTCCGTTGTGGACCCGTTGGGTAGAGCGGCTTTCATAATGAGAGGGGCAAAACCAAAGGCTCGGTCCATGAGGACATTCATTTTGGCCACAAAAGTTGACCACTCGGACGTATGGTCTTGGGGATCGGCCATGGGTAGTGGACATGGACATGCATACACACGGTGACAAGACACTAGACCGACTATGCAAGTTTGGAATGCATGCACACTAAGGACCCTAGACGTAAACCAAGACTCGGTACGTGGCGGAGATAACCGATCCGAAGATCACTCGCACAAGTGTGCGGCCTTCCCGATAGGCATGGCCTAACGTTCGGACAACACCTTTTGATATACCGAGTAAAGGGATGCAATGCGAAAAGACACTCTTTTTTGTGTTTTAAAACAATGATGATCCTAGACTCGACTTAAACCGACTAATGACTCGATGTAAATGACACTCTTTTTTTTTGACACCCTAGACTCAAACTCGCTCTGATACCAAATTGATGCGGGACGGGACCACAGACACGACAAGCTCGCGATCGTCCCTTAACGAGGGAAGCGTCGGATGTGCGCGGTTGAGGAACCGGCTGTGAGCTAGGGTGGTCGGCTCTCACTTGTGCCCGGATCGGGTCACGGGACGGTAACGCTCTCTCTCGCAGCAGCGGTGATATAAATAGAAAGTGAGCTAATTACCCTATCATGCTCTCTAGCAGTGGCATAAGCAAGTATATATGAAAATTAAGCAAAATGCCAAGTAAGGGAGCAAATGCGATACCTCCACGCGCTCGGCGTGGGGACGACGGGCCCGGCCGAACTCGTGCTCCCGGGACGGTTAATACATGAATAGTACAGCAATGGAAATATGCCCACTCCACGCAGGGAGGTAAAGGGCGACACAACGGGGCCCGGGAGGACCGAATACGTGTTGACGGGCGGCTTCTCGCGTTGATTCGGCAACACCCGAACACGTGACGGTGGGGCCCACGTGCTGTCCGGAGGGGCCGTGTGGGACCCGGTGGCACCGCTATAGTGGTGGATGCCCGGAGGATCGCTCCTTGGGATGGCGGCACGCTGGTTCGCCGGCCGGAGGCCCGGCGACTCCGTTCGGCACCGGTCAGAAAACCCGATCGGAAATCTGCTGGTTCTGTATTTCGGCGCGCGCTCCGGCGAGAATGGGCGCTGCGATCAGCCCCGATGTCGGATCGACACGAGACTGGCGCCGTTGGAAAGCTAGCTTGAAGCTCTTCAACCTAGGCCCAAAGATCTGGCCTGTATCTGCTCGGATCTTGACTTATGGAATTTTCAATCTCCTGTTGTACAGTAATCGAAGACTCAGACCTGCAGAGAACTTGACTATGGATTGCCTTTGACCACGAGGTAGACGTCCGAATCGGGGGTTGTGTTATTCAGAGAAGTTGTTGGAAATGGAGCTGGGAAGACAGAAAAATTGGTTTGGACACGTTTGGATGTGTCTATGATTTTCTGTGATTTGTTTAGTGGACGAATGTCGGATCTGGGATCTGACTGAAAGTACTGTAGCTCCGGTAGAACATGAATTATTAAAAATAGGTAGAAGGATGATAAAAATTTAAGAACAATTGTGGAGGTAGGGGACGATGGACAGAACACACAGTTAAATTGGGAGGTCTAAAGAAAATCAAAAGGGTGGTCGAAGGAGGAGAACTCAGGGCTACTGTCACTGTAGACAGTGACAGAACAGATCTGAGATTGAGAGTTGAACGAAATGGGAAAAATATGAAACGGTGGCTTTTGAACCTGGATTTTTTGTGGAGAAAGGGATAGAAGATAGGAACCAACCCTCAAAATTTCAAGTCGATCAGAACTCGTGGCTGGCTTCAGGAATTCACGAACCACACCTCTATCCAGCAGGATAGAAAACCGAAGATGATCCCGTGGCGGCTCGAAGGCGGCACGAACGGCGGCGGCGGCGGCACAAACGATCACCGGAGGTTGAGAGGGGAGGAAGGAGATAGAATCCACTCTAGATAAGGGGTTGGGGAAGGAAGAACACTAGGGGGAGAGAGGAACAAGGGCACACCCTTCAATGGCTCAAGCCAATTTTACAAATTTTTCTTCATTAATCTCTAATGACACTATACATAGGCTTATATAAAAAATAGCAAGGGGTGGGGGGGCTGATAATTTCGTGGGAAATATGTCATTTTCATCCCCCATGTGGTCAAAACTCAAAATAAATAAATTACATATGGATGGGGCACTCCTTTGACTAGGTAGGTAAGGTAGGTGGCCTACCCTTGAAATTTTAACCCCTTTGTCTCCCATGTGGTCAATTAGCATTCAAACCTTCTAGATGGCCACCTAGGATGGTTGACCAGCCCCACATGGATGAGGTGGACCAATGGGGAAGGGGAGGGGGCCCCCTAGCTGGACCTACTACACATTTGCACAAAAACCCACACAATCTACGGGAGTGACGCATTGGCCGATAAAGCCGTACAATTGCGCGTATACTTTCCCGTGGATATAAAAATAAACTAAAGGATATAAATGCAATATAAAAAGGTACTGGCTCGGTGTCGATTCCCATCACTCTTCCTCATTCTTCCCTTCCTTTTGTCTGTATGCATTGTATTGTATTTGGCCTTTGGGCCATGATCTCTGTCATTTCGAGTTCTTCACGAATAAAAAAAATGCCCTTGGGCTCTATCTTTTGTTGCATCAGTTGTCTTCTCCTCATCATTCGTCTGTGATTTGCATTTTCACCCCGGCTTTTTAGCTTCATTATGATCGCCCCTTGTGTCATTGGTTAGCTTAGCTCAACGTGTGGTGTTCTTGGCTCGCCAGTGCAAGATTGGCTCCTCCCCTTTTTTTTGATGGCCTTCATGGCTTGAGCGGTACCTCACTTCCTCCATCTATGGGTTCGTTAGCACCCACTACCCTTGCCCAGCAATTGGGACTCATCCATTGGCTAGGAGGCTTTTCAGCCTTTCCTCCAGAATCCACGGTGTGCACACACCTATTCAAGCCCCCGGTCATCACACTACTCAGGCCCTTCAATGGCACACCTCCTTGGGTTTACCCAGCGGCACACCCTTCCCATTTGTCTGTCTAGCGGCATAGTCCTCCCTGGGTCTGCCCAGCGGCACACCCTTCCCATTTGTCCATCCAGCGGCACAGTCTTCCCTGGGTTTGCCCAGCGGCACACCCTTCCCATTTGTCTACCTAGCGGTACACTTCCCTTTGTTTGCCCAGCGGCATGCCCTCTCCAGCCACCGGCAGTACACCCTTGGCTGCCTCAGCGGCACACCTCCCCTATTGGCCTGCTCGGTGGCACACACCTTGGCTGTCACTTCTTCGGTGCACTCATAGCTTGCATCAGTCTACTGGTTTCTCGTTCGATGTTTTCTTTGAGTTTTCTGAAGTTTCCCTAAAGGTGGCTGCCTAGGCACACACCTCAGTTATTGGTTCATGTCACTCCCTGTGGGCATGTCCCTTGTATTCCCTTACCATCCGGGTTAAGGGGAGATGCTGCCGAATTTTTGTCAGAAATAGCAATAAGTTAAAAGACGAAAAGAAGCAAGAAACACACGGACTAAGCAACAATAAAACATTCTAACCAAGATAAAGGAACTATGCAAGGCTCTAAGATTTGGGCTGAACAAGACTCCAAGAACTGCACTGCTAAGCATGACTTGGGATTCAATCTCATGACAGGGAAATTGAAAGCTTAACCATCGGAGGTTCTTCATCAGAACTGCATGAACAAGGCACCCTCCCTTAAATTCTGTTCCACCCAGCGGCACACTGCCCACTCCCCTTTATCCTCTAGTAGTGCATCCCTCAACCCTACGGCGGTACACCTCTCAACCCTCTAGCGGCACACACTCCTTTGTCCTCTAGCAGTGCATTCCCCAATCCTCCAGCCCGGTGCACTCGTTAACACCTCCCGGCCGGCACACTCTCATCTGCTTCCAGCGGTACACCCCTAAGTCATCCTCCAGCGGTACACTCTCCACCTCACCCATTCCTCCACATACACCCCAAACGTAACAAAAATAATAATAATAACAACAAACTCACAAAGAAGGGATGGTCGCAGTTTGATCTTGCACCGGGCTGACGAGCTCGCGGGTTTCCGAGCATTCTAATCGGGGTTCAGCCGAACGTTTCCCGTTCCCCTGAACAATAAATTCGCCGTGCCCCGGCATACATACGTTTCAGTTTTCCCCGTGACGATCACGCTTCCTTGAAGCCGGACGCTTGTCCGAATATCAAAATGGTCCCTTGAGTGACCGACATATTTCGAATGCTTACTTCCCTAGGCATAGGGCTTTTCAACCGATTCAAGATCGCTATCGTCTTGTTTATCTCGATATAATTTCTTGGCCATGAGGCCCTGATTCCCGGTGATTAATCAAGGGTGTTCCCCTCTTAGAGGGGATGTAAATGACGTCATGACCTTTATGGCATGGCGGGTTTCGGTCTCGACACGAAACACACAATCATCTTATTAGTCAGATCAAGCGCATAATAAATCGTCACTTTGTGGCTGGCACACCCCCGCACTTAATAGATGAATCAACCATTCCCGAATAACGGAACACCATAATAAGTGAACGAAAAGTGCATCCACAACAACCCTCCGATGCTTAAGTCAGCAAGGGATTAACGAGCAATATAGAGGAGCAAGGTGAGAGAGAAGTAGGGGCCATAGTCGTCGATCCAGGAGGTGTGTAGATCCTCTGCACGCGTGCTCGCCGCTCCCAGTGGGCTCTCAGAGAGTGCTCGCTGGGTGGTAAGGCCGCACAGAAGGAAGAAGCTCTCTGGATGTAGCGGACGTCCCTCTCATCGTGGTTGCTAGTCGAGTTACTCTCTTCTCAGTAGGAAGCTCTGGGACAGGAGTCTCCTCTTACGTAGTAGCGTGGGGTTTTAGTAGAAGAATCTATCATGCCCTTCTCTACTGTCGATGTCCCTTTTATATCGGTTGTCCTGGAGTGAGGGTATGTTGGCAGGAGTTTCCCGTTGGAGGGCGATAGCCTCGGCCGGTCCCTAGGCGGGTCTTACGGCACCCATGGTGCGTGCTCGCCCGTTATGGGGTCAAGGCCGACGTCATGGGGGAAAACGGTCGATCGTCGGAGTGTCCTCCGGCGAGAACTGTGCTTGGGCTGGCCTCATCGTGCATCATGGAATCCGATGCTCTGTTAGGCCGGTCTCCTTCTTATTGGGCTGAGCATGCGCGCTCATCCCTTGCCTGGGCTGAGCACGTCCAAACCTTAATGGGCCGCGCGTGCGTGGACCGTTTCTGGGTCAAACCAGATTTACCCTCCTCACTTCCCCCCTACTCTTTGTTGTCGAGCACTCGTAGGGGACTTAGAGTAGCCCAATAGAGGGTTCTTCTGGAGGGTGTGATCCGAAGATGATTTCCTCGTACGGCAGGAGTTGGTGGCTTCGAGGGCCTGCTTGGCACGCAAGGTGCCTCTGGCGGTGGCAGAAGCTACGCTGGCAATGATGACGTTGGGTCTTGTCCTGTTCTGGGGATGTGGGCTCAGAACGGTCGCCTGGCTTTGGTAGTCATACCGTCGTAGAAGTCGACATCCCTTCACCTGACCCTCAGGGGGTGCAACCGTCGAATTATCATGGGCGGTTTATAAGAAGCGTTGAGGGGGCTCTCGCAAACCATACCCACATCCCATTGGTCGTCGCACTCCGTCGTAGGCATCTTCCTTCCCTTTGCCTGGTAAGGATCCTCCTTTCTCTGTTCTTCTTTTCTTTGGTAGCGATGCGTCCGCGTAGGAGAGCTCTCACTGTCGAATATTCCTCTTCGAAGGATACGCCTCAAGGCCGGGGTGATGTGCCGAGCACTTCGGGTGCGGGCACTAGTCAGCCTGATTTCCAGCCTCTAGTGGCCTATAGGGTATTCCTTGGTTTACGGGAGACCTTCCAGATCCCCCCCGAGTACGACATTGTCTTCCCCGCGGTGGGAGACGACATAATGAGTTATCCTTCTGTCGGGATCATGATCCCGGTTGCCTCCTTCCAGGCGGGTCTTCGTATTTCGGTCCACCCCTTTATCGCGGCCGTCCTTCACCATTACGGGCGGAACCCCGAGGGGATTGTTGTGCCCCTTAGGCACAAGCATGTGCTATGTTGATTTGATGATAGCAATGCTGTTTTGTTTTGATGATTGCAACACAGTGAGTGCTTTATGAGATTGTGTTTTGATGATAGCAACATAACTTGTTTTGTGGTCAATGCATGTGTATGACTAACATAGTGCTTGATTTCTGCTATGTGCGTTGCTTTTCTATCTGCATGTAGTTTGATGACTAGAAAGTCTATACACTGTAGGGTAAAGCATTTCATTAGTCTATACACTCTTCATGCATGTGCATAGTCTATACATTGTGCATTTCGTTGACAAGTTTGCACATTCATGAAGTCTGCACACTGGCCTGTTCATGCATCGCTATTCATGAAGTCTGTACAGCCATCCACTTGAAGCATTTCTCAAAGTCCATACAATGCATCTCCTTAGTATCTCATTTAGAGTCTAAGGCATTGTCTATACACTGGACTTAAAGTGTGTACAGCGTCCGTCTCTTGCATTGTTCATTCGTAAAGTCTGTTCAGTGAGCGTCTCATTGGTGAAGTCTGTACACTCACCAACTGAACTTCAAAGTCCATACATTGGCATTCAGACTAGCAAGTCTATACAGCATCTGTTGTCTATAGTCTCTTGAAGTTTGTACATCGGACTGCTTGCAAAGTCTGTACAATGGACTGTGCTTCACAAAGTCTATACAGTCCACCATCTTCATCAGCGTCTCATGCATATAGCAAGTCTAGACATTGCACTGTAGCATGCATTTCTTTAAGGTCTATACATCCGCTACAGTGCACACACAGTCTCACTTAGCGTCTATATGCATCGGTGAAGTCTATACATTCATCGTCTCACTTGACGTTCAAGTCTGTACATTGGCACTGTAGCATGCACTCATGAAGTCCATACATTCACTGAAGCTTGCTTAGCTGAAGTGTGTACATTGCATTGCATGACTTGAAGGCTGTACATCACATGTGTGCTTCATGCTAAGTCTATACAGGCTAAGTCTGTCGGTCTTGTGACTTATGCATTCATTCATGTCTATACACTGAGGATGCTGAATGCTCTTCAAGTGTGTACAATGCTTGGTTAAGTCTATACGCTGCTTCATATGCAGTGAAGTCTGCACATTGCTGAATGCTCTTTAAAGTCTGCACACTGGTAAAGTCTATACAGACTGTGTTTGCCCAAGTATGTACATCGTTCTCCAAGTCTGTACATTGGTCGTGCATTCAAGTCTTTCACAAGTCTGTACATCAGTCACGCATGCTCGCCTGTCCCCCCGGATGCTCTCCTTGGACCGAGTATGCTCTCCAGTGTCTGTTAATGCTCCGATTGGCCAGCGTCTCTCTTGATCAAGTCTATACACTCATTCACTGTTCATGCATTCACAGTGAAGTCTGTACATCTGTTTGGCTATGCATCACTATCCACCAAGTCTATACATTGGTAGAGTCTGTACATCAGACGTGCATGCTCGCCTGTCCCCCCGGATGCTCTCCAGGGATCGAGTATGCTCTCCAGTGACTGCTAATGCTTCCCTAACTTTGAGGATGCTCCTCTGGAGCAGCGATTGCTTCCCAGAGACAGCATGTGCTCCACATGCTCCCCTGACGCTGGTGATGCTGTCCAGAGGCCATAGATGCTCTCCTGAGATTTCATATGCTCCCGTGTGAGAACGCACTTTACATTACAAGTCTATACAATGCATTTCATTTTACAAAGTGTCGACACCAAGTTGATAATCCGATACTCTATCTTGCAGGTGTCTGGCACGTGATCCAAGGAGCTGAGATGCTGACACGTGGCAGAGTCGATTGGGCGGGAAATGTGGAGGCCACACACGCCCAGTGCTACCCCTGCTCGAGCTGCTATAAAGGGTAGTCTCCGTTGTCTGAAAGAGGCTGATCGAAGCAGAAGCAGCAATAGCAGAAGAGCAGAGTGCAGAGAGGTCTTCGATCCAAAGAAGAAAGAGAAGAGAAGAGAAGAAGAAGAAGAGAAAGAAGAGAAGAGAAGAAGAAGAAGAGAAAGAAGAGAAAGAAGAGAAATAGAGAACTCGAGCTGAGAGAGAGAGAGAGATTGGGTTGTCTGGCTTTTGGATCAAATCCAAGTCAGAAGTGCTCTTCGAGAGCTATATTTCATGCTTCATTGTTCAGCTTTTAGTTGCTGTGTTTCCATCTTTTCTTGTTTCCATTTTATACATTTCTTCAAGCTGTTTGTCAACGGAGCAAGCTGTGTTGCTCAGCGGGCAGTGGAGGATTCCACTGGACGGCCAAACTGTATTGCCCAGCGGTTTGCAGAGGTGCTGCCTCTGGACGGGTAAGCTGTAATCCCCAGCGGTTTGCAGTGGTGGATTCCACTGGATAGCAAGCTGTGTTGCTCAGCGGGCGAGGAGGATTCCTCGGACGGTAAGCTGTGTTGCCCAGCAGTTGTATGGCAAGCTATGATGCCCAGCTGTTCAAGCTGTGAATCAGCAGAAAGCCACACTCGGGTTGAGTGTGGGGTGGATGTAGGTCTGCTGGACCGAACCACCTAAAAACCCCTTGTGCAGTGGTTTGATGTTTCTATCTGTTTGCTTCCGCTAGATGATTGCGTAGGGGCACTCCATGTATTTGATCATAGGTTCAGTAGATGAGTGTCTAATTTATCTTGTTAGCATTCCAGTTATTGAGTGAGCGAAATCTTATTTGAGCGAAATCTTATTTTGGGTGAAGGTTGTTAATTGGGCGAATTTTTAAAGGGCTATATTCATTCACCCCCCTCTGAATACTGCACCGAACCCAATAGGGATAACCCCCAGTTCATACAGTATCCTCTGTGGGTTCGTCTACGCATGCCATAGAGCGTCAGTGATGCCGAGTGTCGACTTGTTCTGGCAGTTCTTTCTCCTCCAAAGTTGCCCGTCAGACACTTATTTCGCCTACTTCAAGGCCCACGCCAACGACCACTTTATTTCCATCTCCCGTACCGCGTCCAACCGCAAGGGGTGGGCGGAGCGGTATGTATATTTGATCAAGTCGAAAGAGTGGGAGAGTGCCTCTGATGGCTGGATGCGGGGTGGTTGTCCTCGCCCTTGGCGGGACTCGAAGCCTTCTCTGAACGTCGAGGGTCGCCGAGATCTGAAGGTGATTTCCCGGTACCCTCTCGTTGATGCAGACCACGTTTTGACCCCGGCACTGCTCCGAGAGCTGGGGTTGTGTCCTTCGTTGCCGCAGGGTACTGGCCTTGTCTCCCCGTAGGGTTGTGGCGGTAGTGACTGATGCTTGACTAACCTCATCTTTGCCTCTAGGGGTAGTTTAAGCGTAGGGGTGGACCCCTGAAATCATCCGGCTGCCGCGGCTTGCTCCTCGTCCCGTGGATCACATCACTCCGGGAACCGGCCAGGTGTCGGTCATCGGCCCCCCAGCCCAGGTCACTTTCACCCTGGGGAGGTTGCAGTATTCGGCCCCTGTTGGCATTCCTTTGGTGCGTTCGCCTGAGGCGTCGGTGGCCAGTGGAGGGCCTAGTCTTCGGCGAAGTTCTTCCGAAGCCACTTCGAGTGCTCCCGGTGAGGAGTCCGCCATGGCCGGTGGTGGTCGGGCTTGTCCGACCGAGGATGAGTTGGAGGAGATGGACAGTCGCT
The DNA here is from genome assembly GCA_022559845.1 of Amorphophallus konjac. Lineage (NCBI taxonomy): Eukaryota > Viridiplantae > Streptophyta > Magnoliopsida > Alismatales > Araceae > Amorphophallus > Amorphophallus konjac. The sequence continues at coordinate 151,392,674 of CM040127.1, forward strand.
GCCGATCGAGGAAGAGGGGGAGGGACTCGACTCCGGGCAGGAGCCGGGCTCCTCCTTCGTCTGAGGCGCCTCCGCCCAGTGTTGGCCTACCGTCGTCGCTTGTGGTTCCGACAGCTGCTACCGTGGAAGTTGACCCTCTCCCTCCGCAGAGGGTTCCTCCCCGCGGTCAGTCCCCGCAGCCCGAGGACTCACCGGCGGGGGTGCCTGGTGTCCCGGGCATCGTTGACCTTGTGATGCGGAGTGCTCGCTGGCATGAGCACGTTGGGGAGCTGGGTCCTGGCATCGTGGATGAGTTGACAGTCGTTGCCGCGAGGAGCGTGTGCCTGGTTGTTAGCGCCTTTGGGCTATGGAGGCACCGTTTCCTGAATGTCGTGCGTGAGTTGGAGACCAGCCGAGCCCTTCAGTTGGGAGCCGAAGGGCGTTGGAAGGAGTCCGAGGCTGCGAACGCCAGACTTCCGGAGCAGCTGTCTCAGCTCGAGTCGACGCTGATTGGGATGGAGTGCGACCGGGATGCTTTCCGGGCGCGGGCTAATGCGGCTGGCGAGCGTGCGGCCAAGCTGGAGGCGGAGGACCGAGCCATGAAGGCCTGCGGCCAGGAGATCGAGGCGGAGCTCGCCAGGCTGCACATGTCTCTATCCTTGGTCGGTGAGGAGGCTGTGGAGGCTTTTTGTTTCTCCTCAGCTTACAGGGCTGAGCTGACGGAGGTGGCCCTAGAGTACTACGGGCCGGCATGTGACCGCGGCTTTCAGGAGGGCTGGAGTGCTGCCGTGAGGGCCACAGTTGAGCACCTCGACCTTGAGGCCCCGGTTTTGCCTCCTCTTTCAAATCCGTATGGCTCGGAGGCTGATTACGAGGAAGAGGGGCCTGACCCTGTAGAGGCGGGCGCCGACCAGCTGGTGTCGAGTGCAGGCGAACGAGCACCTGCGGAGGTTACCGTGGTGGACTTGAGTGACGAGCCACCTCCTCCTAGTGCTACTGTTGTGCGTGCGCCTACTGAGTCTAGGGCACGTGATGATGTAACCGGGGCAGGTCCTTGAGAGGATGCCCCTAGCTATCTTTTCCTTTCTTTTTCCTGTGCTTTCCGAGGCAGTAGCCTCTTTTTTTGTAATTTCTCCTTTTTGAAAATGAAAACCTTCCTTTTATCTGCAAATCTTGAGATTTCTTCCGTATATTTCCTTCCTCGTGAACCGTCGCGATATCCTCTGGGGATACGAAACGGCACCCTTGATGAGGGCTTCTGAAGGAGCGTGACTTTCGGGATCCGTCGATTTGATTGTCACGGATTTGATTGACGCTGTAGGAGTCCTCATGCTTCTGGGGACTCTGCTTCCCCTATTAATGGTGGCTCCCGCAGCGTTCCAGCGATCACCTCTGTGCCAACGAACCGTCGTAGGTAGCTTCTCCAGAGAATGTCCTCAGGAGAGTCTGGTACCTCGTCGGATGATGAATCGCTGTCGGCTCGTCATCAACCCTTGGTCCTCCTAGGGAATCCAGCACCGGTACCGTGGCGGCCGTGGCCTGCGCTTGGAGAGGGTGTCCTGGCTCCTGAGCAGTACAGGGTCGGGTACCTGGACGGCTGGCAGGAGGCCTTGGAGAAGGTTGACCGCTTGTATGTTGGCAGGGGAATCTTGCTTCTTGAGCTGGATAAGTTCCGTGACGGGACAAGAAGCGTCAAGGTAGCGCTGATTTCCAAACTTCAGCTATTTTCCCTTGCTTGTCTTCGCGGTGTATAACTGTTGTTTGCTCCTTGCAGGTGTTCGGTGAGATGCTCCTCATTCCTGGAACATCTTCCTACTTTCTGGTAGGAAGGATCGTAAGGAAGGGTAGAATCTATTTTCCATTCTTCCACTCGGTGGGTCTGGCCGTGCGGCTTGGACGACGGCGATGGGCTCCTCAGTTTGCAGGCATGGCCAGTACACTGAGGTGGCCTTCCTAATGAGTTGGCCTCGTAGTACCGCTGTCTCCCGTCGGCTTGCGTGGGTCTGCTGGTTCCCTGTAACGGGTGGACCTCGCTGGCCTTCCTTCAAGTGGGGGTGGCTAGAGCTACTGGCCTAGTTTTCCTCGTGCAGGCCTTCTACCAGTGAAGCTCTTTGTTGGCCTGAGGGCTTTGTCCCTCTTCTCTAGCATAGGACGCTTCTCCATAGATACCCTACCACAGAACAAAAAGATGGGTACCTACGCCTACTTGAAGATTAGCATGATCGTCGACAGAGGATGGTATCCGGGAAGCGAGTCGTCACCATCGTCGAGCACGTTTTATCTCTCCATGTACTTATATTTGGCCCATGTAAGGGTACTTTGCCAATTTTCTAGCAACTTGTACTTTGACTAAAGAGATATAAATTCTTTGATTCTGAGCTAATACTGATGTGTACCTTTTACTGGAGTTCTTCTGCATGCTTTCCTAGGCGATCCTCTGTGCTCGTCTTCCACAATGCTCGTGTCCTCCGCGGGGACCTTTGGGTTGCCTTCTAGTTTTCACGGGGAATGGTGCTTACCTTTAGGGAACCCTTAGGTTACCACTTCATTTTAAAGGGGAGCAGTGCTCGCCTCTAGGAAACCCTTAGGCTACCTTCTCATTTTCAAGGGGAGCGGTGCTCGCCTCTAGGGAACCCTTAGGCTACCTTTTTGTTTTCAAGGGGAGCAGTGCTCGCCTCTAGGGAACTCTTAGGTTACCTTTTTATTTTCAAGGGGAGCAGTGATCGCCTCTAGGGAACTCTCAGGTTACCTTTTTCATTTTCGAGGGGAGCGGTGCTCGCCTCTAGGGAACCCTTAGGCTACCTTTTTGTTTTCAAGGGGAGCGGTGCTCGTCTCTAGGGAACCCTTAGGCTACCTTTTTCGTTTTCGAGGGGAGCGATGCTCGCCTCTAGGGAACCCTTAGGTTACCTTTTTCTTTGTTCGTGGGCAACTTACCCTAGTGGAGTATGGCTGGTGACGTTTCACTAGAAGAACTTCCTGAGGTTGATGGAGTTCCACGTCCTGGGCACCTCTCTCCCCCCAAGCGTCACTAGCCTGTACACTCCTTTGCTGAGTGCTTCTACTACCCGGTATGGGCCTTCCCAGTTAGGTGTGAGTTTTCCTACGGCTCCTCGCGGGTCAGCCACGCTTGCTCGCCGTAGGACCAGATCTCCAGGGAAGAAGTGTCGCTCCTTAACTCGGGTATTGTAATACTGCACCAGCTTCTGCTGATATGCCGCAAGCTTTATCTAGGCGTTGGTTCTTCTTTCTTTGAGCAAGTCCAGGTTTTCTCGCATTGCCTGGTTATTCTTGGCCTCATCAAAATGTCCCACTCGTAACGAGGGGTTGGATATCTCCACCGGGACTACTGCCTCAGCTCCGTAGGCGAGATGAAAGGGCGTCTCCCCGGTGGCGGCTCTAGCGGTGGTCCGGTGAGCCCATAGAATGTTGGGGATTGAATCAATCCATACGTCACCTGCTTGGTCCAGGCAACTCTTGATGCCGTGGAGTAGAGTTTGGTTGGCATTTTCCACAAACCCGTTGGCTTGGGGATGTCGCACTGAGGTGTAGTGGTTCCAGATCCCCAACTCCGAGCACTTCTCCTGAAAGGTGGTGCTCGCGAACTGTCTGCCGTTGTCAGTAGTGAGAACCCCGAGGATCCCAAATCGGCAAATGATGCTCCGTAGCATGAATTTCCAAGCTGCTTTGCTTGTTATTTTTCCCAATGGCTCGGCTTCGATCCATTTGGTGAAGTAGTCGATGGCGACTATGAGGAATTTCTTCCTCCCTTGTGCCTCAAAGAAGGGCCCCAGTATGTCGATCCCCCACCGTGCAAACGAGCGAGGCTCTGTCAAGGCGTGGAGCTGCGTCGCTGGCTGGTGGTGCAAGTGGGAGTACTTCTGGCATTGGGGGCACCTTCAAACGTAGTTGAGGCAGTCTTTCTCCAAGGTGGGCCACCAATACCCTTGTCAGATCAGCGTCTTCGCGAGTGCTCGCCCTCCCACATGACTTCTGCAGAGTCCTTCATGGACTTCCTGGATGACCTGGTTGGCTTCCGTGGGGAAGAGGCACTTGAGTAGAGGGGCTGAGAGGGACCGACGATATAGTTGGCCGTCCACCATAGTGAAGTGGGCCGCTCTTGCCCGCGTGCGTCGCGCTTCAGCGTGGTCGCTGGGGAGCTGCTGCCGAAGGAAGAAATCGAGTAGAGGATCCATCCAGGAGGGCTCGTAGCTGATGGCGTTTACCTGGAGTGCTAGATCGTCTATGCTCGGTACTGATAGTTCCTCTATCAAGATTGACCTTGAGCTGGAGACCGTAGTGGCTGACGCCAGGCGGGAGAGGGCGTCTGCTCGGATGTTCTCCTCGCGTGGGATGTGGACCACTTCAAAGTGGGCGAACTCAATCGCCATGGCCTTGGCCTTCTCTAAATATTTCATCATGGAGGGGTCTCGGGCCTCAAACTCCCCCTTGACCTAGTTGGCGATGAGCATGGACTCGTTGTATGCTCGCACGCTTGACGCCCCCAGGTGTTTTGCCATGCGTAACCCAGAAAGGAGTGCCTCGTACTCGGCCACATTGTTCATGGTTGGGAAATTAAAACGTAGGGCGTACTGTAGCTCCACTCCTTCTGGTGAGAAAAAGACTAGCCCCGCGCCACTGCCCGCGGCGCAGGAGGATCCGTCGACGTATAGTTCCCAAGCGGGCCCCGAAGACTGCTCGGGTGAATCTTCGGCAGGTAGGGTGCATTTGGCGATGAAGTCTGCGAGAGCCTGGGCCTTGATCGCTATCCTCGGTCGGAACTTGATGTCGAATTCTCCTTAACTCGATGGCCCACTTGACCAGTCTTCCGGACGCATCAGGGTTCTGAAGGGTTTGCCGGAGGGGCTGATCGGTGAGGACGGCGATCGGGTGGGCCAGGAAGTATGGCCGTAGCTTGCGAGCAGCTGTAATCAACGTGAAGGCAAACTTTTTAGTCCGTGAATACCGGAATTCCAGTCCTTGTAGTGCTCGGCTGACATAGTAGAAAGACTTCATGACTCCTGTCTCCTCCCTCGTCAGCACAGCACTCATGGTGTTGGGTGTCACGGATAGGTACAAGAGCAGCTGTTCCCCCCCTTGGGGTTTGGCGAGGACAGGAGGTGTCGTCAGGTAGTGCTTCAATTCTTCGAACGCCTGCTCGCACTCCTGGTCCCAGTCGATCCATCCCTTCTTCTCCGATGCTAGGTTAGCCTATTTGATCAGCCGGAAGAAAGGTAGACATCGTTCAACGGCTCAAGATAAGAATTGGGCCAGAGTGGCGACACACCCGGTGAGGCACTGTACGTCCCTCACCCGCTTGGGTCACTCCGTCTCCAATACTGCTTTGATCTGATCGGGCTTGGCTTCGATTCCTCGGTGAGTAGCGAGAAAACCTAGGAACTTGCCTGACCGCACCCCGAACGCACACTTAGTAGGGTTGAGTTTCATGTTGTACCTTTTGAGCGTGGTGAAGGTTTCTGCCAAGTCGCGCAAGTGCTCGGCTGTTCGGAGGCTTTTCACGAGTATGTCGTCGATGTAGACCTCCATGTTGCGGCCGATCTGCGAGTCAAACATATGGTTGGCTAGGTGTTGATATGTGGCTCCGGCGTTCTTCAGCCCGAACGGCATGCGAGTGTAGTAGTATAAGCCGCGGTCGCTGATGAACGCGGTCTTGTCTTGGTCAGGCTGGTGCATGCTGATCTGATGGTACCCTGAATAGGTGTCAAAGAAGCTCAGCATTTCATGCCCGGCCGTGGCATCGACCAGCTGGTCGATCTGTGGCATGGGGAAGCTGTCTTTGGGCATGGCTTTGTTAAGGTCGGTGTAGTCCATGCACATCCGCCACTTCCCATTGCTCTTGAGAACTAGGACTACATTGGCCACCCAATCTGGATACTGGGTAGGCCGGAGCAGTCCTGATCATAATTTTTCACCCACTTGCTGCCTGATGATGGCTTGTTGCTCGAGGTTGCACCATCTTCGGCGTTGTTGTACCGGGCGGTAGTTAGGGTCCAACCTTAGTTGGTGCGTGATGACCTCCGGGGGAATTCCGGGGAGCTCATCCTCGGACCAAGCGAACACGTCCTGATTGGATGCGAGGAAGCTTGCGTACGCTTGTTTATCGTGCTCGGATAAGGTAGCGCCAATCTTCAGTGATCTGATTAGGTCATCCCCAACTTGGATGAGGTATAAGTCCTCGACTGGCGTGTTCGTGCTCAGACCTAGATCTTCGGTCCTCGCCTTCTTTTCGTGTGGTGCCTCTTCGGGACGTCGGTCACGGGTGGAGATAAGGTAGCACCTCCTGGACTCCCGTTGATCGCCCCGGACTTCCCCTACCCCATGGGGGTAGGGAACTTAATCTTCTGATGGTAGGAGGAGGGGACGCCTCGTAGCGTACCGAGGATCCCTCGACCGATGATGGCATTGTATCTTGTCATTGCACGGACCACAGTGAAGTCGGCGAGGAAGGTTACCTTTTTCGACGCCGTCCCGAATGTGATCGGGAGCGAGATACGCCCTTCTGGGTGGACAGTCATGCCGGAGAATCCATACAGCGGCGTGTGCAATGGCACAATTCGTGACACGTCCACACCCATAAGTACAAGATAGTCATACGCGATAACGTCGGGTCCACTTCCATTATCTACCAGGATGCAGCGTACAGTACATTGATTGATGGTGGCGGAAACCACCAAAGCATCAGAATGGGGCGTCGTGAGGCCGTTAAGGTCATCCTCAGAGAAGACTATGGGGTCTCCCGGGTGGCCTGAAGGGGAAAACTCCTTTGGGGTTCCGTCGCCTTGATCCGCCGTGTTGATAGCCGTCGCGTACCGACACCTTCTGCTCGCGCTATCTCCCCCCGCAGCGGGCCCCCCAGAGATCATCATGATCTCCTTTCCGTTGGGCTGATTGTCGATCGGGGGAGGCGTCTTCTGTCGTCTCTCGATATTTTTAGCGAGGAACTTATCGAGGAGCCCTCTGCGCACGAGGTCCTCGATGGCATCCTTCAAATTGATGCAGTCGACGGTGTCGTGGCCATGGTCCCGGTGGAAGCGGTAGTACTTCTTCTTATCCCGTGAGTTGGGATCCGACTTCATCCGCGAGGGCCACTTGAGGAATGGCTCCTCGTGAATCTCCATCAGGATCTAGTCGGGTGGGGCCGTCAGGGGTGTATAGCGGCGGTAGCCACCCCTTTCCTTCTCGGAGCGATCGCGGTGGTCCCCGTCGTGCCGCTCTCGCTTGCTCCGACCCTCGCGTGGTGGGTCAGCGGTTCTTTCACGATCGGGCTGGTCGGTCCCAGCCGCGCGGTGCAGGGCCGCGATGTTCTCCTCGCAATGCGCATGCTTTTGGGCTAGCGCGAGGAGATCTAGAAGGGTCATTGGGGCTTCGACTCCGAGCGCGCGTTGGAGGATGTGGTCTCGCGTCCCCTGAGTGAGCGCTGTGGTGGCGATGTCGACGTCGAGATGGGGGATCCGGAGTGCCTCCGCGCGGAAGCGAGAGACAAAGTCCCACAGCGCCTCTTCCTTCCCTTGCCTGAGGGCGAGTAGGGTTACTGTAGACTTGGCTACCTTTCGGTAGCCCACGAAGTTCTCCTTGAACAACGTCTTGAGCTGCTGGAAGGAGGAGATCGTCCCGGCCGACAGGGACTCGAATCATGCTTGGGCGTTCTCCCAAAGGGTCGTGAAGAACGCCAGGCACTTCACGGTGTCCGAGGCCCGGTGAAACACCAGGTAGGACTCGAAGCCATGCAGGTGGTCGGCCGGGTCGGTGGTGCCGTCGTAGGAGGCGAATGACGGCAGCTGGAGCTTTAGCGAGATGGGGGCTTCCATGATTTCTATGGAAAAGGGAGCGTGAAAGTCCTGGTCGTCGTCGATGAGGCCGTGGTTCTTGGCGGCCAGGAGGACGTCGTCTAGTTACCGGACCTTGTCCTCTATTTCGTCGAACCGTTGGAGCCGGCGGTCCATCTCCGGGTTGGAGTGGAGAGGGATGCGTCCCCTAGACGCGGGCACGCTGTGCGATTGCCATGTTCTTGCGATGGAGGCATGGGATGCCTCTCGTACCTGCCGGAAGTTGTCTTCGGCCTGGCCTCCCTCGCCCTCCCGTCGCTCAGGTGGGGTGTTTTGGGGCCTCTGGTCCCGGAGCTCTCGGCAGAATTCCGCCAGGGCTCGGATCTCCTGGCTGAGCTCGTCTAGGTCACCTGGGGTGACCTCTTGTCGGTGGTGCGCGGAAGAAGCTTCCTGCGATCCCCGGCGAGAGTTGGGTCCCTGATGGGAACCCCGCCCCCGGTTGCTGCCATTGCGGAGGCTTCCACGGGGCGCCATAGCTTTTCGCGCGTGATTCCCACAGACGGCGCCAAGAAGTGTAGCGGCAGGAAAATGGTTCTTAGGCCACGTACCACCTTCTATATTTATTTGTTGGGGAAGTCGTCTCGCGCCCGTGGATGCCTGCACACATCAAGAAACCAGAAGGGCGTCAGAAGGAGTCATGGGTGTTACCCCAGGAGACAACCCTCCGATGCTTAAGTCAGCAAGGGATTAACGAGCAATATATAGGAGCAAGGTGAGAGAGAAGTAGGGGCCGTAGTCGTCGATCCAGGAGGCGTGTAGATCCTCTGCACGCGTGCTCTCCGCTCCCAGTGGGCTCTCGAAGAGTGCTCACTGGGTGGTAAGGCCACACAGGAGGAAGAAGCTCTCTAGATGTAGCGGACGTCCCTCTCGGCGTGGTTGCTAGTCGAGTTGCTCTCTTCTCAGTAGGAAGCTCTGGGGTAGGAGTCTCCTCTTGCGTAGTAGCGTGGGGTTTTAGTAGAAGAATCTACCGTGCCCTTCTCTACTGTCAATGTCCCTTTTATATGGGTTGTCCTGGAGCGAGGGCCTCATCCCTTGATAGGGAAGGGTCCGTTTAGTAGAGTAACGTTCCTCCGCTATATTGGCGGGAGTTTCCCGTTGGAGGGCGATAGCCCCGGCGTCGGCCGGTCCCTGGGCGGGCCTTACGGCACCCATGGTGCGTGCTCGCCCGTTATGGGGTCAAGGTCGACGTCGTGGGGGGCAACGGTCGGTCGTCGGAGTGTCCTCCGGTGAGAACTGCGCTTGGGCTGGCCTCATTGTAAGGTTTCGCACAGCACCTACGGGCGACGCAGCGGATAACAAAAATTTTATTTGCCCGATCCCGGTGTTATGGAAAGGTTAATCTGTGCTCTAATCGGTGTTTCAAATACCATAATTACGGGTTGCGTGTTTCACCTTGCGCGTAACGACGCTGTCCGCTAAGCCCGATGCAGAGAAACCGAGCCGCACAGCTGTACGGCCTCTAGAGCAGATCCACACGGACCCTTGCGCAGCGACGGTACCTCCCCGGCGTAACTTTCCCCGACTCTATCACCTTCTGGAGAGAGAGAGAGCAAAGGGGAGAAAGGGGGGAGGCTAATCCTCCTCTTAAGCTTATGTGCTTGCTTAAGCTTAAGAGGATGGAAGAAGTGAAGGCTCGAAAGAGCATCACGTAGGTGGCTATATATAGAGTTTAGGTTTATTAGAAAAGGGTTCTAAAAGATCGAAACTGTATATATGTCCTATCCACTATTATACATATGTATTAAGCTCCATTTACACTCCTTTCTAAAAGGAATTAAAAGGAATTAATACATACACTTGTATAATAATAATCCGTCACCCAAGAATCCATTGTGTGTGATCCTCTAGGCCCACAGTCACTCTAGTTTAAGGTCCATTAACTTCTAATTCTCAATTAGAAGTAAATTAAACGTATTCTTCGCTTCTACTAGAGCCGAACAATAGTTTAATTTATTCCGAACCTTTGATCACGTTGGGTCAAGTAAATCCGCGTGATCCTAGAGGACCCCGGGTTTAAACCAGCCTATCTGGTACCTGTAAGTCCACAGTTACCGCATCGATATAATCCCTCGCTCATTCTATGAGTCTGGTACGATCGAGAGTACGGTTTCTGTCAAACCCCATGATCATGCCATTTGACTATGACCTCCTTAAAGTGTATGACGTCCGTCCTAAACGAACTCATACGACCCTGGCTAGGGATTTAACGGAGCGTCAATGTCATGACCCATTAACTGTCTGATATATACCCGACAGTGAGCGATCCCTTCTTGACCATTGATGATCTTCACACGTATCCTGGAGTGGTTAATGACTCGGCAACTCATGACTTATGGTTAAAGTCACTTACCTAATTAATTAAACCATTCCAGTCCTCGTGTAAGATCCGATCAATGTCTCAGGTCAAAGGACCAACGATGCTACTGTGACCGTTGGATCTTCAGTTGACATAAGGTATAATCAACCATCTGAAGATCCAATAGCGGATCAGTTCAGTGCACATCCTCCAAGGACATACACCTACACATATGTGTTGGTGCCCCGCACCAATGACCATGAGACTGGTCACTGACACATCATGTGTACTGGTTTAATAGGTAATCAAAGTCCCCGAGTGATTACCCTCCAACCAGGAACAGTTTAAGGTATGTGTACATGTAAAGTCAATCTCATGTTCGAGATCCCATCTCGAGCTGACTTTACAACCACATATCCTAGGGACAACGTAAAGTAACACAATCGCATATTTACGCTCAAACACCACTTTATTAATGAACAAGATCGTACAACTATTAGGCCTACCCGACCCGAAATTGGCATGTAGCACACCAACACTAACAATCTCCCACTTGAACTACAGCCAATTGCCCACAACTTTGAGGCCCATCTTATCCCGATGACGCTCAAATACAGTATGTGTCAATGGCTTAGTCAGTGGATCTGCTATGTTATCTTCTGACGGTACACGCTCTACCATCACATCTCCACGATCAACAATCTCCCGAATAAGGTGAAAGCGCCTGAGAATATACTTTGACATTTGGTGAGATCTCGGTTCCTTCGCCTGGGCGATGGCCCCATTATTATCACAAAATAATGGGATGGGAGCTGATATATCGGGAACTACGTCAAGTTCCAAGATGAATTTCTTCATCCAGACGGCTTCCTTAGCAGCTTCAGCTGCAGCAATATATTCCGCCTCCGTCGTCGAGTCTGCAGTCGTGTCTTGCTTGGAGCTTCTCCAACTGACTGCCCCTCCATTCAACATGAATACAAATCCAGACATGGATTTACAGTCATCTGGATCTGACTAGAAACTAGAATCTATGTAAGCTCTAAGCTGTAGGTCCTCTCCTCCATAAAGTAGAAAAAGATCCTTAGCCCTTCGCAGGTACTTAAGGATACCCTTTACTGCCTTCCAGTGCTCTTCGCCTGGATTTGCCTGATATCTGCTGACAATGCTTAAAGCATTGGCAACATCAGGCCGTGTACATAGCATTGCATACATGATTGACCCTATTGCCGAAGCATAGGGTACCTTATTCATGTGTGCGACCTCCTCTGAAGTTTTAGGACTCATCCCCTTGGATAGGTAAATTCCATGTCTCATGGGAATGAGACATCTCTTGGAATTTTCCATCCTAAACCTTTTGAGGATAGTGTCTATGTACATGGATTGAGATAATCCTAGCATCCTTTTAGATCTATCTCGATAGATCCTTATACCCAGCACATAGGATGCTTCTCCCAAATCCTTCATGGAGAAGGTCTTGGACAACCAAGACTTAGTTGATGTCAACATCGCTACATCATTCCCAATGAGTAAGATGTCATCAACATAAAGGACCAAGAAGGTCACTGAGCTCCCACTGACCTTCTTGTAAACACAAGGTTCATCTTCATTCCGAATGAAGTTGAAAGATTTGACAGCCTCGTCAAATCTTAAGTTCCAGCTTCTAGATGCCTGCTTTAATCCATAAATGGACCTTTGAAGTTTACATACCTTATTAGGATGTGGCTTGGAGGTGAATCCCTCAGGCTGTACCATGTACACCTCTTCTGATAGGTTTCCATTAAGAAAAGCTGTCTTCACATCCATTTGCCAGATCTCATAATCCAGGTATGTAGCAATGGCAAGGAGGATTCTGATTGACTTAACCATGGCTACAGGCGAAAACGTCTCGTCATAGTCAATGCCTTACCTTTGACGATATCCTTTCACCACTAGTCTAGCCTTGTATGTGTCAACCTGTCCATCTGCACCGATTTTCCTTTTGAAAATCCATTTGCAGCCGATAGGGACCTTCCCTTCAGGTACATCAACTAAGTTCCAAACTTTATTGGTGTACATGGACTGGATTTCTGAATCCATTGCCTCTTACCATTTCTCGGAGTCTACACTATGGATCGCCTCCTGGTACGACTGAGGATCATCATCCTCATCGATACATACCTTAGAGGACCCCTCTGAGACATGTCCAACATATCTCTCAGGTTCTCTCGGTAGTCTACCAGATCTCCGTAGTGTCAGTGTTTCACCTTGAATAGGATCAACCGATATCGTCTCATCTAACGAGTTTGTGTCTATGGGTTGTGGTTCTTGGACCTCGTCCAATTCTATTTGGCTCCCACTATTTTTCTGGAGTAGATATTCTCTTTCCAGAAATACAGCTCTCTTGGCCACTAAGACCCTTTGCTCAGAAGGGTGATAGAAATAATATCCAAACGTCTCCTTTGGATATCCCACAAACCTACACTTATCGGTTCTCGACTCAAGCTTATCACTCTCGTTCTTCTTTACATGAGCAGGACACCCCCAAATTTTAATGTGATTAAAATTTGGTTTCCTGCCCTTCCATATCTCATATGGTATAGAAGGAACTGATTTACTTGAGATCCTATTCAATAAATAAGCCGCAGTCTCTAACGCATAGCCCCAGAGAGACAATGGTAGTCCTAACATAGACATCATGGATCGGATCATGTCTAACAAAGTCATGTTTCTCCTCTCGGATACACCATTATGCTGTGGTGTATACGGTGGAGTCCACTGAGAAACTATTCCATGGTCTTTAAGATAAGAAGTGAATTCATGGCTTAAGTATTCACCTCCTCGATCCGATCGAAGAGCCTTAATACTTTTGCCTGTCTGTTTCTCTACTTCATTCTTGTATTCCTTAAACTTCTCAAAGGCTTGTGACTTATATCTCATTAAATACACATAGCCATATCTGGAGAAGTCATCAATAAAAGAAATGAAATAGAGATAACCTCCTTTTACTTCTATGGACATGGGTCCACACACATCCGAGTGTATGAGCTCGAGAAGGTCAACAGCCCTCTCACCATGTCCACCAAAAGGAGCCTTGGTCATTTTTCCCATGAGACACGACTCACAGGTATCAAATGGCTTGTATTCGAACGAATTCAAATACCCATTTGAGTGTAAGTGAGAGACTCTTTTCTCACCTACATGACCAAGTCTGCAATGCCATAGATATGCAGAATTCACTTCATCAGCATTGAAAATTTGCATAACATTAGAACGTGTATCTAATATATAAAGACCATTGACTAATGAACCATCGGCTATAATCAAACCATTATTCATTATAGAGCACTCAGTGATATTAAATGTCAATGTATATCTAATGTTATACAAGCCAGAGATTGAAATAATGTTCTTAATAATATTAGGAACATAATAACAGTCATTCAGCTCCAGAATGACTCCTGATGGTAAATTGAGACGTGCAGTCCCGACAGCTTTGGCAGAAACCAAAGTTCCATTTCCCATCCTTAGTTCAATCTCCTTTTTGCCCAATCGCCTTCTATTTGCCAGCACCTGCACAGAATTACAGATATGAGATGCACATCCAGTATCCAATACCCATGATGTGGATTCCATATATGACAAATTAAGGTCTATGACAAAAATACATTCATTTAGAATTGCCTTGCAATTCCTTTTCCAATGCCCAGTTTCTCCGCATCGAAAACATTTGTCTTCCTTTTCATTATTCTTGCCCTTCCCTTTGTCAATCTTGGCGAGCTACTTACCCGTGGCCTTTTTCTTTCCCTTCCCTTTGTTACTTGTGGTGGATATTTGGGTTGCCTTCCTTTTCTTGTTGGCCCGGCCAACAATCATTACAGACGAAGATGGTTTATCTTTCTGCATGGTTCCTTCAGCACTCTTTAACATATTGAGCAGCTCTGGGAGAGTTGCTTCAATCATGTTCATGTTAAAGTTCATGATGAAGGAAGAAAAGGAATCGGGCAATGACTGGAGTATAAGATCAATGCATAGTTCAAGATCCAACTTGAACCCCAATGCATTGAGTCTTTCAATCCACTCCATCATTTTCAGTACATGGGCCTGTACTGATGAACCCTCAGACATCCGTGTCCTGAAAAACCTTTTTGGAGATGTCATACCTCTCAATCCTACCCTGCTCCCCGAAGAGCTGGCGTAGATTGAGAAGTATACTTCTACAATCAGTCTTTTCAAATTGCCTCTGTAGCTCGGGAGCCATAGAGGCCAACATGTAACATTGGACAAGGGAGGAGTCCTCAGACCACTTGACATAAGCCAGTAACTCATCCTCGTCGGCATCAGGAGCTGGCTCAGAATGAACCGTGTCCAACACGTACGCAATCTTTTCGGTGGTAAGGACTATGCGTAGATTACGCAGCCAATCCGAGTAATTCGGTCTAGTTAATCTATTTGCATCCAAGATGCCGCGGAGGGGGTTGGACGACGACATTGTAATCTGGATAAGAAATAAAAGATAACTTAGCATGTGTTCAAATTCTAACTTAGATGTGATTTTCTATCTTAGTTAGTCCCACTATTTTTCGATCGAACTATATAACCCTCAGTATATAGAACGGGAGATCAACGAGATCAACCTAGTGGGTCGGAATCCCAACGAGACTGATGTACGACCTTGTGGAAAGTACAACAAGCCATACACCATCTCAAGGGCAGTCAACAGGCACTTACATCTAATGCAATATCCGATATTCGGCCCCCGAGAAATCATCCCCTTGTGGAAAGCACAACAAAGGATATTCTCGGTTAGATCTAAACATTATTACTACATAGCAATGAGTTCATGACCCGACCCTTGTGGAAAGCACAACAAAGCCGAGTTCAATTCCTCACCCCATTGAGGCCGAGCCTTGGAGTTTAATCCCGCCCCCAAACTCATGGACCTTATGGAAAGCACAACAAATCCATGAAATAAAGACGTTCATTCACTCCATAATGATGGAGGGCCACGATGACTCTAGAGCCACGCTTACCAGATCTAAAATTTAATCGCGAGAGAATTTAATTTTATCTTGATCTCACCCTAGGTGGTAATATAAATATATCCAATATATTTACCGTACCTAGTAGTTTGCACAAAATAAATGCATCCAATGCAAAAATAAACGCAAGTGATCATGGACTTTAACCCTAATGTAACTAAGACATCCGGTCCGCTTCCAAAGCAGCTGGATCGTCTTCGTCGGGTGTGCTCCGCGCTTTCAAACTCCGACGCCGCATCAATTACAACTTTTACACGGCACGCAGACCGGAAAAATTAAATTACATGTGACTCAAATTCCAGTAGCTCTTAGGGCGAGTACAACAATGGAGAAAGATAGAAGTACATTGGAATTTTAACAGAGAGAGAAAGGAGGTTCGCAGACCCCAATTAATTACATTAATCTAAGTCCATGATCACTTGCCAACCCATTCAAATAAAATCAATCAAGGGTTATTTTCTGAAAATAATCTTTACTTTTGAATTTAAAAATGGGATGTGCAAACAAAAATAGGCTAGCTTTGTTTAATTTTAAAAATCAAAGCATGATTAATTAAAATTAAACACACAAGCAGGCCAATACAAGGTAAATAAAGTAAAGCACGTAAAGAACCATCATTTTCTATGGGGACATGTAATTGAGATAATTAATTAAATTTAAATTTAAATTTAATTATCCAATAATCAAATTTAAATTCAAAATTTAAACATGTCAATAATTTAAATTTAAATTCAAACTAATTATCTAATAATTTTGTTTGAAAATAAATTTAAAATAATGCAATTATTCTCAATTAGTAATTTTCTAAAATTTAAAATTTGAATTTAATAATTATCTAATAATTAAAATTCAAATAATTAAATTTTCTACATTTAACTTCAATAAAATTTAAAATTTGAATTTTTTTAATTATCTAATAATTAAAAATTTAAAAACTAAAATTTTACTGAAGTAACTTCAATTATTACCATTTTATCTCATGGTAAATAGTAATTATCTCACCTCGGTAAATTCAACACGGTTAAATAAAAATTAACTTTTGACATTTACCATCGAGATAACACAATTAACCTACTAGATAAAATTCTATTTAATTTACTGTGCATTTTCATATATATATCTAATATATATATTAATGTTACTAGAGCACAGTAAATTAAAAGGGTTAAAAATAATTTTTAAAAAAATAAAAAAAATATTTTTTTTTAAAAAATTGTTGTTTGGATGCCCAGCATCCAGGAAGAATAGAGATGTCTAAATCTCTTTCTACAAATAATAATTGAAGTATTTAGATTGCCTCTAAAGCACGATTCTAAACGGCGCTAAAAACACCGACCAGAGCGCGAACCTGGCTCTGATACCACTGTAAGGTTTCACACAGCACCTACGGGCGACGCAGTGGATAACAAAAATTTCATTTGCCTGATCCCGGTGTTATGGAAAGGCTAATCTGTGCTCTAATCGGTGTTTCTAAGACCCTAATTACGGGCTGCGTGTTTCACCTTGCGCGGAACGACGCTGTCCGCTAAGCCCGATGCAGAGAAACCGAGCCGCACAGCTGTACGGCCTCTAGAGCAGATCCACACGGACCCTTGCACAACGACGGTACCTCCCCGGCGCAACTTTCCCCGACTCTATCACCTTCTGGAGAGAGAGAGAGCAAAGGGGAGAAAGGGGGGATGCTAATCCTCCTCTTAAGCTTATGTGCTTGCTTAAGCTTAAGAGGTTGGAAGAAGTGAAGGCTCGAAAGAGCATCACGTAGGTGGCTATATATAGAGTTTAGGTTTATTAGAAAAGGGTTCTAAAAGACCGAAACTGTATATATGTCCTATCCACTATTATACATATGTATTAAGTTCCATTTACACTCCTTTCCAAAAGGAATTAAAAGGAATTAATACATACACTTGTATAATAATAATCCGTCACCCAAGAATCCATTGTGTATGATCCTCTAGACCCACAGTCACTCTAGTTTAAGGTCCATTAACTTCTAATTCTCAATTAGAAGTAAATTAAACGTATTCTTCGCTTCTACTAGAGCCGAACAATAGTTTAATTTATTCCGAACCTTTGATCACGTTGGGTCAAGCAAATCCGCGTGATCCTAGAGGACCCCGGATTTAAACCAGCCTGTCTGGTACCTGTAAGTCCACAGTTACCGCATCGATATAATCCCTCGCTCATTCTATGAGTCTGGTACGATCGAGGGTACGGTTTCTGTCAAACTCCATGATCGTGCCATTTGACTATGACCTCCTTAAAGTGTATGACGTCCGTCCTAAACGAACTCATACGACCCTGGCCAGGGATTTAACGGAGCGTCAATGTCATGACCCATTAACTGTCTGATATATACCCGACAGTGAGCGATCCCTTCTTGACCATTGATGATCTTCACACGTATCCTGGAGTGGTTAATGACTCGGCAACTCATGACTTATGGTTAAAGTCACTTAGCTAAGTAATTAAACCATTCCAGTCCTCGTGTAAGATCCGATCAATGTCTCAGGTCAAAGGACCAACGATGCTACTGTGACCGTTGGATCTTCAGTTGACATAAGGTATAATCAACCATCTGAAGATCCAATAGCGGATCAGTTCAGTGCACATCCTCCAAGGACATACACCTACACATATGTGTTGGTGCCTCGCACCAATGACCATGAGACTGGTCACTGACACATCATGTGTACTGATTTAATAGGTAATCAAAGTCCCCGAGTGATTACCCTCCAACCAGGAACAGTTTAAGGTATGTGTACATGTAAAGTCAATCTCATGTTCGAGATCCCATCTCGAGCTGACTTTACAACCACATATCCTAGGGATAACGTAAAGTAACACAATCGCATATTTACACTCAAACACCACTTTATTAATGAACAAGATCGTACAACTATTGGGCCTACCCGACCCGAAATTGGCCTGTAGCACACCAACACTAACACTCATCGTGCATCGCGGAATCTGATGCTCTGTTAGGCCGGTCTCCTTCTTATTGGACTGAGCATGCGCGCTCATCCCTTGCCTGGGCTCAGCACGTCCAAACCTTAAGGGTGGCTTTGGTATGGAGTTAGGCTAAAGATGGGCTAAGTCAACCCGATTAAAGTAACTCGGAATTAACCCATTTTTGATTTGGTAGGAGGGTAGTTAATCTGGGAGTAAGGATGTGGGTTAACCTAATTTTAATCTAGTATGATTTGGTAAATAGTAGGTTAACCTAGTAATAATGAGAGAGAGAAATAGCATTTATTATGAGAGAGAGAGACACATTTAATTAAGTATTTATTGAGGTAGGAGGTTAACCCACCTTAACCCACCCTTGGGTGTGGGTTTCAAAACCCAGGAATATCCCTGGGTTAGCCCTTAACTTAACCCGACTAACACTAACTCTTACCAAAGCACAAAAAAGTTTATCCCGGAGTTAACTTAGAGCTAACTCTAGGATAAACCAGTACCAAAGAGAGGCTAATGGGCCGCGCATGCGTGGGCCGTTTCTGGGTCAAACCAGAATTGCCCTCCTCGAGTGGTAAAAGTGTGAACAAATGTAGTACGTAGTTGCATTGTTTAAAAGTAGTATACATGAAGAGAAGCCAAATCAATAACAATATTTTAATATACAAAATACTTTTGTGAACTGTAAATTCGATCAATTCAGCTTCCTAAAATCATGAAAGTATTGAATAGTTTTTGCGGTAAATTATGACGTACGGTTAGCAAAATTTTAGAAGAATGTCAGGGAATTGAAATGATACCACGGCAAACTATACAAACTACCTTCCTTTGCATGTAAATGGTGGGTTATGAATACCCATTAAAGATATTGAGAATTCTCATTAGTGATCTCTTAATTCATTAATCCAGATTTACATCATTCACTTATCAATGTGTCCAAAATATTTTTCCAGAAAAAAAGCAACTAATTTTTGTTTCAACTTGAAAAAAATATAAGAATAACTCTAAATATACACTCTGGAGGCACGTCGTACGCTTTATATATGTCCTTATATTCTCTACATTGTCATATATATTCTATTTTTTAAGGCATATACTCTTAGTGCGATGTTTAATTAGGAGAGCACGCGACAACACTCCAGAGAAGTGAGATAGACCCACTCCACCGATAAGCCGACCCTAAGATAAATGTTATTAACGCAATCATAAGGAGAAAATATATACAAGATACATCCAAAGGATAGAGCCATGGGCTACAGTGTACGTGAGAGACATCCTCATTTATCTAATCGGTGTGATCCCTTTACAGCACGTGGAAGTTCAACCCAAGCTGGGAAGAATGGGAAAAGCGAATATGTGCTGGAATGAAATTTAATTACTTACCTCGCTGAAAGATGTAAAATATCCCACAAGATGGGAATTAGGAACCTCCATGGACCAGAAAAAAATGCCAGCTAATAATGTCAATCAGTGTCGCAGAATCAGGCTCAACCTACGAATTATGAAAGAAACCTCCTTCGTAACAATAGCCAAGGCCATCAAGCAGGGCTATAGCTTCTACCTCCAAGCTGGACACGAAATCGTAAGAGTGAGAGTGAAGGGCAAAAATTGGATCCCCTGCAAAATTTCCAAGAATTCCCCCTCTGCCCACGACACCAACACTACGCTTAAGGGCACCATCCACATTTTGTTTCAGAAAAGGCGCAGGCGACTTCAACACACAGAATTTATTGTTGTTGTCGGGGGACATGGCAAGAGAGTTTGAACGGTGCCAATTTGAGCGCGAAGTGGAACGTCGGGTGTTGATCCTTAGTTAGATGCTAGGGGAAGAGACAACCTTGGACAAGGAAGGACACACGGGGAGCTGAGTGGTGTCAACGGGCGTAATTATGGAAACTCGTCTATAATTACGGTGGCGAGTAGAATTCAGAACAGGGTGTTAAGATGGCAACAGAAAAAAAAAAAAGGTTGGTGTTGGATTTAGCGCTACGGGGATCTTGCACACATTATCCAGTCGACTTCGGGCTTAAATTAGGAAGGCGATTGGATTGGTTAACGCCCGGGTCGCTTGCCCCCTAGCCCTCGAGGCAAGGTGGGCAAGTTGGACTGCTACAGGGGCGATTCATTAAGTAGCCTGTAACCACTGTGTCGTCCAACCATGCGAGGAGTCGTAGTTTCATAAAATAACCAATGCCAAGGATATAGGTTGGTTGGGCCTAGTTAAGGTGTTATACACGAGAGGGTTCTGGAGCTGTGGTCATCGTTCAGTCGAGAATGTGGAGAGATGTACGCGGGCTTGATGACTGGGGCTAAGGCTGCTGTATGGCTCGGCCGAAAGGTCACACGCAGAGCGGTAACCGGGTTATTGGCTAAAGGTAACGAACTAAGGGATATAGCTAGACTATCATAATTGATCGGTGATTAGTGCACATTTTTATACGTCTATTTATGTCACACACAATATTTTTGGACTTTTAATAGGATCAATTATGTAATTTTTGTCTGTATCGTGCTAAATTTAGATTTCATGTGTAAATAATTAAATTTTGAGTTACGAAGTAAAATGTGAGATTTGAGATGTACGTAACAGAAATAAATATCGCATGATTGTATAATAATATTATTTTATTTATTTAAAAGACTAGATGATAATTTTTAGGGTTTTTTGTATATTAGTCCCTACAAATATGACGAATTATTTTTTAGTCCCTACAATCTCTCTATTATTTAAAAAGTCCTTAAAATCATGTAACTCTTACAGAAAGGCCCGTGTAGTTCATCGACGTTAAAACAATTGGATATTCGATGGAATATTCTATCCTTCCGTTAAAAAAAATTGAAAATCCTAAACTACCCTTACTCATGACCCTTTCTCAGTGAAACCCTTCACCCCCGCAGACGCCCCACCGCCGTTGCAAGCTGCGGACTACCCCCACCGGCCGCCGCAGATGTCCCACCGCAAGGCCCCAGCCGCAGAAGCCCCACCGGTCGACGTTGACGGCCTACCGCCGACGGCCCACCGACCACCGCCGGCCCTTGCCATCACGCCCAACACGACAAATCGACCCTTGTTATTCTCCCCATGTCTGAAATGGTATGCTATTTCGATGGCTAGATTATTCTCCACATCTATGTTTACAGTGATAATAACTTGTTCGTGTCGTATACAGTCATCAAATGTTAGTGGAATGTAGTTGTCTCGAGGAGCTGTCGTCTCATCTCGTGTGCCGCCGATGGAATGCAACTGTAGAAGGGGTAATTGTCGGGTTTACGTCTCAAATCGTGAGAGGTCGAAAGGCAAGCGTTTCTATTGTTGTCCGTATGCAAATACTGACGGGGATTGCGGTTTCTTTGAGTGGGTTGATGATACTACATATAATGTTGTGGATGTCAAATATCAACTGAAGGCGATGGAAGAATGCATGAACTGTGACTGTAGAGGGAATATCAGAGCTGGAGCCGGCTGGATGCTGGGAACTAAGCTACGAGGAGATGTGAACTGTTAGAGTGTGGAGTCAGAACTCTTTCACTCGTGCGCCTCTGCACGGGATCACACTCTGCCTCAGGAGCGCATCCATTGCTTCAGGGGAGCATTCACAGCATCAGGGAAGCATGGCGAGCATTCGCTGCTCCAGGGGAGCAATCGCTACCCCAGGGGAGCATCCACTGCTCCAGGGGAGCTTCCTCAGCTCAGGAGAGCATGGCGAGCATATCGCATCTCCAGGGGAGCATTCGCTGCTCCAAGGGAGCATCCTTCAGTCGCTGGAGAGCAATCGCTGCCCCAGGGGAGCATCCTTTCAGTAACAGAGAAGCATTCGTTACTCCAGGGGAGCATATGCTGTTCGGGTCTAGCAGGGAAGCACGTGCTGTCTCTGGAGGGCATTCATTCTCCCAGGAGAGCATCATTGGCGTCAGGGAAGCATGTATTGCGGGCTCAAGGTATTTCGATGTCACTTGGAGCAGGCCGACCTGCATGAAGAAGTATCGACTCTTGTCTTGGTAATGCATGAAGAGGTGTCGACACTTGTCTTGGCAATGCATTAACCTGACTGGTGGTGGGGGAGCATCTGCAGTCGCTGGAGGGCATACTCGGTCCCAGGAGAGCATCCGGGGGGATAGACGAGCATGCGCGACTGGTGTATCCCGGAAGAGGTCTGTTTAACCGGGGTATTATTGTCTTTAATACTCTGACTAATGACGCCATAATCTCCTAGTATAAAAGGATGGGCTCTCTCATTGTATTGGAACAACAACAAGTCTGTGATTATCTAGTGGAATCCTGTTGCGGCCGTGGACGTAGGAAGGCATCTTGCCTCCGAACCACGTAAAAATCCCTGTGTATTCTAGTGTGATTGGTTTTTTCTCTTCTTCCTCCTCTGCTGTTTATCCTCCTGTTCTGGGTACTCCGGTTCTATCCCCCAACAGTGAACTACTGCATCCTGGAACTGTGAATGTTGAACAGAAAGCTCTTGAATTTGTTGTTGAAGTTCAGTGTTTTTCATCTGAGTGTCTGCACGGAATTCCTTAAATTCATTCATAATAGGAAGCAGCTGTGCACTAACATATACTAGTTGGGTATGAATAAGCTCTTGATTGGAGTTCAGCTTAAAAATTTCACTTTTCATGACAGTAAATTGCTCCTGCATATATTTCATCATATGGGAATGAAGAGAATGATTGGAGCTTGTGCCGGCTTGATCTGGTGCAGATGTTTGTGTATGGAACTCTGGAGGTGCATCTGACTCTCTGAACATCTGAGGAGGTGAAGAGGGTGAAGTTCCAAAAGGAACTATAGCTCCAATGTGTGTGTCTGGAGTAGCCTGAGGTTCGGTTGAGGGAACTGTTGGACCTTGTAATGTCTCATAGCCTGGAAGATCTCTTACTATCATGTTTCCTTTCTTCTTGTAATGCATAAACGTGCCAATGAATTTCTGACAGTAGACATTGGTCCTTGGAATTATCTGAACAGGTTCATCTTCCAATGGAATTCCAACCTTGATGAACACAGCAGTCAAGGCACCATCATAGGGTAGAGTTCTCTTTTTCGCAAAGCATCCATACATCACATGCATAACTATTTTGGGGAGGCATACTTTCACATGTTTTAACATACAATAAAGTAAAAACCTCTTGAAGTGTCGACCTCTTGACATGTAACAGAAGCTTTGTTACATTGGCTAGCTGCACAAACACTAAGTCTACACATTGTTGCATGCACACACACACAAGTCTGTACATCGTTATGCATGCACACTCACTCTAAGTCTATACATTTCTTGCTGAACTGACCAAGTCTATACATCGGTGAAGTCTGTACATCGGACCAAGTCTGTACATCGGTCAAGTCTGTACATCATACCAAGTCTATACATCGGTGAAGTCTGTGCTTCATAACGCCAAGTCTATACATTGGCAAAGTCTATACATTGCAAAGTCATTGCAAAGTCTATACATTGCAAAGTCTATACATCGGACCAAATCATTGCAAAGTCTATACATCGGAAGTGTCGACCTCTCTTGCTTGAAGTGTCAACCTCTTCACATGTAACACAAAGATACAGGGCATCTTCATTGAAAATGCATTATTTTCATCATTCCAAAAGTCTATACATTTCTTGCTGAATCGAGCAAAGTCTATACATTACAAAGTCTGTACATAGGAAGTGTCGACCTCTCTTGCTTGAAGTGTCGACCTCTTCACATGTAACACAAAGATGCAGGGCATCTTCATTAAAAATGCATTATTTTCATCATTCCAAAAGTCTATACATTTCTTGCTGAATCGAGCAAAGTCTATACATTGCAAAGTCTGTACATAGGAAGTGTCGACCTCTCTGTCGACCTCTCTTGCTTGAAGTGTCGACCTCTTCACATGTAACACAAAGATGCAGGGCATCTTCATTGAAAATGCATTATTTTCATCATTCCAAAAGTCTATACATTTCTTGCTGAACTGAGCAAAGTCTATACATTGCAAAGTCTGTACATAGGAAGTGTCTGTTAGAGTGTGGAGTCAGAACTCATGCGCCCTTGCACGGGATCACACTCTGACTCAGGAGCGCACCCACTGCTCCAGGGGAGCATTCTCAGCATCAGGGGAGCATGGCGTGCACATGCTGTCTCCAGGGGAGCAATCGCTGCCTCAAGGGAGCATTCTCAGCGTCAAGGGAGCAATCGCTACTTCAGGAGAGCATGTAGTCATGTCTTTGTGCGTTCTCGCCTGGGAGCATATGAAGTCTCAGGAGAGCATCTATGGCCTCTGGGCAGCATCACCAGCGTCATGGGAGCATGGAGAGCACATGCGCTATCTCTGAGGAGCAATCGCTGCTCCAGGGGAGCATCCTTCAGTGCCAGGAGAGCAACTACTGCTCGAGGGGAGCATATGCTGTCTGGGTTGGATGCGTCGACCTTGTCTTGGCAATGCGTCGACCCTGTCTTGGCAATGCATTGTTCTGACTGATGGTGGGGGAGCATCTGCAGTCGCTGAAGGGCATACTCGGTCCCAGGAGAGCATCCGGGGGGACAGGTGAGCATGCGCGTCTGATGTATCCAGGAAGAGGTTTTCTATTTATCAGGGGTATTATTGTCCTTGATGCCCTGACTAATGACGCCCTAATCTCCTAGTATAAAAGGGTGGGTTGTCTCTTTGCATTGTAACAAGTCTGTGATTATCTAGTGGAATCATGTTACGGCCGTGGACGTAGGAAGGCATCTTGCTTGAAGTGTCGACCTCTCATGGAGGGTTTGGATTTTGGCATGACACCAGCTGCTGTCAATAGCATTATTTGCAGATCACATAATTATTTCTTGGCTAATTCTCATTAGGGATTTTTGCATATACCATCAGCACCTGCATCAGTTAGTTACCCTTGCAACCATTGTATCATTCATATCAAATCATCACAACCCATGTATCATTCATTTCAAACCAACACAAACCATCTATCATTCAAACCTGGTTTAAGCCCAGCACAAAACTACAAATATCATTCATATCACCAACAAATAAACAGATACTTGTATCAGTTACATCAAAACTTCACAATCCATAAGAGTTTACATTGAGGACAACAACACATAAAACGGATATGAAATATTATTCTTCAATATCATTCTTCACATCCGGTCGGCAACAACATTCTTCACATCAGCCAATGTCCTGTAGGTGTGACAAAGAGAGGATGTTAACTATTAGAAATAACATAATCTTTACCTACAAGTTAAAAAGTATATTTTAAACTCACAATTTGGCGGGAGTTATTGGAAGTTGAACATGGAGGAATGCTGATCAAAGTTAATGGATGCTTGACTGTCCATATTTATCACCGTGTGCACACGAATGTCTCCTCCGCTAGTGCTGCTGGAGCCCGGTGCCTCCACCGAAATTGTGCGACCTACATGAGTTATACTTGTATTAATATCAGTCTAATTCTTATTTCAATTTAGAAATTTAACATGTGTGCTAACTTACCTCTCCCCCGACTGCTTCCTTCAGTGCTGCCCCTGCTGGCTCTCGTTCTCCTATTTTCACAATCTAACAATATGAAGACAGAAATAAACTCTCTAGAACAGTTATCCACATTACAAAATCAGCACGCATACCCAATAATCTGAGTACAATAATAACATTCTTAACTAATATGAATTGAGTGACTGAAAAATATTAAAGCAAAAATTTTTGACAGAACCATAAAGAAACTGCACCCGTGAATTCAGATGTGTACAATTAATAACAAAACTTTTTAGAGCATTAAATAATCTAACAACATTATAGCAAAAAATGACATAACAATAATCTTATCCCTAAACCATATAGAAAGAAAATAAAAATTAATGTTCTTAATATTTCGACTCTGTAAACATATAAAATGCATGAGTAAACATTTATATTTATAGATCATACTGAGTGTGAGGTGGCAGGAGCGCCTGACGCGTACCGGAGTGGAGACGGAGGTGTGTGGCCCAGACCTGGACGTGGGGTGGTGACTCCGGTGATGCGGCGTCTGAACGAGGGCGGTCGTACGTCTGCGGCAGCAGATGGGGTGCCGTGAAGCGCCGCGGTTGTTACGTGCAGGTTTGGGCAATGGCGATGGTGCCTAATCGACCCTGGCAGTGGCCGGAGATCGTTGTTGTCACGACGACCAAAGAGTGAAATCGACGGCAATGGCGACTGTGTACGGGGGGAAGGGAAAGAGGAGGGTGGCGATTGTGTACGGGGGGAACCCTAAATAGGAGGGTGGCGCGGCAGAAGGGTTACTACGGCCATGAACCTCGATTAATCGAGGGTGGGTTGGTCTTTTCACCAACTACGGTCAAGTTAACTCACCTTGCGTTTAATATCGTCGACAGTAAAAAATGATAAGGACTTTTTAGTTTAACGGTAATATTTCCAAGGACTTTTTAAACAATAGAGAGATTGTAGGGACTAAAAAATAATTCGTCATATTTGTAGGGACTAATATGCAAAAAACCCTAATTTTTATTCTCCCTAAGTGCAAGGAATCGTGACATATTAAAGGCCTTGAGGCGGGAGGACGCCCTTCAAAAGAAGGCGTCAGTTGGAAGGGTGGACCCAATTTACAAACCGCGTTCGGCAGCGTTGAAGCTATTTTACGTGTGCTGTGGAGCGTTGCCGGAGATATGAAGCTCAGGAGTTGCCGTGAACGGGATGCGTCTTTGCACGTTCGAATGGAAAGCGGGATGTGTCTGCTACATGGAAAGTGGGTTGGCAGTTGGTGACATATGGCAGGATCGCAGGCCTTCCCCATTTGCATGGCAATCGGCGAGGCAGCGTGGTGCACGACAGATGACCGCTATAAGAAAAAGTGAGAATAATGATGAATTTTTTAGACAAAATATTTTTATCTTAAAATTCATTGCAAATAGTGACCTCATTTCGACGGTTAACAAATTCGTCACAATCAGAGACGGAATATAATTCCGTCAGAAAATTTGTCATAATTTTTGACGGATTTTGAGATGGGATTTAATTCTAACATAATTTTTATTTATTTTTAAAAGATTATTAACAAAATTATGGTGAAATATAATTCTGTGCCAAAATTTGTCACTATTTTTAACGGATTTTAGAACGGAACTAGAATTCTGTCACAATTATTTTTAGTATTTTTTTAAAAATTGTGTTAAATAATTTTGTGAGGAATTTAAATTTCTTCACAAAATTTATTAACTCTATTTCTAAAAAAGAATGTAAAATATATGTCTGACGAAGCCATTTGAGGAAGCATTCCCATGAAGAGAAAAACCATGCCGCCGGTAGTGTTTGCCCGGTAGGTCTGCGTCGGTAGTTTGTTCATGGCTGCCCTGGGGGGGGGGGGCGTTGCCCCCCTCTGCCCCGTCTCAGCCTGAGAGCCATGGTATTGATCCCCCTCTGCTTGTTCCTCCTCAAGAGAATGGACAAGGGCTTAGCAGAACATTCGCTGAGGTTCTCTCCTCTTCCATGAGGCTGTCGGTTATTCAGGGCTGTGTACATCATCCTGCGATCACGGACGGGGGAGAGCTGTTGACACCTGGAAAATGAACAAGGGTGGAAACACAATTGAAAAGAGGGTCTGACCAACAGTGAAAGATCAATGATGAAGCCCGTCCACCATTCACCCGGCTAAAGCCTTTGTCGGCCAAAGCTGATGCCCGGTGCCGATGTCATTCAGACGGCAGCACCGATGAAGCCGCAGTCACTCGACTGATAAGACCTCCCTGATGAGAAGTCGGAGCAGATGGAGATTACGAAGGCTTTTGGCAAAGACAGGACAAATGAAGAATCCTCTACACAGATTACACACCCGGCCGAAGTCTGTCAGACTGAAGCTGATGTCCGGTCTTGTCACCGTTCGGATGACGATGCCGATGAAACATACCCGGTTTTGTCGTCATTCAGACGACAATACTGATTAAAACCCCAGTTTGTTCACTGATGGAACCTCGAGATGATCTCAACAAAGCTGTGTCACTACTAAAGTGGCCTCTTTCGGTTCTGATAAAAGTCAATACAAAATGACTAAGGGAAGCCAAGGCAATTATGTGGCCTAAAAAAAAAAAAGGCACTAAATGGGCCGGCTGATTGGGCTTCTGACCATGGCGCCGGGAGCTTCCACGAAGGGCCGCTGGACGCGCCGGGAGCTGTGGCTAAGAAGACGATCGCGCCGACTGCTCTCCACCGAGAACACACGAGAATGAGACCTATATAAACCCCCCCCCCTTTGAAAGAAAAGGGGATCGAGCGGAGGATCGGAAGCGAGACCATCAATCAAAAAGAAAAAAAAAGAAGAAGCCAGAGGGAGAGAGAGAGCCTCCTCCGCTGAAAAAGAAAGAGAGAAGAGACCGATTCCCCAGGGAAGAAGCTCCAGGTGGGCATCCGGGGAGGGAGAGGAGTCAATGCTCCGCCCTCCCCCATGGTTTTATTTTTTTTTCTTATTCATGTAATCCTGCCGAGTTTATCTCGATTTTGATTTTGGATGTAACCGGGATATCCTGATGTCTATTCATCTCCTTTTCCCTCATTCCCTCCGTGCGATTGATGTGAGTTCTGGGGTGATCTGATGATATGAAATGCTCTAATGGCCCGTTTGGGCGTTGGGTGATTGAAACATCTGCCAGCTATCTCTCCGTATGTTGCTATGTCTTTCCTTTACATGTTTTCGTTGTTTTAGCTCGACTGAAGCGCGCCTGATTCTCTAATGGGTCTTCGGATTCAATCGTCTTCAGCAGAATAAGTGTGGCTCTAGTTATACCGATGCCCATGGCCGTTCGGTGTCGCTTGCGGGGAGCCTCCCAGGCTTGCCCCAGGGCCAGAGACAGATTATCTCTTGGCTTCTGGGGCAGTCTGCTATCGATATTGGCAATGCTTTCAATGGCCGCTGCTAGTGATTTTCTATAGTTCTAGATGTTATGGTTTTTGCCTATTGGCACTGTCAAAATCATCCCTGGGTCCAGAGACAGCCATCTCTTGGCTCTCAGGATGATGAAAGACGACATCAAGCTGTCCCCGGACTCTACACGGCAGTGGTGACACGGGTTCTCTGTACCCTGATTTTTCCCTCCCAGTTTCCTCTCTGATCTTGGACTTTCTTTGAAACCTAAGCCAAATCCAGTTGAAACCCGAGGAATTGATTCATTTTGACCTCACTGGGCCTATTTACCTCGGCCTGAATCGTCAAGAAACCCCTGAATCCCTAACAGATCTAAGAACAGGGTACCGTAAAGCCCTGTTCTGATCCCGGCGTCCTCATAAGCTCTCGGCCCCGCGTACAGTAAATCAGGTGAATAGCTCTCGGCGCCATCCTTCAGGCGCCGAGAACTGTTCTAACATGGCCGCGCCGGGAGCCCTGCACTCTGACCGTGGCGCCGGGAGTCCTACTCCCTGGTCTCCTCCTCGCTGCGCCGAGGGTCCCCCCTCCCTTGGCCATCCCGCCGGGAACCTCCCACTCTGGGCAGTTCCTCTTCACACCGGGAACTCCTGGCCTTCGCTTCAACGCGTCGGAAACCTGCCTCTTTGTTCATGCGCCGGGAGCCTAACCCACCGGCATTCTTCTGGTGCCTTGAGCCATAATGTGCACCTCAGGGACGACAATTAATGGGGATAACCCTCCCCTTTTCTACGAGATTTTTCGGACTCGATCGGCTTTTATAACCTTCCGAGGCAATGGAGCTCCGCCACTGCGTAAGCTTCGTTGACCTCTAGAGGGATATCGGAACAGTGCTGCAGGCATGTGCATGATCAAGGGTCCAATACCCCTCTATTTGGCTTTCACCCCAGCGCTCCGTGGGTGATCGTCTATCATTCCCTGGCAAATGCTGAGTCCGGGGGAGATGCTGTCAAAATTCTCCCAGGACCACGAAGCCTACATTAAACTGCCCCTGGGATTCTGCATGACACTGGTGACAGGGTTTCCCTATGCCTAGGCCTTCCCAAAGTCCTCCCAGATCCTGACGTTCCTATGAAGCCCAAGCCTAATCTAATTCAATTTTGATGCCCTGACCAATTTTTAACCCCAAAGAAACCCCTGCCCTTGGCCTGAATCAATTAAAAACCTAAAACAGAGTATCGTAAGCTCTGTTCTGTTCCCGGCGCCAAAATACCTCTCGGATCAACCTACAGTAAACGCGATGAATAGTTCTCGGCGCCATCCTTCGGGCGCCGAGACCTAATTTTGGCTTCCTGGCCGTCGCGCCGGGAGCCCTGCACTCTGGCCGTCGCGCCGGGAGCCCCGCATGCTGGCCGCGCCGGGAGGTTTCCTCTCCTTCGGCTGAGCGCGCCGGGAGCCACCCCCCTTTGCAGCCGCGTCGCGCCGGGAGCCTTCCTCAGCCCCGTCGCGCCGAGACCCTCTTCTAGCATCTCTTCCTCGCGCCGGGAAGCCTGCGCCGAAGGCCCTCTCCCCTTTGGCTCCTCTTCGTCGCGCCGGGAACCCAAGCCCTCTTGTCATGGCGCCGGGAACCCCCAGCCTTCTTGTTTTGATGCCGGAAGCCCTGGCCCTCCCATTTTCGGGTCGTGCCGAGAGTCTGTGTCCATTCAGAGCGTGCCGAGAGCCCGATCTACCACCCAATGAATTCCAACATCCGAAGTGAACCCACGCAAGGGATATCTGTGGATCACCCGATATGTCCCGGGGATAAAATTGAAGGGGAGTCATAACCCCTATGTTCCACCTAACCGCGACGGATTTACAAATAACCCTTTTGCTCGGGGGGTCTTGCCACTGCATGAATCCCGCTAGCCCTTTCAAAGGGAAAATCACACATTGCCCCCCCCCCTAGCCCGTATGTACACGGGTTGGGAGGTTCGGCTTCCCTAGCTCTCGACACTCATCCCGATACTCCGCGGGTGATAGCCTCTTTCCCCCTGGGCATAACCCAGATTAAGAGGAAAGGCCGTCGAAATACTAATCGAAGCTTTAAACCTATATCATGGCCATGGCTTTGCCTTCCCGTGATGAATATCTTCTATCTCCTTGTTTCCACCAAGTATAACTGTTTGGACCGCCAACCACATGATCTAGTCGGTTTCTGTGATTGATGTTATTATCTTACCTGTCTCTCTGGCCCTGGTATGAAGTTTAAAGTCAAGCATGTGAATATCCGTTTGCCTCCCAAGGCCTCCTACTTTAGCGTTTAATCAAGGGTTGTCCTTCCTTGGAAGGACGTAATTAACGTCATAACGTTCATGGTATGACGGGCTTCTGGTCCAGACACGATCACTCATAATCGACTGACCAAGTCAGATCGAGCGCACAATGAAATCGTCACACATGTGACTGGCACGCCAATAAATCAATGAATAAACAATAAACAAAAAAATAAATAAACATAAGATTACGCGTCCACAAGTCTGGCACGCCCGGTGGGACATTAGCCTCCTTTCATCTTTACGCTAAAGTAGTAGGCCCGGCGGGCCCCCCTGAAACCTCTGATTCTGTGTACTTTCCTTATTCTCAGGAATCTACAATGACAGCCGGAATCATGTCCGTTTGCTTCGGCCAACAGCCGATCGACATGCACGTGCGAGAAGGCTACCTGGCAGTACCCCTCGCGTTCGGATCAATGCCGCCCGCCGTCGGGATGCCCAACTGTCTGGGCCTTATCTTCACAGACCTTCTGCAGGTCGATAACAACGAGCAAGGCGCCGCTGCAAGTGCCCTGATAAGGGCTGCTGATGAGAAGACTAGCTTACCGGGGAAGACGGCCTCGACAGCCGTCGCCTGCTATGTGCACCATGTTCAAAGGTGGGACGTGGTCTCCACTGCTGCCCAGAAGGGAAAAACAACCAACCGGAGGAGCCGGTATGCCGCTGCTAACCGTCGTCTTTCAAATTCTGGGAAGACAATGATGATGGGCGATGTTAGGGTGAACCTCGACGGTCGCCCCCGAGAGGTCCGGCCGGACAGGATTGTCCCGACCATCCAAATTGACAACAAGTTCCAAGTTCTGGCCACCAGGAAGGCCAATTGGGAAGCTGATGGAAGGAAGTCGCTGGCGCCCAAGCCGGCAAGATACAAACAGGTCTGGCGACCGAAGAAGATGCAGAGCTGGACTCAAGCTCAAGATGAGGAGAAGGTCACCCACTTCAAGGCGGGAAGCCAAAGAGGAGAGGGAAAAGAGACAGGAAATGCTATTGCTGCTCACCCCAGAGTCTGGGGAAGCGGATATGAAAGAAATATTGCAGAAAGAAAACTGACTGCCGTTCGCCCCATGATGAGGAGTAGGAGACCTGAGAAGAAAGAAAACCTTGCTGCCACCCGCCCCAGGGCCGGGGCAGAAGATGGCAGAGAAAAAAACATGATGTTGCTACCAACTGCTGCCGGAATAGCGATGCGGGAATGCGTGAACCAGCCATGGTTGCCATCCCAAGAAGATCGAGGGCTTGTGCCAGACAGGCCGACATCTTCAGATATTCCAAGGCCGAGCATTTGAATGCTCAGATAACAAGACTGGCCTATCAACAAAGAAGCCAGGAAAGACTGGTGTTCCAACCTGAGCCGCAAAGGCACAACTCTGAAGAGACAAAGCAAGTAGTCCGAGACTACTTCTACTGCCTGGGGAGCTCTGCCCTAGGTCAACGAAGACTATTCCGTGCCTTGGGCACCAAGGATGATGAAGAAGAAGAAACCTTCCAAAAAATGATGATCGGAGCCTCCTCCTCCGATTCAAATGACTATGGAGAAGGCCTCAGGGCCAGATATAATGAAGAAGACCTGCACGGGGAAAAGGACAAAGAAAGAATATCGGTCTTTGACCGGCTCAGATATCCTAGTCAAATAAAAAGAAAGGCCTACAAGCGAAAGGGAAAGATGCAAATCTTCGCCTGCAACATGGCTGGACTGGCCAGGGGGCAAGATACACTACCAACTCAGTCAGATGAATTGCTCAGACTGGCAACTAGACCGGGTCCCGTCACAAGAAGAGGCCAGGCCGCAAAGGATAAAATGAAAATTGAGGATGAAGCTCACAGGATTACCACTATGACAGTTAATGTGGTAACAGCGGAAGATGGAGATAACCCCTTCGTTGATGATGCTGAAGGGACTTCTGAAGATATACAAATCCCATCGACTATGGATCCCATGATCCAGATGATGTTCAGAAGATATCAGCAGGAGATCAGCGCTCTCCGAAGACAGCTCAATGAGAGACAAGAAGCTACATCAGTCTCGAAGCAAGCTGAACCTACAGGGCAGACATCCAGCTCCACAGAAACAACTATCCTGGCTGATAAGGGCAAGACACCGAGCCAACCTGTTCCACAGCAAACAGCAGCTCAGCCCTCTGTGTCCCAGACACAGCCTACCGCGCCCATCTTACGCGCCACTGTGATGACAACTCCTCACAGCCAGCAACAAGCTCACTTCTTCCCAGAAGAGATAGATCCAGATGTGGCCCACAAGCAGATGATTGAAAGAATTGTGGAAATGAAGCTGTCAGAAAAGACCGGTGGCGACGCGGGTGCCTATGATGTGTACAGAGTACCCTATCCTCCCCAGTATGCTGCCAAGAAACTACCCCCAGGCGTCAGTAAGCCGCCGAAGTTTGAGAAATTTAATGGCCAAGGCTCCCCTAGGGAGCATATAGCCTACTACACTACAATCATGGGCGACCTAGCAGTCGATGAAGCTTATCTGCTCAAGTTCTTTGGCTCATCCCTCACTGGGTTGGCCTTTGAATGGTACTCAAGCTTGCCAGCTGGGTCAGTGGTTGATTGGCCTGATATGCAAAGAAAATTTCGCGACAGATTTCATGTCACGGAAAGGGAAATCACGATAGCAGAATTGTATGCTACCAGGCAGAAACAAGATGAAACTGCATTGGATTACATCAAAAGATGGAGGAACCTAGCCATGAGATGCCGAAGGCCTCCTCATCAGGAAGATGCGGTGCAGATATGCAAGCAGAGCCTCAGGAGGGAGGTGCTAGAAAAAATGATCGGTGCAGATGTCAGAACATTTGACCGACTGAACAATATAGTGGCAGAGGTCGAGACGTTCTTGTCCAAACGTCCGACCGCCAATGTTCTCACTATGCCGAAGGGAAAATCCAATGAACGACGGCCATCACACTCTGAGGCCAACACCGTCGATTTCAGAACCTTCGAGCAACAGAAGGGGAAGAAAGGGGCAGATGAAGTTCCCCCGCTGGCAGATACAGCAGAAAGGAAGGATAAAGTCTCTCTGAGAGACAAGATGAGAAAAGCATATTCCTTTCCAAAGGATAAGACGGCCGCACTGTTCAACTGGGCATACAAGTTCAATAAGGTAACATTGCCTGAACCCAAAAGACCAGCAGATGCAGCAAAGAAAGACGATCCGCTGTTCTGTCCATTCCACCGTGCGCTGGGGCACGCAATTGAAGATTGTTATGTCTTCAAAGATATCATGGAAGGAATGGTCAAGAAAGGTGAGCTGCAGTTGGGAGATTACCAGGTAAAGCCGCCTCATCCACATGAGCCTCCACCCTGGAGAGTGGCTGCCAATATGATCTCAGTCTACCAACAGCTGCCCAAAGAGGCCGTTGAAGAATGCACCAAGAATACCTATGAAGCTTGCTTCCTCACCCCGCAGAAAGATCAGGAAGGATGGCAGATAATACCCATAAAAAGCAAAAAGAAGAAGACTCCTGTAGCCAGTACCAGCGGAGCAGTTATCCGGGGTACTACACCAAGGCCTGAGCCGCCTCCGATAAAATCAATATGGCATACAACTGAGACTGGACCAGTCATCCGGATCCCTACTCACAACCGGAGGAGACAAACTCCCCTCCCTACACATAAAGAAGTAAGCCCTGCAGCCAGGCGTCTGCAGCAATACATTAATGAGCTCGATGAGTACGAGCAGAAGAAGCCCAAGCATCTGCTAATGAAGGACTGTATACTCTGGGAGCAGCTCGAAGAATCAAAAATCAAAGAGCAGCCAGAGACAGAACGAGGAAAAGTAGAGAATGAGCCCTTCTGGGGGCAGGAGCCAGCAAAGTCAAATTCCCAAAAGAAGAAGAAACGGCCCAAATCCAAGAAAGGAAAGAAGGTCACGACAGTACAATGTAACACTCTGTCAGTACTCTTCTCCTTGCCCGGGGAGGATGATGAGCCGGAAGCATCCAACGCTCCGCTAGAGGCTAACCATGCCGAAGCCTCTACCTCGGCCCATGCAACACGTTCTGGGAGAAAATGGGGGCGCCCACCACCAGCCAACCATAACATCATGTTCAGAGGGGAGCAACCCTATCAAATCCCGGAGCCGGAGATTCGAGGTATCCAGGTTCCTCCCCCTGCCAGTCTGTACCAGGACAAAAAGAAGGCAGATGAAGCCCCTTCATTCCTGGAGTTCCTGTCCAGCTTAGAAAATGAGCAGCCGGCTCATACTGCTCCAGACAAAAGCAATAAATGCCAGCAGACAGCGGTTGGAAAGCAGAAACAGCATGAAGAAGATGAAGAATGTAACCCTTTAGCAAAAGCAGGGGCAGTCGCTACAGAAGAAGCCTCCCGGGAGACCGATGAAGAAGATAAAATTGGGACTGGGCAGCCAAGGCCACAGGCACCACATGAACCTCCAAGACCCCGATGGGCAGAGGAGATGAGACTGTCTAATGTCCGGGTAGGCAGTCGAGTCATGAAAATGCTGAAGAAGCTCCCTACCAGATTCTCCATCTGGGAAATTCTCTCTCTGAGTGAAGAAGCTCGCCAAGCGATTGTGGATGCCCTGCAGTCCCCGGCACAATGTGAAGCACTCTTGACAGAGGTGAATACTGGGCCATCAGTCACGTTCACCGAGGATGATATGCTAATCCCAAATTCCGGCCATAACAGACCGCTATATATGAGGGGTTCCCTGAACTGTCAGCCGATAAGCAGAATACTGATAGATCCAGGGGCCGCTGTGAATATTCTCCCATACCGCATCTATCAGAAACATTACTTTGATCTGCAGCTCACCAAGGTCAGAGACATGAAAATTGCAGGATTCAACCAGAAATGTGAAACACCTCTCGGGGTGGCTGATTTCAATCTCACACTGGGCGACCTCACTACAGTGGTACGATTCTATGTAATCGACTCCAACACCACATATAAGGCCCTGCTGGGAAGACCGTGGCTGCACGAATATCAGATAGTGCCATCCACGCTACACCAATGCATAAAATATTGCCATGAAGGAAAAGAGGAAAGGGTGTTTGCAGACCTACATCCCTTCGAAGTGTTCGAGTGCCACATGCTCGATGCGTCCTATTACACCGAGGTGTCACAAAGGGATAAAGGAAAAGAAACTGTGGTCAGCCAAGAAAAGTCGGCGACGAAAGCCAGAAATTGGTCCCCGCCGCCGCCAAAGGGCTACATTAAAAAGCATGGGGTGTCTCACATCTCCTATGCTGGTGATTTTGCTCGGATCACTCCTCCCGGCATACACCCAGATGATACCGAAGAAAAGATGAAAGAAAAATACACACAGGTGGAAGTTCCTCAGGGTCTAGTCAAGCCCATAGCCAGCACAGAATACCAGACAGTGCTGCCCCTAAAGACCATGGAAATCCCTCGCTTTGGCGAACCCCCTATTATATTCTACACCGGGGAGGCAGTCGAAGAAGATGATCAAGACTGCATGGCCCCTGAAGAAGCTGCAAACCTGATGGTACCCATTACGGGCCTGGATTATACTATCCAACAGGTTTCACAAATGTTCTCCAAGATGCAAATGCCATCGATGCAGCCTGCTGCTCAGAAGAAAGCATTCAAGGAGCTATGGGATCCGCCTCGAGATAGCAAGGAACTGAGGAAGATCACACAGCACCCGGGACTGGGTTATACCCTGCAAGAATACTATGAAGCCGAGGTGGATGTCATCTCTGCCTTCTACCAGAATGAAGATCCCCCTGAAGTGGGATATGATCAATACCCCTTTGAAGATGAAGAAATTATGTATCAATCCATAACAGACAATGAAGCCCAAGACAACCAGCCGGAGGCAAGGATGTCTGATGAGACTAAGAAGGGTTGGTGCTGGGAGAATCCATCTTGCAAAGAGGATCTGTTCCAGGCCGAAGCACAATTTGATACAGGAACCCCGGATGAAGATCAAGTAGCCAGAGAGCTGCAAGAGTGCCTGGAGTTTGGGCGCATTCTAGAAGAATTCCGAGCTCTACATAATGATGACCTCTCAGGGGAGCCCACATCAGAAGAGCCTCTAAGCATGAAAGACTCCACTTCGAAGTTTTCCGCTGAGCCAGTCGTGTCCGCGGGGCAGACTGAGCAGAATCCGGCCGTATTGGCCTTATACGATGCACCAGCATCTGCTGATGACCAATCTGATGAAACAGAAAATCATGAAAATGAAGGAGATTATATCCCAGGAGGCTTTATTGATTTGCAAGAAGCCCCACCCGAAGTTGAAGACGGAGGCCAAGCCACTGTTGATGAGCTGATAGAAGTGAATCTGGGGTCAGTAGATGAGCCAAAGCCTACGTTCCTCAGTGCATTGCTGGAGCCAGCTGCCAAAGAACAGTATATTCAGTTTCTGAAAGAATTTCGAGACTGCTTCGCGTGGACATATGATGAGATGCCGGGACTGAGTTCTGATGTGGCACAGCATCGATTGGCGATAAACCCAGAGGCAAGCCCTGTGAAGCAGCCTGCCAGGAGAATGCGTCCCGAACTGATAAATCAGATCAACAAAGAAGTCGACAAGCTGATCGATGTGGGCTTTGTTGAAGAAAACCAATATACTACATGGCTGGCCAATATAGTGCCTGTGAAGAAGAAAAATGGGCAGATCAGAATATGTGTAGATTTCAGAGACCTGAATAAGGCTTGCCCGAAAGATGATTTCCCAGTGCCAATCACTGAAGTAATGATCGATGCAACCACTGGCCATGAAGCTCTGTCATTCATGGATGGGTCATCCGGATACAACCAGATCTGGATTGCTGAAGAAGACAGAGTGCATACTGCATTCCGCACCCCGAAGGGGATATTTCACTACAAAAGGATGCCGTTCGGCCTCAAGAATGCCGGCGCTACTTATCAAAGAGCTATGACAAAGATCTTTGATGATTTACTCTTCAAGAAAGTGGAGTGCTACATCGATGACCTGGTGGTGAAAACCGGCAGAAGAGAAGATCATCTGCAAGATCTGAGGATAGTGTTCCAGAGGCTGCGAAGATATGAACTCAAGATGAATCCTATGAAATGTGCCTTCGGCGTGTCCAGTGGAAAATTCCTTGGGTTCATCGTCCGTCATAGGGGCATTGAGATCGACCCATCCAAGATTAAAGCTATCCAGGAGCTCCCTCCACCAAGGAATCTCCACGAGCTGAGATCTCTACAAGGGCGTTTGGCCTACATCCGACGATTCATATCAAATCTGTCGGGGAGATGCCACCCTTTTCACAAGCTCATGATGAAAGATGTACCGTTCCTCTGGGACGATGGCTGTCAGGAAGCTTTTGAGAAGCTGAAAGAATATCTCAAGACCCCTCCAGTGCTGGGGGCACCTATTAAGGGCAAGCCTCTGATACTATACATTGCAGCCACACACTGTTCCCTGGGGGCAATGCTAGCACAGATAAATGAAGAAGGCAAAGAACAGGCTCTATACTACCTGAGTCGGAGGCTGATTAGAACTGAAGAAAGCTACACCTATATAGAAAAGACATGCTTGGCACTAGTCTTTGCCGTTAAAAAACTCCGGCACTATATGCTATCACACGAAATCAGATTGATATCTGCAGCAGATCCGCTCAAATACATATTGACTCAGCCAACACTGAAAGGCCGGTTGGGCAAATGGGCAGTAATTCTGATGGAATTCGATATCACATATATACCCCAGAGGGCAATAAAAGGACAGGCCGTGGCTGATTTCTTCGCAGAGCACCCTGTGCCAGAGAATGATATGTTGGGGACTGAGTTACCCGATGATGAAACATTAGAAGCCTGCCAGGCTCAGTCAACTATGTGGCAGCTATTCTTTGATGGAGCGTCTAGGACAGAGACAGACTCCAATGGAAAGACCAGAATACGGGCCGGGGCCGGTATTGTGCTAAGATCGCCAGAGGGGGAGGTTGTACATACTTCCTGTTCTATAAACAAGCCCTGCACTAATAATGAAGCCGAGTATGAAGCTCTGATAATCGGGTTGCGCATCAGCCTCAACATGGGTATCCAGATGCTTCAGGTATTCGGGGATTCAATGTTGATAATAAAGCAAATCCAAGGTGAGTTCGAAGTGCGAAAGCCAGAGTTGAACCCCTACCACCAAAAGGCTGTGCGCCTCATGGCGAAATTCTATCATATTGAGCTCAAGCATGTGGGCCGTGCACATAATGCCCAGGCTGATGCATTGGCAAAGCTAGCCAGCTCAATAGCAGTCCCACCGGATGAGACACTGAACATTGTTGTTATAAACCGGCGGCAAGTCCCCAGCATGCTAGAAGACTGCCCCGAAGAAAATGAAGTCGCCACGATTAGTACAGAACAGGCATCTGATTGGAGACAGCATTTGCTACAATGGTTTTTACACCAACAGCTGCCGCAGAAAAGAGAAGAAAAGATGAAACTTTTAAGGATCAAAGATTCTTATGAATTCAGAAATGGAACTCTATTCCGAATAATGGCAGATGCACGCAAGAAGATTCTGCTCCGCTGCCTGTCCACTGAGGAAGCTTGGCAAGCGATGAAAGAAATACATGCTGGGACAGCAGGTGCTCACCAAGCTGGCCCTAAGATGAAGATAGAAATCAAGAAGCTGGGCTACTATTGGCCCACCATGTTTGAAGATTGCTGCAAGTTTGCAAAGTCATGTCAGAGATGTCAGGAGCATGCTGTTGTGCCTAGAAGGCCACCTGCCGTTCTGCACCCTACAATCCCTAGCTGGCCGTTTGCACAATGGGGAACTGATGTAGTCGGCCCACTACCGACCTCCTCAGCCGGACATAAGTACATACTGGCAATAACAGATTACTTCTCCCGATGGGCGGAGGCTATAGCATTACGAGAAGTGACTGGTGAGCTGGTTGCCAGATTCATCAAACAGAACATTATCTTCCGGTTTGGGATCCCCAGCCGAATAATATCCGATAATGGAAGTCATTTCAGAAATCAAAAGATCTATCGGCTCGCCGAGAAGTATAAGATCGAGTGGAGGACTTCCACTCCTTACAATCCACAGGCAAATGGATTGGCAGAAGCCTTCAACAAAACGTTATGCGCCTTGTTGGCCAAAGTCGTCAGTTCTAATAAGAAGGACTGGGAAGAAAAGATGTATGAAGCTCTATGGGCATATCGCACTGTTTTCAAGACACCTACAGGGTGCTCGCCATATTCATTGGTATACGGCTCAGAGGCAGTAGTTCCACTGGAGCTGGAAGTCCCGTCACTCAGGGTGGCAATCCAATATGACCTGGCCCGTGGCGAACAAACCAATGCAGAAAGAAGATTACAAGAACTGGCTGAATTGGAAGGGAAGCGCCTCCAAGCTCAGAAGAATATCCAGATGTACCAGGCCCGCATGACCACTGCGTTCAACAAACTCGTAAAAGGACGAGAATTTAAGAAAGGTGACCTCGTCATGGTCAAGAAAAGAGAAGTCATGGCGTCCAACCCAAAAGGAAAGTTAAATCCTAATTGGGAAGGCCCTTATGTGATATATAGGGTCTACGAAGGAGGGGCCTACATGGTTGTTAACCATCGAGGGGAGATTCAATTCTCACCACTCAACGGTAAACACCTAAAGCTGTATCATGCTGCCCAACCAATGTTCCCCGAGTAATCAGGCTAAGAGCTACCCTATTTCCTTGGTCTAGCGGCACTCTGCCCTAACCAAGCTACCCTATTTCCTTGGTCTAGCGGCACTCTGCCCTAACCAAGTCACCCATTTCCTTGGTCTAGCGGCACTCTGTCCTAACCAAGCTACCCTTTTCCTTGGTCTAGCGGCACTCTGCCCTAACCAAGCTACCCTTTCCCTTGGTCTAGCGGCACTCTGCCCTAACCAAGCTACCCTGCTCCCTTGGTCTAGCGGCACTCCGCCCTAACCGAGCTACCCTTTTTCGTGGTCTAGCGGCACTCCGCCCTAACCAAGCTACCCTTCTTCCTTGGTCTAGCGGCACTCCACCCTGGCCGAGCCATCCCTTATCATGATCTAATGACAGTCCGACTTGTTACCCTCCCAAAAGAGGGGAAGAGAGAATAAAAGAATGAAAATAAATAAAAAAATGGGGTTAAAAAAAAAAATAGAGATACCCTGCCGGTCTTGTTCAGGTTTTCCGAGCAAGGGCAAAAATGGCTAAGACCCAGCTGTGGTGAAAACCCGAAAGGGCACTGCAGGCAAAATCGGGTACCCCGCCACGTG
This sequence comes from Amorphophallus konjac, assembly GCA_022559845.1. NCBI lineage: Eukaryota > Viridiplantae > Streptophyta > Magnoliopsida > Alismatales > Araceae > Amorphophallus > Amorphophallus konjac. The sequence goes on from CM040127.1 coordinate 151,434,111, forward strand.
AAAACCCGGAAGGGCGCGTGGGCAAAAGCAAGAGGGGGCTGGCTCCGGTGAAAACCCGAAAGGGCGCTTGGGCCAGTAATATGGGGACCCTAAAGAAACCTCACCTCCCGTCATGAACTTCTCGTCGATCGGCCGAGACGTTCTCGTCCAATCAACGATCAAACCCGCCCAGTTCATACCCTACGTCTGTCCTGATAAAACCCTCATACCTTGCCAAAATCCCACGATGGTGAAACCTACTGTTGATTGATTGGCACATTGCCCAATCAGCGATAAAACCTATCCAGTTTAGACCCTACGTCTATCCTGATGAAATCCATGATATCCTTGCATTGGTATAAACCCAATACCGATGATGAAACCCATCTTTAGTCGACAGGGCACCCTGCCCGATCGGTGAAGAAATTTGTTCGGTCTAGACCTTACATCTGTTCCAACTAGAGCTACGAGTCTCGCTATGTCCCACCATGATGAAATCTGCTGCTGATTAATGGGCACACTCGCCCAAGCAGCAATGAAACCTGTCCGGCTTAGACCTTACGTCTATCCCGATGAAACCCATGAAACCTTTGCATCGATATAAACCCAATACCGATGATGAAACCTCCTGTTGGTCGATTGGCACCCTGCCCGATCAACGACAAAACCAGCCCAGGGTAGACCTTACGTCTGTTCTGATGAAGATTCATAAGATCCTTGCATTGGTATAAACCCAATACCGATGATGAAACCCGTTGCTGATTGATTGGCGCACTGCCCGATCTGTGATGAAACCTACCCAGTCTAGACTTTTCGTCTACTCTGATGAAACCTATAAAAAAAAATCCTTGCATTGGTATAAACCCAATACCGACGATGAAACCCACCTTTGATCAATGGGCACCCTGCCCGATCAACAAAGAAACCCGTCCTATCAAATCTGCATATCCCTTTACGTCCCGCCGTGATGAAACCTACCATTGATCGATCGGCACCCTGTCCGATCAATGATAAAACCAGCCCAGTGTGGACCTTACGTCTACCCTGATGAAACCTATAAAATCCTTGCGTCGGTATATACTCAATACCGATGATAAGAGCATGCATTAATAAAGCAGCACATCGCCTGATCCGTGCTGAAGTCCCGATTCAGGGAACATATGTGTATAAAAAAAAAAAAAATGGGGTTAAAAATAGAGATACCCCGCCAGACTTGTGCGGACATCCCGGATAAGGGCAAAAATGGCCAAAAACCCAGCTGTGGTGAAAACCCGAAAGAGCACCGCAGGCAAAATCGGGTACCCCGCCACGTGAAAACCCGAAAAGGCGCGTGGGCAAAAGCAAGAGGGGGCTGGCTCCGGTGAAAACCCGAAAGGGCACTTGGGTCAGTAATGTGGTAATTTAAAAGTTCCATGCCAACCGGCACGCTACCTTTACCTCCCCTTCACTAATGAAGCCTTCCGTCGGTCATCTGGTTCTATTCCCCACCGATGATAAAGCTTTCCCGGGATGGACCTTACGTCTACCCTGATGAAACCTGCATACCCACTTTCAAACGTCCCACCGACAATGAAACCCATCACCATCCTGATGAAGCCTGTCCACCTCAGACCTCACGTCTGCCCTGATGAAGCCTACGCATTTCTTGGCAAGCCCCACATGCGATAAAACCTGTTGGGATGGACCTTACGTCTACCCTGATGAAACCTACATGCCCTCTTCAAATGTCCCACCTGCCATAACTTCTACCCAGTCTAGACTTTCCGTCTATTCTGATGAAATCCCTTATGTCACATCCCTGCAAATTGTCTCCCTCATAGCACATGTCGCCAAGAGGGACGTGTGATGATACCAACACAATCCGGTTTAAGCACCTCTTCGGATGCCCGTCACGCAGTGGAGCGAGTTCCCCATCCTTTCTCTGAAAGGGTGGACGCTCTCCTGCTATGTACGAGCCATTCACATGAGGGTTTGCTAAAACCTACTGCCCCACTTCCCGAAGTGATGAAACCACATGATAAGATAAGATGGATACACATGAAGCCAAAAGATCTCTTTTCATTTCATTACGAAGTGAGTACATGAGGGGCCCCGAGGGGACGCTGTGTCACAAACAAAAGATGGGAAGAGAAGAAAGAAAAGAAAAGAAAGTGAAGATAATTCATGGCCGCCGAAAGATATCTTCAAAGGCCAGAAGACCAACATAGGGGGCGGCTCCTAACTCATGAAGGCGCGCTTCCTCCTCCTGAAGCCTCATGGACAGGTCCTGGAAAGACATCACCCGACCCTCCAGTGAAGCCACCTCCTCGGTGGACTGTGGCCGAACAGAAGATAATTGCTGCAGCTCGGCCCGAAGTTCAGTGAGCTCCGCCTCCAAAACGGCTACCCGTTTCTGGATAGCCTCCTCCCGCTGAATAATACTCTGTAGCTCGGCCTGGCGCTCATCAAGTGTCAGCGTTAGCTTTTCCACCTCGGATTTGCATTCCGACCTCTGCAACTTCAACGCCGTCAGCCTGTCAACCATGATTCGTGCTAGGAAGTCTCTCCGATGCACGAATTTCAATAAAAGCAAGACCCGCTGAGCCCATATGTCCAAAGGGCAGCCCATGGCTTGCAGCCCAGCAGTGAGGCGATTGGCGATTTCCTTCAGCTGTAGATATGTCAAGCCAGGCTGAGACTCTACCAGCTGGCGTAACATGTCCAGATGCTGCCAGACAAAGCTGTCAGGAGAAGTAAAGCCGAAAGAAGCAGATGCGACGACTTCGAAAGTCACCTCTCCGTCAATATCTGCCCATAGTCCAATGCCCGCTTGGGAGGACGAAGAAGGCAAATCTGCCGAAAGAGCTAGCCGCTGTCCCTCTGTACCCCCCTGCTGGACTAAAGATTCCTCCTCTGCTGCTGCCTCGGGAGCTACACCTTGAACATCCGCGGGAGGAGAATCAATGAGTAGTGGGGTTATCTCTGCAATGGAAGCTGCACCTTCAGCTGCTCTTTCCGGTGAGGGAGACGGAGGTGCCTTAGACTGTGCAGGCAGGAATTCGGACTCTGTAGCCACTATGGCAGGAATTGTTAACTCGGGCGCAATTGACATCACTGCGGCCGGTATGAAAGCGGAGCTCCTGGCCGGATCTGTTTCGGCTCTAAGATCTGAAACCCTGGCAGGGATGACACTTTCTTCTGCAGCTCCCAAGTCTAATGATGCCAAGTCTGTCGAGGACTGTATCCGCACTGGCACTGGGCGAATGATCTCAGGAGCCCCCGTGCAAGTTAAAGGCAGAAATGGAACAATAGCCCAATCTACAAGGGAAATGTCCATGAAGGATGTGGAGGTGGCCGAGAAGCAGTCGCCGAAAAGCCCTCGCCCCGGAAAGCCTGGCGAGCGTGAGCGCGCCGAGAAGCCACCGCCGAGACGGCCGCGCCGACAACGGTCACGCCGAGAGCGCCATGCCGAGAAGTCCAAGGCAAGGCCCAAAATCTCCAAACGGCGACAATGAAGTCAGGAAATGCAGAGATGAAAATATGAAAATGAAAGATGAATATGCAGAAGGTTACTACAGCAACGTGATCAAGCTGAAGGACAATGTCAAGGATGAAACTGAGTAATATACCCTCGAATCATGAAGGTCACCCGCAGGCCCCGTGCCGCTTATTCTGCGCTTACGCCGCCCGCAGGTGGGGGGCATTTGTTGACACCTGGAAAATGAACAAGGGTGGAAACACAATTGAAAAGAGGGTCTGACCAACAGTGAAAGATCAATGATGAAGCCCGTCCACCATTCACCCGGCTAAAGCCTTTGTCGGCCAAAGCTGATGCCCGGTGCCGATGTCATTCAGACGGCAGCACCGATGAAGCCGCAGTCACTCGACTGATAAGACCTCCCTGATGAGAAGTCGGAGCAGATGGAGATTACGAAGGCTTTTGGCAAAGACAGGACAAATGAAGAATCCTCTACACAGATTACACACCCGGCCGAAGTCTGTCAGACTGAAGCTGATGTCCGGTCTTGTCACCGTTCGGATGACGATGCCGATGAAACATACCCGGTTTTGTCGTCATTCAGACGACAATACTGATTAAAACCCCAGTTTGTTCACTGATGGAACCTCGAGATGATCTCAACAAAGCTGTGTCACTACTAAAGTGGCCTCTTTCGGTTCTGATAAAAGTCAATACAAAATGACTAAGGGAAGCCAAGGCAATTATGTGGCCTAAAAAAAAAAAAGGCACTAAATGGGCCGGCTGATTGGGCTTCTGACCATGGCGCCGGGAGCTTCCACGAAGGGCCGCTGGACGCGCCGGGAGCTGTGGCTAAGAAGACGATCGCGCCGACTGCTCTCCACCGAGAACACACGAGAATGAGACCTATATAAACCCCCCCCCCCCTTTGAAAGAAAAGGGGATCGAGCGGAGGATCGGAAGCGAGACCATCAATCAAAAAGAAAAAAAAAGAAGAAGCCAGAGGGAGAGAGAGAGCCTCCTCCGCTGAAAAAGAAAGAGAGAAGAGACCGATTCCCCAGGGAAGAAGCTCCAGGTGGGCATCCGGGGAGGGAGAGGAGTCAATGCTCCGCCCTCCCCCATGGTTTTATTTTTTTTTCTTATTCATGTAATCCTGCCGAGTTTATCTCGATTTTGATTTTGGATGTAACCGGGATATCCTGATGTCTATTCATCTCCTTTTCCCTCATTCCCTCCGTGCGATTGATGTGAGTTCTGGGGTGATCTGATGATATGAAATGCTCTAATGGCCCGTTTGGGCGTTGGGTGATTGAAACATCTGCCAGCTATCTCTCCGTATGTTGCTATGTCTTTCCTTTACATGTTTTCGTTGTTTTAGCTCGACTGAAGCGCGCCTGATTCTCTAATGGGTCTTCGGATTCAATCGTCTTCAGCAGAATAAGTGTGGCTCTAGTTATACCGATGCCCATGGCCGTTCGGTGTCGCTTGCGGGGAGCCTCCCAGGCTTGCCCCAGGGCCAGAGACAGATTATCTCTTGGCTTCTGGGGCAGTCTGCTATCGATATTGGCAATGCTTTCAATGGCCGCTGCTAGTGATTTTCTATAGTTCTAGATGTTATGGTTTTTGCCTATTGGCACTGTCAAAATCATCCCTGGGTCCAGAGACAGCCATCTCTTGGCTCTCAGGATGATGAAAGACGACATCAAGCTGTCCCCGGACTCTACACGGCAGTGGTGACACGGGTTCTCTGTACCCTGATTTTTCCCTCCCAGTTTCCTCTCTGATCTTGGACTTTCTTTGAAACCTAAGCCAAATCCAGTTGAAACCCGAGGAATTGATTCATTTTGACCTCACTGGGCCTATTTACCTCGGCCTGAATCGTCAAGAAACCCCTGAATCCCTAACAGATCTAAGAACAGGGTACCGTAAAGCCCTGTTCTGATCCCGGCGTCCTCATAAGCTCTCGGCCCCGCGTACAGTAAATCAGGTGAATAGCTCTCGGCGCCATCCTTCAGGCGCCGAGAACTGTTCTAACATGGCCGCGCCGGGAGCCCTGCACTCTGACCGTGGCGCCGGGAGTCCTACTCCCTGGTCTCCTCCTCGCTGCGCCGAGGGTCCCCCCTCCCTTGGCCATCCCGCCGGGAACCTCCCACTCTGGGCAGTTCCTCTTCACACCGGGAACTCCTGGCCTTCGCTTCAACGCGTCGGAAACCTGCCTCTTTGTTCATGCGCCGGGAGCCTAACCCACCGGCATTCTTCTGGTGCCTTGAGCCATAATGTGCACCTCAGGGACGACAATTAATGGGGATAACCCTCCCCTTTTCTACGAGATTTTCCAGACTCGATCGGCTTTTATAACCTTCCGAGGCAATGGAGCTCCGCCACTGCGTAAGCTTCGTTGACCTCTAGAGGGATATCGGAACAGTGCTGCAGGCATGTGCATGATCAAGGGTCCAATACCCCTCTATTTGGCTTTCACCCCAGCGCTCCGTGGGTGATCGTCTATCATTCCCTGGCAAATGCTGAGTCCGGGGGAGATGCTGTCAAAATTCTCCCAGGACCACGAAGCCTACATTAAACTGCCCCTGGGATTCTGCATGACACTGGTGACAGGGTTTCCCTATGCCTAGGCCTTCCCAAAGTCCTCCCAGATCCTGACGTTCCTATGAAGCCCAAGCCTAATCTAATTCAATTTTGATGCCCTGACCAATTTTTAACCCCAAAGAAACCCCTGCCCTTGGCCTGAATCAATTAAAAACCTAAAACAGAGTATCGTAAGCTCTGTTCTGTTCCCGGCGCCAAAATACCTCTCGGATCAACCTACAGTAAACGCGATGAATAGTTCTCGGCGCCATCCTTCGGGCGCCGAGACCTAATTTTGGCTTCCTGGCCGTCGCGCCGGGAGCCCTGCACTCTGGCCGTCGCGCCGGGAGCCCCGCATGCTGGCCGCGCCGGGAGGTTTCCTCTCCTTCGGCTGAGCGCGCCGGGAGCCACCCCCCTTTGCAGCCGCGTCGCGCCGGGAGCCTTCCTCAGCCCCGTCGCGCCGAGACCCTCTTCTAGCATCTCTTCCTCGCGCCGGGAAGCCTGCGCCGAAGGCCCTCTCCCCTTTGGCTCCTCTTCGTCGCGCCGGGAACCCAAGCCCTCTTGTCATGGCGCCGGGAACCCCCAGCCTTCTTGTTTTGATGCCGGAAGCCCTGGCCCTCCCATTTTCGGGTCGTGCCGAGAGTCTGTGTCCATTCAGAGCGTGCCGAGAGCCCGATCTACCACCCAATGAATTCCAACATCCGAAGTGAACCCACGCAAGGGATATCTGTGGATCACCCGATATGTCCCGGGGATAAAATTGAAGGGGAGTCATAACCCCTATGTTCCACCTAACCGCGACGGATTTACAAATAACCCTTTTGCTCGGGGGGTCTTGCCACTGCATGAATCCCGCTAGCCCTTTCAAAGGGAAAATCACACATTGCCCCCCCCCTAGCCCGTATGTACACGGGTTGGGAGGTTCGGCTTCCCTAGCTCTCGACACTCATCCCGATACTCCGCGGGTGATAGCCTCTTTCCCCCTGGGCATAACCCAGATTAAGAGGAAAGGCCGTCGAAATACTAATCGAAGCTTTAAACCTATATCATGGCCATGGCTTTGCCTTCCCGTGATGAATATCTTCTATCTCCTTGTTTCCACCAAGTATAACTGTTTGGACCGCCAACCACATGATCTAGTCGGTTTCTGTGATTGATGTTATTATCTTACCTGTCTCTCTGGCCCTGGTATGAAGTTTAAAGTCAAGCATGTGAATATCCGTTTGCCTCCCAAGGCCTCCTACTTTAGCGTTTAATCAAGGGTTGTCCTTCCTTGGAAGGACGTAATTAACGTCATAACGTTCATGGTATGACGGGCTTCTGGTCCAGACACGATCACTCATAATCGACTGACCAAGTCAGATCGAGCGCACAATGAAATCGTCACACATGTGACTGGCACGCCAATAAATCAATGAATAAACAATAAACAAAAAAATAAATAAACATAAGATTACGCGTCCACAAGAGCCTGCCGTATTCTTTAGCCTGGAGGAGATTCAGACGTCTTTGCAACCTTTTGCTTATTCTTTGGTGGCGTGTACCCCTTGTGGAAGACCGGCATTCCCTGACATAAGAGCTCATCTTTCTAACAAATGTGCATTCAAAGAGGATTTCATGATCAGCGCGCTTGATGCGCGCCACCTCCTGCTTCGCTTCCGGAACTACGAAGACTATCTTCAACTTCTTCTGCGGGATTCCTTGTTCGTCCATGGTCGGCTATTTAAATTCTTCAAGTGGACAATGCAGTTTTCTCCCGCTACGGATTCACCCATTTTGCCGATTTGGATTGCTTTTCCAGGGCTTCCAGTTAATTTCTTCATAGAGCCGATGCTACGTTCCATAGCTGGTAATATTGGTCCGGTGTTAAAGATTGATCCTTCAACGTTAAATCTATCCAATACTATGGTTGCTCGGGTATGTATGGAACTTGATGTTTCAAAGCCTCCGCCCTCTAGGGTATGGATAGGCTTCCCTGGCGGTGGTTCATGGCAAGATGTTATCTACCCTAAGCTCCCTGCATTCTGCTCAGCCTGCTCTCGTCTTGGTCATTCAAAGGAGGATTGTAAAGGAAACAGGATTGCGCCTCCTATGCCCAATAAGCTGGACCCTGCTCCTGGTCGTATTACTCCCAAGCCTAAAGTTATCTGGCAACCAGTTGTTTCTAAAAAGGATATTGATGTCACTACATATCACATTGTGGACTCTTTACAATCCAATTCTGCTCATACTATGGCTACGGATGATCCGGTTCAATTGGAATCAACTAAGCTTCTTCAGCTTGATATGGTTAATCGGGATAAGCATAAGTGTGTTTTTTCTTTGGATGATGCTGTAGTACCGGATGAAGGTGTAAGCAGTCAACCTTATGCTCCTCTTGAAGGGTCTGTGTCTGCCCGGATTTCTTCCCCGCCTCCTTCGGGTTCTGGTGGACCAACTGAGGAGATGCAGTCTTTGTTAGTCCAGGGATCTAGTCATGATAATCAGTCGGCTGCAATTTCCACCTCAACGCCAAAGAATGCCTTGGTCACTACTCCTATGGAGCTCCCTTCAGCCCAAAGTCCTGGTTCTATGGGCGCTATTGCCCCTGTTCCTGAACTAGCAATTGTGGAATTCAATGTCTCCTTGGCTGACCAAGATATCAATCCAGAGCCACTAATGATTTCTATTCAGCCAGAGAAGAATTTTGCTCGAAAACAGGAAATAGCCATTTCTGCTGCTATTGACAATGCGCGGGTTATACAATCTGAGCGTTCAAATATGATTACTAGATCCATGACTAGATCTGGATCATTGGGTAATATTCCTGATATTCTTCATACCAGATGAATTACATAATTTGGAATATTAGAGGCATTGGGAATGATATCTCCATTGGTCGTGTTAAGTTTCTCATTAACACATATAACATTGATTGTATTGTTCTTTTGGAGCCTAAGATTAATAACTGCAATATGAATAGAATTTGTAGAAAATTGGGTATGTCTAATGCTGTAGCTAATGAGGATGATATGGCTCATATCTGGGTGTTTTGGAAGGATCCCTTTGATTTCTCAGTTGTTAACTGTGATGCTCAGCAGATCACTCTTCTCCAAACTAATTCTGTTCTGTCTGAATTCCATATTACATTTGTCTATGCTAAGTGCTCTATTGCTGAGAGAAAATGCCTTTGGGCCTCTTTAATTCAATCACATTCCCGCATCAATGGGCCTTGGTTAGTAGCGGGTGATTTCAATTACATTCTTAATGTTGAGGAGAAGCTTGGTGGAAATTCTCCTAATTTGGGAGCCATATCTGATTTCAAGGAGTGTGTATCAGATTGTGCTCTCATTGATGCTGGTTTTACTGGTTCTAATTTTACTTGGCACAATAATCAATCCGGGTGCAGAGGCATTTGGGCAAGGTTGGATAGGGTTTTCATTAATGCTGCTTAGATGGCTTTATTCCCTATCTCTGTGGAGCACTTATCTAGGGAAGCATCAGACCACGCCCCCTTACATGTGAAACTTCTTTCACATAACAGGTTCAAAAGCAGGTTCTGTTTTCAGAAAATGTGGACTTACCATGGTCAATTTTTAGAGGATGTTAAGAGATGTTGGAATATTAGTCCTTTAGCTTCTTCTCCCACTACTTCATTGTATCTCAAACTGAAATACCTGAGGAATATGCTTAGGGTTTGGAACAAATAGATCTTTGGCAATGTTCACTTGAATCTGGCTCAAGCTGAAGATGTTGTTCTTAAGGCAGAGTATATTTATGATTTACAGCCTACTGACTCAAATTCGGCTGCTTTGGATGAGGCCAAGTCTACTTTATCTGAAAAATTTCTTCAACAAGAGTGTTTTTGGAAACAAAAGTCTAGGATCTGATGGCTTCTTGAGGGGGACAGAAACACTAAGTTCTTTCATTCTACCACCATGGCTAACAGGCGAAAGTAGATTATTTCTCAACTTCGAGATTCTAATGGTATGCTTACATCGAACCTTGAAGAAATGAAAAACATTGCAGTTGTCCAAGTCCAGCAGGCTTTCTCATCTCAAGACCATTATATAGAGGATAATTTCTTGGACTGCATCCCTCGGTTGGTTAATCAGTATGACAATGATTATCTTTGTGCCCCTCCCACTGAATCTGAAATTCATGATGTTGTGTTTAAACTTTCCCCGGATAGTGCCCCTGGGCCTGACGGATTCACTGGAGCCTTTTACCAAAAAGCATGGGATGTCATTGCTTGTTCTTGTGTTAGTGCTATTCAAGAGTTTTTCTACTCTAAGCAAGCTCTGCCCAGGAGTGTCACCTCCACTTTGGTTGCTCTCATCCCTAAAAGGCCAAATGCAAATGATATTTCTGATTTCAGGCCAATTAGCCTGTGCAATTTTTTCTACAAAATCATCTCTACAATCATTAATAGCAGGTTAGCTACTATTCTTCAAAAGATCATTTCTTTAGAGCAGTCTTGATTGGGACATCTCCGACCACTCCATATTTTTTGAGATTCCTGATGATCACCGGCAGTGCTACATCTTGTTCGCCACTTTATTTTGAGTCATATGATGTATTTTTCATTTGCTTATTTGAGTCTTATCATGTAATTTTCCTTTTATTTGAGTCCAATACCTAGGTTAGGTAGTTATTTACCTAAGTCTTGAGTCATTATGTTGGTTTGATAGGTTAATGGGCTCAATTATATGGGCTAGGCCCAGGGGCGCCCCCTTCCCCTTGGTTTAGTGTTAGTAGTCCAAAAGTCAGGGACTTATGTGAAATTGTGGGAATCCTATAAATAGGACCCCACTCCCACCATTTGGAACTAATGAATTGTTGAAAGAAAATTTGAAATCCCCCAAAATTGTGTGAGATTCTCTCTCTCTCTCTCTCTCTCTCTTCTCTCTCTCTAAAAGGGGCGACCCCCCATCTCTCTCTAGAGCGCCACCCTCTCTCTCTCCTCCCCCTGCCACCTCATCCTCCACATCAGCCCCAACCCCTCATCTTCCCTAGGTCCATTCAATCCCACCATTATTCACACCAAGCCCCAAGCACCCTTTCACATTCCAAGGTAACCTTTCCTCTTCCCAAGCCACCCCTCCATCTCTCAAGGGAGAATCCCATTCTCCCACACACTCCTTCACCAACCCCAAACAACCTTTCCTCTCTCCAACACACCCTTTCCCATCCCCAAGGCCACAATAACCACCCACTATTAACCACTCATTCAAACCAAGGGAGAGATCTCTCCTTCCCTCTCCCCTTCCTAACCCAAATTCGCAGCTCCCCCTTCCTCCACTTGTTAGACAACCTTCCAACCACCATTCTGCCCCTCCCACACCTTGGATTGCCCCCTACCAGACCCCCACATAGCCAGGGGTCGCCCCCACACCCATCCACCCCATTCCCCATCCCATCTACCCCATTTCCCATCACCTATCACCACCATGTTTCATCTCAGTTCACGCGCAGCAGTCAAGGGTTGAGTTGCAGAGGCAGCCACGTCTTCACCAAGCACCTTCTGGAGGCATATCATACATTTCTGGAAAGCTCTTCCAGTCGGCTTCTCATGCGAGGTGATCCCGCCTCGATACAAGGTCGGAGCCGTCCACGACGTCCATTCTCGTCTGACTGCGCATCCGGAACCCGAGCAGAGACCAGAGCCTCAGTTCAGAAGCTACTGCGACCACACCCCGGCTCCCCTTGGCGTGCCACTTGACCGAGACGAAGCTCTACCAGTCCTCTGTCCAACGCAGGTAGCGGGATGTCATTTTGGGTTCGGAGTACCCAGTTCCAAATTTTCTCCCTCAGGTACGCAGGGCAGGCCAGTCAGGGCCAGTCCTGATACCCCCCCACTCTTTGGGCTGGTTCTCTCGACTCCGACCTCCTCTGGTGCCATTCTTGGTTGCTGATCGAAGAAGACTCAACCGCGCTCGCGACCGTTCTGGTCCCGCATCGTTCAGATCTCGAGAGTTTTCTTGGTGAATCCGACATCCTTCTGCAGCATCCAGGGACCAGTCGGAGCCAGAACAGAACATCACCGGTCCAGCGCCTGCCTCGGCCGTCAGTGATAACTCAAACCCACAAGAAAATTCAGCAGCCCTCCTGGCTCAGTCAGTGATAATTCAGCGCTAGTTTTGATGAATTACAAGTTCGGGAGAACCCGTGGCAGCGCCAACAGCGAGTACCTGTCAGCCAATTCTAGAAGCGGGCAGAATCGGCGAAGTCCTCAATCGGCGACTCCTTTAGCTCTCCTCCCTATCTCGCCTGGCCGGCTGACTGCCCCTCCCTGCGTGGAGGTTGTTTTGGTTGTAATTAATCATCCCCACCCCTAGTCCACCCCCTCTGTGAGGGCATAGTGATTGTACTAGCAGGTAAGCGGCTGAAGCATCATCGGCGTGGCGTGCGGGTAGCCCACGCCTCCCCGCTCGCCCTCGTCTCCGGCCGAGATCGGTGTATTCACGCCGATCAGGTGAGCTTTTGGTCACTTCCTCTGCTGGTTTTACTTTTGCTTATCTTAGTATCATTTCTTAGTGCCGTCGATCGGTGAGTGAGTGCCCGATCTCAAAATATCATCGATTTGAGCGACCACCGCGGAGGGAGTTGAGAGAGCGACCCTACAACCCACGCCCTTGGCGTACTGGCCGCCCATGGAATTAGGCATCCCAGGCCCTTAAGGGTTTAGCCCAAGCTAGTCAAATCTTCGGATAGGCCAGGGCCATCCTCGGACTCTCACCACTATCGTCGGTCCACCTACGGACCCGAGTGTGCGCGACGCGGGTGAACCCGCTTGAGTGGGTCCGCCGTTCGGTTCGGTTGCTTGCGAATCTAGGTCCGAGGAGTTGTGTCACATCAATTTGGTATCAGAGCAAGTTCTAGACTTGTCTCTACTAAGTCTTGTCGTAGGGCCATTGCATGCATCACCCTTGTCCACCATCATGACTACCTCATACTTGGCATATTCGCCACTCTTAGGCCCATTAGAAGCCTTTGTGTTTGACGGAACCCAACCTAGTATAAATCTAGAGTGGGAGGACTCAATAGATCGACACTTTGGGAGGTTCACTCTATCAGGACCTATGCAAGTCAACTCTGCCAAGAGTTTGTTCTAGCGCCAAGCTAGGAAAGAATGGGAGAACATCGTAGGTTTGAGAGAAGCCAAAGGGGAAGCACCCATTGAATCTTGGGATGAAATGAGGACCGATCTTAGAAAGATATATGCACCCCAATCCAAACCTCTTCAACCAACCGATCTTCTACCCCCGACCGCAACTCCAACCCAAGAACTTCCCCGACCAAACCCAACCCAAGTCCACCCATGTTCACCACCCCGAGAGTACCATGCACTGACCATTATCACTTCACCCACCATAGACTATCCTACCCCATTATCCTTGGAAGTTGTGGCCCACACACATACCCAAGTGGAGATGGATGCCAATCCGGATCCACCTCCCACCATAGAGAACATCCTAGACCCCCCACTTCCACCCACCTCTCCTAGTCCGGGCCCTCATGAGCCGCACACTCTCGCCATGAATGAGTCCATACTCCAATGGCTCAAGCGGGGCCCCACCATTCCTAGCTCACCACCCTACCTCTCACCCTTGGGATATCAAGCCCACATTGTGCCAACCCGATCTTCCCATGTCACACTTCAAACCTCCTATCTTGTGGAAGACATAGGGGACTTAGTGGACTGCTTACAATGACAAGTCCACCTGACCAATATGCTAGCTATAGGACCATTGGAGTCTAGCACCATCTTCCTAGCATACCCCATCACCAGTTCCATCACCTCCATCTACACTAGTGACCATTATACGAGTGAAATCCTCCTCTTTCTCCCCAAGGATGAGAAATCCATCTTGGCCCACTCCCCACCCATTGAGGTTCCAATTGATTTGATTGGCCAACCCACTAGAGACCTTGGCCCAATTACCTTGGAGGAGGATGACTCACAATTTGGGAACCTTGAAGATATAGAGTGCCTCCCTCTAGGAAGATCTTTCCACGACCCCTTTGATCCCTTCCTATGGGAGTCTTGTTCCCCATGTGACCCACCCACCTTACTCACCACCCACCTAGCCCTACCCCCACCCACCATGTTGGGCCAAACCCCTCCCCTCCTAGAACCGGGTTACACCATGGGAGCATTGACCTTAAGCAATATACAACTAGGGATTGAGGAATTGCCCCACTCCATGATGACCCCCTTCTTAGATCCCTTTGATCCTTACAAATGGAAGCTCAAGGGCCACTCCACACCCTCACACATGGAAGTCATCTCTGAGATAGGAATGCATGTGCCTAGGTATACCACACCACTTGGCATGATTAGTATGTTGGGTCCATTCATTCATATCACCCACATGCCAAGTAGGAAGCATGAGTGGTCCATATTCGGATGTAATGGTCCACCTTCATTCATCATGGGTCTTAAGCATAGTAGGAGCAATCATGGATGTCCGGGACCCCCGGCATTTGCTATACCCATGCGCAATAGATTCCCCTACGGATGCCCCGGCCCTCCAACCATTGTTATGAAGTCCATGCATGATAGGGCCACTTGTGGCTGCCCCGGTCCACCTAAGTTCATCAAGTTCCACATGACATCAAAGTATGATAGGTCAATTTATGCTTGCCCCGGTCCACCTTTGCACACTACCCACTTTCACAACCACTCACCTCCTCATAATGCATGGCATGAGCATACACGCAAGCAAATCGCAACGAGCGGTGAGATTCACAAAGAGCGGGCAAAGACTCGCGAGCGCCACTTGGAATTCCAAGTAGGCAACCTATCGATGGTGGCATTGGAGTGGCTCTACCCTAGAGTCACCTCCAACTTGAGGGCACGCGGACTTGGACCTTGCCAAGTTCCGAGTGACTTTGACAACCCGGCTTACGGGTTGGACTTGCTAATGGGTTTTGGGATACACCCCACTTTCGGCGCGGCGGATCTAGCACCCTATATGGGCACCACAGTGGAACCCAGTGAGCACCTTGAGCCTACCCCCACCTTTGTGAGTGATACCCTCGGAGAGCCTCCATATATCAGCCTGAGAGTCCGACGTGTGCACACGGAAGCAATACTAGGCAAGCAGGGTACCATCGCCAGTAAGAGGGTGTGCCTGAGCCACCTTGAGAGGCTGAAGAGCCGTCCCCCGGCTAGGACGCATGGTTGAGTTTGGAGGTCGTGGTTCGCCCCGAGCTGCTTTGGAGGACCACTTCCCCCCCGGTGGACCCATACTCGACGGAGTCGAGTTCTCTGCACCCCGGGGGTATGATGGGGACATCTCCGGTCACTCCATATTTTTTGAGATTCCTGATGATCACCGGCAGTGCTACATCTTGTTTGCCGCTTTATTTCGAGTCATATGATGTATTTTTCATTTGCTTATTTGAGTCTTATCATGTAAGTACGTCGATTTTCCGATTCTCCTTCTACCCTTGCTGCCGCAAGCCAAAAGGCTAAAAGGGATGCCGAGAGTAAAGGAGCGCCGCCGCCATTTTTGATTCTCGCTTGATTGCCGGTGTTCGGCCATGGCTGACCCGGGGGGGCCTACCTCGGTGGCCCCCTCCTCGTCTCTTATTCCTCCTGCCATGGACCCTCTATCAGGGGCTACCTCAGGGCTGCATCGCTCTTTTGCTGAAGTTCTTGTCTCTACTATGAAGCCACCTGTTGTCCGGGGTACTGTTCATGCCCCTGCGATGACAGACGGAGGAGAGCCTGTCGTTTTCTTTAACCACGAGGAGATTGCTCTGTCGTTGCAACCGTTTGCCTTCGCATTGGTGGCTCGAACTCCCCGCGGTAGGCCACCATTCCCTGAAATCAGAGACCATCTTTCAAAGCGATGTGGATTCAAAGAAGACTTCTTGATTAGTGCCCTTGATCCTCGACACCTTCTTCTTCGATTTCGGAATCAAGAAGATTACCTGCAGCTGCTTCTATGGGAATCCCTGTTTGTTCATGGTCAGCTCTTCAAGTTTTTCAAATGGACTATGCAGTTCTCTCCCGTGACGGATTCGCCAATGCTTCCGGTGTGGATTGCACTCCCGGGCCTTCCGGTGAACTTTTTCATTGAGCCCTTCGTTCGCTCTATTGCTGGGAACATTGGACAAGTATTGAAAATAGACCCCTCTACTTTGAATCTATCCAATACCTCTGTAGCACGGGTTTGTGTAGAGCTGGATGTCTCCAAATCTCTCCCGCATAGAGTCTGGATTGGTTTCCTTGGTGGTGGAGCTTGGCAGGATATCCAGTACCCAGAAGTCCCCGCTTTTTGCTCAGGTTGCTCTCGACTTGGTCACAGGTTGGAGGATTGTAAAGGTAAGAGAATCCAGCCCCCCTCCACTTCTGTTATGGAACCTGTCCCGACAAAGGTTCTTCCCAAATCCAGTGCTCGGTGGCAACCTGTCACTTCCAAAAAGGATGAGAAAAGCTCTCCCTCTACTTCTTCAAATCCTTCTGGTTTCAAACTAGACAAAAGTGAGTCCGACAAGGCAAGTTTGATCCCACAGGACAACAGCTCTTCCACCAAGCCTCCAGAAGATCCAGCTAATGGCAATGCCACTGTCAGTGATGTGGCATTGGTATCCTGTCAGCAACCTTCAATGGTTCCTCCTCAAGCAGGTGATGACAGGACTGCAATGAATTCTAAGTTGGATAATACTCAGGCTCTGAATAATCCGTCGGATCATATCAGCTCCAACCTCCCCTCCTCAATTGAGCTCCCTTCAAGCCAAATTCATGCTGCTGCATTAGGCCATCCTGAAGTGTGCAACCTGATTGAAAAATCTGCTGGCTTAACTCATCAATCAGGTGGTTCAAGGTTAATCCAGCCTCCTCTATTTGCAAAATTGGGCCTATAGAACAATTCTATTTCACTCTCTAGTGAGCTCCCTTCAGCCCAAATTTCTGTTGCAGTTGCCAAGAGATCTATAGCGCTTGTGCCTGAGATTGAGGTGGTGGATTCTCAGTCCCCAATGGAACCACAGATGATCAATCATAGATCCAAGACAGACCTACAGTCAGAGGAAATTTTGGCTAGGAGAAAGGAAATATCTATTGAAGCAGCCCATGAAAATGTAAAGGAAATGCATTCTGAACGACCTGGGGTCATCACTAGGGCCATGACCAGATCAGGGTCCACGGGTAACATCTCTATCATTAAGCAATCCCAATGAACTTCATTGTTTGGAATATCAGGGGAATAGGTAATGACATATCTATTGGTTGAGTGAAATATCTTATTAAAGCTTATTCCATTGATTGCATTATTCTATTGGAACCTAAGATAAATGTCAGCAACTTAGACTGCATTTGTAGAAAATTGGGTATGTCTAAGTCCATTGCCAATGAGGATGATATGGCTCATATCTGGGTTATGTGGAAGGACACACTTGACTTTTCAGTGTTAAGCAAGGATGCTCAACAAGTAACTCTTTTCAGGGCTAGCAACACTTTGCCAGAATTCCATATTACTTTTGTTTATGCTAAATGCATTGCCCATGAGAGAAAAGCACTCTGGAATTCAATTGTAACTGTTCATTCTCAAATACAAGGACCTTGGTTAGTTGCTGGTGATTTCAATTGTATTCAATCAGTTGATGAAAAGCTAGGTGGTAACAACCCAAATTTGGGTGCTATGTCTGACTTTAATGAATGTATCTCCGACTGTTCTCTCATGGATGCTGGATTTCATGGTTCCATCTATACATGGCATAACAATCAATCAGGAGCTCAAGGCATATGGGCCAGATTAGACAGGGTTCTGTATAATGCTGCTTGGCTGAATCAGTTCCCATCATCTGTGGAGCATCTTTCTAGACAAGCGTCTGATCATGCCCCTCTATTAATCAGAACTCTCTCTCATGAAAGATATAAGGCAAGATTCTATTTTCAGAAAATGTGGACACATCATGAAATTTTTTTGGAGGCTGTGAAAACCTGCTGGGATAAAAGCCCGATGGCTAGTTCACCCACTACAACTTTATACCTCAAGCTCAACTCTCTGAATAACATGTTGAAAGTCTGGAACAAAAATGTATTTGGTAATGTGCATATGAATTTAGCTACTGCAGAGGATGCAGTCCTTAAGGGTGAAATCTCCTATGATCTTCAACCTTCTGATGCCAATTCCTTTTTATTAGAAGAGGCCAAGAATGCATTATCTGATAAATTGCTCCAACATGAATGCTTTTGGAGGCAGAAATCCAGGGTGCGATGGCTCACTGAAGGGGACAGAAATACAAATTTTTTCCATTCCATCACTTTGGCTAATAGACGAAAACAGGTCATCTCACAGCTTCAGAATACCAATGGACTGCTTACTTCGGATCTGGAGGAAATGAAAGACATAGCTGTTTCCCACTTTCAACAAGCTTTCACTTCTCAAGATCACCATATAGAGGACAACTTCCTTGAGTGTATTCTGTTAGGTTCGGTGCAGTATTCAGAGGGGGGGGGGGTGAATGAATATAACCCTTTAAAAACCTTTACCCAATTAAAAGGTTATGATGCTCACTAACTATCTAGAGTGCTAACTAGACAGATGTATCAAATCTGAAAGACTAATTAGCAGTAGCACCATTCTTCCACTCAAATAAACTTTCGCTCACTCAACGGATTAAACACTCAGAACAAGATCTGATCAACCACTTGGAGCGCCCCTATGCAACCATCTAGCGGAAGCAAAACATATAGAGAAATCAGACCACTGCACAGAGGATTTTTAGGTGGTTCGGTCCTCCAGACCTACATCCACCCCACACTCAAACCGAGTGTGGCTTCCACTAGCTCACGCTAGAAACAGCAGACTCAGTCTGCAACAAATGCTGCCAAACAGCTTGACCAGGGGAACAGCCTCCCCTCTTCCTCCCAACCGGAGGGAACCACTAGTGACACCAGTCACTAGCAAACCAGAGACACACGGTCTCTCTTCCTCCAGACCTGGAGGGAACCCCTGGACTTGAATCCACAAGCCCAGAACCGGAGACAAGTCTCCCTTCCTCCAACCTGGAGGGAAACCTAGAGACCCAAGTCTCTCTTCCTCTGAACCCCAGAGGGAAGCACAACCGGAGATAAATCTCCCTTCCTCCAACCCGGAGGGAACCCACAAGCAGCCCACCTGCTGCTTGCAACTGGAGGTATCAATCTCCCTTCTCCTGAACTAACAGGAGGAACCCCGACCTCTCTACAGAGTATCGGAAACACAGCAAACCAGAAAACAAAGGAAAAAACAATAAACGAAAATGACTTCAGCAAAACAGAAAGCTGAAAGATGAAGTGCACAATGTGGCTCTCAACGGAGCTGACTGGCCTGGATTTGATCCACGGTCCAGTAGACGGATCTTCAGGTAAGATCTTCCTTCTTCTCCACGAGCTCTCTCGCTCACTCTCTATCTTTCTTTCTCTTTCTTCTGCTCTCCTCTCACTCTCTGCTTCTTCTTCTCTTCACACTCTTCTCGAGCTCTCTACCTCTCTTCTTCTCCTTCTGCTCTTCTTCTTTCTCTTTTCTTCTTCTATCTGGATCGTGGCTCTCTGTATACGCTTTTCTTCTCGCCAACTCGATCAACCTTCATCTGTGGACGAAGGCTTCCTTATATAGCATCAGCAGCAGGTGGATAGGGCACAAGACGCGTGTGCCTCCCACGCTTGATCCAGAACTTTCTTGCCACGTGCCTTCATTGCATTTTGTTCCTCTTGTCTTGGATCACGTGCAGCCCAGGTGTGTGAAATGTTCTTCCTCGGACCTGTAATGAGATTAACACCATTAGTCAATCAGAGTTCGCTGCATGCTTATTTAAAGCTAAGGCGCACGAGGTATGTAATGTCAACACAGGGTGACTACTTCACGAGGTTGGAAGTGAACGAACTGTGATACAATGAACAAGGCTAACACAACAAGGGAGATGACACGAGATGCAACTAGAGGACAGAGAGAAGCGACACAAGGTTCACACAGAAAACGACACGAGGTATGCTGTGACAGAACAGACCTAATGAAGAGAACGACACGAGATACACACTATGATAGAGATAATACTTCAAAGAGAACTATACAAAGTGTGGTCAAAGCAAGAACGATACGAGGTCTAGTGAGAAGGACCAACACGAAGACGGTAAGAACAGCACGAAGTGAAGAACAATCGACACGAAGTATAGTGGTGACAAAATCACACACTACACAGAGAACGACACAAGGTGGTGGCACAGAAAGCAACACGAAGTGCTGCAATGTTCTGCACGCAGTGAAACAAAAATGACACGAAGACACAGAAACAACAGTAACTGACACGAAGTAAGTACGACACCAAGACGAGGTTGACACGAAATGAAAACAACACGAGGTGAAGTTGACACGAAATGAAAACAACACGAAGTGAAAACAACAGTAACCGACACGAAGTACATGAAAACAACAGTAACCGACACGAGGTGAGGTTACTAAAGCGACAACGACACGCGGTGTGGAAAACACGACACGAAGACCTGAGACGGAGAAACGACACGAAGTGTAACAGGAACGACACGAAGTAAAAACAGTGATCGACACGGGTTGAAAATAACACGAAGTCGAAACAGTAATCGACACGGGTTGAAAACAACATGAAGACGAAATACAAAGAGACGACACGAAGTGAAGTTGACACGAAGTGAAAACAACACTAAGTGAAAAACAATAATCGACACGCGGTGAAAACAACACGACGACAGTGAGAACAGCACGAGGTGAAATGACACGGGGTGTAGAAAACCAAGAATCGACACGAAGTGTGGTCAATTCGAAAAAGACACTAAGTAAAAAAACGAAAGACCAACACTCAGACAGAAACATAAAAACAACACGAAGATGAAGACAAGGGAAACGACACGAAGTCTAACCTCATACAAGCTTTCCTGTCACGCATGGAAATCAACACGAAGTGTTGTATGCTCATACAACACGAGATCTTTTCGTGTTAGTGAGGGGAAACAACACGAAAACTCAAGTACAGAAACAGCACGAAGATGATGTACAATCTGATGTACAGACATGAAGAACAGTCCAAGGTATAGACTTGCACGAGTAAGCTACAGTGCCAAAGTATAGACTTCACGCTGTACAGACTTCATGACCAGTGCATGATTGTACTTGACAATGTAAACACTTAGCCTATGCAGACCAATGTACAGACTTTGGCGAAGCAAAAGGCTGTATAGACTTGGAGACCCAAAGCCATTGTATAGACTTTGTCTAAGACAAGGCATGAGCTGACGTTGTATATACTTAGCCAATGCAAACCAGTCCGATGTATAGACTTTAAGGAAATGCATGCTACAGTGCAATGTCTAGACTTGCGATGTGTTCGCCAAATGCACACTACAGTCCAATGTATGGACTTAGACGAATGATGCATGAGACGCTCAATGTATCGACTTTGAGCTTGCTGTGCAGTGAATAGACTTAGGGCATAAACCCCACAAAGCACTGTATAGACTATGCACATAACATAAGTCTAACATAAACAATATATCAGTTGTACCAGTCACAGTCATGATGCAATCATCAAGGCACAATGTCATGAAAACACTATATCATTGCTATCATCAAAATACAATATCAATCATCAAAACCACAGCAATGAATGAATGCTTTATGCATCAGTTTAACATGTAACAAGACTGAAACATCAAATATGTTAATCTAAACTGAGCAGCAAGATGACTGAACATTTGATTAACTCACATCAACAACCAATCATCAAAGCCATCATTAAAATCAAAACCACATGCATGGGCACAACATATTCCACAGCTGGTAAACCAGAGAGATAATGATTGCCTATGTGCTGTTCCTACTGATTCAGAAATACATGATGCTGTTTTTAAACTATCCCCTGACAGTGCCCCGGGGCCAGATGGGTTCTCAGGAGCTTTCTTCCATAAAGCCTAGGATATCATTTCCACGACAATCATTAGTGCAGTCCAAGAATTCTTTATTTCACAGCAAGCCCTTCCAAGGACAGCCACTGCCACCCTTGTAGCCTTAATCCCAAAAAAGTCAAATGCCAAGAATATCTCTGAGTTCAGGCCTATCAGTCTCTGCAATTACTTTTACAAAATCATTTCTGCTATTATAAACAGCAGACTGGCTATCATTCTCCCAAAGATCATCTCTCCTGAGCAATCAGCTTTTGTGAAAGGAAGACAAATTGTTGAGAACATTGCACTAGCTCAGGAATTGACCCATGAGCTGGGTAAGAAAACAAGGGGCTCCAATGTCATTTTAAAACTTGACATGGCGAAGGCTTATGATCGATTAGAATGGGATTTCCGTCTTTCAGTCTTACATAGATTTGGATTCAGCTACAAATTCAACTATCTGGTAGAAAAGTTGGTGAATAACTGTTGGTTTTCTATCCTTCTTAATGGCACACCTGCTGGTTTCTTTAAATCTACAAGGGGGATCCGACAAGGGGATCCCATTGCCCCTTCTCTGTTTATCATTGCTGAAGAGGCCCTTAGCAGATCTTTGAATGCAGCTTTCTCTAGTGGAAAAATTGAATGGTATTCAGGCCCCAGAAGATGTCCTAATATTTCCCACCTACTGTTTGCGGATGACACACTGATCTTCAGCAAAGCCAGTAAAACTTCAATCAGAAACCTGCTCAAAGTTCTAAGAACATGAGAGAGCTTCAGGCCAGCAGATAAATGTGTCCAAAAGTGGGTTCTTCATTCAATCAAGGGGCAATAACCAAAAAGCCACAAAGGTCCAAGAACTCACAGGTTTTGCTAGGCATACTTTTCCACACAGATATCTGGGATTCCCCCTGACACAAGGCAGATGCAAAAAAGTACACTATGCCGGTATTATAAATTCTATTCAGAAACGCATCACTGGTTGGAAATCGAATTTGCTTTCTCAAGGAGCCAGGTTGGTCTTAATTAAACATGTATTGACCTCAATGCCAATCTATTTCTTGACCTCTTCCCCTCTTCACTCTGGTACACATAAAGAGCTTGAGCAGGCTTTCGCCAACTTCTTCTGGGGTTCTTCTGATCATGGAAGGAAAAAGCATTGGAGGGCCTGGCAGGCCATTTGCAAGCCAGTTACTCATGGGGGTCTTGGCATTATGTCACTCAAACATATGCAGTTAGCACTAAGAGTCAAGATGCTATGGAATGCACTTCACTCAAACTCTCTCTGGGTGAACTACTTCAAAGCAAAGTATATCAGAAACAGTCCACTAGAAAAGTTCAATTCAAAAACATGAAAGCTCTAGCAAGAAGGAGCTGGACCACAGCCAAAAATCTCATTATACAGCATAAAAGGGTGATTGTAGGGGATGGCAATCAAACTAACTACTGGTTTGACAAATGGTTTGGCAATTTCAGCCTGGCAGATCTGGTGCCTGCCAACCAAATCTCCAACCAGACTGCCTCTGTCCGGGATTGCCTCTTGCATCCCACCTCTGCTGACCTTGTCCTACAGGATTCCTACTTTCCCACTGACATTAAAGCTGCATTAAGGCATATTGTTCTGAATCAAGAGAAAGATAAGGAGGCCTGGAGTCTAGCATCATCCGGTAAATGTAGTGTCTCTTCTACAATTAATTTCATTAACAGCAGCAACTATACTCCAAGCCAAATTCCTTGGGGTCAGATTTGGTCAAAGTGGTTACCAACAAAAATCTCTGTTCACTTATGGAAAGTGTTAACTCACTCCCTCCCCCTTGATCCAAATGTTCAGAAAGTTGGAATATCCCTTTGCTCCAAATGCCACTGCTGTTAGAAGCCCCAGGCTGAAGACTTTAATCATCTTTTTGCTCAAAGTGAGTTGGCCACTTATGTCTGGACCTCCTTTGATTCTCATGGAATGCACATTGAAGGACACTCTGTCAGATCTATTATTCTGAAAACTATCAACAGAACACAGTCAAAGTCCCTCTTTGGACTCTTCACCCTTGCACTTGTAGGGTATGGCTTATGGGAATTATGGTGTGCAAGAAACAAATTTAGGTATGATGGTAAGCAAACAACCAAACAGAGCCTTGTTCATAACATTATCTTCAATGTCCGACAAATATGCAGCACATCAGACCTCAAAGAAGCCAACCAAAGCCACAGGAGAATCTTGGAAGCTTTTGGACTGCAGAATGTCAAATCAACTCAACATTTTTGCTTGGCAGTTAAATGGATCCATCCTCCTTGGCCTTCCATTAAGCTAAACACAGATGGTGCTTCTAAGCAAAATGGAGTTTCAGGAGGTGGTGGAGTAATTCGTGATTACAGTGGTAATATTATCCTTGCTTTCTCACACTATTACGGAAAGTCAAACAGCATTATAGCAGAGGCTCGAGCTCTCCTTGATGGTGTAAAATACCTATACACTGTTGCTCATTCTTCGCCTATATTTATTGAATGTGACTCGAAAACACTTGTCCAGATTATCAAAGGACAAGTAAGCTGCCCATGGTCTATCCTCAAGCATGTTAGAGATATTTGGAAGCTGATTTCTTCAACGGATACCATTACTCATATATATAGAGAAGGCAACACAGTGGCATATTCTTTGGCTACTTTAGCATGCTCTTTGCAATGTAACAATGTTTATTCCTCTCATGAGCTTCCCTCTCATATAAAGGGAGCTGCTCGCTTAGATAAGCTAGGCATGCCTAGCATCCGTTTGATGTAATTGTGCATATCCTATTTCAGAAATAAATTTCACCCCCTAGTGATAGTTCGGTGGTCCTTCCCACCTCTATCCCTAGGCATGGCTTTCATCAAAAAAAAGTCTTATCATGTAATTTTCCCTTTATTTGAGTCCAATACCTAGGTTAGGTAGTTATTTACCTAAGTCTTGAGTCATTATGGTGGTTTGATAGGTTAATGGGCCCAATTATATGGGCTAGGCCCAGGGGCGCCCCCTTCCCCTTGGTTTAGTGTTAGTAGTCCAAAAGTCAGGGACTTATGTTAAATTGTGGGAATCCTATAAATAGGACCACACTCTCACCATTTGGAACTAATGAATTGTTGAAAGAAAATTTGAAATCCACCAAAATTATGTGAGATTCTCTCTCCCTCTCTCTAAGGGGTGGATTCCCCTCTCTCTTTCTCTCTCTCTTCTCTCTCTCTCTAAAAGGGGCGACCCCCCCCTCTCTCTCTAGGGCACCACCCTCTCTCTCTCCTCCCCCTGCCACCTCATCCTCCACATCAGCCCCAACCCCTCATCTTCCCTAGGTCCATTCAATCCCACCATTGTTCACACCAAGCCCCAAGCACCCTTTCACATTCCAAGGCAACCTTTCCTCTTCCCAAGCCACCCCTCCATCTCCCAAGGGAGAATCCCATTCTCCCACACACTCCTTCACCAACACCAAACAACCTTTCCTCTCCCCAACACACCCTTTCCCATCCCCAAGGCCACAATAACCACCCACTATTAACCACTCATTCAAACCAAGGGAGAGATCTCTCCTTCCCTCTCCCCTTCCCAACCCAAATTCACAGCTCCCCCTTCCTCCACCTGTTAGACAACCTTCCAACCACCATTCTTCCCCTCCCACACCTTGGATTGCCCCCTACCAGACCCCCACATAGTCAGGGGTCGCCCCCACACCCATCCACCCCATTCCCCACCCCATCTACCCCATTTCCCATCACCTATCACCACCATGTTTCATCTCAGTTCACGCGCAGCAGTCAAGGGTCGAATTGCAGAGGCAGCCACGTCTTCACCAAGCACCTTCTGGAGGCATATCATATATTGCTGGAAATCTCTTCCAGTCGGCTTTGCAAGCGAGGTGATCCCGCCTCGATCCGAGGTCGGAGCCGTCCACGACGTCCGTTCTCGTCTGACTGCGCATCCGGCACCCGAGCAGAGACCAGAGCCTCAGTTTAGAAGCTACTGCGACCAAACCCCGGCTCCCCTTGGTGCGCCACTTGACCGAGACGAAGCTCTACTAGTCTTCTATCTAACGCAGGCAGCGGGACGTCGTTTCGGGTTCGGAGTACCCAGTTCCAAATTTTCTCCCTCAGGTACGCAGGGTAGGCCAGTTAGGGTCAGTCGTGATACCCCCCCACTCTTCGGGCTGGTTCTCTCGACTCTGACCTCTTCTGGTGCCATTCTCGGTTGCTGATCGAAGAAGACTCGACCACGCTCGCGACCGTCCTAGTCCCGCATCGTTCGGATCTTGGGAGTGTTTGTGGTGAATCCGACATCCTGCTACAGCATCCAGGGACCAGTCAGAGCCAGAACAGAGCAGCACCGTTCCAGCACCTGCCCCGGTCGTCAGTGATGACTCAAACCCACAAGAAAATTCAGAAGCCCTCCCGGCTCAGTCAGTGAAGATTCAGCGTTAGTTTCGACGAATTCCAAGTTCGGGAGAACCCGTGGCAGCGCCAACAGTGAGTACCTATCAGGCAGTTCCAGAAGCGGGCAGAATCTGCGAAGTCCTCAATCGGTGACTCCTTTAGCTCTCCTCCCTATCTCGCCTGGCCGGCTGACCGCCCCTCCCTACGTGAAGGTAGTTTTGGTTGTAATTAATCATCCCCACCCCTAGTCCACCCCCTCTGTGAGGGCGTAGTGATTGTACTAGTAGGTAAGCGGCTGAAGCATCATCGACGCGGCGTGCGGGTAGCCCACGCCTCCCCGCTCGCCCTCGTCTCCGGCCTGGATCGGTGTATTCACGCCAATCAGGTGAGCTTTTGGTCACTTCCTCTGCTGGTTTTACTTTTGCTTGTCTTAGTATCGTTTCTTAGTGCCGTCGGTTGGTGAGTGAGTGCCCGATCTCAAAATATCATCGATTTGAGCGACCACCGCGGAGGGAGTTGAGAGAGCGACCGTATAACCCACACCCTTGGCGTATTGGCGGCCCATGGAATTGGGCATCCCAGGCCCTTAAGGATTCAGCCCAAGCTAGTCAAATCTCTGGATAGGCCAGGTCCATCCTCGGACCCTCAGCACTATCGTCAGTCCACCTACGGACCCAGGTGTGCGCGACGCGGGTGAACCTGCTTGAGTGGATCCGCCGTTCGGTTCGGTTGCTTGCGAATCTAGGTCCGCCGCCGTTCCATGCTCTCACGTCACCCTCTCATCCCTTCAAATCTCTCTTCCCATCTCTCTCTGTTGTCTATCTCGGTTTGTTCTTTTGAGGAAAAAAATGAATGAAAGAAGAAAGTGGCAGAGAAGATTTGAAAAACAAAAGGGTGATGAATTTGTTTGAAGAAAAAAAAAGTGACAAAAGCAGAAAAAGTGATGAGAAATATTTTTAGAAAAAAAAAGTGAAAAAAAAGGAAAAATGTAAACACAAGTTTGGAGATTTTGTTTTACATCAAATCATTTTCGGACCCGGATGTTCGTCTCACATCAAATGGTATCAGAGCAAGTCATCCGATTTGTCCCAACAAGCCGGGGTCCTGCAGTTCGAGGTTCGAGAATCAAGGTTCGAGGTTGAACCTTCTCCAAGTGGAGGGGTTTGACGGGATCCGCTTCAACAAAAGTATCAAATATATATCTATGTTTAATCGTCTCTTGTTAATTGGGCCACATGTATGGGCCTAATGGGTCATGTTTTATGTTTATAGTAATTATGTCTACTATAATCATGAAAGAGTCTTTTTATTTTGTGTCTTTTAGTCTTCCCAAGAGAGTTATGATGAGTAGGTATTAGGTGTTAATGGGTTGTCTTTTAGTTTTCCCTGAAGAGTCTATAAAGGGTCATGTAACTCTTCTTTAGAAGATAATGCAATGAAGTGAAATTTTTGGAAAGATGGGGAAACCCCACTCTCACTACCTCTCTCCTCCCCTCCAATCTCCTCCACGTCTCCCCCTTTCTCTCCCTCTCCCTCTTTCTCAAGCCAGCGCGAGGCCCACACCTTCTCCACCTCTCTCCTCTCGCATCCCCCCCCCTCCTGCGTCTCCCTCTCTACCTCTCCTCTCTTCACCCTCTCCTCTCATTAGCCTTCTCTCTCATGCCCTCGCATCGACGGTGACCTCTCTTCGCCCCTCCTTCTCTCCATTCTCATCTCCCCTCCTCCTCCTTTGCTTCATCCCACAAGCCCACACACCACCGCGGCTATCCCCCCCGCTATAACCCCCCTGGCCACCGGCCTTCCCTTCCTCTCCCCCTCTCCCTTTGCTTCTCCTTTTCCCCTCCCTCACATCCAGAGTTTGGCCCAGCTACCTGACCCCCCCTTCCTCTATCCCTCAACCCCCTCTCTCCCTACAACTACAGTCTATCCTCTCCCCCCCCTCTCCCTCTAACTTCTTCTGCTACGGCTAGCACAACCTCCCACATCTTCAACCCCCCCTTGCCAAGCACGTGGTTGCCACGTCCACCCTCCCACCAGCGCAGCCCTCTCTTCTCACTCCCCCACTCCTCTCTTCCTCTGCTCATCTGAAAACCCAACCCCCACCGCCATACACATGGCCTCACCGTTGTCCTAAGCCCACTGCCACCACCATGCTCTACACCACCTGCAACTCCACCAACCGCATGTCCTCTCTCTGCCCCCCTCCATCATGCACCCAGTCGCGCCGAAGACCCCTCGTCGCTCCCCATTCCCATCACCACAAGCCTCCACCACCCAGCCATCTTGGGAAGCCGGAGCGTGAAGACGGCGCGTGTTGGATTAAGTGGATGGTCAAACTAGAGGGGGAGGGGGTGAATAGGTTGACCCTTTGAAATCTTTTGCGAAAAATCACAATCAACTTTTAAGTAGCAGAATACTAGTTCAAAATACAGTAAACAGAAGGTGTGGAGATCGAACCTAATCAATCATCTAGCGACACACAAATATTGCAAGAGACAGCAAACCACAAGAGAACACAGATTTTTATGGTGGTTCGGTCTCCCTGTGGAGACCTACGTCCACCCCTCACTAGATTAGTGAGTATCCCTGCTGAACCTTACAGCTTTGCTAAACCGAGGAACAATCCCCTCGACAATGCTGACCACTACAGCTTGGTTAACAAGAGGAACACATCCTCTCAATCAGTTACCCGCTGACAAATAGCTTGAGGGCATACAAGCCTAAACCCCTTGACCCAGACACACCCTGCTGGATCAAATCCCCTCCCTCTACTCAAACTAGTACGAAGGAGAATTACAGTAGTAAAGTTCAAGCTGAAATTAAAAACAAGAAATGAAATCACTTGAAGATGGAAGAAGGAGCCTCTATCTATGATGGTGCTGATTCTCGAATCTCAAACATAGAAATCGGAGAGAAAAGGCTTCATCGATTGGCTGGCTTTCTCCTTCTGGATGGTAGATAATCTTGCGATGATCAACTGCCACTGGGCTTCCTCTGATCTTCAGTGGATGCAACAGCACGCCAGGAGGAAGATGATGATCTTCGTCATTCTTCTCAAGAGCTTCCCCTCTGTCTTGTTCGACTGCCACACTTCAACTTTCGTCTCCCGCGCTCTTTTGATTCACGTGAATATTCCTCTTGTGGGCCCCAACCAGATTTTCTGGTTAGCCTTATGATTGTTCTCTTGTAGAGGCTTCTAGAATCGCCAGGTAAGAAGGAGAGCGCATGCTCTTTTAGATGATGTGGCATCTAACTCCACTTACGGCTGGGGTCCACCTAATCATCTCTTGATGAAATTCAGATGGCGTCAACTCACTATGACTATGAGGTTGACGCAGCCTTGAACTGCCCACGGAGCCTTTTGAACATAGACCAGATGCGTTGACGCATAGGGTGCCTGCGTCAACCCACTGGGCTGACCCCGAACACTCTTTTATCTCAAACATGAGCTGATGCGTCGACGATGCGATGTTGTGGCATTGACGCACTAAGCTATGCCAGTGATTAATGCTTCTGCTTCTTGAACTGATGCGTAGACGCGATCAGCATCCTGCGTAGACGCTGTCCTTTTATGCAAACCGCTGCGTGGACGCCTTGAGCATCATGCGTAGACCTTGTTTCTTCCTTGCATTCAAGAGTAAAGTAGATACATGCGTTAATGAATCAAGGGTTAATTCATTAGTTCTGTTGAACTCAACACACACACATCTCATGGTTGTCATCATCAAAACCAGGGGCACAACAATCTCCCCCTTTTTGATGATGGCAACTATGAGGTGTATGCCATTGCATCTACATACAAATGTATTGTTCAGATCAAACAAGGAATTCACTTCAGAGACCAGAACACCAGTTCATGTCATTCATTTCATTTAGGTCCAATGTATAACATTGATAAGAAGAACAAAAGAACTCTTCTAACAAAAAGTTGGACAATCTCACAGACAATTTCTTTCGAGCATATCACAAAATATGTAAACGAAGGAAAACTTCACTCAATCACATTTGATGCAGATGCAATGCAATTCCAGGCTCCAACTTGAGTTCATGTTTCTCCCCCTTTGACATCATCAGGAAGGGGAGCAGGTGAGGAAGAGTGAGACTGAAGAATGTTTGCAGACACAGTATCCAGTTGTTGCTGAAGCTGAGTCATGGAAGATGCTAAACTGTCTAGTCTGTCCGAAAATTGTTGATCTCTGAAAGTGATACTATCAAACCAGCTATGTAAAATGTCAAACAGATAGTCCACTTGAGCTTTCTACTGAGATCCCCATTCAGGTGCAGAAGAGGAGGCTTCTGTTGGTGGAGGGTAGTACACATCACGCTGATCTTCAATTGTGGGTGGGAAGTTTTCTTTTAGAATATGAAAAACATCCATAACCTCATCACCCACTAGAGTGGATCGTTCAAACAGTTTAGCAAGGTCCTTACCAAAAGATGTAATCTTTTCAAATAAGGTCTGAACCTTTTCACTGAACTCATTATTCTTGTCAATTAGGGTGGAATATTTCAAATTCAGCTTGGACTGGTTTTCCTTGACATCATAGTTATATGTCTGCACAACCTTTAGCCTGTTCAGAAATTGTTGATGCAAGCTTTTCAAATTGTGCATTACTGACCCAGCTTTCTGACAAACCTGAAGGAGGGATTCCATGAAGTTATGAAGCTTTTTGTCTGACTTGAATTTGTCATTCTTGAACAGTTCCCATCTGCTGTCTGATTTCTGCTCAAGACGGGAAATCCTCATTTCCATGGTTGAGCTCAAGTGCATTATGGAAGAATCAATGTTCTTGAACTTCATTTCTAGAAATTGAATTAAAGTGGGATTGATACCAGAAGTCTGATCATGCATGCCAGCATCATAATGAACATTATCTGGCATTTCTTCCTCAGGAAAGTAGGTAGATTCATGTTCCCTTCGAGGAGAGGGTTCCTGAAAAGGACCATGTATGATCATAATATCTCTAGTGACAGCTGGGAGAGATGGAGTAGTATTTGTGACAATATCAGCTTGGACAGGACAAGCCCCTTGTAGGTCCATTCTGGCAGGACTAACCTCTTGTCTGTCTACTCTGGCTGGACTGGCCGCTGGGTTTTCTTGTGCTGTTTCGCTCATTTCTACAACAGGTGCCCCAGAGGCAGAGGCATGCTTCTAACTTGGCAGTACTCTGACTGGCTGTCCATTCACAACTTTAAATCCCATGAACTTCTGAATGTATGATAAGGAGTATCTATTCCCTCTGGGAATGTTTAGTTTCTTTTCATTTCCAAAGTTCACTCCAACCTTTCTAAAAATTGTAGTCAATGGGGCAGCATATGGAAGTGTCCTAGACTGTTTCAGACATGTACCCATGGTCTGAATGATAACATCAGTCAATGAAATCTTGATATGTTTCAGCATACAGTATAGCAAGAATCATTGCATCTCAGTAACTCGTTCCCTACCACTGCTCTGGGGTGTAATGATGGATGTGCAGATATGATGTAGCAGTCTGTTGAAGGGAGGGAACCGATTGGCTTTCAGACTAAATAGATATGTCTGCTTGACAACAGTAGGATCACTAGGATGTTCAGTCAGAAGGGCATAAGCGTCATGTTCATCAAGATGAAAATTGTGTAGTTGAACCCCATCCATTGGGATTTTCCATGATCTGGCAAATAGTTTATTTGTTAACTCAAAACGGACATTTCTGACTGTTGAAGAAATTTTAGGGATTTGAGGATCATATTTCAAATTTTGGTAAAATTCCCGAACGAGGGTGGGGTAATAAATTCTATGATTTGTGACAAAAGACCACCAACCCTGAAAATCCAAAGTGGGAAATAACTGCGGAAAAACCTCAAGCATCTCAACATCAGTATCAACAATATATCGTGGAATAAGGACTTTCAGAGGTTCTTCTATATTGATGGTGAGAGAGGGATCAGAAGACCTTACATGTGAACTGTCCACACCTTGTTTCCCCTTGGCAGCAGCTAAAGATGCAGACTGCTCTTCTGCCCTAGATTTAGAGAGCTTTCTCTTTTTGGTTGGCGGGCTTGGATGGAGACGACGTTTCCGAAGAGATAGCTCTATCTCTTTTCCCTTCTGTTTCCTTGGAGCGGAAGAAGACGGAATCTCTTCTGGAGGATCTGCAACGGGAGCATCGTGAGTATCTTTTTGCTTCACTGCCCTTGATTCTGAGAGATTTCTTGTCTTTGCCAGCGAGCTTTTCTCTTTTCCTTTCCGTGTTCTTGGAGCTGACTGAGACGGCATCTCCTCTTGAACAAGTTGAAATTTGGTTCGAGGCTCAATCTTTCCCTCAGTAAAGATGGGTTCTCTTTTCTTTAGACCATTCTTGTCCTTTGTCCCTCTTTTCGGAGGAGCCATGGTAGTGAGGAAACACACACGGCAACAGGGAAGAGAAGTGCCGTGGGAAAGAAGATGAGGGAAGCGGAGAGGTAGGAGCCAACAGGGTTTTTGAAAGAGGCGAGGAGACAGAAGCGTTTACGCTGAGGGGTTTTAAAGAGATGACCCCTTGGTTTCAAAGAGACAGAGTCGGTTCAATGGGATGAACCGGACTAGGTTGATGGAGCGACCACGCGACTGCGTTGACGCATTGAAGGACTGAGGCGACGCCACCAAAAGGAATATGAAGGAAATATTGAGTTAAGAACCACAGTATTGAGGCATTCCGAGGACACTGAAATATGAAAGATGAGATTTGCATTCAGGGATATTAATAGATAAAATTGAAGTTCCCCTATGAGAGATATGCTAAGAGACCCTGATTCATTTAATGATGTGGAGAAAAATAATCTTAGGAGTTTGAGTTAAGCCCTTGAACAAGAAGAGTGTGTGTATGGAATAAAGATAGAACAGTTTGCACACCAGGAACTTTCTCAAAACTATCCCCTAGATTGTTCAATTTCAAGAGACCCTTATAGAAGTGAATTTAACGAGTATTGAAGATGAACTCGGTACGATTTTATGTGAGCTTAAGAACAACCACATATATATATATATATATTTATTTATTTATTTATTGACATTTTTTAATATTTATTTTTAATTTTCATTAGCAGTCAAGTGTAGCTAGCATCTTGACACAAGTACACATGTTTATCAGACACCAGAGTCCCTGGTTATTCAGCATAGCTAACTATTCTGCTCCAATGAAACAGAGTTGGCAATTCACATCATGACATGCCTCTCAGCACTTCATTGGTGCACGAATGTAGTTTCTCAGTGAAAATTTGCCACTGCTCTGCAACGAATTATTTTTCTTTGAGAACAGAGATAGCAGCTCACATCATGACATGCTCCTTAGCACTTCCTTGGTGCATAGAGACAGTTTCTCAGTGAAGACTAGCCATTGCTCTGTAATTTATTACATATATATATATATATATATATATATATATATATATATATATGTATAGGGTTTGTTCCTTCAGCTCTTATTAAACCTATTCTGAGTTTAAGGTCAATACAGATATTAAATTCATTTTGCACAAAGTGGTCTCTTTACTTTTGATCATCATGGTTCTAGAGAAGATGAGTTCACAGTTTTATTAAATAGTTCTATAGCTGTTCCATATGCAAAGCACCTTTACGTCCAAGGATTTTTAACATTCAAGGTTCATAAGATTTATAAGTCTCCAGCCATTAAAATTACATAGAGTCAATCGATGAAGACCAAAATCTCTCATAAAGGAATTATCATTTTAACTCCCTCTGAATCTATGACATCAACTCAATTTCCAGAGCTCATGAACCTTCCCTCATACTGAAGATTGATAGGTTCTACAACTCCTAGCTAAAGAGATGAAAGTTGAAATATGTGAGAAAGAACCGAATTTATGAGAGGTTGAGAAAACTCCAGGCTTCAGACAATCTAAGGTACTGGAAGTGCCATTTCAGAACAACTTCACATAGCAGTAGACTTTAACGCACAGCAGACATTTCCAGATTGCGTTGACTCATCTCCAGTACCGAGTGAACTCTTCTTAAGTGAGCAAGTTGACTCCAGAATGGTTTACAAGAGGTTCCTGTCAGTGCGTCAACTCAACCATGTCACAGCGTTAACTCACTCAACCAATCAACTGAACTGCCATCACTGTTTCCAGAATATTTCAATCAGTGCGTTGACCCAGCCTCATTACTGCGTTAACTCAGACTTCTTCACTAATCAGCCAGTTCAATTAACTGCGTGAGCCACACTTCAGATTCACAAAATATTAATCTCAAGGTGGTAACTTGTTCTCCTCAGCAAGAAAAATCTAGTGCAAACTCCCCCTCAGATCATGCATGATAGAAAATTTTGATGAAAATGCAGTGATTGACATGATGGCTTTTTATTTATCATGTGTTTGTCAAGAAAGATAATATGACCAAAAACTGAACTCCCCCTAGATTTGTGACCTATTTAGAAACCAAGAACTTTCAACATAAGCAAGGCATGTAATCAATTTATTGCTAGGTAAAGTTAACCAATCAAATTCCAAACAATAAACTAAGCTATCAAGTTAGGCAACAAGATGAGGATTACAAAGTCCAAGCTCTCTCCTAAGATAAGTAAATCTTTCATTACTCAGAGGCTTGGTAAAAATATCAGCAATTTAATGTTCTGAGTTTACAAAAATCAGTTTAAAGCTTCTTTTATTAACTTCATCTCACAAGAAGTGATGCCTAATTTCTATATGTTTGGTCCTAGAGTGATGAATTGGATTTTTTGCTAGGTTAATGGCACTTGTGTTATCACACAATATTGGGACACACCCAAGATCAATTTGATAATCTTGGAGTTGGTGTTTGATTCACAACACTTGAGTGCCACAACTCCCTGCAGTGACATATTCTGCCTCTGCAGTGGATATTGCCACTGAGTGTTATTTCTTGGATGCCCAAGAAACCAAACACCCTCCCAAAAAATGGCAATAGCCACTTTTGCTTTTTCTGTCAAGTTTGTAACCAGCATAGTTTGCATCAGAATAAGATACTAAATCAAGAAGGCAGGATGCAGGATACCAAATCCCTAAATCTCGAGTTCTGGCAAGGTATCGAAAGATACGCTTAACAGAGCTCAAGTGAGATTCTCTAGGATCAGATTGAAAACGAGCACACATGCATACACAAAATTGGATATCTGGCCTAGATGCCGTAAGATAGAGGAGTGATCCGATCATACCTCGATAAGTCTTTGCATCCACTGATTTACCTTTAAGATCTGCATCTAGAATTGTGTTGGTGCTCATGGGAGTGTTGATTATTTTGAGATTCTCCATTTGATATTTCTTCAATAGTTCGGAGATATATTTTGCCTGGTTGATAAAACATCCTTCCTTGCTCTGGGTGATTTGAAGACCTAGAAAAAATTGCAGCTCACCCATTAGACTCATTTCAAATTCTGTAGTCATCAATTGTGCAAATTCCTCACACATGCTTAGTTTAGTGGATCCAAAGACTATATCATCAACGTAAATTTGAACTAGAATAATGTCATTATTTCTTACCTTGGTGAATAAAGTTTGGTCCACTTTACCTCTTGAATATCCTTTTTTAGTGAGGTATGAGCTGAGTCTATCGTACCATGCTTGAGGTGCCTGTTTAAGCCCATAGAGAGCTTTGTCTAATCTGTAAACATGGTTAGGACAGTCTATGCACTCAAAACCAGGGGGTTGTTCAACATACACCTCTTCTTTTATTAGACCATTAAGAAATGTACTTTTTACATCCATTTGTTGTAGTTTTATTCCGTGGCAGCAAGCATATGCAAGTAATAATCTAATGGCCTCTAATCTAGCTACTGGAGTAAAGGATTCTTCAAAATCAATGCCGAATTCTTGGCTATATCCTTGTGCTACCAGTCTTGCTTTATTTCTTATCACAATTCCATTTTTATTTTGTTTATTTCTGAAAACCCACTTAGTTCCAATTACTGAATGTTCATTGGGTCTTGGTACAAGGTGCCACACTTTGTTTCTCTTGAATTGATTTAGTTCTTCATGCATCGCATTTATCCAACATTCATCTTTTAGGGCTTCAATTACATTTTTAGGTTCAATTTGAGACACAAGAGCCAGATTATCCATTTCCTCAATTATCCTAAAGTGAGATCTAGTTCTAGTAGGGTCATGCAGATTGCCAATAACGCTTGATAAAGGATGATCTCTTAACATTCTAACATTGGTTAGAGAATTACCTTCATTAGTGTTGACACCCGTTTTATACCGATAAGCTGAGTCGTTTCTCTTACTCCCATTAGTTGATGCCCTAAGTTGTCCATCATTCATTGGGCCATTTTTTGTGGCACGTCCTGGGCCCATTTTATGGGTAGCCTCCCTCCTTGTTAAAGTCCGTATCAATTCAAGGCTTATTGGACCTTGGCTTTGATTAATTGAACGAGTTTTTATGAAAGATAAGTATCCAAGAGCATGAACGGTCCAATATCAACCGTTCAGGACTGGGGCGGTTAAACCCACACCGTTCATATATTTTGGCTAATTTATGAGGATTTTCTGAATATTCACCGACAGGCTTTTGTGCGGCCCTATTAGGCCCGTTCACACAAATGGACGGGCGAATTCAAACCGCCTATATCTCAGAGTCCTACGCGTGCCAATTTCTCATATAATTATCCAATTATTTGAATTATCACCGACAGGGTTAGAACGGTCGATGGTTGGCCGCTCTACATTTGAACGGGCTTATTAGAACCGTTCATATTTCAGTGTCCAACGGCGGACGTTTCGGTCAATTCGGGCGATAATTGGGTTAATTTCCTGGTTTTCTGAATTTCCACCGACAGTATTGGACGGTCTTTAATGGACCGCCCATCAGCTTGAGCGGTCTATCGTAAGACCGTTCATCCTGTCGAGTGGGGATTTTTAACAGATTTTTATCCCTTTTATGCATGATTTTATCCCTGACTTCTCTTGTCGATTTCTCCGTGGATAATCAACCTTTTTTGATGCCGTTTCGACTGGATAAGAGATTATGATAATATCTATGATTTATCTTTATAATTTCAACCTAAAAATAGCTCTAAACCCTAGTTTCGGTGCTGACTTTCTAGGCTCTATAAATAGACCCTAATGGCCGGACTGAAGAGGGGGGGGGGGAAATTTTTGGGTCAACGGCGAAGCCCTGCCGCATTCTTGAGCGACCTAGCACCAAGGAGGGAGGCTTTCTACGTCCATATAAGCCTCCGGTTCAGGGAGTAGTGTGGTCTTGAATCTTTTCGTTCATAGTTTTCATCACTTTCCTTTCATTGCATGCATCGTTTTCTCCATACGTCCCCATTCTGTCTCATTATCATGCACACATCCACCCATGCTTTTGTCACCTTAGGGGTTTAAAACCCCCAGGTGTTCCCCTTGCCATTTGTTTATGTTCATTTCTTCTTATATTGACATTTACTGCACCGTCCAGTTCTAATTTAGGTCTTTTCTGTGTGTTTTTTTTACGTTGTTTTGTAGGTCAGCAATCATCAGCGCGAGGCCCATCCCCTCTGGCCGGCCGGAGAGGGTGGAGGTTGGACCCCTTGCAACTTACTGCGTGGTGGACTTGTGCGGTTTTCAGACAACCGTTCAACATAGTGTGCGGTGCCGAAAGCACCGTTCACCTTGTTGGCGCGATCAATAGAGCGTCGTCCGTCCTCCAGTGGTAGTTCCTCCCGCACCCTCTGCAGCGCACTTAGGCGGTCTATCGTAAGACCATGCATCTAGTAGGCGGCCCTCCAGGAGCCGTTCATCTCTCTAGCGCTGCAGCTTAGGCGAGTACTCCCCCCTCTTTCCAAGGTACGGCGTGTCCATCACGTCCGGCACCTTGGTGGCGATCACGGTCCTTTTGTCCTTGATTCTCCTCTTATCCTTGTTATTTGCTCATCGCATGTTATTCCACCATGATGCACATTGATCTTTAGTAGGAGGAGAAAAATATATCTACAATTAGTATCTACATGACCTTGAGTGCTTGATTCTGCTAGACTCTCACCTGGCCCTGATTCTTTCTCCTGGAGATCTTGTTCTTCCTTTACTTCAAGGAACTCCCCATCATCCTTGTCCCTGCAAGATTGTTCGTTTTTAGATCTAACATTCACTTCATCAAAGACAATATGTGGAGATTCTTCTACATTTTGAGTTTTGACATTTAGGACTCTATAGGCCCTAGAGTGATTAGAATATCCCAGAAAAATGGCTGGTTCACTCTTAGGTTCAAACTTATCCAAGTCCCGTTTGTCATTATTTTGAACAAAGCATTTTGACCCAAAAACTTTGAAATGAGCAACATATGGCTTCTTACCTTTCATTAACTCATATGGAGTTTTTTTGGACAGAGGTCTTACCATTGCATGATTTACAATGTAGCACGCAGTGTTTACCGCCTCAGCCCAGAATTTCCTTGGAAGTTGTCCTTCGATCAGCATTGTTCTAACCATCTCCACAAGAGTTCTGTTTCTTCTTTCCACCACTCCAGTCTGTTCAGGAGTTCTTACTGAAGAGAATTTGTGTGATATTCCTTTTGCTCTGTAAAACCCATCAAATTCTGAGTTTTCGAACTCTCCTCCATGATATGACATAATAGATGAAATAGTATACTTACCATCCTACTGAACTTTCTTGAAGAATGCCTGAAATTCTTCAAACGCATCATTTTTATGAGATAAAAAGAACACCCAAGTGAACCTAGAAAAGTCATCTACCAAAATAAAGCCATATCTATTTCCACTTAAACTTGCTGTTCTGGTGGGTCCAAACAGATCCATGTGAATAAGTTCAAGAGGTCTAGAAGATTGGTTTTCTATTCTAGATTTAAATGACTTCCTAGTGTCCTTACCTTGAGTGCATGCATCACAAACTTTGTCATTTTGTTTAAATGAGACATCAGGCAGACCGTTTACCATGCTGAATTTTGCTAGCTTATGCATGACAATATAGCTAGCATGTCCTAGTCTACGATGCCATAGCCAAGGCAGCTCAGTTTTGTTCACTGCAAGACAGAGATTATTATGAGCAGCATCATCTAAGTCTACCATGTACATGTTGTTTATTCTTTTTCCAATAAACTTAACATTTTCAGAATGCATTTCAAGAATGGTGCATACAAGAGAATCAAACACAATCTTGTGTCCCCTGTCACACAGTTGGCTTATACTAAGAAGATTATATTCTAGTCCTTCAACAAGCAGCACATCATCAATGGAGTTCAAGGGAGTTTTGCCCACTTTACCTTTTCCAATAATTTTGCCTTTATTGTTTCCCTCAAACGTGACATGACCTCCTTCTTTCTCAACCAAGAAACAAAATTTTGCCTTATCGCCCGTCATATGCCTTGAGCAGCCGCTGTCAAGATACCATCTGTTGTGTACAGCTACAAGGCACTCCTGCAATTCACATCAAACGAAGGATTTTGGAACCCAAATACACTTGGGTCCCATCAGACCATATGATCCTGCCAAGTAAGATAACATACTTTTGGGAATCCATATCTGTTGTTTTGGAGGTTTTTGAGATGTAGAGTTCATAGGTTTGAGAATTTTCTGATTAGGTTGAGGTACCCTTCGGAATGAATTCATTGAACCAGTTCTGTTGTTAAAGAAGTGTGAATTTTTATTCTTGTTTCCACTTCAATGATTATTATGAATCCAAGAAGCACTGGGGAACCTAGGACGAGAAGCTCTAGTTGAATATTTAATTCCGGATGGAATGAAGCTTTGCTGCGTAGACCCTCTTGCACGGTTACGTTGACCCATCCACCCAAACCCCATGTCATATGGGTTCTGGTACGCAGGGTGCGTTGACGCAGTATAGACATTGCGTTGACGCGGTCAGTGGTTTGTTTTAGCCTTATTTCTTTAGAAGCCTTTAGACATAGGTTGAGTAGACGCAGGATGGCTAGTGCGTTGACGCGGCTGTCTTGTGCCAATCCACTGACTCCTTGAATTTCCATAAGCTTGATGCTGGGTTGATGTACTAGGGTCCATGGGTTGATTTGAGGTTTTACTTCTAGACTTAGGCATATTTGTGTGGTGATTGGTATTCAAGGTAGCATTCATTTTCTCTTTGCCCTTTTCTTTTCTAGTTTCATCTGTCTATTTTACTTCTTCTTGATTTTTCCCATGTGGCTTCACTGCAGCCATTGAGTTTTACTCAGATGTGCTCTGTTCTGGAACAAAGGTTATTAATCTTATCCCTAGATTCTTCTTTTTAGTTGGATTATATTCAAGTCCTTCTTTTCCAAAATTACTTTTTATTCCCATAACAGCTTCTAGATTATTTTTGCCTTGTGTAAATTTCTCAAGGGAGGCTTGTTTATTTGAGTTTTCATCTTCCAGTCTCTTCATATTTTCTTGGAGTTCTAGATTTACTCCTTGAATGGCTTCATATTTTTATTCAGTAATTTTTACATCACTCTCCAATTTTTGCATTCTGAGTTTCAGGTCATCATGCACTTTCAGTAAAAATTCATTTTCTCTTTTCATCTCTATCAATTGATTTTTACACAAATCACTTTCAGCAAGAGACTTTCTTAGATGAGTAATTTCAACTTCTAAGCACATGATTTTCTCATTCAAGGAATTTTCTTGACTAGTCAAATTTTTCTTCTTCTTCAGTGATTTATTTTCTTTCTTCACATAATCATACTTATCTAGCAATTCATTAAATGCTTCTTCCTAATCACTGCAAGAAAAGTTTTCAAAAGAGGAGGTTACCTCATCCTGATCATCTCCCTTAGCCATAAATCATAGCTTAACATCACTTTCTTCTTCAGAGGTACTCTCTTCTTCATCTTCATCTTTCTCCTCGTCACTCCAAGTACTCATCATAGCCTTTGGCTTCTTGTTCTTCCATTTTGGTTGGAATTTCTTCACACTCTCTGGACATTCAGATTTGATATGACCTTGTTTCCTGCATTTGTAACAAACAACCTTGTCAGATTTCGTAGAATTCTCTTATTTGAATTTTGAACTCTTTCTTACCTGTGGTCTACTGTTCCTTATAAATTTACCTTCCTTCCTTAGAAACTTCCTGAATTTCCTGGTGAGCATTGCTATCTCACCTGAGTCATCATATGAGGTAGATGACTGACTGTCATCTGAACTCTCCTTGCTGCTAGGACCAGCCTTCAATGCAAGTGGCTTCTTCTTTTTCACATCCTCATCAGTTCTTTTGAAATTCAGCTCGTAAGCCATCAGTGATCCAATAAGCTCATCAGGGGTAGTGGTAAGAAGGTTCCTAGATTCCTCAACAACCGTGGCCTTGGTGTGCCAAATTGGAGTTAGGGATCTAAGAATTTTCCTGACCATTTCATAATCACTGTAAACCTTTCCCAGACCTTTAAGACCATTCACTAATAGAGTTAGCCTAGCATACATTTCAGATATATTTTCCTCTAGCTTCATTATGAAAGCTTCATACTCAAAAATTAACATATTAGATTTTATCTCTCTTACCTCTGACGTATCTTCATAGATGACTTCAAGTCTGTCCCACATTTCCTTGGCACTAGCACATGAGGACACTCGTGAAAACTCCTTAGGATGCAATGAGCATTGAATGATATTCATAGCTTGCCAATTGATGTTGGACTTCCGAATCTGCTCTTTTACCCATAGTTCTTCATCTCCTTCTAACTAATAGGGTCCTTTGCTCACGACTCTCCAAATCTCATGGTCCTGAGATCTCAGAAATACCTGCATCCGATTTTTCCAGTAAGCATAGTTAGTGCCATCAAAGAAGGGTGGCCTATTCACTGCATACCCTTCAGGCATGAGCCCTTTGTTTTCCATTCCACTAAATCTCTCTGGGTTGTGAGACCCTTGACAAGAGAGCCAAGCTCTGATACCACGTGTTGGATTAAGTGGATGGTCAAACTAGAGGGGGAGGGGGTGAATAGGTTGACCCTTTGAAATCTTTTGCGAAAAATCACAATCAACTTTTAAGTAGCAGAATACTAGTTCAAAATACAGTAAACAGAAGGTGTGGAGATTGAACCTAATCAATCATCTAGCGACACACAGATATTGCAAGAGACATCAAACCACAAGAGAACACAGATTTTTATGGTGGTTCGGTCTCCCTGTGGAGACCTACGTCCACCCCTCACTAGATCAGTGAGTATCCCTGCTGAGCCTTATAGCTTTGCTAAATTGAGGAATAATCCCCTCGACAATGCTGACCACTACAGCTTGGTTAACAAGAGGAACACATCCTCTCAATCAGTTACCCGCTGACAAACAGCTTGAGGGCGTTGTGGACGTCAAAAAAAAATGACGGCGTCGATCATACGACATGCACGTCGTAACACTCGAGAGCAAGCCGGAGACGAAAATGCCGAATAAACCTCATGCCTCGCCCGATCAGGACGAGAACTCGCTTGGTGGTTCACTACCCACTAAGGAAGCCCCCTGAGCAGAAGATACAACTACAACGCTCCGATCGGCCATGCCGAGAGCTGAATCAGAGAGAAGTCGGGAACTCCGGCACAGTCTCGGCATGCACCAAAAGTCACGTAGAATCTGGGATCGAGTCGGGAACTCCGGCACAGTCTCGGCATGCACCAAAAGTCACGCAGAATCTGGGATCGAGTCCCAGAGGCTACAAACGGAATATTGCAGAGGCCATACATCGCAAACGGAACGTTCTGGGAATGCCGACATTCATATAAACGGCCGCGACTTCGAAAAGAATCCGTTTGGTGCTTAAAACGGCACGAAAGGGCCTTAAAACGGCGCGCCCCCCTTCTCAAAATGGCGCACCCCCTTTTTTTCTTTGGCTATCCGGCGCGCTCCTATCGAAGGGGCCTTCCCCCCTTTGATGCTTAAAATGGCGC
Organism: Amorphophallus konjac; assembly: GCA_022559845.1. Classification (NCBI taxonomy): domain Eukaryota; kingdom Viridiplantae; phylum Streptophyta; class Magnoliopsida; order Alismatales; family Araceae; genus Amorphophallus; species Amorphophallus konjac. The sequence goes on from CM040127.1 coordinate 151,477,230, forward strand.
CCCTTTGAATGCACTAAAACGGTGCCGTTTTAACCCCTCATTCTCAAAGCCCACAATAGACTATTCTCTGAAGCGTTTCCCCAGCGTGCAATCAACCCATCCCGTCATCAGTCCGATCCCCTATTTTCGGGCGCAAACGAAGAGAACTTACCTGAAATGGCCAGGCCTCTGGCGTTCTACCAACGTGCAACCGCCTGAACTCCTCAAGCTCCCTGGAATGGCAATCTTCGAGCTCCGCACCGAACGTTACTTCCCCGCCAGTCACCGTCGACCAATCCGGTGGAGGCACCTCTCCTACGCTATGAATCCCCCTACCTGCAGGCCACTCAACAGCGTCAGATACAGAGAGGGAGAAGAATGAAAGCGGAGGGGCATTGAACTTCAAGGGGCTCCTTTCCCAGCTGGATGGATATATATATCGAGAGAAGAGAAGAGAGAAGAGGAGGATCAAAAAAAAAGAAGAGAAGGAGAAGGGGTAGCTCTGGTTCTCGTGTGGCTCTCTGAGGCGAACAGGGGTGAGAGAGTTTCTTTTTCTCCTCCTCTAGGGAGCTTCCATTGAAGAAGGCCGAAGGGTGAGCAAGCTCTGTTCTGGTGCCGAGAAGAAAAGGGAGAGAGAGAGGGGTGAGTGTGAGAGGTGAGCCGGGTGGGGTTCTGTGTTCTTTTCTTTCTTCCTCGACAGTATCTTCTCCCCCCCCCTTTCTGATGTAGTCCATTTGTATCTTGGGATGAATCTCTTTCTATGCAAAACTCCTTCCCTGTTGTGTGGATGAATAAAAAGAAGAAAAGCCATTTTCGCAACTCTTGTGTTCTTCGTTCCAGTCTCTGCTCCGTCTGCTCATTCTCCGATCATCCCGGGCCCTTGAGGGCTGCCTGTCCATGGCATGACCCTCAAAGGTACCCACCACCAGATGAACATTTATGGCCCTTATGGCAAATACATGTCCCGTTTGGAAAGTTCCTCGCCCGCGAGCCGTGGTCGTTCTTGAAGGCTAGCCCTCGAACATTCCATACTCACATTTGGGTTCGGACCGCCGTGAGGCCACTCCGATTTTCGAGAGTCTACCCCGGAGCAATCCGATTGGTGACTTTCATTTTCCTTTGGCCAGCCCCAGTCCAGGGGAGGTGCTGCCAGATTTTTGCCAGGGCCAAGAACATACAAGAACACTTAAGAACAAACGAACAAAGACACCCTCTGTGAATTAACCCCTAAAATATTGCACAACAAACTCCTTCGAACAAATCACTTAAACCCCTTCGTTGCCAATCTAATTTATCAACTGAATGAACAAACTAACCATTAAAATCCACCTACGGGTGAAGGAAAAGGAGCGCACAGTCAATCCATGTGAAACAAACCCTCGGGAGAGTTTAATACGGCGCGGTGACTATTCCACCGCGCCGCTTTAACATCACTCTCAAAATCCATCTCCCCCTTTGAACCTTCAACCGGCGTGTGCCTTCAACACCGTAACCCGGCGTGGCCTTGACCGGCACGCCCTTGACCGAAAGCCCCGTATCTTCTCTTTTCAAATGTTAAAACGGTGCGCCCCCTCCATCTCCTTCTGTGAACACCCAAAAACGGCACGCCCCCCTCCATCTCCTTCTGTGAAGCCCAAATCCGGCGCGTGCCCCCATTGGTTCCCTTAAACCGGCGCGCCCCATGGCCCTAATACGGCGCGCCCATCTCCATCTCGTTGCCCGAATACGGCGCGCCCATCTCCATCCTCTTGGGTCCTTTAATCCGGCGCGCACCATTTGAAATCACATACACGGCGCGCCCTTCTACCCTTGCATGGCTCTTAATTCGGCGCGTACAAATACATCTCCTTCAATACACTTATCCGGCGCGCCTCCTTAATACAAGAAATGAATAAATAGCCAAAATAGAAGGGCCCAAAGAGAATAATAGTAAAAGGTCAACGCTAATAAAAGAATGAAAGGAACTCTAGCACCCGTGCTTCAATTAATAGACTTATCCCCGCGACCTGACCGCGCAGGTTGATCCGCATGTGAGGGCGCACGTTAGTGAGCTCGGGCTATGCACTTAATAATTCACTCCCTCAGACTGGGTGCAAAGAGAAAATCAACGATGCCTTATGGTATCGAACGTGGTTTACGAAATTTCTGACATGGCCATAGTCCGAAATCATCTCCGGCCAATAGTCTATCAACTTGACCCGTCCCTACCGAGATCCAATCCCGCATTCTCATTAAACTTGCCTTGTTTGTGGCAGACATCTACGCGGTTTTGTTACCGTCTTTTATACTATAAACACGGACCTCTGTCTGAACATGAAGTGGCCCGTGAGTGGCCGACATAGTCTGAACATTCACGTCTCGATACGGGTTTCTAGCATAGTTCGTCTTTCACTATCCTCCTGCATTATTAGTATTCTCTTTAGGCCGAAATCACCCTTATTCTTGGCAATCAATCAAGGGTGTTCCCCCGTATGGGGGATGTAAATAACGCCGTGGCCTTTATGGCACGGCGGGTTTTGGTCCCGACACGAACTACACAATCATCTGATTAGTCAGATCGCGCGCACCATAGGCTTCCATGAAGCCCGAATAAATCATCACCTAGGTGACTGGAACGCCCACGCACTTAATAAACCCAATAAACGAACAACCAACGACCTTAATAAAAAGTGCGTCCACAGGCGTACAAGCCTAAACCCCTTGACCCAGACACACCCTGCTGGATCAAATCCCCTCCCTCTACTCAAACTAGTACGAGGGAGACTTACAGTAGTAAAGTTCAAGCTGAAATTAAAAATAAGAAATGAAATCACTTGAAGATGGAAGAAGGAGCCTCAGATCTATGATGGTGCTGATTCTCCAATCTCAAACATAGAAATTGGAGAGAAAAGGCTTCGTCGATCAGCTGGCTTTCTCCTTCTGGATGGTAGATAATCTTGCGATGATCAACTGCCACTCGGCTTCCTCTGATCTTCAGTGGATGCAACAGCACGCCAGGAGGAAGATGATGATCTTCGTCATTCTTCTCAAGAGCTTCCCCTCTGTCTTGTTCGACTGCCACACTTCAACTTTCATCTCCCGCGCTCTTTTGATTCACGTGAATATTCCTCTTGTGGGCCCCAACCAGATTTTCTTGTTAGCCTTATGATTTTTCTCTTGCAGAGGCTTCTAGAATTGCCAGGTAAGAAGGAGAGTGCATGCTCTTTTAGATGATGTGGCATCTAACTCCACTTACGGCTGGGGTCCACCTAATCATCTCTTGATGAAATTCAGATGGCATCAACTCACTGTGACTAAGAGGTTGACGCAGCCTTGAACTGCCCATGGAACCTTTCGAACATAGACCAGATGCGTTGACGCATAGGGTGCCTGCGTCAACCCACTGGGCTGACCCCGAACACTCTTTTATCTCAAACATGAGCTGATGCGTCGACACTGCGATGTTGTGGCATTGACGCACTGAGCTATGCCAGTGATTAATGCTTCTGCTTCTTGAACTGATGCGTAGACGCGATCAGCATCCTGCGTAGACGCTGTCCTTTTATGCAAACCGCTACGTGGACGCCTTAGGCATCCTACGTAGACCTTGTTTCTTCCTTGCATTCAAGAGTAAAGTACATACATGCGTTAATGAATCAAGGGTTAATTCATCAGTTCTTTTGAACTCAACACACACACATCTCATGGTTGTCATCATCAAAACCAGGGGCACAACAGTGCGCCCATGCAGTCCCAACCGCACCAAGCAGACACCTCGCCACCACGTGCGCGTAGCCCTGCCGATCCAAGCATACGGAGGCCAGCAGCTCCGCCTACTTCCCCAACACTACCACCCTCCGAGCTCGGTGAAATCCACAACACGGTGAGCACACGGACCACATGGCAAGCATGGCACCCCGCCACGCAACCCATGCTTAATGCCCATCTCGCCAACATCGCCAACGGCCTCATCGAGCACGCCAGCGGCCTGAGCACCCCCGCGTCCAAGCTTGGCGAGCACCATGGGTGAGTGCGGCAAGCACCTCATCCGAGCACGGCACCCAGTGTCGTCAACCGCTGCGAGGCCCCCCTGCCGATCACCGTTCCGAGCACGGCCACCCTCTGAGCATGGCTACCACGGTGTCCCTCCGGGCACATCGGCGGCCCTGTCCGAGCATGTCGGCAAGTTCTCCAGTTGGCCCACCCAGCTCCCATGCCCCTCCCCTGCCCGTGAGCAAGGTAGCAATGGCCCAGCCGCTCCGAGCACCCCACGTCCCATTCTCTCTCCCCCCCTCTCATTCTCCCCGCTCTCTCTCTCTCTATCTCTACGAGACACCCTCCTGTAAACAACAACAACAAAAAAGAAAGGACAACACGTCCCTCTCTCACCTATCCCCCTCATCCCTTTCTCTCTCCCAACCCCTCTCGTTCCCTCTCTATTCTCTCTCTCTTCCCCTCCTCTCCCTTTCTCTCTCTTCACGTCGGCCACCACAGCGGAGCAGCAAAACAAAAGAAAAAAAAATGTAAAAGAGGGAGTAACGTTGAGGTGCACATGCATGGCTTGCCATGCCTCTGTCACTTCTTCTCTCACGTCACCTTCTCAACCTCTCCATTCTCTTTCTCATTCTCTCTCTTCTTATTAACCATCGTAGCAGAACCATGAAGGGAAAAAAATGTAAAGAGCAATTTACGTGAGGTGCCTGTGCATGGTTTTTCCATGCTCTCACGTCACCCTCTCATCCCTTCAAATCTCTCTTCCCATCTCTCTCTGTTGTCTATCTCGGTTTGTTCTTTTGAGGGAAAAAAATGAATGAAAGAAGGAAGTGGCAGAGAAGATTTGAAAAACAAAAGGGTGATGAATTTGTTTCAAGAAAAAAAAGTGACAAAAGGAGAAAAAGTGATGAGAAATATTTCTAGAAAAAAAAGTGAAAAAAAAGGAAAAAGGAAAACACAAGTTTGGAGATTTTGTTTTACATCAAATCATTTTCGGACCCGGATGTTTGTCTCACATCAAGTCTCCTTTTGTTAAAGGTAGATAAATTGTGGAAAACATAGCCCTTGCACAGGAGCTAGCTTCTGAGTTGGGTAAGAAAACTAGGGGTTCAAATGTTATGTTCAAACTTGACATGGCCAAAGCATATGACAGATTAGAATGGAAGTTTCTTTTTTTGTTTTACACAAATTTGGTTTCAGCAACCAGTTCATCTGTCTTATTGAAAAAATGGTTAGCAATTGTTGGTTCTCTATTGTGCTAAATGGAGATTCAGCGGGCTTTTTCAAATCCTCAAGAGGTGTCCGTCAGGGTGACCCCATTGCACTTGCACTATTCATCATAGCAGAGGAAGCTTTGAGCAGGTCTCTTAAAGAAGCATTCACCAGTGGCCGTGTAGAGTGGTTTTCTGTTCACCATGGCTGCCCCAATATTTCTCACCTTTTATTTACTGATGATACTTTGATCTTCAGTAAAGCAAATGTTGTTTCGGTCAGGAATCTGATTAATGTTCTCAGAGTTTATGAAAGAGCATCGGGACAGCTTATTAATGTCTCTAAAAGGGGGTTTTTTATACACCCAAAGGCTAATGCAACTGCTATTAAGTGGGTTCAGGATAACACTGGTTTCACTAGACACACTTTCCCACACAAATACTTGGGCTTCCCTTTAGTGATTGGCAGATGCAAGAAAATATACTTTGCTGGCTTAATAAGCTCTATCCAGAAGCGGATTTCAGGATGGAAATCAGCCCTTCTTTCACAGGGAGCGAGGCTTGTTTTAATCAAGCATGTTTTGTCTTCATTACCAATTTATTCTTTAACTTCTTCTCCATTGCATATTGGTACTCATCAAGTGTTAGAGCAGTCTTTTGCAAATTTCTTTTGGGGGTCTTCAACTTATGGTTATAAGAGGCATTGGAGATCCTGGAAATCTATCTGCAAGCCGATACACCAGGGTGGCCTAGGTATCATGTCTCTCAGATGTATGGAAACTGCTTTGAGGGTAAAAATGTTGTGGCAGGCTCTGCATTCAAAGACTTTGTGGGCAGAATTTTTTAGAGCTAATTATATCCGACACAAACATTTATCTGATGTCCAATTCAAGAACATGAAAGGCCTAGCCCGAAGGAGTTGGACCAAGGCAAAAGACCTCATCATTCAGTACAAAAGAGTCGTTGTTTGGAATGGCAGTCAAACAAACTTCTGGTGTGACAATTGGTTTGCAAATTATCCTCTGGCTGATATTGTTCCTACTCACTGCATCCCAAATCAAAAGGTGACTATCGTGGATTTTTTAATGCAGCCGAACAATGAAGAACTCAATTTGCTTGAAAGGGTTCTCCCATATGATATCAGCAAAGCAATCAAAAATGTTAAATTGAATCAGGAGCAGGATTTAGAGATTTGGAGTCTCTCATCTTCGGGGAAGTGCAATGTTGCATCCACATATAAAGCAACATGCAGCAATACCACCCTCCAGACTTCCATCCCTTGGGCCAGGATTTGGTCTAATTGGTTACCCACCAAAATGTCTATACATCTGTGGAGAATCATTCAAAATTGCCTCCCTGTTGATTCCTTTGTCCAGCAAATAGGTGTTCCTCTTTGCTCTAAATGTCATTGCTGCAAACAGTCAAAGGTTGAAGACATAAACCATTTATTTGTTAAAGGTGATGTTGCTACTCAGGTTTGGTCTTATTTCAGATCTATTGGATTGCAACTTGAAGGTAGATCAACTACTTCTCTTATTCTGAATTCCATAACCAGAAGCCATCAGAAATCTTTATTTGGTCTCTTTACCCTGTCTGTTATTGGCTACGGCATGTGGGAACTTTGGACTGCTAGAAATCTTGCCAAATATGAAGGTTAAAAAATCTCCAAGCAAAGTCTTATACACAAAATCTCTTACATGGTGAAGCAAACCTGTACAGCAGCCGACTTGAAGGAATTTAATCACAGCAAAAGAAAAAATATGCAAGATTTTGGGATTAACATTGTCACTCCTGGCCGACAGCCTCCTAAGATCATTAAATGGATTTTCCCACCTTGGCCATTCCTAAAATTAAACATTGATGGGGCAGCCAAGAAAAATTGTGATTCAGGTGGAGGTGATGTCATCAGAGATTATAAAGGGAATACTCTTCTTGCCTTTTCTCATTACTATGGAAAGACTAATAGCATTATTGCAGAAGCCCGAGCTCTTCTTGATGGTGTCAAGTACCTTCGTACATTGGATAACAAGCCAGCTCTCATTGAATGTGACTCCCAAATACTTGTGCAGATCATCAAAAAACAAGTCCACTATCCATGGTCCATCCTTATTTATGTCAGAGAAATCTGGAGTATCATTTCGCAGCTGGATACCATCACTCACATTTACAGAGAAGGGAACACTGTGGCGGATTCTTTAGCTTCGTTAGCTTGCTCTTTGAAATGTAATTCTTATTTCTCCTTTCACGAGTTTCCCTCATCTATAAAGGGTGCAGCCCGTCTTGATAAGCTAGGCTTGCCTAGCATCAGACTGATGTAAATGTATTGTTTTTTTCTATGGTAATAAAATTTACCTCCTAGAGACTAGATGGTGGAGTGGCTCTTCCCTTTACCGCTGGCAAGGGGTGCACTCTCCCATCTATCCCTAGGCAGGGCTTCTCCCAAAAAATATATATATGTCTGATGAAATTCCAATTCCATGCCAAAATTCGTCAAAAATTGTGATGAATTTTGGGATGTAATTTAATTTCGTCGCAAAATTTATTTACTCTATTTTTTAAAAAATACTATCTCTAGTTTTAAATTATTTCAAAATCTTCTTCTAGCATTTTATATTTATATATTTAAATAATTTAAACTTAAATTTAATTACTATCATTGACAAATGATACCCCATTTAGCATTACGATGATCCAAATATTAGGTTTGCTCTCGCGTAACATCCCACCACATGCTTTAACCTTGATCAAGACCTGACTCTTGGATTAACTCTACAATGAAAATGTGAACATTGGATTTAAGTTTGACGAAGATGCGACGGTTGAATTTGGTTTCGATCTAAATATGACCATTGGATTTAAATCATGTGATTATGATGTAATTGTTAAATTTGCTCCCAATCTAAATCTATCTAGTCCTGATCAAAATCTATTCAAGATCCGACAGTTAGATTTACTACTGATCTAACTCTTACTATTGGATTTAAGTTTTGATAAAAGTGCAACAGTTAAGTAGCCGATAGAAAGGGGGACTTATGATTATTCCATCGCAAAATCATCCCAAATTCGTCGCTAGTTTGGGACATAAATATTTCCATTGGAAATTCATCCCAAATTAGAAATGGAATTATCTTTCGTGTCAATTCCCGTTGCTAATTTGGGACATATTTAATGGATTTGGGACAATTTTACGATGAAATAATCATAAGTTCCCCTTCCCATCGATTGCAAATTTAACGGTCGAACTTTGCTCAAAATTTAAATCCAATGATTAGAGTTAGATCAGTAATAAATCTAACTATCAGATCTTGATCAGACTTCGATTAGGACAAGATAGATTTAGATCAGGAGCAAATTTAACAGTTGAATCATCCTCAAACAGTTTAAATCAAACGGTCATATTTAGATTGTGAGTAAAATTCAACAGTCGTATCTTCATCAAACTTAAATCCAACAAACTCGGGCTTTGAGTTTGGCCAACTTGCCCGCCCTACTTATTCTATTTAATTCTATCTGAATTATTTTTTAGTATTTTCTCTAAATATATAGATGTGTTTTATTTTTTAAAAAAAATGTCCGGCCCAACCCGACATAGCTCGGGTCCGGGCTGGGCTTAGGCTTTAATATTGATGAGTGGGGCGAGAGTTAGACCGACTCATTCTATGGCCCAAGCTTGTAAATTATTATGATTATTATTTTTATTAAATTTTAATATATATTTTAATATATAAATAATTTTAATATAAAAGTATAAGTTAAAAATTTAAAATATATTTATATTTATGTTTATATTAATTATAAGGAATAGAATAGATTTTGGGACAATTTTAGGATGGAAACAAATTCTATCGCGAATGGAATTTTTAGTTGGGGGGAAAAGAGGGCTCTATGACAATGGGATGGAATCTCAGACAAAATATTTAGATCGGGTTATGCGTTTGGCCCGCTCGTCAGCCTGACTTGTTCTATTTTATTTCTCTCCCTTAAAATTTTATAAATTACTTAGTTATTATTTAACTTAATTAGAAAAATATTTAAGGACTGTAGAGGTGGAAAAATACTCTCTAAATCTCGTACCACACTTGTAAGATTTGTTTGTTAGAGAATGACGTCCAGCCGCCCATGGAAGTCTGTAAGCAATAGGAAGATGGTGTCGGAAGGAGCCCTAGATATTATCTCGGGGAAAAACCCTCTGATGCTTAAGTTGGGATCACATTGAGAGAGAAGCAGTAGGAGGCAAGGAGAAAGGGAGAGTACATGAGAGTGGAGTGGACAAGCCTAGGTGTGAGAACCAGGGCTTCAAAGGCGCTCGCCGCGTCTGGCGAGTGCTTGGAGAGTGCTCGCTGAGCACATGGTGTGCTCGGAGAGTCGCAGGGATGCGACAGAATGATGGGACTAGCTTCCCTGCATAAGCTTATGCTTTCGTCTGCCTGTCTCTCTCATTTTTCTCTTTGTGTGTCTGAGTGTTTCCTTGTGTCTCTCCTCTAGCGTCTGATCGAAGGCCTATTTATATTGGTTGCCCTGGCAGTGGAGGTCCATTCCATAACAGGGAAAGGTGTAGGTCGTGGAGTAACGCCTCCTTTATCGTAAGGGGAGTTTCTCATTGTGCACTGTTTACTCAGGAAGTGCGGCCTCGGGGTGAGGATCTTGACATCTTGGGTGTGACATCGTCCCTACCAGAGAAGAGACCTATAATGGCGGGAACAACGTTCGGTTGCTGGAGAGCCATCCGGCTCATGGGATGCTCGCGTCTATGCCTCCCGTGGGTTGGTGAATCCTTTGTGTGCCTCTATTGGGCCGCCTATTCTGGGTTGCAGGCTATCAGGCCGTCCTGCTTTGAGCTTGACTGGGCTTGGCCACTACAGGCCTGGTGCTAGTGGGCCGTAATGGGTGTGGCAGGCTTTACCCTCCTCATTTACCCCCCACTCGCGGGCGCCGAGCACGCTCGGGATCCGAGAGGATCTTCCATTGAGCCAATCGGGGGATGGTTCTAGGATGATATTCTTGCGATGTTCGGCTCCCTGGTATGTGGGCCCCACCACCTACCGTGGTCCTTGGTGTGCAAGGCAACCCCTTTTGGGATGTCTGACGACGCCAATATCATCATGGCGCGGCCTTTTTTTATCTGGAGAAGCGGGCGAGAATGGCCGCTTGGGTTTCTCGCTACAAACCTCGACGGTGACAGTCGCCTTCTGTCTTTTGACTCCTTGAGGCAGCCACTTCGCTTCCAGGGTCTATAAATTAGGGCAGATGAACCCTTGGTGAGGATTCACTTGTCTCCTTCACCTCCGGCATAGATGTTCGTTGCTTCCTCTACATTCATCTTTTGCCCTGGTGAGGACTCTTCTTCCTCTTCTTGTTTCTACCCCTCATGGCGCCTCGTAGGAGACTTATTCTTTCTGGTTCTGAACCGTTCATGGAGGAAGAAGCCAGCCACACCAGTGTCCTATGTACTTAGGGGGCTGGTCCCAGCCATCCTCGTTCTCCTTCCCTTGTATCTTACCGAGTAGTCCTTCCAGATTACTGACGATTATGATATCGTCTATCCTACCACTATGGAGTGCTTTGGGTGTTATTACCCGGGCGGCATCAACATCCCCATAGAGTCTTTTCAGGTAGGGTTCCGTCTTCCCCTTCATCCCTTCTTTGAGTCCGTCCTCCGCCTCTACGGTAAGTCTCCGGGTGACCTTTCCTCAAATTCTTGGCACATTCTCTGCGCCTTCATGCATATTTGCAACCGGTTGGTGGTCACACCCACCGTGCATCTCTTTTGTCAATTCTACAGTCTTCATTGTTGTCCCGGTGTTGATTATCAATCCTTTTATCTTCGGGCCAGAAATAATAGGTCCATCATCTTTGTTTCCTTTGTCGTGTCCAACATCAAGCACTGGGCCGAGTGCTTTGTCATCGTGACAAAGGTAGGGGGTTCTGGTTGAGCCAGTGACTGGGGCTTCTTTCAGATTCCCCAACTTCATGCGGGCGACAATCTGCCGAACCCAACAAGCGAGGAAGCCAAGGAGATAAAGGCCACTCTTCACCACTCCCTTCGCGATGCCGACACGAGACTGACTCCCGATGTACTTCGGGAACTAGGATTGAGCCCCCCCATTGCCTCATGGTATGGCCCTTCTTATTTCCATGGTTCCCTTATCTTTGACTTCTAATTGTCTCATCGTGGTGTAGGGGCTCCAACACCACCCGAGCTGTGGTTCGAGATAGTAGAGCTATCATTGTTTGTTCCCCGACTGTGCGACCACATCTCGCCAGGTACTGACTAGGTGACTGTTGCAGCCTCCCAACTAGCGATCACCTTCAAGCCAGGGCGCCTACCACACCCCTTGCCGACAGTGGCTCAAGGCTTGCACCCCCTCTCATTGTCATCCCTTGTGGCTGCCGTCTCTAGGCCCAGCGCTAGTTCGGGCACTCTAGCGGCTAGCCCGAGAGTAGTCTATAGTAGTCCAAAGAGTTCGTCAGATTCGTCGATCTAGATCTCACCGATGGCCGGGGATAAGCACTGGCGAGTTGATCTTGGGGCCATGGTAGTGATAGATTGCCAGCGCCGCCTCGAGAAGAAGAAAATCACCATCAACCGGGTGACCGCTGAGCCACCACACTCTCGGATGCCCCCTCTTCCTCCATAATCCATAACCACTCTGGCCCTTGAGACGGAACCAGTGGAGGTCTGTGGATGCACTTTCGGGATCGTCTTTTATTTTATTTGCTTGTTAGTTTGTTTCTTCGGTTTATTTATTTGTTTATTCATTTATTAGTGCATGGGTGTGCTAGTCACAAAGTGACGATTTATTCGTGCTTCAAGGAAGCCACGGGTGCGCGCCATCTGACTGATCAGACGATTGTGGATATTGTGTTGGGATAAAAATTCATCGTGCCGTAAAGGTCACGACGTTAATTACATCCCCTCGGAGAGGAGAAAACCCTTGATTGATCATCGAGAAAATGGGCCCTATGGCCTAAGATTAACATTAATAGCAATAAGATAACAAAGATCTCGAATTGCGTTAAAATACCTCTCGGTGGGGTATAAATGTTCAAAATATGTTGGTCGCTTATCGACCATTTCATGTTCGGACGGAAGTCCGTATTGAAAGTGAGATGAAGATGGTGGTAAACTCGTGCAAATTTCTGCTGAGTGTACGGCAAGTTTAATAAGAGTGTGGGATTAGATCCCAGTGGAAACAGGTCAAGTTTGATGAACTATTGGTCCGGGCAACGTCGGATCATGGCCATGTCGAGATGCTTCCCGAGATCCAAATTCGACTTAGGGCGACATTGATATTCCTTTCGTACCGGGTCCCGGGAGAGCAGGGCTCCGAAACGGGCGTTATTATTTTTGTTGTTAGGTTATTTGACTTTTACTTGAACGCATGGTTGTATTCTTGTTTATTTATTTTACTTGACTATTTGATTCATTTTTTTTATTTAAGTACATGGGTGCATTTTTTTATCCATTTGTTATTACTATTTCTATGCTTTTTAATTATGTCTCTTCCCTTTGTCTATTCTTTAATCACTAGTTATTTATTCATTTATTACCATTTTTTTGTTGTTTATTTCCCCCTTCTTATCACATTGGGTTGTTGTTATTTTGCTATTTTTCCCTTTTATCAGTTTCCTATTTTTTTTGCTTTGATTGGTTCCTTTTCTTTTTTTTGTTTAAGAGGGGAGAGATGAGAGGGATGTGAGATGGAGAGAGTGAGGATGCGAGGTGAATCGACGAGGTGTGTGAGAGAGAGATGGAGAGAGGGTGGATCAGTGCGTGTGAGGGGAGTGTATGAGAGGGATATGAGAGTGATCTGTAGCGCAGAGAGAGGGAGAGATAGGGAGAGGGGGGTGGTGATCCGGCGCGAGAAGGTGCGTCGGATCACTCCTCATTCGCATTTTTTTTAAAAGGGAGGTTGTATCGGCGCGGGGGAAGTCGACTTGGGCAAGGGGCCAAGTCGACTTCCCCCCCTCACAGTAGCAGAACAAAGGGGTAGGGGAGGGGGCAAGTGGACTTGGGGCCTAGCCAAGTTGACTTGCCCCAAGCCAGAAACCCAATTTTTATTATTTCCGCCTGAAAACAAGGCATATAATAGAAGAATAAATACGGATCAATGTATGGTTCATGCGTCAAGGAACTTATGGCCTAAAATCATGCAGGGATATGACTTTGTAAGTCTCTATACTCGGCATGCAAGGTTTGATCATGCATTTATGCAAGGCAATCCCCGGTACGAGGCGGAGTAATTTTTACTCACGCATAGCAGCGGTCTCCAGTCAAACGTAATCCGACCTTCCACACATTGCCATTTCATATACCCAGAAACCTTGGTTTTTAAACATAGGCGATGCCAAACTTATGACTATGTCGTATGCATGCGGGGGGATGCATGATGAGTTCAGATTTCATTTATGTAGGGGTTCCTTTATTTATTTTTTATTTACTCAGCCTCATTTTCATGGTTAGCAATGCTCAAATATATGTTCTTTGTTTGCCGCGTTCCTAGCAACATTCCGACAACACCTCCCCCGGACCTGGGGTTTGTAGGGTGTAAAAGAGAGACCTGCCCACGGAGGGATCCGACTGCCTCAAAAATTCATGGGTGAGCTGAGAACAACTACCCCGAAACTCGAGTTAGGTACGGAACCCCGAGGACTAGCCTATGAGGGGCTCCGATTATTGAATGGTATGAGAGGATCTAGAGGGGGGTGAATAGATCCTACACTCAATCTATGACCACTTTGAAGAACAATCAAAAACAGTAAGACGAAGAGGCCATAGCAAGCACAACACAAGACTAGAATGTGAAATGTTAACAGCGGAATGATGTTGAAACGCACTTGATAAATTAAATCCCTTGTGAAGAGGAAGTAACGAAGATGGACAATAAACAACAAACCATGACACAACAATTTTAAGGTGGTTCGGCTGCTACCAAGCACGCCTACGTCCACCCCTCAACAACTTGGTGAGGCTTCCACTCTTTGGCCAAAAGAGACGCACACACACGCTGGAAACCCAGCAAAACACAGGGACAAGCCCCCCCCCCCCCCACACACACACACGAGGACAAAGTCCTCACGAGGAGCAAGCTCCTCACGTTACAACACGTAGCACACGGGGACAAGCCCCAAGAGAAAATAGAAAATGAAAGAACCAAAACCACATGCTGCAACACGCAGGTCACACAGGGATGGTTCCCACACAGAAGGACATTCTGAGTTTAATAAAACAAAAGGCTAAAGGAACAAAAGCAAGAATGAGAAACTCAATAAGGTTACAATGCAGAATAATGCTTCAAGGAAGCACACGGCTGGCTGGTTTTTATCTCCACGTTTTCTCCTCCTCTCTTCCTCTCAAGTCTTCTTCTCGAAGCTCAGAAGGGCGCTCTTCTTTTCTCGTTTCTCTCTGGTTCCCACGTCCAATTATTCTCCAGGCACCACCAACAGCAGCACTCCTCATGCAAGGGTCCATCCATTTATAAATGCAGGGAGTGGAAAATTTTCCCTCCAAGCATCTCCCATTTGATTGGCTGGAATATAAAAGAAGTTCTTTGAAAAATAGATATGCATCATCTTCTTCCCCATTGGTTGTCTGCAGAAGGACGTCCTTTTTGTCCTAGAGGATTTTCTGGAATCAAGTTTGATTAGTCAGGTGCAAAAAGGTGGTTACCTTGAAAGGTGACCTTTCCCACGTTTGCTAACTGCCAGATCCTTTGACCAAAAAGCTATTCTGGTAACCTTATGATGACAAGGACAATTATCTATCCTAGGAGCCTTTTCTAGACCTCAAAAATCGTGTTTCTATAGGTTTACGTCAGCTATCTTTGGCCTCTGTATAGTTTTCGAAAAGTGCAGATTTGATTCAATTTTTTAGAGGAACCTTGAGTGCGTCGACGTAGCATCACCCTTACGTCGACGCGTCTGTTGAAAATGGCCCTTTAAGCGACTTCTGGGAGGCCCCCTTATGTCGATGCCCTGAGAGTCTTGCATCGATGCACTTGTTGGCGTGCTCTTGAGTTTAGCTCCTATAACTTGTTTCGAGTCGACGCCGCAACGAGACGGGGTCGACGCGGCCAGTGTCCACTTGAACTTCTTACTGGCTTGCGCATTGTGCATCGACACAGCAAATGCGGTGCATCGACGCATCCTTTGAAGGGTGCGTCTACAACGCTCTCTAGGAGAGCCTCACGTCGACGCCTTGAGTTGATGGGGTCGACGCAGCCTAGCGTGCCAGAATGCCAGTTGAAAGGGGTCGACCCCATGGGTCGACTCCTTCACTTCCCACGCTGGCTGCTTCAATCTAGACGGCTATCCCTACTTGATTGCGTCGACATAATGAGGCCATGGGGTCGACACAGGCTTGACCCGTTTGGAGTTTTCTTACTCTTATGATCAAATGAGTCGACGCATCCAATGGTGGGGTCGACGCAACCTTTAAACATTGTTAAGCTTCTTCACACCTAGCCAAATAAAAGGATATTTCATGTTTTTTAAATCAATTGGCCAATGACTTATAGTGAGACATCATCAAAACATAATTTATACAACACTCTCCCCCTTTTTGATGATGGCAACTATGAGTCATTATGCTCACAGTTTTGATAGAAAATTTTGGCATGCAGCAAACTATCATACTGATTTGAACATTACTAATCATGTAGCACATCAAGGACCCAACAGGATATGCAGTGAAGCCAGACATGCAGACTGACACATACATATGATGACTCATCAGAACTTTCTCCCCCTTTGTCATCGGCGAAAGAAAAAGGTAGGGGTTCTGTCAGAATGAACAGTGGAGATGAGATGTGAAGAAAATTTCAGAAGAGGGATTCAAGTCTAAGACATGCCTGATGAGATGACTAGAGCAGCCCCAAAGTCAGATATCTCCCAACAGAAAAGCATTGCATGGTAATAGAGTATGAATTGATGGATTAAAATCAAGAGCTTTTAGAAGTGTTAGAATTCAAGCAACTAACAAGAGAGTGCTCACTAAAGATTACTGAAGTTGATGCACATATGTGAGCCCTTCATACCCTTTTCAGTCTAGCTCATTGAGATCCAATGACCTTTCAGGATCAACTACCATGAGTATTGAAGCCAAACAAGCTAGAATTGTGAGAGTTTGTCAAATCATGCACCTCTGATTTTCACAATGGCCGTAGTGACAATCAAGTTCAACGAACGCCTTTTTACGTGAGGAATCACATTTGTTAGATGCAAATATCCCAATTACTCAGTGTAGTTAACTATCATGTCTCATTTAGATCAGAGATAGCTTGCCACTTCATGCCTGACCCTCTATCACTTCATTGGTGAAAGGTTACAGTTTCTCAGAGGACAAGAGCCATTGCTCTGTTAAACCCCACTTGCTCATCATCATTTTTTTTAATTAATACTACCAAATCAAAGTTAGTCAAGACATTACCTTTTGGCGCGAACCACCTCACGTCTCAGGTGAAGTGCATCTGGTTACTCAGTAAACCCTAACCATCGCTCTGTAATGAGTGCTTTGGATAAATCTCAAATGATATAGTTGTTTGTTCACAATACTCAATGGAAGTTTATCAACCAAAATTGTTACTGAATATGCATAAGCAGACCATGGGACATTAGAACTTATAATACTTAAGGCATCAACAGAAGTAAGCCTGAGGAGTCCCTCCTTCAAGTTTCTTATTTTCAGACTTCACGAAGTTGTTGACCTTAAAACATCAATTCATTTAAACACCCATGATATAAAAATGTAGGAGATTTCTTTCTGAGAGGTCAATCAATGAAAATCAGTCTTAGAATAGAATCTCCCCTTGAAACAGTCCACAAGGGAGTGAAAGAATGAACAATAGGTGGAATACGCTCCCCCTCAACAAGTGCAAGTGCTTGAATCAAGAATGATACTCAAGAGAGTTTGAATGAGCATAGTCATGAAATCAAAATTTGGATGAGAGAATTAAGCATCGTAGATTGACTAGAGGAGCGGAGATCAAAATATCTTCATCATTACAGTGCACAGGATCTGAAGGATGGTGAATTTTTGAAATCTTTGCAGGTGTGTCGACCTAGGCTGGACAGTGTGTCGACATAGGACTCTTTCACAGAATGAAGAATTTGGGTAGTTTGAACTATGGCGTCGACGCACAAGAGAGACTGCGTCGACGCATGAGTCTTCAGACAGTGATAAAACTTCTAACACAACAATCTTAACAAGGAACCTATCTCAAGATGATTAACCAACTCCCCCTCAACCCATGGACACTAAAATGCAGTCTAAGAGGACCCTTGGTACCTGGTGGAGTATCTTCTCACACATAGTGAGTGCTCCCAGACAGACTGTGCCTGCCTTTTCACACGTCACCATTTCATATACCATTGGGTGATTCACACATGAACTAAAATGCAACAACCTCCAATTTATAAACAATGCAACCAACCAAACATGCAAATCGGACTCCCCCTGACAGTAGCAACCAATGACCTCTTGAACTTATTTGACTAGAACCATGCAAGCACAATCAAGTGGGAGGTCTACACAAACCCAATTCTCTTCTTAAAGTTGAAAACCTTTCATTGCTCAGAGGTTTTGTAAAAATATCTACAATTTGCTTTTCAGTTTCAATGAATTGCAATTCAAAATTCTTTTTGCTAACCTCATCTCTAAAGAAGTGATGTCTTATCTCAATGTGTTTTGTTCTTGAATGCTGGATGGGGTTCTTTAATAAATTGATGGCACTTATGTTATCACACAATATGGGTGTGCATCCAAGGTCTATACCATAATCTTGAAGTTGGTGCTTTATCCATAACACTTGGGTCCCACAGCTACCCGCAGCCACATATTCTGCTTTTGCAGTAGATAGGGCCATGGAGTGCTACTTCTTAGAAGCCCAAGAGACTAGGCACCCACCCAAATATTGGCAATACCCACTAGTATTTTTTCTATCAAGTTTACACCCAGCATAATTAGCATCAGTATATGAGATCAAATCAAAGCAGCATGATGCTCGATACCACAGCCCTATATCATGTGTGCTAGCAACACATCTTAAAATTCTTTTTACAACAATTAGATGGTATTCCTTACGATTGGCTTGAAACCGTGCACACATGCATGCACTAAACTAAATAGCAAGCCTGGAAGCAGTGAGATAAAAAAGAGACCCGATCATACCTCGTTATGTTTTAGGATCTACAGATTTACCATTCTCATCCGCATCTAGAGATGCACTTGTTCCCATAGGTGTCGATATGTGTTTGACATCTTTCATTCCAAATCTCTTCAAGATCTCCAATGTGTACTTGGACTGGTTTATGAAAAAGCCTTCTTTAGTCTGTGTGACCTGCAATCCAAGGAAGAATTGGAGTTCCCCCATGAGGCTCATTTCAAATTCTTTTGTCATAAGATCAGCAAATTGCTTGCACATATTGGAATCAGTTGAACCAAACACTATATCATCTACATATACCTGTACCACAATGATATGTCCATTCATCACTTTTGTAAAGAGAGTTTGGTCAATTTTACCACTATTGTAGCCTCTGTCGGTCAGATGTGCACTTAATCTGTCATACCAGGGTCAAGGGGCCTGGTTTAGTCCATACAGTGCTTTTTTCAATTTATACACATGGTTAGGCAAATCATCATGCTCAAAGCCTGGAGGCTGCTCTACAAAGACTTCTTCTTTTATTAAACCATTCAGAAACATACTTTTAACATCCATTTGATATAGCTTTATGCCTAGGGAACATGCGAATGCTAACAAGATTCTGATGGCTTCTAGTCTTGTCACAGGGGCATATGATTCTTCAAAATCAATTCCAATTTCCTGATTATATCCCTTCGCTACCAACCTAGCCTTGTTTCTGGTTATAGCTCCATCTTCATTAAATTTGTTTTTGAAGACCCATCTAGTTCCGATGACAGGCTAGTCTGTGGGTCTAGAAACCAGATTCCATACTTGATTTCTTTCAAATTGATTAAGTTTCCCATGCATGGCATTAACCCAATGTTCATCCTGCAAGGCTTCTTCAATGTTTTTGGGTTCCACTTCAGACACTAATTCAATGAGGTCTTCATTATTAACATCTTTATGAAATGATATGGTCCTAGGGGGATCATAAATGTTTCCTATGATGTTTTGGACATGATGATCTTTTAAGGTTCGAATATTTATAGAAGACTCACCAGGCAGAATTGAATGTGCTGGAATTTCAGTTGACCGACCTGTTTCTTGCACTGTGGGCTATGATTGGCTGCCCTCTCACGGTTCTTCTTTAGACTCCAGAAAGCTTCCATTATCATCCTCCTTTTCCCTGTCAACAACATCTTTATTTGAATTATTAGACATTTCAACAAACACTACATGTGGAGTTTCTTCCACAATTTAATTCTTTACATTGAAAATCGCTAAAAATATCCCAATATCACTCTTGGCTTCAAATTTGTCCAAATCAGATTTGTCATTGTTATGCACATAACATTTTGATCCAAATGCTTTGAAGTATGCCAAGTTGGGTTTTGAGACCTTTCAGCATTTCATAAGAGATTTTCTTACTTTTTGGTCTTACCATGGCCCTGTTGATTATGTAGCAAGCCGTGTTTGCAGCTTCAGCCTAGAATTTTCTTGGGAGCTTGCTCTCGATCAGCATGGTCCGAGCAATTTCCACTATTGTTCGATTTCTTCTCTCCACAATGCCATTTTGCTCTGGGGTCCTAGGAGAGGAAAACCTGTGTGTTACACCTTCCTGGTTGCAGAATTAAGAGAAATAGGAATTTTTGAATTCTCCTCCATGATCAGATAAGATGGTGGATATTCAGAATTTACCTTCTTGTTTTACTTTTCTGAAGAGTTTTTGAAATTCAAGAAAGGCATCATTCTTATTGGTGATGAAAAAGATCAAAGTGAAACGAGAAAAATCATCAACTAGCACATATCCATATCTTTTCCCATTAAGACTGGTTGTTCTTGTTGGGACGAACAGATCCATATGCAAAAATTCAAAAGGCATGGATGATAAAGGCTCACTTTTATATTTAAAGGTTTTCCGAGTTTGTTTACCTAGGGAGCATGCTTCACAAACCTAGTCAACTTTTGTATAGGACAGTTTTGGCAAACCCCTAACCATTCCATGCTTGGACAGTTTATGCAGCGTACTATAGCTGACATGTCCCAATCGTCTGTGCCACGGCCATACATCATTGGGCTGATTGGCAGACAAACACAAATTTTCCTAAAGTGAGATATCAAGTTCTACCATGTAGATGTTATTGACTCTATGACGTACAAACATTATAGAGTCAGAGTTCTGCTCAAATATTTTACATTCATTAGCATGAAATAGAACCTTGTGGCCTTTGTTGCACAATTGGCTTATACTGAGCAGATTGTGTTCAAGGCCTTCAACAAGCATAACATTTTCAATGAAATTGGAGGAGTTCTTACCCATTGTCCCTGTGCCAATAACTTTTCCTTTGTCTTTACCTCCAAACCTCACTTGGCCTCCTTCCTTTTTGATCAGATGGCTGAACTTCTTTTTATCTCTCGTCATGTGCCGTGAGCAGTTGCTGTCCAAGTACCATCGGTTGTGATGGGCTGCTAGGCAATCCTGCAAGGAAGACATTAAGCAGTGATTTTTGGAACCCAAACAAATTTGGGTCCACAATCATAGTTGAAAGCATACAATAAGTTCTTTGGAATCCAAATTTGCTTAAAAAACATTATGGATTTCATGGAATAAGAATTGAATTGAATTGATGTATCCAAGTCTGTTGCAGGTGTGGCAAACAAGTTTCATAGATTTCATGGAATAAGAATTGAATTGAGGTCTAGATCTTGGGTCTCCAAAAGTGTTGGATTGGGTATGGAAGGTACCCAAGTTCGGCTAGCTATTGAACCTGACGCGGCGGCGACGTGGAAATGGATCGACGGTAACTCCAGAATCACGAACGGGACTGGATAGGTTGCTACCTCGCGCAGCTCGGCCTCACGCCGGACGGTCTCACACCGGGCGACACTCAAACTCACAAGGAGAAAGAGGGAAGGGAAATGCAAGAGGGGAGAGCTCTCACAAAACAATATTTCATTCAATCTTTCATTCATACGTAACACACAAACATTGGCCTCCTTATATAGGAAAAAGGCCATAGCAATAATACCCTCACACTTATACTAATTGTGTTTATACCCTAGCCTAATAAGACAAAGCCCACCCACCCACTTTTGACTTGTGGGTTTTAATCAAATAAAATACATAAAATACACACATGTTATTTGACTAGTCTAATAAGATGAATACACACAAATACGTACAAATACGTGTATCACTCAATACACACAAATACGCCGAGTCTTCAGGAAGTCGGATCTCTGAGCCATAAGCTTGGTGCAGTCGGGGCGGTGCGGCGTCGGCTCCGAGTAGTGGGCCCGGTAGTGGACCCGGTGTCCCCACCAACCCTCCCGAGGCGGCTGGAACTCGACTCTGTCGAGTAAGGGGGGACACTACTGTGGTAGTGCTCCAGTAGATCTGGATCGAGGCACTGGAGATCTTCCCGGTTGATCCAGGAATCATCAGAAGGTGGATGGTCTCGCCAGCGGATAAGGTAGCGCTGGTACACCCTGCTCCGTGTAGTGGTCACCTGCTCATCCAGTATCCTCTCAATGTGCTCGCGCGGTACTCTCGAGGCTGTGGGACGTACAGGGGTGGGCTCACTCTCAATGGCAGGAGAAGGCTCGAAAGGGTCACTAGGAATCGCTGTGGGTTCCTTCTAGGCCACTAGGTCTGCCACATTAAAGGCCGAGCTAATCTCATATTCGGGAGGTAAGTCCACAACATAAGCATTGGAGCCAATCTTTCACAGAATTGGGAAGGGTCCATCATTACGGGCTTGCAACTTTTTAACGGCTCCCGAGGGGAGTCGTTCGGGTCGAACCCGTACCATAACCATGTCACCTTCTTGGAATTCATGGTGACGCCTATGCGAATTAGCCAAGCGTTTGTAAGTTTCATTACTGAGATTTATTTGCTTGCTAATTGACTCATGCAGACTTTTGACATGCTGTGCAAATTCCTCAGCTGACTTGGATGTTCTAGACTCGAGGGGAAGGGGAATGAGATCCACAGGTTTCCTAGGTTTGTAGCCATGCACGACCTCAAATGGACTCATACCTATGGACCTATTGACGGAGCTGTTGTATGCAAATTCGGCTCTGGGCAAAAGAAGATCCCAAGTGCCCGAATGTTCCCCTAAGAGACACCTCAAGAGATTCCCTAAACTCCTATTGACGACCTCTATTTGCCCATTGGTTTGTGTGTGATTGGCAGTGGAGAATTTGAGTTTGGTGCCAACTAGGTGCCAAAGTGTCTTCCAGAAGTAACTAGTGAACCGGACATCTCGGTTAGACACGATGGTTTGGGGGAGACCATGCAGACGCACGACTTCATCAAAGAATAAATGGGTTACTCTAGATGCATCAAATGTTTTGGAACATGCAATGAAGTGGGCCATCTTAGAGAACCTATCAACAACAACAAAGATGGAATCATGCTTGTGAGCAGTGTGAGGTAAACCAAGGATAAAATCCATACTCACATCAACCCATGGTCGATCAGGAACGGGAAGAGGAGTGTAGAGACCAATGTTTTGTTTGACCTGTTTGGCCATTATGCATGTCCTACACTGGGCTACAATCTTGGCCACATCTTTCTTCAGGTCAGGCCAATAGAAATGCTCCTCCACAGAATGGATGGTCTTGTTGCGGCCAAAGTGACCAGCAAGACCTCCAGCATGCATTTTCCAAATCAGGAAGTCCTCAGGACACAGAGTTGCTGCCCTCGAAATAGAAAACCATCATGGAGTAGATAGTCAGAAAAGGCTATCGAGGGTCCAGTAGACAGAGCAGAGTAGGCAGGGCCAAAATCAGGACACTCTCCATAGAGTTCCTTCATGCGGTCAAATCTGGTGACCTCTACCCGAACAGTGGAAAGAAGGGAGACCCTTCGACTCAAGGCGTCGGCCACCTTATTCTCTTTTCCACCCTTATGTTTTAGGACAAAGTTGAAAGACTGGAGGAATTCTACCTACCGACCATGTCTCAGGTTCAAGCCCTTCTGAGAGCTAAGGAATTTTAAAGCCTCATGGTCCAAGTATAAGACAAACTCTTGGGGTAAGAGATAGTGTCTCCAGTGTTTGAGGGCTTGGACCACGGTATAAAACTCATTATCATAGGTGGAGTAACGAAGCTTTGCATCAGAAAGCTTCTCGCTGAAATAGGCCATAGGGTGGCTCTCCAGGCTAAGCACTCCTCCTATTCCTACGCCAGATGCATCACATGATATCTCGAAGACTTTGGAAAAGTCTGGCAGGAGGAGGACAGGGGCTTTGGTCATGAGTTCCTTTATGGCACGAAAAGCCTGGGAGGCGACTTTGGTCCACTCAAAATTCCCCTTACAGATACAATCCTTAATGGGTGCCATAATGGTGCTGAAACCCTGAATGAAGCGTCTATAGAAAGTGGCTAGCCCGTGGAAACTTCGAACGTCATGGACGTTCTGGGGCTCAGGCCAGTCTACTAAGGCTTGGACCTTGGATTGGTCCACAGACACTCCTTGGCTAGAAACCACAAATCCAAGGAAAGCGACCCGGTCTGTCATGAATTCACATTTCTTGAGATTGGCAAACAGGGTTTCTCTCCTCAAAGTCTCACAGACTTCCCTCAAATGATGGATGTGGTCCTGAGGGTTGTGGCTATAGATGAGAATGTCATCAAAGTAGACGACAACAAAGCGACCAATGAGGGGTCGAAGGATTTCCGTCATAAGTCGCATGAATGTGTTGGGGGCATTGGATAGCCCAAACGGCATGACGAGCCACTCATACAGACCTTCTTTTATTTTAAAGGCTGTCTTCCACTCATCCCCTAGTCGGATACGGACCTGGTGGTAGCCACTTTTCAAGTCAATTTTTGAAAAGATGGTGACTCCACTCATCATGTCAAGTATGTCATCAAGATGGGGAATTGAAAATCTATACTTGACAGTGATTTTGTTGATGGCGTGACGGTCAACACACATCCGCCAGGTGCCATCTTTCTTTGGTGTGAGCAAGGCAGGAACAGCACATGGACTCTTGCTCACCCTGAGGAAGCCCTTTTGAATAAGGTCCTCAACAATTCGTTGGAGCTCCGCATGCTCCCTGGGGTTTAATCTGTAGTGGGGAAGGTTGGGTAGGGTGGACCTAGGGACAAGATCAATGGCGTGTTGAACATCACGCATGGGAGGGAGTGTTGAAGGCAAGTCTTCCGAGAAGATGTCTTGGAAGTCTTGCAGGATTGCCTGGACTTCAGGTGGGACGGAGACCTGGGACTCCTCAGGGGTAATGGTGACGACAACAGCCCAAACAGGGGCACCCTCGGCAACCTCTCTATTCATCTCACGAACACCTATGAAGTTAAGGCGCCTAATCGGGTCATGGTCAACCTTAGGGGCCTTAGGGATGGATATGGCAGGTGTAAGAGAGGAGGGAATGAGAAGCTTCCCTTTGGTGGGGGTTGGGGCATTCTCCTGATTTTTGGGGGATGCAGCGGGTGTGGAGGTAAGACTCTTTCCCGTGGCCACCTTTGGGGGTGTCGGGCACAACTGAATCCTCTTCCCATTGTGGGAGAAGGAACACTGATTGGACCGACCGAATGTAGTAAGGTCTACATCATAGATCCATGGCCATCCTAGGATGATGCTCCCGACCTTCATAGGCACTACATCGCATAGGATTTATCCTTGGTATGACTGGAACTGAATGGGAATGACACATGTAGTGGTGACTGGGATTGAAGTGTCATTGACCCAAGCCACGTTGTATGGCTTAGGATGAGGATGTGTAGGTAGAACTAGACGGGAGACAAAGTCTGAAGAGACTGCATTGATACAGCTCCTGTTGTCAAAGATCACCTTGCAGGGTTGAGAGTTGACCATGATGTAGGTTTGGAAGATGGAGGTTCGACGCCAGTCATCCTCCTGTGGGTGTGCGAGGATGCAGCGAACTACACCCAACCGTCCATGGCTAGAACTCTCAGCAATATCTCCCACTTGCACGTACTCGACATGCATGCTATCAAACCCCGCATCTAATTCCTCAAACGGGGTAATGAGATCAGGATCAGACTCATATCTCTCAAGGGGTTCTTCTTCCTGAGGTGAAAGCTCCATAGGCTGGGGGTCGATGATGACTAAGGCTCGAGTGGGGCAGTTGGTGGCAATATGCCCTAGGTTATGGCACCTAAAGCAACGAACTCCCGAGACAGGGGCTGGTTGGGAGGTGCTAGGGACGGGACCCTTTCCCTTGTCCTCCCTCCTATCAATTGGTGGAGTGTACTCCAGCCTGGGCACAGCAACAGGTGCAGGTAAGGAGTTCCTTTGGAATGGAACAGTAGGGGCAACGGCCCTAAGCGGGGTAGTAGTAGGAACATAGGAAGTGGAGGGGCCGGGCCTCTCAGAATAGCGGACTATGGGGTTTCGGGACTCAGGTTGGCGGTAGGTGGGGACCCGAGGTGGGGCCACCCTTTGAAACCGCTCGACATCTCGAGCAACCTGATAGGCATGCTCGAGAGTGTTAACTTCCCGTAGGAACAGCTCCCGATGTATACTCTCATATAGGCCAGCCCTAAACCGTGAGAGGGTGACGGAGGCATCCTCCATGACTCGATTCCGAAGGAAGAAGTCATCAAATTAGGTGATGTACTCATCCACAGACTTTCCATCTTGGGTGAGTTTCTGCCATTGGTCTAAAAGACGCTGATTGTAGGAAGGTGGCAGATACTTCTCCCTCATTTTCTCCTTCATTTTCTCCCACGTGCTTATGGCTTCCTCTCGTCTCCTTGCTAGGAGATTCTCAACGTTACACCAGTAAGTTTTGGCTTGACCTAGGAGTTTCATTTTAGCAAACCTCACCCTTGTAGCAGGGGTCATGCGGCGATGCCAATCAAAATATTGGTCCATCCCGGTCTCCCAATCAAGATATGTAGCGGGCTTGAGGGACCCATCAAAACTCGGAGCGTCAATCTTGACGTTCCGTAGGATGATATCCTCATCATCGTGGTCTCTCTCTCGAGGCGTACGGGCCTCTTGCTCTCTACCTTGGGTAGCCTGATTCGGACGGACTTGCTCTCTCTCCTCCCTAGGATTGGCTACGAGATCGCCGTGGCCATTCACTCGTCCTTCCTCTCCCTTTAGTCGATCCTCTAAGGCTCGGATCCTCTCATCTAGCTCGGCTCGTAGTTGGCCTATGGATTCTTCAAAATGGGTCAGAAGATTATGCTCGAGTTGAGCCAACATAGCACTCACGCTCTTCTGATCCATGTGGGGTTGTAGAGTTGAAGGGCACTCTAGACGGCCGGATGAATTCCTAGACCAATGTGGCATGCACGACCTTGGACCTAAATGATGTAGTCTTGGGACCGATAATTAGCAAGCTATAGATCCGAATTTTATTGGCTAATAGGCAAAGGGTCGACTTGAAGGGACCGGTCAGAGAGAGTCGCTCGCCCGTAGGCGAAGTAGTTGTGGAACTACCTCCTGACAATTAGGGTGCCTTAATGCAGCAGTCTAGGGCCTTAGGATAGGTGCATACATGCAAGCTCTCGCTTTCCGTCCACAGCGATGCACTCAGAAGATTGGCTGCATGGATCGGGCTCTCGCTCACTTCGTCGCACGGCAAATGATAAGGATACTAAATAAGCAAGTGATTTGGAGCACGTACCTAGCTGACTGAGAAGTCAAGCTCTGACCAGCGACGAAGGGGAGCGGGGATGTGCGTGCCCGCACGGCTTCGATGCAGCTTCACGGTTACAATGAATTCACTCCACGTAGGGAGGTTACAATTATTACAAAAACCGCATAAATTTCCCACGCAAGGGAACAAATCATTCTAATTTCTCCGTGTAGGGAGACACAGAGGTACGTACGTTCCGGAGTTTACGGACCTTATGTCGACTATTGGGTGACCCTGGCGCCGGTCAAACTATCATTGTGGACTTTTGGTGCCACAATCAATAAGTTAAAAGATATATATATATATATATATATATAGATATATATATAAGATTATATATATCTCATATATATATATTATATATATTTTAACTTTTTTTTCAAACCCCTTTTTTGACTTTTTTTTTCAAATTCTTTCTTTCAAACCGTCACTTTTCTTGTTCAAACCTCTCTCCTTTTTTTCTTTTCCACCCACTCTTTCTGACTTCTCTTAATACCCTTTTGTTTTTCCTCAAACACGACCACTGCATGCTCGGTTGGTGGGGGCCTGAGTCAGAGAGGGTGGGTACGTCCGGCAGTCAAACCAGGCGGGGAAGGGGGCGGCCAATGCGGAGAGGGCACGGTTGGGCGCGACGGGTGCAGGCGGACGCAGGCCCGAGTGAGGGGGTCGGCAGCTGTGGGCGGGCGCGCAGGGGCGCGCAGCGCGCAGGGCTGGGGGTGCAGGGGCGCGCGGCGGGCGCAGGGCCGGGCGCACAGGGGCGCGGGGTTGGCGCGGGGCTCGGGTGCACAGGGGCGCGGGGCGGGCGTGGGCCTTGGGCGCACAGGGCCACGGCGGTGCCAGCTACTGGCGCGGCGGCAGTGGCAGCTGGCGCGGCGGTGGCCGCGGCAGCGCGCGGCGGCGGGCGCAGCCTTTACGGCCGAAGCCTCTTTTGAATTGGGCACGGGCGACAAGGCCCGTGCCGCGAACATGCTTTCCTTTATTTATTTTTTCAATTTATCTTCTTTCTCCATCGAGATCAATTCTCCCTTATTATTTTTTTTCACTTCTCTTTTTTTTCCTGCTTTACGCTGAACGAGAGAGAGAGAGAGAGAACAGAGAGAGAGAGAAATGCGGGAGAGAGAGAGTAATAGAGAGAAAGAGAAAGATTAACAGAAAGGGAGAGAGATTGATCAAAGAAAGAGAGAGATTAAGAGAGAGAGAGATTTACGAGAGGGAGAGAAAGTAACAGAGAGGGAGAGAAACTTCCTCAACCGAAATTTTTTTTCTCCTTTTTTTTTCTTTCTCTCAAGATCTTTCTACTACTCTTCTTTTTTTCTTTTGCTTCTAGCAATCTAGAGAGAGAAAGAGAGATGACGTCGGAGACGTCGGGGTCGTCGGAGACGCCGTTGTTGGGCTCTGATACCAAATCTGACGTGGCAGCGACGTGGAAATGGATCGACGGCAACTCCGGAATCACGAACGGGACTGGATAGGTTGCTACCTCGCGCAGCTCAGCCTCACGCCGGATGGTCTCACACCGGGCGACACTCAAACTCACAAGGAGAAATAGGGAAGGGAAATGCAAGAGGGGAGAGCTCTCACAAAATAATATTTCATTCAATCTTTCATTCATACGTAACACACAAACATTGGCCTCCTTATATAGGAAAAAAGCCATAGCAATAATACCCTCACACTTATACTAATTGTGTTTATACCCTAGCCTAACAAGACAAAGCCCACCCACCCACTTTTGACTTGTGGGTTTTAATCAAATAAAATACATAAAATACACACATGTTATTTGACTAGTCTAATAAGACGAATACACACAAATACGTACAAATACGTGTATCACTCAATACACACAAATACGTCGAGTCTTCAGGAAGTCGGATCTCCGAGCCATAAGCTTGGTGCAGTCGGGGTGGTGCGGCGTCGGCTCCGAGTAGTGGGCCCGGTAGTGGACCCGGTGTCCCCACCAAAACCCTTTTTGATTGTTGAACCAGTTTTTCTTTTTGAAATAATCAGATGAGCTGCGCCGATGCATGCCTTTGGTGCGTCGACCTGATTGGCTTTGTTGACCACAGACGCGTCGACCTGATTGGTCATTGCGTCGACCCTGAGGGCTAGCCAGCTCTGGCTGAGTGGTGTTGCGTCGACCCTGTGAACCAGTGCGTCGACCCTACGGTTCAGTTTGGTTTTTATACCCAGCCTGGTGGCTGCCTCCTTGGTTCTCGATGGTCTTGGGTTTAAAGGGATTCTGCCTTGATGATTCTTCTATTATCAACTTTCCCTTGCCTTTTTCAGGACAAAATGACATGGTCTTGAATTTAAGGGGCCTTTTTTTAGAGGGGTTAAATCCTAACCCTTCCTTCCTGAAATTGACTCTAGTGCCTAAGAGGGCATCCAGGTTGGATTTCCCCTGGGTCATTCTTTCTAGGACATATTGCCTATCCTTCAACTCATTTTCAGCCTTCTTAAGGCTTTTCTGTAACTCATCATTGACAACTTTTATTGCTTCATATTTTTCGAGATTGAGTTGGTTCTCTTTCTCACATTCTTCACATTTCAAGCTGGCTTGCCTTAGCTGTTTTCTGATACCATCATTTTCTTTCCTTGAGTTTTTCCGTTCTGAGCGGTTGGTTTCAAAATCTTCAGTTTGTTTCTTGAGTTTTTCATTTTCAACTTTTAGTGTTTCTAGCTCTTTGTTAGCAAAATTATCATGAGATAAAGTATTAATCTTTCTTTTCAACTACTTCTTTTCCTTTTTATACATCTCATACTTCTCAAATAAGTCAGCATATGCATCTTCCCATTCCTCAATTGAGAAGTTTTCAAATGGAGTGCTTACCTGATCTTCATTTGCCATTAAATAGAAATCATCATCATCTTCCAGTGCAGAGGAGATTTCATCTTCCTCATCGTCGTCACTCCAAGTGCAAACCATTGCCTTGGGCTTCTTTCCCTTGGCCTTGGACGTCTGCTTGATCAACTCAGGACACTCTCCTCCCATGTGTTCTGATTTCTTGCAGTGGTAGCAGATAATATTGTAAGAGTTATTGATTTGAGCCGATTTGAAGTTAGAGTTTCTACTTACCTGGGGGGTCTTCTTCTTCTTCTGAAATTTGCCTCTTCTTCTGAGAAACTTCTTGAATTGCTTAGTGAGTAGAGCATGGTCAGCTAGGCTTGCCTCCGGAATGTCATCATCACCATTTTCATCCGAATCATCTGTGCTCTCAGAAAGTTTGAGAGCCATAGTCTTCTTTGGCTTGACGTCTTCCTCACTTCTCTTCAGGTTGAGCTCACATGTCATGAGCGAACCTATCAGTTTATCAAATGTCAATATAGAAAAGTCCTTTGAGTCCTCAATAACAGTGGCCTTAGTGTGCCACACTGGGGTGAGAGATCTAAGGATCTTCCTGACCAGTTCACTGTCAGTGTATTCTTTTCCCAGAAGTTTTAAGCAGTTGGTTAGTTGGGAGAATTATTTATACATCTCAGAAATAGATTCGTCTGGTTTCATTGTGAACATCTCATAATCAAAAATCAGCAATAGTGTGGAGAAGCCGATAGAACCTGAAAGGAGGTCCACTCAGACTGCTGAAGCCCCCAGGCTACCTGATAGAGCATCAGGAACCCCACAGCTCATCGTCTTGGGACGTTTGAAGAAGTTCCACAACGATTCGGCAACGCTATACGGCAAGCCGAAATCAACAAGACTAACAAACCGGCATCGACTTGTTCGTGCCGAATAAATCCCACATCCCATTCGATGAGGATGAAAATACACTTGGTGGTCCACCATCTGAATGAAGAGAAGCTTCATCTGAAGATCTGTCACTACTGGAATCTGGATCATATCCAATCCAGTCAGCTCCATGGGAGCCACATTTGTGCTATCATCGTATACAACTTTCTGTCGATGTGTTCCTTTCCATATTTTGTTTTCTTTTGAACCTTTATTCAAGCTGTTAGTGAGCAGAGCTAAGCTGTATTGCTCAGCGTTGCAGAGGAGGATTCCTCTGGACAGTAAGCTGTGTTGCTCAGCAGGCGGGGTGGATACCTCGGACAGCAAGCTGTGTTGCTCAGCGGGCGAGGTGGATACCTCAGACAGCAAGCTGTGATGCTCAGTTGTTTGTAGGCAAGCTATGAGGCCCAGCCGTTCAAGCTGTGAGTCAGCGGGAAGCCACACTCAGGTTGAGTGTGGGGTGGACGTAGATCTCTGGATAGAGATTGAACCACCTAAAAAATCTTGTGCGTGCAGTAGTTTGTCTGATGCCTTTATCTTCACTAGATGCATGCGTAGGTGCGCTCTATGTGTTTGATCTTTAGTCCATTAGATGATTTGATCGATTGGGTTAATAGGTAGTGTTCCTCAATCAGTTAGAGGTAGTTCATTAGAAAATTAATTGTGGGGCAAGTTTTGTAGAAGATCCATTCACCCCCCCCCTTTGGATCTACTTCCGTGTGTCACCTGCCACAACATTTGGTATCAGAGCGGGTCACTGATTCATCAGATCCAACGATCTGCAGTGGATCCTACTATTTTCGGTGACTTATTTGACTGTTTAGATTGTCTAGTATTTCATTTGTGTGTCATGGATTCTGTGCCTGAAATTCCGATGTTCAATGGATTGTGTTTCTCTGACTGGCACAAAGAGTTTAGGGATTACATGCGTCTTGTAGATCCAAATCTGCTGATACTGATTGAACATGGTCCTTATGATATACCTGTAAATATGTCAGACTGGAATAGTGGTCATGAGTTGATGAATGCTGAAAATAGAAAAGCCATAGAAATGTTGAAGGGAGCTATAGAGACTAATGTGCTTTCATGCGTGACTAAGTGCAGGAATGGTAAGGAGTTGATGGATGAATTGATCCTCAAGTATGGCAGAGAGAATCATAGGTGCCTTACGACCAAGGATCAAAGCAGCGATCAATCCGACGACTCTTTCTCAAAGGTAAGTTCTGAATCTGAACAAAATCCATTGGATGAATTAATTGAAATGCATGATGATTTACTTGAGAGTTATAAATCTTATAAACTTAAAATGAAAGAGATGAAAAAGGCCATGTTGCATGAAATTAGAGAGTTAGAATGTGAAAATGCCAACCTTAAAAGCAGTCTGAAAATAAGCGAAAATTCATGCAATAAATGTGACTCTGTTGGAATATTAAATAATGATCTTCTATCTAAACTTAGGCTGCAAGAGCAACATGTTGTGTCTCTTCAAGGAGAGATAGAAGATTTGATGAATAGAAATTCAGAACTTGAGTTGCATGAACAACACTTGATTGAAAATCTAAAAGCTATGAATCAAGATAGCTTGATTGAAGAAAATTGCAAACTGAAAGATCAAAATAAAAGGCTAATGGTTATGAATACTGTCCTGTCAGAGAGATGGATGTCTATTGAAAAAGGGAAATGTGCTGTAAAGGAAGCTGATGCTGATAAGGAACAAAAACTTGAACAGGAAATTGAAACTCTGAAAAGTTTAAATGATGCACTGCATCAACAGATTATTTCCTGTGAAATTGAAATTGCGAGCTATGAGTTGAGCATTACCTCCTTGAATTCTGAAATTCAGGATCTGAAAAATTCACTCTCTAAATTTGTTCAAGGGAAAGATAACCTTGACAAGATCCTAGGTATTAAAACAAACTTTCAAAAGGAAGGGTTAGGATATCTTCCTGCATATAAGAAGAATCATGTTGTTAGAAATCAAAATTCTGTGCCTTCTTATTCTGCTACACCCATGTTTCAGCTTACTGAAAAAGGACTGAGAATCAAGATGAAATTTTAAAAAATGTAGGAAAACCGAAGAGGGTTGAAAGTAAAAGGAAAGCTAAAGCTTCATCTGATGCTGTTAAGAGTTCGACTGGTCTTGAAAATTGTCAAAAACAAATGCATGCCACAAAGATTTTCCCCATTCATTCACATGCACTCACAAATATCACTTCATGTCATTATTGTGGGAAACATGGTCATAAGATGCATGAGTGCAGGACAATGGATCTAGATGAGCTGTCTGCTAACAAACCTCATGTTAGAAAAACTCAAGACAAACACCATACATTTCAGAAGAAGAAAACTTATTGTTTTCATTGTGGGAAGTTAGGCCCTATTGTAGCCCATTGCTGGGATGCCCTGAGGAGAAAAGATAGTTCAAACTTTAAAAATTGTTATGTGAATAAAGCTGTCTTCAATAGAAATACTCATGCATGTTTTGAGTGCGGAAAAATTGGCCATCGTGCCTTTGAGTGCTGGCATGTGAGAAGAAGCACTAATTTTCATGACAGAACACTTTCACAAATGTTCAACCAAAGAATGTCCATGTTTATACTTTCAAGAGAAATCTGAATAATGCTAGTCATCATCATGGGAGAATAGGACATATCATGAATGACTGCCATGCAATTGATTTCGACAACAGAAAAATCTTGAAATCCTGGAGTTCACATGCTAAAAGTGTTGCTAAACTAACTGGACTCAAGAGCTCTTGGGTCCCCAAATCTGCATAGTAACTTCAGTTTGCAGGTGTGCCTTGAAGAAGGAAATAAACGGGGTAATAATATCAAGGCACATAAAGGTCAGTCAACCCCAATCTCTTCTCTTGTCTGTATTGTTTTTCCCTTTTATTAGCATACATGCATGACTAGATTGCTAAATAGCTGTGGTCAATATCGATAGATTTTTTTTAATTGATGCATATTATTTAGAACTCATGAGTATAAATAAATGCACACATTTGAGTGTCTGTGTCAAACACATACATATCTATGTACCTTAAGAAGATCAAATAGTGATTGTTTGATATCTCTGCTCGGTCTGAGGGGGAGCTGATCATCGGAGGTCAACTGTTCATGTGAGTTTATGATGTCTTGGTGCTCAGACTGTTGGTATTCTGATGCTGCCTGGCTGGATGATACTGCTGTGGTGATACAGTTTTTGTAGTTTGTCATGAGATGAAAGGTCTATTCTGAGGATATCTAGTTCATAAGAGCTGAGTGAGCATTTGACTTTGGTGGTTAAGGTTGTGCTGCTGAACTCATCTTTTCTGGCCTCAGTCTTCTCCTTGTTTATGAGTGGCTCTCTTTCTAACATCTCCATGTCAAATATCTTCCTCTCTTCTCCACTTTTATCCTCTAATGAAATCGGAGATTGTGCAAGTCAGGTGGAGTAACATCAGATAGATGTCACCTTTACTTATCTTCAATAATCAACTACTAAAACCACCCTGATCTGAGAACTAAATTGCTAACCTGTACAGAGATGTGATACTCAGTATATGAATATTATATCTTAATTGAAAAGTCTTCACAATCAATCTGAATGTCTCCTCAATGGGAATGAAATAGTTCAAAAT
This sequence comes from Amorphophallus konjac, assembly GCA_022559845.1. Lineage (NCBI taxonomy): Eukaryota > Viridiplantae > Streptophyta > Magnoliopsida > Alismatales > Araceae > Amorphophallus > Amorphophallus konjac. Next base: position 151,511,504 of record CM040127.1, read on the forward strand.
TGGAAATCTCTTAGCAATGCATCTAAAATCCAAAAGCTTTTAGTAAGAACCCAATCTGATAGGAAATCTAAGGCCCATATAGTCCTTAATTCATGTCTAAAGAAAATTCTGGTAAAGGGCCAGGGAATACGCCATCAATTAAAATTAAATCGTGGCAGAGCAATGGCATTTTATTTGAGAAACTGGCCATCTATCTCAAAGAAATTCAGAGGCTAAGTCATGAGAATTAATATTATCTCTGTTCAAAAATTTATGAAACATAAAGGTATATCGCACTGAGTAACCAGGGATTCTGGTGTCTGATAAACATGTTTCCTTGAGTAAAAAGGTGCTGGTATACCGGAATGTTCAGTCAACATTGTGCAAAAGTTCATGGCTAATATGGTTGACCCTAAGGTTCCTTCATTAAATTTATATTGATTTAAAGTCTATATGAAAATTGGATTTCTCAATCAGTCACTGGGTTATGAAAGACGCTGATAAGATTAAGGATGTTGTTGATTGAGATATCTCCTTGATAAAGCTATCTCTCCCCTGTTGACGCGTAAGAATAAATTGTAGAGAAAACTATTTTAAGATATAGTCTCATATTCCGTATATCCTGTTTCGGCATAGGAAGGCTCTTACGGGTTTAAAGGTAAAGGGTAGTTTGGGTATTAACCATTGAATATTGGTAAAGGTGGCAATATCTCATTTATACGAAACCCTACTCGCCTTTCTATAATACGTTCTTTTAAAGTCGAGGCGTTGTCCCGCTCTCGAGTCCCCCGCTCTTCCTCTAAGTAAGCCAACAAGCTTGCTTCTCCAACCCTCCATCTTCTCATCCTACACATCTCTTCTTCTTGCTTCTTCTGTCTCTCTTCATCGTCTCCATCATGTCTTCTCCGTCAGCCACGGATGAGGGAAAGAAGACTGGCTCAGAAGAGCGACAGCCGCCACCTCCACAGGTCCAGAAGATTGAGGTTACTCGCTGGTTTGAGTAGAGACCAAAGGAAGCACAGTCAAAGGAAGTCACTTCTGAGTCAGTTCAGGAGGAATCGCTCAATAGAAAGAGAAAGGAAATGGAAGAACATCCGAAGGATACCTCAGTAGAGCAGTGGCCGTCCGAGTCACCCAGAGAGGTATCTCAACAAAAGAAACAAAAAGGGAAAGAGAAGGTAGAAAGGACTCTCTCCAAACGGCACAAGAAGGCTGGTTCAAAAGTCGACAGGTATGTTTCTGATGAAGAAGGAGCTTCTGCTAAACATTCAGAAGGTGATGTGTCTCTTACTTAGGTTGAAGTGGTCCTGGAAATAGGAAAGGTCATGCTCCCACGTTACATAGATTTTAATGATGAACCCATGATTCTAGAATTTCCTGAAGTGTTAGAAATTTTTAAATTTCAGAAATGGAAGAAATTCTTAAGTAAGCATAGGATTTATTATCCTAAGTTGGTTGCTGAGTTTTACCATAACTTGAAATGTATCTCTGAAAAGACAAGGGTTCAGTCCATGGTTAGAGGAGTAAAGATTGACCTGTCCAGGCATTTTCTACATAAAGTCTTTCATATTCCAGAGGGAGGTGAAGTGGAAGGTGAATTCAATATAGACCTACATGAGGCCTACTCCCTCATTTCAGAGAAGCCCAGAGATCCCAGAGACCCAAAGAAGCAGACATATCTCTCCCAGTTTAATGCATGCAAGTTTTCCCTTCCAAGGAGATTAATTCATCACATTCTTACAACTATGATAACTCCACAAGTCAGAAGTAGAGGGAGAGTACCAGATTCACAGAGATTTATTCTCTTCTGCCTACTCAAAGGCACAAAGATATGTCTTCCAGCCATAATCCTTCAGACAATGAGCACTTTCAAGGAGTCCAACAGAAATTTACCCTATGCTGCTCATCTGACAGCAATTTTCAAAAAGATGAAAATTCCACTGGAAGGGAAATCATCAAAGGACATTCCCAAGGTGAACATCTATAATTTGGATTTTGTCAACAAGTACTTCAGGCCAAAGTCATCCAAAGGCAGTGACATGAAAGATGCCATTGAAGAAAGTAAAAAGCTTCAGGTCAGTCATGAAAGGGATCTCACAGAGTCAGATGATCAAGACTTGGCTCCTTTGAAGAAGAGGAAGAAAACACATAAAAGAAGTAAATCAATTGCAGTACAACAAGAGGAGACCACTGCTGAACCTGCTCAGAAGAATCTCAAAGATCTTCTATTGCATCAAGAAGTTCATGAGCTGAATCTAACAGATGCTCAACAGACACAGCAGTTGGATCAAAACATTAGTCAGCTGTTTGATAATTTTGGAGTACAATTTGAACTGGAACAACATGAAGTCCAACAAGGACAAGAGGCAGATGAAGAAGAGGATAGAAATGAAATTCCTGAAGAAGATGAAAGAGCTGAAGTCTCTCAAGAAAAGGAAAGTGAAAAAGAGTCTCTTACTGATATGATCACTCAGATAATGAAATAAACTGCTGAAGAGATCTTCGAAGAAATTGCTGAGTCTGTGGTAAATGAAGAAGAGCATGTACCACAAGGAGCCCAAGTATCTGATGAAGAAGCTCCAGAGACAGCTAAAGAAGAAGTACAAGACTATTTTATGGGACCTGCTCCTGAATATGGTCCACATCATGGAGAGATGATTAGTCTTGGTACATCACCTACTCCACTTCCTGAACAGCATAATGCATACTTCACTAAGCTGCCAGATTCCAGTGCTTCCACCTCTAGTACACATGGAACAAATGCCGAACCCAATCTCGCTCAGATGTTGTCCAACCTGACAGAGATTGTGCTAAATCAGAATGATTTGATGAACAAGTAATTCTTGTTTCAGACTGTTCAAATTGACAGAATAGAGGGCCGGCTGAAACATTTGGAAATAGTTGTAAAATGCCAAGGAATAGATTTTTTAACTGCTAAAAGGAGAGCAGATGAAGCTGTACGAGAAATTTTACAATCTCTTATGGGTATCAGCAATCGAATTGGTGACATGGTAAGTAAAAGTCAAGATACTCAAATCTCCATAGTTACCAATATGGGTAAAATCCTGAATCATACATTTGATCTGAAGATTGAGTTTGAATTGTTAAAGGGCACATTAACCAAAATTGCAGCCACTCAGCCAGAATTCATCACAAAATTTGAAGTTATTCAGTCTAATCTGCAGACACTGTCAGAGACTGTGCAACAATTTTTTACCAAACGGGAATCAGTCAGTTCTCTAGTGGAAAGGCTGGGGAACACTGTGCATCAAAAGCTTGACAGATTGGCAGACTCCATTAGAGATCTTCAGACTTCTCTGATGAACAGACTTTCTACCCCTGGTTCAAGTTCAGTATATCCTCCTAGAGACAGGGGGAGCTACCGAGGTTATTAGCTACTATCATTTCCCCAAATTTTGATAATGACAAAGGGGGAGAATGAATGTGAATGTGTAAAGAACAGACAGTTTTATTTTGGACAGAAAATGTTACAGTTTTTGTTTACTGATGGTCTTGCGTGATAGACCGTTTGAAAGAGATTTTTCATTCAAACACTATTTTGTATCTTTTAAAGTACACAGAAATGCTATGTTGTGTTGCATGGTTGCATCGAAGCATGAGTCTATTGAATGCTTGATTCATTTTGTCAATGAACTCGGTTATGAATGTTAGCAAATTAATCTTACATGACTTATAGTTGTCATTATCAAAAAGGGGGAGATTGTTGGAACCCTGGTTTTGATAATGACAATCTGAGTCATGTGAGATTAAAATAAATAAAAGTTTTTGCATTTAATCCTACATCCATGGATCAATGCATTGTTTCATCCTTCAGTATATATATATAGTTAGTGCAGTGCTTCACAAGTTTGTACAACCGTAGCTAGTATGCGTGGTTAAGTTCATGTACCAGATGCTTCATGCATACACCAAGTCTGCACACGGTTGCCTTGATAACTCAGCATGTCTATACATGTCAGTACATTCGTCTGCTACATGCATACATCGTTTCGATTCATGTTTGCACATAGTCAATGCAGTGTATCGCCTCATGCATACATCAAGTCAGGGCATTCTTGTGCTTCATGCATATACATAGTTAGTACACTCGCTTGCTACATGCACATGTGCATCTTTCACTTCCTTTTGATTCCATGAATACACAAAGTATGTACATTCTTCAGAAGTATTCGCAGCGAAGTCTGTATAGCCCGTGTTCTTCATACATACACATAGTCGATGTATCTTTTGCCCATGCACAGGTTAAGTCTGAACAGAGTCTTGTTGCATCGTGTGCCTCATGTATTTCCAAAGTCTGTACATGATCAGTTCAACTTTCGAACTAACTCAATACATCCTTCTCTGTTATTTCAGATTAATTCAAGATGACAATAAGTCTAATCTGACAGGATTTTTGTTTTGATGAGTCTAAGAAGGGCACGTGACTCAAAAATGAAAGATGTGCCAAGTTCGTGACACGTGTTAAGTAGCAAGCTGAGATGGTGCCACGTGGTCTAGACGCTAACGCGGGAACCCATGAAAAACACACGCTCACCTGTCTTCTGGAGATATAAAAGGAAGAATTCTTCATCCAGAAGAACATTGAAGAAGAAAAGGAGTGATCGTGAGCAGAGTGATCGAAGCAGGGGAACTTATCTAAAAGAGAAGAAGATAGAGAGAGAGCCTGCACGATCCAGAAGAAGAGAAAAAGAGAAGAAGAGAGAGTAGCAGAGAAGAAAAGAAACGAAGAAGAAGAAGAAAGATAGAGAGAGAGATAGAGAGTCAGAGGAGAAGAAGAGAAGCTTCATATGAAGATCTGTCACTACTGGAATTTGGATCATATCCAATCCAGTCATCTCCATGGGAGCCACATTTGTGCTATCATCGTATACAACTTTCTGTCGCTTTGTTCCTTTCCATATTTTGTTTTCTTTTGAACCTTTATTCAAGCTGTTAGTCAGCAGAGCTAAGCTGTATTACTCAGCGTTGCAGAGGAGGATTCCTCTGGACAGCAAGATGTGTTGCTCAGCAGGCGAGGTGGATACCTCAGACAGCAAGCTGTGTTGCTCAGCGGGTGAGGTGGATACCTCGGATAGCAAGCTGTGATGCTCAGATGTTTGTAGGCAAGCTGTGAGGCCCCGCCATTCAAGCTGTGAGTCAGCGGGAAGCCACACTCAGGTTGAGTGTGGGGTGGACGTAGATCTCTGGATAGAGATCGAACCACCTAAAAATCTTGTGCGTGCAGTGGTTTGTCTAATGCCTTTATCTTCACTAGATGCATGCGTAGGTGCGCTCTATGTGTTTGATCTTTAGTCCATTAGATGATTTGATCGATTGGGTTAATAGGTAGTGTTCCTCAATCAGTTAGAGGTAGTTCATTAGAAAATTAATTGTGGGGCAAGTTTTGTAGAAGATCCATTCACCCCCCCTTTGGATCTACTTCCATGTGTCACCTGCCACAACACTGAAGAGAACGCCTTCCGATCTAAAGAAATATCTGCTGTCCTACAGTACAAGATTCTGAGGGTAAAATCAGTAGGATAACCGAGTGACTTGATCAAAGCACGGCTCGTACTAGAAATCACCTGGTCCGAAGCCCGAAGACCTCGAGGGTACCTCTCTAGATGGCCCATTGAGTCAGGGATGGTCTTGAGCCTAAGATGCTCTTTTGGGTTAACTCGGAGCCCACCAGGCCGTGAAAGCCCAAGAAGTTGCATGAAATGGCTTTAAATCGACGTCCTCATCAGCAGCTCAATCGGTGGCCTCGCTCGAAGGTGAACTGGCGGAGTTTGTATGCACAAAGGGCATGAACCAGTGACCCTCTATGTGGGTGGATCGGCGGTTGTTGAAGCGCATGAATCAGTGGGAGAAGTTGGAAGCGGGCTGATGATCCGGCACGCACGATCTCACGCCGGATCACTGGCAGCTCCCCTAATTCGCCAATAAATGAGCCACCCTCGGCCCAAACAAAGAAAAAAAGAGGTTCACAAGAAGGAAAAGATTGAGCGAGGAAAGAAGAGAGGGTAGAGAAGTAGAAGGAGAGCTAACCATCTCTGTTCCTGGTCTCTTCGTTCCACTGCTGCAGTGCTTAGACGGGAGGGTACCTCCGATCCTCTGTTTCACCCGTAGGTGGGTTTCTTCTGTGGTCAAAGCCTCAGAGGGGCTAATAGTTTGTTTTCCTTTCTTTTTCTGTCGTGTCCTCCCCCTATCTATAACTCTGTAATATCCCCTTCGCAATCTGATAGTCTTTTGTTGTGGCTTTGCTTAGAATTTTAGTGAATCTGTAAAAGCCCTTTGGGGCGACATGTTGATAGGATAGGTGAAACAAGTGATCTAGAGGGGGGGGGGAATAGATCAACCCCAAATTTGATTCTAAAACAATAATTAAATTGCGGAATGAAATCTACTGTTTAGTGAGCTACTACTTCAATCTAAGAAGACCATCTAGAATATCTATAATAGAGAAATGATCAATCACATAGTATGCAAGATAGAATTTGGATCAGCAACCGAGCTAATAGATTAGACACCTCAGTCTGGTACGAGACGGAGGTTTGATTCAATAATCTCCTCACGCAAGAGGCAGCATTCTGGATAGGCTTAACCTATCTTTTTGGGTACTTCTTTTGATATACCGCTGAGTTATCGCACAAGGCGAAGATGGGTAATCACACACTAAGAGAAAGCAGGCAATCACACACGAGGGAAAACAATTTTTAAGGTGGTTCGATCTTAACCTTGAGATCTATGTCCACCCCACACTCAATCGAGTGAGGCTTCCGCTGAAACACAGCTTACAACTGCTGAGCTCCACAGCTTGCTGTCCGAGGTGGAGTTCCTCGCTGCTGCCTCACAGCTTGTTCTGCTGACACACAGCTAGCTTACAGAAGTTTAAGATGAAACAAAGAAACAACAGCAAAAAAATTGACAACAGAAATGGGAAAATAATATAGCTCAAAAGAGTAGTCGACTTTGGATTTGATCCAGAAGTTGAATCACCAAGAGATCCTAGAAGAACTCTCAGCTTCACTCCAATGCTTTTGACATGATCCTCTCTCAAGCTTCTTATATTTTTGATACTCTATTTTCTTTCTTCTTTTTCTCAGCTCTTTCTAATCTTAAGCTCTCTCCGCTAGAACTCTGCTCTTCTCTCACTTTTCTCTTCTTATGCTTTTCCTCTATTTCGCTCTCTCTATTAATTTCTTCGCATATGCTCGATCTCCTTTTTTCCTACGAGCATGAATCTTGTGGTCCCCATAAGATTCCATTCGGGCGCGTAGAGGGAGCACTCCCGCCAAGGGAAGTTCTGGAGTGTGCTACTCAAAAGTCCACGTGTCAGATAGGAAGGTGAGGACTTTCCACGTGGCAGATAATTCTGTTAGACTATCCACCTTGGATCAGGTGCCTTACACATTCACTTTCGACTCACGTGACCACACTAGGTCTTTAGTTGATCAGATTCAATCAATAGCAGAATGTGTTTCGAATGTTAGTTATGTAGACAAGATGTTTGACCAAATTTCATACCTATGTTGGTTGCTTTCACTTTGAAGTTCCTGTCAAAATAGATATGAAAATTCATTATCATCCTTATTATTATGTAGCTTATGAGATATCATGATATGTGTTAAGAAAATGCAGATGAAAGCACTTTCATGAGGATCAGACAAACATATGATAGAAAGCATGAGAAATCATGAGATAATGCAGATGCATCGATGCATGCATTGACCTGTCTATTTAACATAGTGAGCAAATGTACCAAGATAGCAATGATAGCACCGACCTATATAAAATACAGGTTGACCTGATAACAGGATAACAAGGGATAAATGCTCAAACATGTATAAATGCGTCGATGCATATACTAGGTGCATCAACCTATATATTAGACTTGTTGATCGCATGAAGAAAAACACATTAATTAACTTGACCTGTATAGCAGACAGGTCGACCTGTCAGAACAACAGTTAGTACCGCAGGTACTGCTTTATCAATGTGCTAACTTGTTGCATCGACCTTACAGACTGACCACATGAACTGCAGCATCGACCTGAATGCACTAAATGCATGTGTATGCATCGACCTGCTTGACCGTGAATGCATGGATGCATCGACTTGATAATGCATATGCTAGCAACCTTTGTACCACAGCATCGACCTAACTGTCTAACACATGAATATGCATCGGCCTGATGTTTTTCACAATAAAGAATGCATCGACCTAATGGAACATAACACTACATATGCATTGACCTAATGGAAGAATTAAGATTTATTCTCAGAAGTACAACTCAATCAAACATCATGAATACCGATTTGCTCACATCATAAATCATAGTATGGCATCATCAAAATCAGGATTCCAACAATCTCCCCCTTTTTGATGATGGCAATATTGTGATGGCAATACTGAGAATGTAATGAGTTAAAATACGCGGATGACATAAAAAATATATGCAATATGCTCAGACGCAGAGTCTGGCGATCTCTCCCAAAGAGCTCATGTCTCAGACTCATGACACCATGGCACTTACTTTACTCTCCCCATTTGCCATCAGCAAAAATAATCACCAGAAGGAAGGAGATCTTAGACTCAGGGAGTAACAGGAAAGGAGAAGACATTTAAGATAGATCCAATGGAAAAGAAGCTCACAAATGAACATGTTTACAATCTGAATCAACCTTCATTAACTAAGCATTCAGAGTTCATATTCTTCTGGTATAAGAGTTTATATAATGCAACCTTGATAGAGAGTTGGTTTAAGAATGATGAATCTAGAGTGTAGCAATCAAACTCTTTGAATAATTTTGCATTAACACTTAATAGCAATAAACCAGAACAACATAGATGATGTCAAGTTGAATCTCACTTCATCTTACTCATTCAAAATTAGTGATGTTCTTAGGATTTGACCAAGGACATGTATTGAGATTAAACATTTTGACAGTTTTGAATGTTCACAAATGAATACAACATGTTTTTCTTTGATAATTTGCTCACAATTTTTCAGAATAGTCAGGTACAATCCATACCTTTTTCGTAAGGGTACATGTTTATTAGACGCCAGTACCCCTAGTTACTCAGCAGGATTTACCATTCTGTTTCATTTTTTTCATAACATTCAGGTATAATTTACACCTTTTTACATAAGGGTACACGTTGATTAGACATCAGTACCCCTAGTTACTCAATGAAATTAACCATTCTATTTCAACTTTTGAACAGAGATAACTTAGAGTACTTCATGCCATAGGTTAACTTCATTTCTTTGATGAAGGACCCAGTTCCTTGGTGCAACTTAGCCATTGCTCTGCCTATTGAGTTTTTGACACATACTTTTGTCATTTGCTGTCCTTTGGTTTTCAAAAAAAATTATGTTTAAAAATAATACACAATCCACATTTCTCAACCAAGCTTATCATGAACCTTAAAACTTTTAGATTCTGAGAGATTGTACAAAACATACCATGTGAGATATGGTTGAGGGCTATTAAGTGTGAACCACAGCCTTTTTCATGAATTCAATCATTAGACTCTTTAATTTAGTAGACTTAAACCATCAATTTCTTCATGATACATCACATATTCTTATAAGAGGAGATTTCCTATTTCAGTAGCTTAGAGTAGTGAATTGAAGGTCGGATTGTCATTATTTTAATGTTCAAATGAAGTGCAGAACTTTTGCAATACTTTTTAGTGTTTCTCAAGAATCTGATACCAAGAAAAAATTATGCAACTGAATAGAAATGACAGGAGAAAGATGTGTAAGGTACCATGTGACACGATGGGTATGAAGGATATAAATGACATGTAGAGTGATGGAGACATTTATGCAACTGGGATTTAATCAATTCTGGAGACAATGAAGACTTTAGTTGACTGAAATGGATATTTTTGGTCGCCCAATCACGGCAGAATCAAACAATGGGCTTCCAGACTTAAATTCTCCCCAACAACATACAAAGATGTAAGGGTTGCTTTCTTACATGAACTCCCCCTATCTTGATGCACTGGTTGGTTCAACATAGAATGCAGCATGTGCATGAATTTTGGCAGACCTAGTTCAAAGACAAAATGCAAGTCCTGGACACACCATTGACCCATGGTACCTGGCGGAGGTCTAGCCTCTACACATAGCGTGGGTTTTCAGACAGAAGATATCTGCCTTTCTCCCAACATACCATTTGATATACCTATAGGGTCAAGATGTATATAATGCAATGCATTTTATGCATTAACAACCATAAACAACATCTACTGACAACAAGACCATATGCAATTCAATAGCCATGAAGAACTCAATCAATCAGTCATCATGCTGAAATTTACATAAACCAAGTTCTCTTCTTAAATATTTGAATCTTTCATTACAAAAAGGTTTAGTAAAAATATCAGCAATCTATTTTTCTGATTCTAGAAAATTCAAATCAATTTCATTTTTACTTACCTCATCTCTCAAGAAATGGTGTTTAATTTCTATGTGCTTAGTCCGGGAATGATGAACAAAATTCTTAGCCAAAGAAATAACACTGGTGTTATCACATAAAATAGGAATACATCCAAGATTTATGTGATAATCATGAAGTTGGTGCTTAATCCAGAGCACCTGGGCTGTATAGTTTCCTGCTGCAACATACTCAGCTTCAGCAGTAGAAATAGCAACAATGTGTTGCTTCTTAGATGCCCAAGACACTAGACAACCACCTAGGTATTGACAATACCCACTAGTACTTTTTCTATCTATTCTACACCCTACATAATCTGCATTAGTGTAGGCTATCAGATCTAGCTCACACCTAGCAGGGTACCACAATCCTAAATCAGGGGTGCTAGATAGATATCTAAAAATCCTTTTTACTACACTCATGTCAGACTTTCTTGAACTAGCCTGAAATCTAGCACATAAACACACAGAGAATTGAATATCTGGACGAGATGCAATAAGATAAAGTAAGGATCCGATCATACCTCGATATGTTTTGGAATCAACCAATTTACCTTCCAGGTCAGCATCAAGACTTGTTGCTATCTCCATTGGTGCAGTGATTGCCTTGAGGTTTTCTAGCTTGTACTTCTTCAAAAGATCCTTGATGTACTTTGATTGAGTAATGAAGCTTCCTTATGATGTTTGGCATATCTCCAATCCAAAGAAAAATTTTAATTCTCCCATTCAGCTCATCTCAAATTCATTTGTCATTAGGTTAGAAAATCCCTCACACATGGATTGTTTAGTTGCCCCAAACACTATGCCATCGACATATATTTGAACAACAAGAATGTCTTTGTTATTGATGGGGACATCAGAGCAAGACCACCCACATTTTGTTTGCATTTATGTCCTTTAGTTTGCATTTATACCCTTACATTATTGGGTTTGCAATTGTAAGGCTTTATAAGCCAATTTGTTAGTCCTATAAGTCTTTGGGTTTCTTTGCAAAAGGCCATGTAGGCCCTGCAGGACCCTCCACCCCTTCCTCATTGGTCCAAGTGGCATCTTGGGGTCCATGTGGGGCTGGTCAAATGTCCAAGGTGGACTTCTAGAAGATTGACCATTCAAGGGGACAAATGTTAAAAATAGTCCAAGATGCCTCCCCTTAAGTCAAGGGGGCGCCCTCCCCTTTAATATAGATTAATCTTATTTGTATTTTATTTAATGTGGCCATTTGACCACATGGAGGAATAATGTTGAATACCCCATTTGCCCTTCCCAAAATCTAGATCTAGGGATAGATTTATTCTTTTTTACTTTTCTATAAATCCCTTGTATTTTCTATTGTGATGGAATTAATGATGAAAATTTTGTGAAATTGCCGAGCAATGCCCAAGGGCACCCCTTGTCTCTCTCCTCTCTCCCCCTTGCAGATGGATTTCTGCCCTTCTTCTGAGGTGTGAGGCCTCCCTTCCAACCCCTTCTTGAGTGTGAAGCTCAGCGCCGCTGCCGCTGCCGCCGCCACCATCGAGTCCCCATCGCGCCGCCACCACCACCCGATGGAGTTCTGTCTAAATCAGGATAGAACCTCAAAGCCATAATTTTATCTTTTTCTCCTGTTGTCTGATCGACCCCACATTTTGAGGGTGTTCATCTTGTTATCCCCAGCCTCCATTTTAATTTTTGTGTCATTCCGCCACCGTTTGGTATTTTTCCCATATTTTTGTTATTCCCCTCAGTATTCTGCCAGTTTACAGATCTGTGGGACAGTGTCCCCTTGTCGTATTTTTCCAACCCCCTTAGCCCTCTCCAGAAAATCCCCAATAATTCCCAAGTGTTCCTCACGTACCCTCCCTTTTACCATAATTTTTAGGGAGTCTAGATATTTCATTTTCCCTTTGGTCAAAAATCGTCTTCAGGCAAATCCCTTTCTATCTTGACAGTCTGTAACCAGACCCACAGAAAAACACATAGTTTTCAGAGGTTCCCATTTTTAATCCCTTATCTGGATCGACATTCAAAAAATATATTTTGTAGCTCTATGAGTCCTCTTTCCAACTGTACCACCTCCGGATCTGAGTACAAGAATTCCAGTCGTGGAGGCGCGCAAATCTGTTCTGTGAACAGACCAGCAGAGGCAGCAACAAAATAAATCTTGCAAAAATATCAAAGCTCAATTTCAGGAACCGCCGCTTCAGGGAGTCGACCAGGGACGTCCTGCCATTGTCCCAACCAAGCGCCGCCTTCATAAGATCTCAGGAGGATGACGTCTCTTTGGAAGCCATTGCTTGCTGTCCAGCAAGCAGAATCGAGTCGAGCTGAGTTGGAATAGTGCCGAGTCGGACCAGCAGCCCTTCTTCGGCCCGAACACCCTTCCGGCTTGCTACCCGCCAACCTAAGATCGGTCCTCCCAGGCCCACTTGTAGCCCTTTACCTCCCTGCGTGGAGTGGATAATATAATTCACTGCTGTAATTAAGTTTTTACCCTTGTACCAGGAGTTACCGTACTTGGCCGGGATCGTCTTCCCCACGCCCGCAACGTGGAGGTACACTCGCCACCCTCCTCGTATGCATCTGCTTTATTTCGTATACTTTTGAATGCCGCTGCATGTGATAGAATATTAGCTTGCTTTACTTTCATCACCGCCTCGAGAGAGAGCAAGACCCGTTTTTCTGTGACCTGATCCGGGCACGAGAGAGAGCCGACCACCCTAGCTCACTGCCGGTTTCTCAACCGCGCACGTCCGTATGCTTCCCTCACTAAGGGATGATCACTAGTTTGCTTAGAGTCCAAGGTTGGCATATGAAATTGGAGTCGAGTCGCGTGTCCGTTCCGCATCAGTTTGGTATCAGAGACAGGTTGAGTCTAGGGTAGTATTTGTTTAAAAACATAAAAAAAGAGTCATTTAAGTCTAGGAGTCTAAGTCTAAGTCGGTCGTTGCATTTGCATATCATTATTCGGTATATTAAAAGGTGTTGCCCGAACGTTAGGTTACGCCTATCGGGAAGGTCGCACACTTGCTAGAGAGGATCTTCGGATCCCGTGACTCCGCCACGTACCGTCTATTGGTTGAGTCTATGTGTTTTAGTTTGCATAAACTTTTGCATATAACAACAAAAATAAAAAAATGCCATTGCATGCCCATTCCTAGGGGATCCAACCTCATCTTTGCCACTATGGCCAACCCGTACATCAGGCCCGACCAAGGCAATCAGTCCGTGTCTGAGTACATTAGGGACTTCAAAGTGTATCGGGCAAGATGTGGAGTCGGGAAGGAGAGCATCGAGGCCGAAACTTAGTTCTGGAGAGGTTTGTGGCATCACTTCCAATTTGAATTATTTTGCCGCCACGTGAAAACTTTGGGGCACGCCTATCAGGTCGCTCTAGAGGTCGAGCCATTTGAGTCACGGTTTGATGCTGCCCTACGGCGAGCAGATGCTACCCTATGGCGAGCATCTACCCATGAGCAGATGTTGCCCCCGAGGCAGGACGCTCTTGCCCCACGGCCTCACCTACCTCAGCCAGAGCTACCCGTACCACTAACGGGAAAGCTATACATAGATGAGCTACTTCTTAGCTGGATTATGACAGGCTTGGTCCCTACCCCACCTTGCTATCCACCTATGGACCCAACACTACCAATAGTACCCGTCAACTCCTACCACACAATATTTCGGTCTAGTCACCATGTCGATACATTAGATGACCTTATTATGGGATTAGACTCACACATGAAGTTGATGTATATGTTGGCCCGAGGCTTCGACCAACCCATAAGTCATAACTTCACCCACCCCGCCTTAGGGTCCGTTACCTCCGTGTACACCGTGGGCCATGTCACCACGGAGGTTCTTTTGTTCCTTCTCCTACTGGCCGCGCCTACCTTCATTCTATTTGTCCCAAGGGAGGACCCTTATCTGCTATACGAGGCCGTTGTCCCCTTAGCCTCAATGGAAGAAGGTGACCATCAACACCTTCTAGAATTCCACACATGGGACCTTGAGATGAGGGAATCCATATCGAGGGGTCACACTTTCTTTGATCCCTTTGATCCCTTGCCTAGTGAGCCGTATGACCCACTTTATCCATTCCACCTTGTTAGGGAAGTCCACCATCACACCCCTTCCCCACGAGTCGATCCATATACACCCATCAAGCCCGTGCACTAGCAAGGTGATTTTGGTTCTCCTAGACCTCCCGCATCCAAATCCAATGTGCATGACTAGTGCATCGTAGGGGATGTCTAGGTGATGGGGGCATCCCTTGCCCCTCCACTTTTTTTTGAGGCTCGGATCGTCGTCGACTTATGCCATTATGTTCGTCATGTGTTTGTGAGTCTAATCATGTAATTTTTATACTTTATTTGAGTCTTAAGCCATGTAATTTTCCTATTATTTGAGTCATGTACCTAGGTTAGTGAGTCATTTTCCTAAGTATTGTGTCATTAGGTTGGTTTGTTAGGCTATTGGGCCCAATTCATTGGGCTTGGCCCAAGGGCGCCCCTACCCCTTCGGTTATTTGTCATTGAGTCAAATGTCAGGGATTTTTGTAAAAATGTGGGTTTCTTATATATAGGACCCCATTCCCCTCATTTTGAACTAATGAACAATTGAATGAAAATTGAAATCCACTTCCAAATCCCACTAGATCTCCCTCTCTCTCACTCTCTCTCTAAGGGCTCCCCCCCTCTCTCTCTCTCTCCCTCCACCCCAATTTTCAGAATTTTCTCTCTCCTCCCCATTCACCCCTCATTAAGGCCCCTCCCCTTCCCCATACACTCATTTAACTCCCCCCCCAACCCCAAGGTGGCATCCTCCAATCCACACCCCACCTCCCAACCCCCAACTACCCCACTTTCCTTCCCAAAGCATCCCACCACCTTCCCAATGCTAAATTAGCTTCTCCCAAAGCCCAATTTCGAATTTCCCTCCCATCTCCCCCCCCTTAGCTCCCTTGGTCGCCCAAATCCAACCCCAAACCCAGCCAAGGTCGCCCCCCCACCACCACCCCTCCATTCATACCCATTTCTTTTGCAGGTCAAGCTCTGGTTGCAGGCAACAGGTTGGCTGTAGCTTGAAGCGGCCACCACGTCCTCCTCCCTGTGAATCTGAAGGCCCAAGAGGTACCGTTGGAAGCGTCTTCGAGTCATCTTCGCAACGGTGGTGGTTTCGTCTGGATCCAAGCTCCGAGCTGACCGTGAGAGCATTTCTCCCCCGACTGTGCGTAGCTTCCCTAGCAGAGCACCTGAGCCAGAGTTGAAGCTCTACAGCGGCCAACCTCCTGGGAATCAGGGCAGGAGTTCTTCATCAAAAATCTTCTCCTCTGAGTCCTCTTTCATCTCCAAAAGGAAGGGCATCAATCGGCTTCCAGAACCCCTAGTTCCCATTTTCCTCTTCCAAGTGCGCAGACTGCTCCTGCGGATCCAGGTTCCACCTGCACCCACTCATCCGATGACTGCTCTCTTCTACAACCTCCGATTGCAACTCCGTCAGCTCCTGCTCAAAGCTACTCCGACCTCGGAAGCGTCACCGCCAGTCTCGCCTCAATTGGAGTTCAGGAGAGCCCACAGTGCCATCTGCAACCTGCTGTATCAGTTCTGCACCAGCCAGAGGTAGAAGTTGCTGACCTGTTCCAGTCACTAGCCCGATCAGCCCCGAGTTCCAGATCTTCTGTAAAAATTCAGACACCATCCTCAGCCCGTTGGGGAACTTTTGGCGCAAGTCTCATGAAGATCCGAGCTCTGTGGAATTTTTGGCAGCATCATCACCGCCCCACTATCTGGCAAACCTGCAGGTTGGCAGAACCGACGGAATTCGGCAAGTCGGGTTTCCTTTGCTTAATTCCCCACCCCGCTTGGCCGGCTGAAGGCCCCTCCCTGCGTGGAGGTAGTTTTGGATGTAATAAGCTTAATCCCCACCCCAAGATCACCCCTCCTGCGAGAGGCGTAGTGTTGTACTCTTTACACTTTCAGGTCAAGCTACATCGCCGCGGCGATCAGGTGTATACCCTCGCCTCCCGGCGTGCCCACGTCTCCGAGCGGGATCGGTGTCTTCACACCGATCAGGTGAGCCTCTGATACTAACCTTGATAGCCTTACTTTTGCGAGTTTAGTATTGCTTTGATTGCTCGTCGGACGGTGAGAAGAGAGCCCGTACTTGTATGTTTATTTGTTGGTGCCACCGCGGACCGGGAGAGAGTGCCACCCCAAACCCCGCCCTGCGGGCCAGCTGCCCACTAAGTTGGGAATCCTAGACTCTTTGGGGTCAGCCTAAGCCAACTAAGTCCATTAGACTCATTGGGTCCCGCCTCGGACCCTTGCCATCATCCCCCGGCCCCGCCGGGTGACCGCGTGTGCCGTGTGAGTGAGACGCTATTGTGAGAATCATTGGAGTGCTTGTATGCTTGTGGATCTAGGTCCTAGGTTGTTCATTACATGCTTAGTCATACTTGGGCTGTGCCACATCAACTGGTATCAGAGTAAGTTCACAACTTGTCTCTATCAAGTTGGTCTTAGGGCATGTTTATGCATTTAGAGTCCTCGGTTGCATCTTTTGGTCCCTAGCATGGCCATCTCTTACTGACCTCACCAATCGGTCCTCTCCATAAGTCCAAACCACAAAGGATGCCTACCACTAACACACATAACCTCCCGGGCCATGTCAACTACCTCATGAAGGCCTTGACCCATGCCAATGAGTGGCTTGATAACATATCGGGTCGACTCAACCAACTTGGAGAAAATGGGCCCGCCCCAAAGACGGACGATAGAAGGACATGTTCCCCACCTCCCATATTTGATGGAACTCAACCTAGTGACTATTTAGAGTGGGAAGTCTCGATGGACCATTACTTCACTTGGTATCCCATGTCCGAGGATGAGAAAGTCCGATTTGCCAAATTGCAACTTACCAAACGGGCCCACACTCATTGGTTGAAAATTGAAGGCTTAAGGATAATTAGAAGGGAAGCTCCCCTCACAACATGGGGGGACATGAAGGAACAACTTAGGGCTACATATATTTTCCCCTCTCATTCCAAACACCAAAGCCCAAAGAGCATTTCAACTCCTTCATCTCCCCTTGGCCAACCCAAGACCCTAATCACGCATTCCCCACCATTTCCCACCTCCCCTACTCCAACCGCAACATCTACATCCTACACCACAACCATATGTCCACATACCCAATTGGACCCCATGTCCACCCCTCCACCTAGGCCCATAATGGCCACCACCCCCAAACCAAACTCCCCTCACCCAACCCACCTTCCACTTCCCACCCCAATCCTACCCCAATTTAGGCCTCCACTACTTCCACTCCCAAGTCCAACCCACGTCCGACCTTGCTCACCTCCTCGGGTGCGCCATGCATCGACTAACACCAACCCATCCACCATAGACCTTCCTACCCCATTGTCCTTAGGAGTTGCCACCCACACACCCACCCAAGTGGAGAGGGATACCAAAATTGATGCGGGACGGGACCACGGACACGACAAGCTCGCGATCGTCCCTTAACGAGGGAAGCGTCGGATGTGCGCGGTTGAGAAACCGGCAATGAGCTAGGGTGGTCGACTCTCTTTTGCGCCCGGATCGGGTCACGGGACGGCTTCGCTCTCTCTCGCAGCAGTGATATTATAAATTGAAGACGAGCTAGGTATCCCTACACATGCTCTCTAGCAGCGGCATATAAAGCATATAAAGAATTAAGCTAACGCCAAGTGTAAGGGTGAAGGCAATACCTCCACGCTCTCGGCGTGACGAAGACGGCACCCGGCCAAAGCTCGTACTCCCGGGAACTTAGTACATTATGTTTAAAGCAATGCAATTAAGCCCACTCCATGCAGGGAGGTAAAGGGCGACACAAGTGGGCCCGGGAGGACCAAGTTCGGGTTGACGGGCGGTTTCGGGCAATGCTTCGGCTTCACGCGTACTCGTGCTAGTGGGGGCCCACGTATTGACCGGAGGGGTCGTGTGGGGCCTGATGACTCCTCTATTATGGAGACACCTGGAAAGCATTCCCCTGGGATGGCGAGCTGCTGGAACGACCGCCGGACGTCGGGCGGCCCTCGGACGACGCTCGCTGGGAACTCGGCCACGAACCTGAAAGTTCTATTTGCAGGCGCATGACTCGGAGAAAACTGCTGCTGCGATCAGCCCCGTCGTCGAAATGCAACGAGATTAGCGCCGTTGGAAAGCTGACTCAGAATACTTCGATGTAGGGGTCTTCAAAAAAAATAATAAGATCTGTATTTCTGATCATGTATTTTACAAGCTTGCTGGAATCTGGCCAGAACTGCAGGGGCAGGTTCTGACTTCTCTGAAGTTCGACAATGACCGGGGAGAAGACCTCTGAGTCTGGAAATGATTTCTTCAGCAAAGTTGAAGGTCTCTGAGAGAGGAATCCGGGACTATTTTTGGTTTTTTGATTGGATAAGAAATGGATTTTCTGGGATGTTTTTACTAGACCTGGGTCGGATCTGGGAAACTGTGGGCAGACTGTTCTTGGGAACTTGGACGAAATTTTAAAAATACTTGGAGGGTGAACCAAAAATTAAGAAAATTCCTGGTGGTAGATATATGTGGACAGAACTCCCAATAAATTTTGGCGACCCAAAAAAAATAAAAAGATGGTTCGAATGGGATAAACTCAGAGCTGATGAACAGTAAACAAAACTAGGACAGATCTGGAACTTGGACTTGGACGAAAATCAAAAATTAGCTAAAGGATCAATTTTGACGTGATTTTGTTTTTGGGGATAAGGGTTCTAGAGGGGAACCAACCCTGAAATTTTGAGCTTTAGAAGATGAAGGGAGTGATAGCAGGAATTCGGAGAAGAAGGATCTGTCCTGAGTGGACAGAACACCGAAACCGTTGGCAACGACGCGTCGGCGGCGAGACGATGGCGGCGGCGATCACCGGAGTTGCTTCAGATGTTGGAGGGGATCAAGGGGGAAGGGATTACACTCTAGAAAGGGGAGAGGGGGTGGAGGAACCAGGGAGAGAGAGGGGAGGGGTGCAAGCTTCACTTGGGGGCAAATGCCAATTTTCTCTTCATTAATTCCTTCAATATGAAAAATACAACCTTATATAGGATGCCAACCAAACTCAACCTCAACCCTTGGATCTAGGGGTTTGGATTGAAGGGCAGGGATACAATGTGAATCACACATTTAATACATTAGTTTAATCTAATTTGACCATGCTTATTCAACCTTGGACTAAAGCTATTCAAACACCACCTACCAAGCCTAATATGGCCAAAAGAGGGGGCGCCCCATTCATGGGCCTCTCTTGGGCTTAGGTTGGTCCAAGGCAAGCCAACCCAACCCATTAACTCAAGTCTAGACTTGGGCCTTCCAAGTCTTGGTGGCCCATGAGAGGGAGTGGCTCAATTGGGCCTTAAATGACTAATATGGTCCATAAGGGTGGCACTTGGTCCAATATGAACTAGGCTTTCTAATGGACTCTACTAATGGCAATCTAACCTTGGACTTGACATAACAAATGGCCCATTGGCTTGATATAAGCCTTACAAGGAGCCCAAAAGAAAGAAAATACACAATTACAATCTCATACAAGCCATAACTCACAAATACACTTCACCCGTGTATGGAAATCGCCTTTGATGCCCCATCAATTCTCCCCGGGTGGGAGGAACTTGACCTTGTCGAGTAGGGGTATGGCTGCTCCGGTCCTCCGGCGGATCCGTCACCGTGCTAAGTAGCGCGGGTATGCTCCACTCCAAGTGATCGGCACCTGCTCATTCCATATATACTCGATATGCGCACTGCTATGGCTAAAGGTGGTCACTCCGAAGGGGCACTCTCAAAAGGAAGGAGACAGCTCGAAGACTCACTAGGAATCACCGCTGAGTCCCTATAGGTGACTGATCCGGATATAGAAGTAAAACCGATCCCATACTCATCAAGTGAGTCCACTCGCCTCTTACTCGTAAGAGACCGACAACGAGCTTGCACAAGACACATGCAGACTCACCATGCACAGACACACGAATGCAAACTACGCAAACAATCGACTCAAAATCACCACACAAACAAACCACATAAAGAAAACACACCGACTCATATATGACCCTAGACACACCTAATGTTAGTCCGACCCGTACATGGGTGACGGCGGACCAGGACACCCGAATATGTGCCATGCATGCATGTTAGGCAACTGGGAATGGATGGCATGGGGAACACCTATACGTCGGGTGTGGTTATGCGTGGATGGTCTTTGGAATGTGGGCGACTCGGGTGGTTTAGAAGGGCCAGGTGTGGGTGGATCGGGGTTGGTGGATGTAGATGGACCATCTCGAGGGGAAGGGGCATAAAAGTGGGCTTCCTTGAAGAAGGGGTGTACGGGTGGTAACTCGGGAAGTCTAAAAGTGAAGGGGTCAAAAGGGTCAAAGAAGGTATGACCCCTTGTGGTGGGTTCCCACAAGTCACAGTCCCACGTGTAGACGGTTTGAAGATGTGGGTAGTCACCTTCTTGAATTGTAACGGGTGGGACGGGGATCGTAGGCAAGAAGTATGATTCCTCCCTCGGACAAAAGGGTATGAATTCGGGCTCGTCCGGTAAGGGGAGGAGTAAGAGGATCTCCGTGGTGACACAACCCCCGATGCACTCGGATGTAATGGACCCATAGGCCGGATGGGTGAAGCTAAGACTAACGGCTTGGTCGAAGCCTCGGGCCAATAAATGTGTAAAGGTCAACTGCCGGTCTAACCCTTTAAGCAGGTCGTCCAATGTGTTCACATAGTGACGAGACCGGAAGGTGGTATGAAATGAGTTGCTTGACACTAGTGGTAATGTGGGGTCCATTGATGGGAAGGGAGGTGGGACTAAGCCACCCTTGAGTCAACTAAGAAGCGGCTCGGCTATGAAAAGCGTACCCGTTAGAAATACGGGTGGCTCGGGCCTTGGTGGTTCCAAATGAGAGGATTCCGAATCAAATTCGGAAAAAGAGATGGATGACATTGGAACTCTCTCGAGTGGTGAAGGCCATGGTGTAGGCGGCTGGGAGGTGGATGCTTGTCGAAAGCCACCATACCGAGAGAAGTGTGACTCAAATGGTTCGACCACTAGAGCGACCGTATAGGATTCCGCTAGAGAGAATGCATTGCGGATAAGACATTCCAATTGGAAGTGAAGGCGCAAACCTCTCCGGAACTGAAATGCGGCCGTTTTGCTCTCCTCTCCCAAGCCATGTTCCAACCAATACTTATGATATGCCCGAATGTACTCGGACACGGACCTATCACCTTGGACGGGTCGACATGGGTTGGCCATAGTTGCCTAAATACGGGAATGGATCCCTAGGAATGGATATGCAAGGCCATTTGGGCAAGACACTAGACACGACCCTAAGTAATGCAAAGTTGGAATGCATGCACACTAAGGACCCTAGACGTAAACCAAGACTCGGTACGTGGCGGAGGTAATTGATCCGAAGATCACTCGCGCAAATGTGCGGCCTTCCCGATAGGCGTAGCCTAACGTTCGGACAACACCTTTTGATATACCGAGTAAAGGGATGTATGCGACCCAAAAACGACTCTTTTTGTTGTTTTGAAAATATGATGATCCTAGACTCGACTTAAACCGACTAATGACTCGATGTAAATGACACTCTTCTTTTTTTTTTGACTTTAGACACCCTAGACTCAACCTGGCTCTGATACCAAATTGATGCGGGATGGGACCACGGACACGACAAGCTCGTGATCGTCCCTTAACGAGGGAAGCGTCGGATGTGCGCGGTTGAGAAACCGGCAATGAGCTAGGGTGGTCAGCTCTCTTTTGCGCCCGGATCGGGTCACGGGACGGCTTCGCTCTCTCTCTCGCAGCAGTGATATTATAAATTGAAGGCGAGCTAGGTATCCCTACACATGCTCTCTAGCAGCGGCATATAAAGCATATAAAGAATTAAGCTAACGCCAAGTGTAAGGGTGAAGGCAATACCTCCACGCTCTCGGCGTGGCGAAGACGGCACCCGGCCAAAGCTCGTTGATGTGACACGAAATGCAGCAAGATGAAATGAGACCCTTGGACTAAATTCGCAAGAACACACAAATAAGAGATCAAGCATAAAATGCCGAACACCGCGCGCACCCGATTCCCTAGGTGACTCGGTGATGCCGAGTAGAATAGTGGGTCTAGCCCCTAGCCGGTTAGAGGACCAGCACTTGCTAAGTTGTCCCTCCCAAAGGTTGAAGGCCCACAATCACGGGCGGCCGGGGTGCCTTGGAGCACTAGGACACTCACTCACTAGCCACGGTGACCACACGGCAAAGGTGGATCCGGGATCGAGCTCTCTTCCTCACCGACCAGCGGACTTATGATACGGATATGAAATGAACAGAAATGACGGAGCAAGGTTTTAGAGGCTCACCTAGCCGGCTTGAGGAAGCCGACTTCGCTCGAAGACGAGGGCGAGCGGGGAAGTGTGTTCCCCGCACACTACGTCGGTGAGGCTTCACCTGCGAGAATTTGATTACACAACTACACCTCACGCAGGAGGGGGGTTCTCGGGGTGGGGGTTAATGATTTTACATTCCAAACACTACCACCTCACAGGGTGGGGCTTTCAGCCAGCCAAGCGGGGAGGGGAGGATGGGCCAAAGCGGGTAGAAGAGAACTAAGGAAGTTGATGCAGCCGGTTGGACTTCTGGAAGGGAAGCCGCTGTTGCCGCCGTCCCGAGCTAGCCCGGACTCCGATTACGACGATTCCACCTCCTGGAGTTCCCTGACTTGATGCTGGTGATGTCTGAATTTTTTGATGGCCTCTGGAGTCGGAGACTGGCGACACCTGTGACTGGACCGAGGCAGCAATTGTGGTCTCTGGCCGGACCTGTTCTGTAGCAGTAGGTTGCAGACACTGTGGTGAGCTCTCCCGAACTCCGAATGGCACCAAACCAGCGGCGTTGTCTTCGTGGTTGAAGTAGCTAACAGCAGGAAGTAGTGGGGCGACGATCCCAGTTCGGTGGTGACGTGGGTCCTGGGAAGAGTGAACTCTGGTTGATGCAGCCAGAGAAAACTGACCTGGACAGTGTGAGGGAGAAAATTCGTAACTCTGTCCCACGGAGTCCAAATGGCGAACCGCTTCCTGATCCTGAAAGGGGACGGAGAGGAGCAGAACTTTGATGAAGAAACCCGAGCCTGGTTCAGCCTTGGTTGATCGTGGCACCCTGTTCTTGTCGGCTCTGGTGTGGGATGGAGTCCTCCCTGCGCGACTGTGGGAGAATCGCCCTAGCCAGCAGCTCCGATCTCAGAACGAGGTGAAACCACCTCGCCTTCGAAGCTGACTTGGAGCTCTTTCCAGGGATGTAGGATACGCCCTCAGCAGCACCAGGATGGAGCTGTGGTCGTCGCTGCAACTGGAGGTTGATCTGCAAGTCGGCCTGCACACGAAGCTGAAACTAGGAGGACGGGGAAGAAGACTTCTTGGGTGATTGAAAGTGGGTGAGGTGCGGCCAAGGGGAGTGGTGGGGCTCTTGTGTGGAGTGTAGAGGGATGAGGAGGGGAGGAGTGGTCGAAATCTGCAGGGGGGGGGGTGAAGAAGGTGGATGCAGCAAGGGTGTGTGTGTGGGTGGAGGGTGCGGCCTAAGCAATGGATGGGGGTGGATGGATGGTGGACGAATTTGGGAGGAAGGGGGGAGTGGGGTGGTCGACCTAGGGAGGTGAAGGGGCTTCTTGGGGAGGGGAAAGAGTCCTTGGGAGGTGGAAGGTTGCTTAGGGAAGGGGGAGGGCTGCCTTGGGAAGGTGAAAGGGTGCTTGGGGAGGAGGGATTGTTAATGGTGAAGTAATGGGGGGTCTTGGGAGGTGAAGAGGCTTGCTGAGGTGGCAAATGAGGTGGCAAGGGTAAGGAGAGAGATGGGATTCGAACTAGAGAGAGAGAGAGAGAGGAGAGAGGGGGTTCGCCCCTTGGAGAGGGAGAGAGAGAGAATTAGAGTGAGAGAGAGAGATAGACTCAAGTGGATGCAAACTTTCAATAATTTTTCATTAACCATAAGGGGAGGGGTTGGGGCCCTATTTATAGGGAAATCCCTTTTACAAATAGGTCCTCAACACTTCACATACTAACACAAAAGCCAAGGGGAAGGGGGGGTGCGCCCATGGGCCTAGCCCAGTGGTAAAGGCCCATTAACAAGCACAAAGACTCATATGACTCAACTAAGGACAATTAATTAAAAACCTAGGTACAAGACTCAAATAAAAGACAAAAGTACATGGTAATGAAAGGGGAAAATCACATAGTGACCTAGGAAAAGATTCTGAGATCCACTCTAGAACAGAGACGGCCTCCTAGCTGCTCCCGGGTGGGAGGGAAGTGCCAAGCCATAGGGAATCGCGAGTGATGTCCTCATCAATTCCCCCGGGCTGGGAAAAGCTCGACTCTGTCGAGTAGAGGCTCTCCCTGCTGCGGTACCGCTCCAACAGATCAGGATCTAGCTGCTGGAGATCTTCCCTGCTCACCCTGGCATCGTCCGAGGGTGGTCGTCCCTTCCACCGGACTAGATAGCGCTCATAAGCCTTGCTCCTTGTGTTGGTGATCTGTTCATCTAATATCCGCTCCACTTTATCACGCTGGTTCCTCAAGTCGGGTGGTTCTCTCTGTGGTGTGGGGTTACTCTCAAAGGATGGGTCTGGCTGGATATCCTCACTAGGTGTCACCGCGGGGCCCCTGTAGGGCACCAGGTCCGCCACATTGAATGTGGGGCTTACTCCATATTTTTCGGGAAGGTCCAATACATAAGCATTGGTGCCAAGTCGTCTCAGCACCTGGAAGGGGCCAGCCCCACGTGGTCTCAACTTTGAGGCATTCCCAGGGAACAACCTCTCCGTTCTCACCATCACAAAATCACCTATCTGGAATTCCTGGTGGCGACGGTGGGAATCAGCTGATCTTTTGTAGATCTCATTACTCTTGTTGATGTTCTTGCGAATTTCCTCATGCAACTCTCTAAGGTGTTGGGCAAATGACTCAGCAGTGATAGACACCCTAGCATGAGGGGGTAGGGGAATGAGATCAGTAGGCTTCCTAGGCTTGTAACCATGCACAGCTTCAAAGGGACTCATGCCTATGGACCTACTGGTGGAATTATTATATGCAAACTCGGCTTGGGGCAGAATGAGATCCCAATTTCCAGGACGGTCCTCAACAAGACATCGAAGAAGATTCCCCAGACTCCGATTGACGACCTCCGTTTGGCCATCAGTTTGGGGGTGATAGGCTGTGGAAAATTTAAGTAAGGTCCCCATTAGGTGCCAAAGGGTTTTCCAGAAATAACTAGTGAATTTGACGTCCCTGTCAGAGATGATGGTCTTGGGTAGGCCATGGAGACGAACCACCTCATCAAAGAATAGACGGGCCACGTGGGAAGCATCAGAGGTCTTTGAACAGGGGATGAAATGGGCCATTTTTGAGAATCTGTCCACGACCACAAAGATGGAGTCATGCTTTCTCCGGGTTCGGGGTAGCCCTAACACGAGGTCCATACTTAGGTCCTGCCATGGCCGATCGGGAACGGGTAGAGGGGTGTATAGGCCAGTGTTTTGTTTGACTTGCTTGGCAGTCGCACATGTGCGGCATTGCCCCACAATTTTGGCCACATCCCTCTTGAGGCTGGGCCAATAGAACTGCCCCTCAACCAGGCCAATAGTTTTGTGTACCCCAAAATGTCCAGCTAAGCCCCCAGCATGTAACTCCCAAACCAATAAATCCCTTAGCGAAGTCCTAGGGATGCAAAGCCGATGCCCTTTGAAGAGGAACCCATCCTCTAAAATAAAGCCATGGTGTTCTTGGGAGGAGTGGGTGGTCAGGTGGGTGTGGATGGGCCCAAATTCGGGACAAGTCGGGTATTCTTCCCTCATTCGGTCGAAGCCTATGACTTCTACCCGGACGGTGGCTAATAGGGAGACCCTCCTGCTAAGAGCATCCGCAGCGCGATTCTCACTCCCGGCCTTATGTTTGATCACAAATGTGTAGGCCTGGATGTACTCGACCCATCTAGCATGCCGAGCATTCAATTTCTGTTGCGAGTTGAGGTATTTTAGAGCCTCATGATCGGAGAATATGACAAATTCTTTGGGTAGGAGGTAGTGCCTCCAATGGCGGAGGGATTGCACCACCGCATAGAATTCTTTGTCATAGGTTGTATATTTGAGCCTGGCATCACACAACTTCTCGCTAAAGTAAGCCACGGGATGTCCCTCTTGGCTGAGGATCCCACCAATTCCTACCCCAGAAGCATCACAAGTTACTTCAAAGACTTTGGAGAAGTCCGGGAGGCATAAAACCGGGGCTTGGGTCATCCTATTCTTGAGTTCCTGGAAGGCCTTAGTAGCTGATTTAGTCCATACAAAGGTTCCCTTTTTGAGGCAATCTGTGATTGGGGCTGTGATGGTGCTAAACCCACGGATGAACCTTCGGTAGAAAGTGGCTAAGCCATGGAAGCTTCGGACTTCATGGAGAGTGCGGGGCTCCGGCCAGTCAATGATGGCTTGGACTTTTTCGGGGTCCATAGATACACCTTTGGTGGAGACAACATACCCAAGGAAGGTAATGGAATCTGTCATGAAATGACATTTTCCTAGATTGGCAAAGAGGCTTTCCTTCCTAAGGGTGGTGCAGACCTGCCTGACGTGGTTGAGGTGGGCTTCCTTGGACTGGCTGTAGATGAGGATGTCATCGAAATAGACTACAAGGAAAACCCCAATGTAGGGCCTGAGGGCCTCGGTCATGAGGCGCATAAATGTGCTTGGGGCATTGGAAAGCCCAAAAGGCATCACCAGCCATTCATAGAGTCCATCTTTGGTCTTAAAGGCTATTTTCCATTCATCCCCGGGCCTTATCCTCACTTGGTGGTAGCCACTTTTGAGATCTATCTTGGAAAAAATGGTGGCTCCCGCAAGCATGTCAAGCATATCGTCAAGTCTAGGTATAGGGAACCTATATTTGACGGTGATCTTGTTGATGGCCCTACTATCGACACACATTCGCCATGTCCCATCTTTCTTTGGTGTGAGAAGAGCGGGGACGGCGCAGGGGCTTTTGCTAAGCCTGAGAAAGCCTTTTCTAACAAGCTCTTCTACTTGCCTCCTTAACTCAGCATGTTCGGTGGGGTTGAGGCGATAGTGTGGTAGATTTGGAAGGGAGGCTCCCGGGACAAAATCTATGGCATGCTGAACATCCCTCATGGGAGGTAGTTGGTCCGGTAGTTCATCGGGAAACACATCCTTGAACTCTTCAAGGAGTGGGTATACTTCCACGGGATGGGGGTTGGATGGTGTTGACTCTCCTAAACAAAGGACAACAGCGCACACGGGGGTTCCTTGGGCAACTTCCTCTTCTAACTCCTTTCTAGTGATGAGGTGGAGGCCTTTGATCGGCCCGGTGGGAACTTCGGGGATGGAGTTTTGGGAGGTTGATTGTGTGGGTGTAGGCGGGCCCTTGGAGCTTGGTGAGGGCATGGGAGGAATCCCCTTAGTGGGTGGTTCCTTTCGGGGTGGGGATGGGTTGAGGCGGATGACCTTCCCCTCGTGCACAAAGGTGCATGTGTTCGTCTTCCCATAGATAGTAGCATCTACATCGTATATCCAAGGTCTCCCAAGTAGGATGCTTCCTACGGCCATAGGTATGATATCACACCAAATTTGCCCTTGGTAGGATGAGAAGGTGATGGGAATAAGACAACATGTGCTGACGGGGAGGGAGTGGTTGTTGATCCATGACACACGGTAGGGTTTGGGGTGGGGTGTTGGGGTAAGCCCAAGGAGTTTGACGGTGTCCGGGGACACGGCATTTACACAACTCCCATTGTCTAAGATGATCTTCCTAACATGATTCCCAATTTTTATGAAAGTATGGAAGATGGAGGTCCTACGCCAATCCTCCTCTTGGGGTTGGGTAAGAGTGCATCTTATTACCCCAAGGTGGGCTGTTTGGTGGTCATCTTCTACACCCTCTTCAATGAATTGCTCCTCGTACTCATCTTCCCACCCTATGGCAGCCTCGTACTCCTCCACATTCTCATGAGATTCTTGGGAGGTAGTGGGTATGCTCTCCATGACAAGATTGGACATCCCCTTGGAGGGGCATTGGGTGGCTATATGGCCATAACCATGACACCGAAAACACTTAATCGAACTATTCTCTGGGGCCTTCCCTTTGGAGATTTCCTCTCTTCGGGGATAGGGATTGGGTGGAGTGGTTTTAGTAGGGGGAGGGTTGGTTGGTTGTGGGTTGGTCCGGGTGGGGGTATTCCCACTAGGAGTAGGAGTCTTCAACAATGGTGGAAGTTTGGGTCGTGGACCCGTGTTCCTAGGCTCAAACAGACGGGAAGGTGTGAACCTTGAATTCCTAAAGAACCTCTCCGTATCCCGAGCTATTTGGTAAGCCATTTCAAGGGAATCCACATCCCTCATAATTAACTCCCTTTTTATGTTTGGATGGAGGCCATTTCTAAATCGTGATAGGGTGACGGCTAACTCCTCATGTACTCCACATTTAAGAAGATAGGAGTCAAACAATTCTATATACTCTACCACGAACTTTCCTTCTTGGGTGAGGCATTGCCATTCATCTAAGAGTGTTTGGGTGTAGGAGTGGGGAAGGTATTTGAACCTTAATTGGGCTTTCATGTCCTCCCATGTTTGAATGGGTTCCTCCCTCCTAATTCTCTTCCTAGTTTCAACACTCATCCAATAGGTCTTGGCCAATTTAGTAAGGTGCATTTTGGCTAGCCTAACCTTTCTTTCCTCGGTCATGTGGTACCACTCGAAGTATTGATCCATAGCACTCTCCCATTCTAGGTACACATGTGGGTTATGTGACCCATCAAAATTAGGGGCATCCACTTTGATCATCCTAAGTAGGTAATCATCCGGGTCATCCCTTAGTCGCCTCTCCAAAGCTCTATGTGGACGGGGCCTCTCATTCTCGGGGTAGTAGTCATTCTCAAGGTCCTCCCTTTCATGCTCAACCCGGGGTGGTGGGGCCCTATGGGGAATGTTTCTAGGGGGGGTCCTAGCTTCCTCAATCCTATCCAATCGAGTGACTACCCCATTCATTTGCTCCGTGAGGGCTAGAATGGCAGCCTCTATCCGTTCCATAGGATTTTGGGGAGTTCCTCTAGGGTCATTTTGGTTGCCTTGGAGATTGGGATCCATGGGTGGGTTGGAATTAGAAGGATCAGCCCGGTATATGGTACCTCTACGGGTGGACATGCAAAATTAAGACAAGGCGGGATGCAATGGCCCTTGGACCTAGGCTTGTAGAGACAAGTCTAAAACTTGCTCTGATACCAATTGATGTGACACGAAATGCAGCAAGATGAAATGAGACCCTTGGACTAAATTCGCAAGAACACACAAATAAGAGATCAAGCATAAAATGCCGAACACCGCGCGCACCCGATTCCCTAGGTGACTCGGTGATGCCGAGTAGAATAGTGGGTCTAGCCCCTAGCCGGTTAGAGGACCAGCACTTGCTAAGTTGTCCCTCCCAAAGGTTGAAGGCCCACAATCACGGGCGGCCGGGGTGCCTTGGAGCACTAGGACACTCACTCACTAGCCACGGTGACCACACGGCAAAGGTGGATCCGGGATCGAGCTCTCTTCCTCACCGACCAGCGGACTTATGATACGGATATGAAATGAACAGAAATGACGGAGCAAGGTTTTAGAGGCTCACCTAGCCGGCTTGAGGAAGCCGACTTCGCTCGAAGACGAGGGCGAGCGGGGAAGTGTGTTCCCCGCACACTGCGTCGGTGAGGCTTCACCTGCGAGAATTTGATTACACAACTACACCTCACGCAGGAGGGGGGTTCTCGGGGTGGGGGTTAATGATTTTACATTCCAAACACTACCACCTCACAGGGTGGGGCTTTCAGCCAGCCAAGCGGGGAGGGGAGGATGGGCCAAAGCGGGTAGAAGAGAACTAAGGAAGTTGATGCAGCCGGTTGGACTTCTGGAAGGGAAGCCGCTGTTGCCGCCGTCCCGAGCTAGCCCGGACTCCGATTACGACGATTCCACCTCCTGGAGTTCCCTGACTTGATGCTGGTGATGTCTGAATTTTTTGACGGCCTCTGGAGTCGGAGACTGGCGACACCTGTGACTGGACCGAGGCAGCAATTGTGGTCTCTGGCCGGACCTGTTCTGTAGCAGTAGGTTGCAGACACTGTGGTGAGCTCTCCCGAACTCCGAATGGCACCAAACCAGCGGCGTTGTCTTCGTGGTTGAAGTAGCTAACAGCAGGAAGTGGTGGGGCGACGATCCCAGTTCGGTGGTGACGTGGGTCCTGGGAAGAGTGAACTCTGGTTGATGCAGCCAGAGAAAACTGACCTGGACAGTGTGAGGGAGAAAATTCGTAACTCTGTCCCACGGAGTCCAAATGGCGAACCGCTTCCTGATCCTGAAAGGGGACGGAGAGGAGCAGAACTTTGATGAAGAAACCCGAGCCTGGTTCAGCCTTGGTTGATCGTGGCACCCTGTTCTTGTCGGCTCTGGTGTGGGATGGAGTCCTCCCTGCGCGACTGTGGGAGAATCGCCCTAGCCAGCAGCTCCGATCTCAGAACGAGGTGAAACCACCTCGCCTTCGAAGCTGACTTGGAGCTCTTTCCAGGGATGTAGGATACGCCCTCAGCAGCACCAGGATGGAGCTGTGGTCGTCACTGCAACTGGAGGTTGATCTGCAAGTCGGCCTGCACACGAAGCTGAAACTAGGAGGACGGGGAAGAAGACTTCTTGGGTGATTGAAAGTGGGTGAGGTGCGGCCAAGGGGAGTGGTGGGGCTCTTGTGTGGGTAGAGGGATGAGGAGGGGAGGAGTGGTCGAAATCTGCAGGGGGGGGGGGGTGAAGAAGGTGGATGCAGCAAGGGTGTGTGTGTGGGTGGAGGGTGCGGCCTAAGCAATGGATGGGGGTGGATGGATGGTGGACGAATTTGGGAGGAAGGGGGGAGTGGGGTGGTCGACCTAGGGAGGTGAAGGGGCTTCTTGGGGAGGGGAAAGAGTCCTTGGGAGGTGGAAGGTTGCTTAGGGAAGGGGGAGGGCTGCCTTGGGAAGGTGAAAGGGTGCTTGGGGAGGAGGGATTGTTAATGGTGAAGTAATGGGGGGTCTTGGGAGGTGAAGAGGCTTGCTGAGGTGGCAAATGAGGTGGCAAGGGTAAGGAGAGAGATGGGATTCGAACTAGAGAGAGAGAGAGAGAGGAGAGAGGGGGTTCGCCCCTTGGAGAGGGAGAGAGAGAGAATTAGAGTGAGAGA
Organism: Amorphophallus konjac; assembly: GCA_022559845.1. Taxonomy (NCBI): domain Eukaryota; kingdom Viridiplantae; phylum Streptophyta; class Magnoliopsida; order Alismatales; family Araceae; genus Amorphophallus; species Amorphophallus konjac. The sequence goes on from CM040127.1 coordinate 151,543,187, forward strand.
GAGAGATAGACTCAAGTGGATGCAAACTTTCAATAATTTTTCATTAACCATAAGGGGAGGGGTTGGGGCCCTATTTATAGGGAAATCCCTTTTACAAATAGGTCCTCAACACTTCACATACTAACACAAAAGCCAAGGGGAAGGGGGGGTGCGCCCATGGGCCTAGCCCAGTGGTAAAGGCCCATTAACAAGCACAAAGACTCATATGACTCAACTAAGGACAATTAATTAAAAACCTAGGTACAAGACTCAAATAAAAGACAAAAGTACATGGTAATGAAAGGGGAAAATCACATAGTGACCTAGGAAAAGATTCTGAGATCCACTCTAGAACAGAGACGGCCTCCTAGCTGCTCCCGGGTGGGAGGGAAGTGCCAAGCCATAGGGAATCGCGAGTGATGTCCTCATCACTCGTACTCCCGGGAACTTAGTACATTATATTTACAGCAATGCAATTAAGCCCACTCCATGCAGGGAGGTAAAGGGCGACACAAGTGGGCCCGGGAGGACCAAGTTCGGGTTGACGGGCGGTTTCGGGCAATGCTTCGGCTTCACGCGTACTCGTGCTAGTGGGGGCCCACGTATTGACCGGAGGGGTCGTGTGGGGCCTGATGACTCCTCTGTTATGGAGACACCTGGAAAGCGTTCCCCTGGGATGGCGAGCTGCTGGAACGACCGCCGGACGTCGGGCGGCCCTCGGACGACGCTCGCTGGGAACTCGGCCACGAACCTGAAAGTTCTGTTTGCAGGCGCGTGACTCGGAGAAAACTGCTGCTGCGATCAGCCCCGTCGTCGGAATACGACGAGATTAGCGCCGTTGGAAAGCTGACTCAGAATACTTCGATGTAGGGGTCTTCAAAAAAAATAATAAGATATGTATTTCTGATCATGTATTTTACAAACTTGCTGGAATCTGGCCAGAACTGCAGGGGCAGGTTCTGACTTCTCTGAAGATCGACAATGACCGGGGAGAAGACCTCTGAGTCTGGAAATGATTTCTTCAGCAAAGTTGAAGGTCTCTGAGAGAGGAATCCGGGACTATTTTTGGTTTTTTGATTGGATAAGAAATGGATTTTCTGGGATGTTTTTACTAGACCTGGGTCGGATCTGGGAAACTGTGGGCAGACTGTTCTTGGGAACTTGGAAGAAATTTTAAAAATACTTGGAGGGTGAACCAAAAATTAAGAAAATTCCTGGTGGTAGATATATGTGGACAGAACTCCCAATAAATTTTGGCGACCCAAAAAAAATAAAAAGATGGTTCGAATGGGGTAAACTCAGAGCTGATGAACAGTAAACAAAACTAGGACAGATCTGGAACTTGGACTTGGACGAAAATCAAAAAATAGCTAAAGGATCAATTTTGACGTGATTTTTTTTTTGGGGATAAGGGTTCTAGAGGGGAACCAACCCTGAAATTTTGAGCTTTAGAAGATGAAGGGAGTGATAGCAGGAATTCGGAGAAGAAGGATCTATCCTGAGTGGATAGAACACCGAAACCGTTGGCAACGACGCGTCGGCGGCGAGACGATGGCGGCGGCGATCACCGGAGTTGCTTCAGATGTTGGAGGGGATCAAGGGGGAAGGGATTACACTCTATAAAGGGGAGAGGGGGTGGAGGAACCAGGGAGAGAGAGGGGAGGGGTGCAAGCTTCACTTGGGGGCAAATGCCAATTTTCTCTTCATTAATTCCTTCAATATGAAAAATACAACCTTATATAGGATGCCAACCAAACTCAACCTCAACCCTTGGATCTAGGGGTTTGGATTGAAGGGCAGGGATACAATGTGAATCACACATTTAATACATTAGTTTAATCTAATTTGACCATGCTTATTCAACCTTGGACTAAAGCTATTCAAACACCACCTACCAAGCCTAATATGGCCAAAAGAGGGGGCGCCCCATTCATGGGCCTCTCTTGGGCCTAGGCTGGTCCAAGGCAAGCCAACCCAACCCATTAACTCAAGTCTAGACTTGGGCCTTCCAAGTCTTGGTGGCCCATGAGAGGGAGTGGCCCAATTGGGCCTTAAATGACTAATATGGTCTATAAGGGTGGCACTTGGTCCAATATGAACTAGGCTTTCTAATGGACTCTACTAATGGCAATCTAACCTTGGACTTGACATAACAAATGGCCCATTGGCTTGATATAAGCCTTACAAGGAGCCCAAAAGAAAGAAAATACACAATTACAATCTCATACAAGCCATAACTCACAAATACACTTCACCCGTGTATGGAAATCGCCTTTGATGCCCCATCAAATCCGGATCCACCTCCCAAAATCGAGGAAATCCAAGGGCCACACAACTCACCCACCACTCCTAGCCTAGCTCCTCAAGAGCTACACACCCTTCCCCATGACACCGTCACCATAGATAAGTCCGTACTCCAATGGCTCAAGCAAGGCCTCACCATTCCTAGTTCACAACCAAGCCACCTACCCATGGGACATCAATCCCAAATCATTCCCACTCAGCCTCATGTCACTTATCAAACCTCCTATTGTGTGGAAGATTTGGGAGACTTAGTGGCCTACCTACATTGGCAAGTCCACTTGACCGATATGCTAGCCATGAGGCCGTCGGAGCCTAGCACCATTAGCCTAGCTTACCCCGCCATTGGCTCCATCACTTCCATCTACACTAATGGCCAATTTACAAGTGAGATCATACTCTTGCTCCCCATGGAGGAGGAACCCATCCTAGTCTACTCCTCAACCATTGAGATCCCAAGTGCTTTGATTGGCCAACCCATTAGCAACCTTGGCCCAAATAATTTGGAGGAAGATGAGTCACCATTTGAGGACCTTGAGAACATGGAGTACCCCTACCTAGGTAACCCTTACCATGATCCCTTTAACCCCTTCCTAAGGGAGCCTAGATCTCCATGTAACCCACTCCCCCTATTCACCACCCACCTCACCCTACCCATATCGCCCATGTTGACCCAAACTCCTCCCGTCCTAGAATCGGGTCACACCATGAGAGCCTTGACCTTAGGCAACAAACACCTTGGGAGTAATGAAATGCCCCACCCCATAACCACCTTCCTAGATCCCTTCGACCCATTCACATGGAAGTTCAAAAGTCATCCCACATCTATGCACATGGAAGACACCTTTGGGATAAACATGCATCTGTCTAGGCTTACCACACCATTTGACATGATTCATAAGTCGGGTACATTCATTCACATCACCCACATGTCAAGTAGGAAGCATAAGTGGACCGTATTCAGATGTATTGGCCCACCTTCATTCATCATGAGTCTTAAGCATGAGAGGAGCATACATGGATGTCCGGGTCTCCCGACATCTGTCACACCCATGCATAAAAGGTTCATCTATGGATGTCCCGGCCCTCCTAAGTCTATCACCATCTTCATGGCATCAAAGTGTGATTGGTCTACATTAGGCTGCCCAAGTCCACCTTTGCACACCATACTTTTCACATCCACATCGCATCATAGTGCATGGCATACGCATTCTCGCAAGCATATAGGAAAGAGCAATGAGGCTTACAAAAGGCGGGCAGATGCTCATCGGTGCCACTGCGAGTTCCAAGTGGGAGACTCGGTGATGGTGAGGACGGAGCGGCTCCTTTCGGGACCTGCCTCCAAGTTGAGGGCACGGGGTTCGGGACCCTTTCGAGTTCTGAGATGACTTGGCAGTAATGCTTATGAGCTAGACCTACCTAGGGTTTTGGGGTACACCCTACTTTCAATATGGCGGACTTGGTACCCTACAATGGCCCCGCGGTGGAACCCAGTGAGGAGCTCGAGCCTTTACCCCCCCTTGAGAGAGACACTCCCGGTGGGACTCCACTTCGTAGCTTGAGAGACCGACGAGAGCAGGTAGAGGCAATACTGGATGAGTAGAGTATCATTACTAGGCACAAGGTGTATCAGCGCTACCTGGTTAGGTGGAAGAACCGTCGCCCGATTGAGGATACTTGGCTGAGTCGGGAGGACCTATTGCGACTTGACCTCGACATTCTGGAGCTGGTACTATCGCCATGCGGACCCATACTCGACGGGGTCGAGTTCTCCCCACCCCGGGGGTATGATGGGGGCATCCCTTGCCCCTCCACTTTTTTTTGAGGCTCGGATCGTCGTCGACTTATGCCATTATGTTCGTCATGTGTTTGTGAGTCTAGTCATGTAATTCTTACATTTTATTTGAGTCTTAAGCCATGTAATTTTCCTATTATTTGAGTCATGTACCTAGGTTAGTGAGTCATTTTCCTAAGTATTGTGTCATTAGGTTGGTTTGTTAGGCTATTGGGCCCAATTCATTGGGCTTGGCCCAAGGGCGCCCCCACCCCTTCGGTTATTTGTCATTGAGTCAAATGTCAGGGACTTTTATAAAAATGTGGGTTTCCTATATATAGGACCCCATTCCCCTCATTTTAAACTAATGAACAATTGAATGAAAATTGAAATCCACTTCCAAATCCCACTAGATCTCCCTCTCTCTCACTCTCTCACTCTCTCTCTCTAAGGGGTCCCCCCCTCTCTCTCTCTCTCCCTCCACCCCAATTTTTGGAATTTTCTCTCTCCTGCCCATTCACCCCTCATTAAGACCCCTCCCCTTCCCCATACACTCATTTAACTCCCCCCCCAACCCCAAGGTGGCATCCTCCAATCCACACCCCACCTCCCAACCCCCAACTACCCCACTCTCCTTCCCAAAGCATCCCACCACCTTCCCAATGCTAAATTAGCTTCTCCTAAAGCCCAATTTCGAATTTCCCTCCCATCTCCCCCCCCTTAGCTCCCTTGGTCGCCCAAATCCAACCCCAAACCCAGCCAAGGTCGCCCCCCCACCACCACCCCTCCATTCATACCCATTTCTTTTACAGGTCAAGCTCTGGTTGCAGGCAGCAGGTTGTCCGTAGCTTGAAGCGGCCACCACGTCCTCCTCCCTGCGAATCTGAAGGCCCAAGAGGTACCGTTGGAAGCGTCTTCGAGTCATCTTCGCAACGGTGGTGGTTTCGTCTGGATCCAAGCTCCGAGCTGGCCGTGAGAGCATTTCTCCCCCGACTGTGCGCAGCTTCCCTAGCAGAGCACCTGAGCCGGAGTTGAAGCTCTACAGCGGCCAACCTCCTGGGAATCAGGGCAAGAGTTCTACATCAAAAATCTTCTCCTATGAGTCCTCTTTCATCTCCAAAAGGCAGGGCATCAATCGGCTTCCAGAACCCCTAGTTCCCATTTTCCTCGTCCAAGTGCGCAGACTGCTCATGCGGATCCAGGTTCCACCTGCACCCACTCATCCGATGACTGTTCTCTTCTACGACCTCTGATTGCAACTCCGTCAGCTCCTGCTCAAAGCTACTCCGACCACGGAAGCGTCACCGCCAGTCTCGTCTCAATCGGAGTTCAGGAGAGCCCACAGTGCCATCTGCAACCTGCTATATCAGTTCTGCACCAGCCAGAGGCAGAAGTTGCTGACCTGTTCCAGTCGCCAGCCCGATCAGCCCCGAGTTCCAGATCTTCTGTAAAAATTCAGACACCATCCTCAGCCCGTTGGGGAACTTTTGGAGCAAGTATCATCAAGATCCAAGCTCTGTGGAATTTTTGGCAGCATCATCACCGCCCCACTATCCAGCGAACCTGCAGGTTGGTAGAACCGGCGGAATTCGGCAAGTCGGGTTTCCTTTGCTTAATTCCCCACCCCGCTTGGCCGGCTGAAGGTCCCTCCCTGCGTGGAGGTAGTTTTGGATGTAATAAGCTTAATCCCCACCCCAAGATCACCCCTCCTGCGAGAGGCGTAGTGTTGTACTCTTTGCACTTTCAGGTCAAGCTACATCGCCGCGGCGATCGGGTGTATACCCTCGCCTCCCGGCGCGCCCACGTCTCCGAGCGGGATCGGTGTCTTCACACCGATCAGGTGAGCCTCTGATATTAACCTTGATAGCCTTACTTCTGCGAGTTTAATATTGCTTTGATTGCTCGTCGGATGGTGAGAAGAGGGCCCGTACTTGTATGTTCATTTGTTGGTGCCACCGCGGACCGGGAGAGAGTGCCACCCCAAACCCCGCCCTGCGGGCCAGCTGCCCACTAAGTTGGGAATCCTAGACTCTTTGGGGTTAGCCTAAGCCAACTAAGTCCATTAGACTCATTGGGTCCCGCCTCGGACCCTTGCCATCATCCCCCGGCCCCGCTGGGTGACCGCGTGTGCCGTGTGAGTGAGACGCTATTGTGAGAATCATTGGAGTGCTTGTATGCTTGTGGATCTAGATCCTAGGTTGTTCATTACATCCTTAGTCATCCTTGGGCTGTGCCACATCACTAGGAGTCCCCCATTCCATCAACCATCAATTACATCTAGTGTATGCATGGCACACATTCGGATGTCCTGGTCCACCATTGCATGTGCATAGGTCGGACTAACAGTAGGCATGTCTAGGGTCTTATGTGTCTGTCCATGCATGTGTCCAGCATATTAGGAGTCGCATAGTCGGTCTTTGTCCGCTCGCGATGTTAGTCCCTTTCGAGTGCGAGGCAAGTCAGATCTATTGCGCACGTTGTAGACTTGCCAGCATTTGTGATCGGTTCTACCACAACATGTCAGATCTAGTCACATAAAGGGACCCAGCGGTGATTCCTATTGAGTCATTGAGCCGTCTTGTCACGCCCCGTACTTTATACCGTCGAGGTATTATTCGCTTTGGCCTACCGACCTCACGGTTTTGTTCATGTCTAACAGTGATAGGCTCCAGAATGGGGGACTTCTTGGGCAGGTCACCCATCCCAGTACTACTCCCCATTAAGCACGCTTAACATCAGAGTTATTTTCAAGAACTGAGCCAATACTTCAAAAGGCGCCTCGGTGATATATAGCACAACTTAGCTATATTTGAGGGTGTTACACGTCTCCTTCCTTTGAGAGTGACCCCACCCCGGAGTGTCCACCTCTAGCCTCATTCTCACAGCAGCGTGAGCATATCGAATCTATACGGCATGAGCAGGTGTCGATTACTTGGAGTGGAGCATACTCCGCGCTTCCAGGTTTGGTGACAGATCTGCAGGAGCTACTTGAGCAGCCGCACCCCTTACTCGACGGGGTCGAGTTCTTCCCACCCGGGGAGAATTGATGGGGACATCAGAGCAAGACCACCCATATTTTGTTTTCATTTATGTCCTTTAGTTTTGCATTTATACCCTTACATTTTTGGGTTTACAATTGTAAGGCTTTATAAGCTAATTTGTTAGTCCTAGAAGTTTTTGGGTTTCTTTGCAAAAGGCCATGTAGGCTATGTAGGACCCTCCACCCCTTTCTCATTAGTCCAAGTGGCATCTTGGGGTCCATGTGGGACTGGTCAAATGTCCAAGGTGGACTTCTAAAAGATTGACCATTCAAGGGGACAAATGTTAAAAATAGTCCAAGATGCCTCCCCTTAAGTCAAGGGGGCGCCCTCCCCTTTAATATAGATTAATCTTATTTGTATTTTATTTAATGTGGCCATTTGACCACATGGGGGAATAATGTTGAATACCCCATTTGCCCTCCCCAAAATCTAGATCTAGGGATAGATTTAGTCTTTTTTACTTTTCTATAAATCCCTTGTATTTTCTATTGTGATGGAATTAATGATGAAAAATTTATGAAATTGCCAAGCAATGCCCAAGGGCGCCCCTTGTCTCTCTCCTCTCTCCCCCTGGTAGATGGATTTCTGCCCTTCTTATGAGGTGTGAGGCCTCCCTTCCAACCCCTTCCTGAGTGTGAAGCTCAGCGCCGCCGCCGCGGCCACCATCGAGTCGCCATCGCGCCGCCACCGCCACCCGAAGGAGTTCTGTCCAAATCAGGATAGAACCTCAAAGCCGTAATTTTATCTTTTTCTCATGCTGTCTGATCGACCCCAAATTTTGAGGGTGTGTTCATCTTGTTATCCCTAGCCTCCATTTTAATGTTTGTGTCATTCCGCCACCGTTTGGTATTTTTCCCGTATTTTTGTTCTTCCCCTCAGTATTCTGCCAGTTTGCAAATTTACGGGACAGTGTCCCCTTGTCGTATTTTTCCAACCCCTTTAGCCCTCTCCAGAAAATCCCCAAAACTTCCCAAGTGTTCCTCACGTACCCCCACTCCACCATAATTTTTAGGGAGTCTAGATATTTCATTTTCCGTTCGTTCAAAAATCATCTTCAGGCAGATCCCTTTCTGTCCTGACAGTCTGTAACCAGACCCACAGAAAAACACATAGTTTGCAGAGGTTCCCATTTCTAATCCCTTCTTTGGATCTACCTTCAAAACATATATGTTGTAGATCTGTGAGTCCTCTTTCCAACGGTACTAACCACGCCTCGATCCGCCTCCGGATCTGAGTACAAAAATTCTGGTCGTGGAGGCGCGCAAATCTGTTCCGTGAATAGACCAGCAGAGGCAGCAGTAAAATAAATCTTGCAAAAATATCAAATCTCAATTTTAGGAACCGTCACTTCAGGGAGTCGACCAGGGACGTCCTACCATCGTCCCAGCCAAGCGCCGCCTTTAGAAGATCTCAGGAGGATGACGTCCCTTTGGAGGCCATTGCTTGCTGTCCAGCGAGCAGAACCGAGTCGAACTGAGTTGGAATAGTGCCGAGTCGGACCAGCAGCCCTTCTTCGGCCCGAACACCCTTCCAACTTGCTGCCCGCCAACCCAAGATCGGTGCTCCCGGGCCCACTTGTAGCCCTTTACCTCCCTGCGTGGAGTGGGCAATATAATTCACTACTATAATTAAGTTTTTACCATTGTACCGGGAGTTACCGTACTTGGTTGGGATCATCTTCCCCACGCCCGGAGCGTGGAGGTACACTCGCCACCCTCCTCGTAGGCATCTGCTTTATTTCGTATACTTTTGAATGCCGCTGCATGTGATAGGATATTAGCTCGCTTTACTTTCATCACCGCTGCGAGAGAGAGCGAGACCCGTCCCGTGACCCGATCTAGGCACGAGAGAGAGCCGACCACCCAAGCTCACTGTCGGTTTCTCAACCGCGCACGTCCATACGCTTCCCTCACTAAGGGACGATAGCGAGTTTGCTTAGAGTCCAAGGTTGGCATATCAAATTGGAGTCGAGTCGTGTGTCCGTCCCGCATCAGTTATCTATCTTTGTGAATAGAGTTTGGTCAACCTCACCTCTTGAAAATCCATTACCTGTGAGAAATAAACTCAACCTGTCGTACCAGGCCCTGGGAGCTTGCTTCAATCCATATAGTGCTTTGTCCAGCTTATACACATGGTCAGGGAAGTCGATACATTCAAAGCCACAGGGTTGTTTGACAAAAACATCCTCTTTTATTAAGCCATTTAAAAATGCAGATTTGACATCCATCTGCTGAAGTTTTATTCCTACGCTACATGCAAATACAAGAAGTATTCTAATGACTTCTAACCTGGCCACAGGGGCAAGAGACTCTTCAAAATCTACCCCAAACTCCTGATTGTACCCCGGTGCCATTAGCCAAACCTTATTTCTAACAATTTTTTCTTGTTCATCAGTTTTATTTATAAAAACCCATTTTGTGCCTATAATGGAGCCATGTGTAGGTTTGGGAACTAGGTGCCATATCTTGTTCCTTTCAAATTGATTCAATTCATCATGCTTGGCATTAATCCAATGTTCATCTTTTAATGTATTTTTAATATTTTTGGGTTCTATTTGTGAAACTAAAGTAAATGAATTGAGTTCATTTTCAATTCTGAAGTGAGACCTAGTTCTAGGGGGTTCATGCAGATTACCAATAACATTTTCTAATGGGTCATCTCTAAGTACTCTAATGTTGGTAAGATGATTACCTGAGCTGCCACTTACCTCCCCCTGACATGTTGGGCCTTCAGTCTCATCTTCATCTCCTTGTTCTGCACTTTGATCTTCTTTTGTTTCCAAAATTTCTCCTTCATCCTTGTTAATCAGTTTCAGACTTGTTCGATATTTCATCAAATACAACATGTGGAGATTCTTCAATTGTCTCAGATTTCAGGTTATATATTCTGTAGGCTTGAGATATTTCAGAGTATCCTAGAAAAATACCTGGTTCACTCTTAGCCTCAAATTTATCAACATCCCTTTTTGAATTAACATGGATAAAACATTTTGATCCAAAAACCTTAAAATAAGCCAGTGAGGGTTTCTTACTTTTCAATATTTCATACGGAGTCTTTCGAGAGGAGGGTCTTACTAAAGCCCTGTTGATAATGTAGCAAGAGGTGTTCACAGCTTCAGCCCAAAACCTTCTAGGCAAGTTACTCTTCACCAGCATAGTCCGAGCCATCTCCACCAAGGTCCTATTTCTTCTTTCAACTACTCCATTTTGTTCTGGAGTTCTTGGTGAAGAAAATTTGTGGGTTATCCCATTAGTCATGCAGAAATCATCAAACTGTGAGTTCTCAAACTCACCACCATGGTCTAAAAGAATATTGGATATGGAATGCTTACCATCCTGATTTGTTTTATTAAAGAAATCCTGAAATTTACTAAAGGCATCATTTTGTGAGTTAAGAAGAAAACTCAAGTGAACCTAGAGAAGTCATCTACAATAACAAAATCATACCTCCTACCAGTTAAACTAGCTAATCTAGTAGGTCCAAACAAATCCACATGAATCAACTCAAAAGGTTTAGAGGACATATTTTCTGTTCTGGACTTAAATGACATCCTAGTCTATTTACCTTGAGTACATGCCTCACAGATTTTATCATTATTCTTGAATGAAATTTGGTAAGCCCTTAACCATGCTGAATTTATTCAGTTTATGCATCACTTTATAACTGACATGACCTAACCTACGATGCCAGAGCTAGGCTAAGTCATCTGTATTCACAGTAAGACACAAATTTATATGCGCATCATCATCAAAGTCAACCATATAAATGTTATTGACCCTTTTTCCAATGAATTTCACTGTTTCAGAATTAGGTTCATATATAGAGCATATATGTGAGTCAAAGACAACTCTATGGCCCTTATCACAAAGTTGACTAATGCTAAGAAGATTATATGCAAGACCTTCAACAAGTAAAACATCTTCAATGCTGCATGATAAACACTTACCAACCTTACCTGACCCTATGATTTTCCCTTTAGTATTTCCACCAAAAGTAACATGACATGTGTCCTTCTCGACCTACATGCAGAATTTTTCTTTGTCCCCAGTCATGTGCCTGGAGCAACCACTGTCAAGATATCATCTATTGTGGGTGGCTGCCAGACATACCTACAAGCGCAATCAGACAGAAAATTTTGGAACCCAAAACTGTTTGGGCCCCATAACAACAGATAGATCATTCAAACAGGACAACAATTATTTTGGTATCCACATGTGTTTTTGTGATTTATTGTTCTGCTTATTTTACTCATTGTGTGCATTCTGAGATTTAGTGGACTTCTGATTTTTTGAAGCTTGCTGTTATTTAAACATATGAGAATTTTGGTGCCACTTGTGGAACCAAGGAGCATTTGAATTTGTGGGTGCACTATAGATCCTGGGTTTGAAAAACCTAGGGTTGACAAATTTGTAAGAATGTTGATCATTAAATGCCCTGAACCTAGGCTGTGTTGATGCACTCCTAGTATGGCATCGATGCACCCAGTGAGGATTAGCGTAACAAGGATTCTGGAAAGCTTGTGGTGTCATCCTCACTGAATAGCTGCCTTGACCTGTCCTAGCTAGATTGAGATAAGAAGAATTCAGGAATGATGGACAGGTCGATGCACCGTAGCGGTAGCGTTGACCTAAATTGTTCCTTTTCTGACCCTAATTTCTAGAAGACTGGAACCAAGAAGAGATGTGCGTCAATGCAGTGTGGTAGACACATCGACCTTTCTTTTGTGGATGGGTTGTCTTAGTCTTAGCTCTCCCTTGGACTTGGATTCTACTGGTTTGACTATTGCCCTGACCCATGGATTTGGGATCAGTGGTGCGTGTGATGGATTCTCTAGGTATATCCACCTTTCCTTTGCCCTTGTCCTTGGCATTCACATTATTTTTTTTGTTGTTTTTCACATATATTTCATGGTTGTTTACTTCATAGTTCATTTTTATTAATGGATTAGATTTTGTTTTTCCTTTCTCAGCGACAAATGAAATCGTTTTAACTCCAAAACTTTTCTTATTTGTTGGATTAAAACCCAACCCTTCTCTTCTGAAATTTACTTTTGTTCCCAGTATAGCATTCAGATTTTCTATTCCTTGAGTCATAGCTTCAAGAGAGTTCTATTTATCATTAGCTTCTTTTTCCAAATTCTTAATGGTTTTTCTTAATTCTTCATTTACACCTTTTACAACCTCATATTTTTCCATTGCAGTTTTTGTTTCTTCTTTAACCTTTTGCATTCTGATTTTAAGCTCATCGATGACATTTTTCATATTCCCATTTTCACATCTTAATCCATTCAAAATAATTTTATATTCATTTGTTTCAGCAATCGAATTTTTCAATTCAGACTTTTTAGTTTCTAAGTATGCAATCCTATCATTCAGAGAAGTATCATTGACTAGAGAGTTTATTTTCTTTTTTAATTATCTTTTCTCCCTACGAACATCATCATATTTATCTAGAATTTCTGCATATGCCTCTTCCCAATCACTATGAGTGTAATGTTCGAATGGGGAAGTTGCTACGTCATCATCTTATTCTTCATTCTCTCTTCTAGCCATCAGGCATAGCTTATCATCATTCTCACTGTCAGATGAGCTCTCTTGGCTGTCTTATTCTTCATTGCTCCAGGTGCTCACCATAGCTTTGGCCTTCTTATTTTTCCACCTGGGCTATTTTTATTTCTGCAGCTCAGGACAATCAGCCTCCAAGTGTCCTGACTTCCTGCAATTATAGCAAACAACACTGTCAGTCTTTTTGATATTTCCAGACTTATATCAAGATTGTCTTCCACCAGAAGAGTACTTCCTTCTGAAGCTCTTACATTCCTTCTTTAAAAATTTCTTAAACTTTCAGGTTAGCATAGCGAACTCACCCGAGTCTTCTTCAGAACTAGAAGAACTGTGCTCGCTAGAAGATCCTTTATAGCTAAAACTTACTTTGAGCGCGAGAGGGTTTTTCTTCTTCTCAGTGTCTTCGACCCTCTTAAGATTTAGCTCATATGTCATCAGAGACCCGATAAGTTCATCAACCGTGGTAGTCGCCAGGTTCCTGGACTCCTCCATTACTATGGCCTTGGTGTGCCAAATTGGAGTCAGGGATCTAAGTATCTTCCTGATCAATTCATACTCACTGTAGACTTTGCCGAGGCTCTTCAAACTATTAGTGAGCTGCATCAACCTAGTGTACATCTCAGAGATTGTTTCATCAGATCTCATCTTAAAAGCTTCATACTCAGACACTAGCATATTTACTTTCGTTTCCCTTACCTGAGAAGTTCCCTCATATATTACCTGGAGGCGATCCCACATCTCCTTCGCTATAGAGCAGGATGATACCCTGGAGAACTAGGTGGGATGTAATGTTATGACCGCTAAATGGGCACTAGCCAATCGGGTATAATTCGGACCCATAAGACTCAACGGCCTGGAAATCTGGACGGATTAATTAAGAATCCATAACTTAACATAAGAAGATCAGAAAAGGGTGAAACCAGGCCCGCTAGAAAGCTTGGGACCTTATCCCAAACTCCTCTGTTAGGGAGGAAACCCAATTCGCACCAGAACTTGGGCTCGGAGCCCTTTGGCTGACAGTTGTCATGAAGAGGTGTGACTGTTAGGAAAATTTGAAGGTAATTAATGGGAAATTCATAACTTCGCCTGTGGTTAATAAAATGACCTAAAACCAAGGCCAAAATTTTGAGTATAATGTTAGCTACAACTTCTATGATGGTGTAGAGACCAAATACAGACTGGATAATAGAGTTGTGCCCGGATTACCTCAGGCTACCAAAAGGTCACAATTTGAATAAGGGAGAATAAATGATAAACTTTCAAAAATCATAACTCGGGCTAGGAATAAGGAAATTCGATGAAACTAAGACCCAGAGTTAGATCAAGAAGTCCTCTTGATTTCATATGAAGACGTTCCAACCCAAAACCTAATTGAAAAGCACACCCACCCACATGCATGACCGGGGAGACAAAGGGTCACCTTTGTTCAAACCGAGAGGATGCTTAGCATTAACCTTCCTTAAACCATTGACCTTGGGAAGCAGGTGGGAGCCTTCTGGGTCGTAGGAGAACCTTGGGAGACTTGAAAGAAACTATAAAAGGAGGGGGGTGTCATGGGTGGTTAGCCTTTTAGCAACACTAATCTTTCATTTTCTGCCACCTACGGTTTCTCTTGGGTAAGGAAGAGAGGTGAGGGACCTAGGCATTTCGTAGAAGGGTGAACTTGCAGCGAAGTCTTGGGAGGGTCTGGGGTGTGGATCTCATCCTCAGATCGAAATGGGTAAAGCTGAAGGGGATCTGGGGTGTGGATATTATCCCCGGATCGTCGGTTAGCATCTCAAAGGTAGGCACCTAACCTCAAACTTTAGGGGTCAATGATGCATTAGAATGATTTTAAATATATTTTATGCACTTTAAAGAGGGATTAAGGGCACGTGGGGACCACCACCATGTTCATTGTGATTTTCAATTTCATCAAGTTTTGGGCTTCCACGAGTTACCCCTGTGTCTCTAAGGATTTACGCAGCCCCTGGGAGGGTCAGCCTTTGAGGCAAGGTCTGTACACATTTCATATGGTTAATAGCAAGGTCTGTGCATAGTTCATGTTGATCATGGAAAGGCCTGTACATATTTCATATGGTTCATAGCAAGGTCTGTGCATATTTCATGTTGATCATGACAAGGTCTATGCATAGTTCCTAATATTCATAGTGAGGTCAGTGCATGTTTTTCCCCAGGCCATAGTAAGGTCGGTGCATATTTTTCCCAGGCCGAAGTAAGGTCGGTGCATGTTTTCCCCAGGCCATAGTGAGGTCGGTGCATATTTTTCCCCGGACCATAGTGAGGTCGGTGCATGTTTTCCCCAGGCCAAAGTAAGGTCGATACATGTTTTCCCCAGGCCAAAGTAAGGTCGGTGCATGTTTTTCCCCAGGCCGTAATGAGGTCGGTGCATGTTTTGCCCAGGCCAAAGTAAGGTCGGTGCATGTTTTCCCCAGGCCATAGTAAGGTCGGTGCACGTTTTGCCCAGGCCAAGGTGTGGTCAGAGCATGTTTTAGTGAGGTCGGTGCACGTTTGGTCTAAGCATAACTAAGGTCGGTGCACATTTGGTCCATGCATAGGTAAGGTCGGTGCATGTGCTGCACAGGCTTAAGTAAGGTCGATGCATGTATGGTTAAGACCATAGGTAAGGTTGGTGCACGTTTGGTCCATGCATAACTAAGGTCGGTGCACATTTGGTCCCTGCATAGGTAAGGTCGGTGCATGTTTGGTCCAAGCATAACTAAGGTCGGTGCACATTTGGTCCATGCATAGGTAAGGTTGATGCATGTACTCACAGACTTAAGTAAGGTCAATGCATGTATGGTTAAGACCATAGGTAAGGTCGGTGCACATTTGGTCCAAGCATAACTAAGATCAGAGCACATTTGGTCCATGCATAGGTAAGGTCGGTGCATGTTTGGTCCAAGCATAACTAAGGTCGGTGCACATTTGATCCATGCATAGGTAAGGTCGGTGCATGTGCTGCACAGACTTAAGTAAGGTCGATGCATGTATGGTTGAAACCATAGTAAGGTCGGTGCATATGTGTTGAAGTTCTTGAGGCAAGTCTGAGCAGGTCCAGGTAAGGTCGGTGCACCTGTGGGTCTGTCCAGATTTTCAGGAACACAGAAAAGGAGAGTTTTGAAAGGGCATGTTATTTCATAAAAATCTGAAAAAAATAGAAAATGGTAGAAGGATAAGTTAGTAAACCACTATGAAAGTTTCATGCACCCAGAAATTCTGTACTTTCAGATATAAGTAATTTTCTATGCATGTGTAGCCTAGAAGGATGAACATGTACTTTCATATAGTAACTTGAACATGACTATGGGTGTGTTTAGCCATCTTAAACTATTAGCAGCATATCTATGAGCATGAGAAACTCATTAGAAGCATGACTATGAGTATGTTTAGGCCCCCCCCTTAAAATCATGAAAATTGTGTCTGATGAGCATCATGCTAGTAATATCAAGTAAGAATATATATGCCATGAAGGGAAAACAATAGCATTCTGAGAGGTTGGACTTCGGTCCCTTCTGCGGGACGGCGATATGTAATGCCGCGGAAGTAAAAGATCCCAGGGGACGGCGATACGTAATGCCCTGGTTAAAAATCCTATTGATTCAGTTTTCGGTTGTCACGTCCCGAGCGCGGAAGATACTCGGATGCGTGACGCGTCTATATAGATCGTGTCAGTAGTGCGATAAGAATTTTAACATACATAATTACGGAGTGCGCAATTCACTAATAAATCTAATAAATTTTAATAGTCCAAGTGAAGATTATTTAATTAATCAAAGGTATTAAATATAGTCCATGAAAATTTCTAAATTTAGAAAGCCAAACATTTGGCTACATGACTTAGCACAAGGTTTATACCACTAACTGACATAACTGGGAATACAAAGTAGACTCAAATAAATTCAAAGACACGACTAGCTAATGATAGATGGTTGGCGTTCTAGCACTCTTCACTCGACCTCAAACCCATTCTTGTCTCTATCCGATTTACCTGAAAATGTTAAGAAGTAACTGGATGAACGAATCGCTCAGTAGGAATTATATCTCGAATTCGAGCAATCTTTACGTGAATTATAATTTACATATATTATTAGGATGGCTATGCATGATGTACATATAAAAGAATCGGGTATGCAGGTATATCTATACATGATGAACAATAAGAGATCAAGAGCTGTATACAGAGAGTATATCAAGATTTCAAGTATTTGACAAGTAGTATTTCAAGAATTATAGATGTAAATGCCACTTCGGGTCTAGCAGGGATTCATGTACGATTACGAATTCAAGTGCGAGTATGTACTCATGTACAAGTATATCTCAGGTACGAGTAAGTAAAATTTAATTCAAGCAAGTAAAGTTAAGTACGTATCAGTAGAATTGGCTATTTCAATCAAGCAAGTATTTCGCCCTTTCTCGGGCCACAAGTAAAATATTGCCCGTTCCGGGCCACGCAAGTCAAGTCAAGTGAGTAAAGAGAGAGTAGGGTGGAGTGTCTCAAGTCAAGCAAGTACTCCGGTGCAATGCCAAACACCGTGGTCAATAAACTCCCATGGGCACAAGTACCTTCGGGTGCTCCTCTCAGGACCAGACCGGGCCCTATATGCACAGTATTTCATGTATTACTTTTGACATCCACTCTCATTTTATAGCCAATATAGAGTTTCAAGGGTTGCCTTAGTATGATATACAAGGTAGATTTTTATGGAATGGAATTCAAGGACTCATAATATGCAAGAAAATGACTTAGGGTTACGTCTGTACAAACCACGATAGAAATGAGGGGAAAAGTATCAATTTATATACTTTTTCCTAAACAAAAACTCTAGATAACTCTATAGTAAGGTTAAACAAAAGTTAGAACATCCCATAAGGGCCATTATGTAATTATGCCAGTTTACTATTTACGAATACTATTCAATTACTATTCATTACTATTCATTTACACTATTCACCCAAATAACGCCCTCCACTAAGTCTTCATTTTTGTGAATGACGACTGTTTAAGCAGTCGTCATTTCTAAGTTTATGTATATATTAATCGTTTAGTATATTAATCATCCATGTGAAAAAAATAATAAATGTGAATCATGATACCTAATCTAATGCATGAGCATACCGTTAGATTCCTTATATTTTTCTCTACCTATCTACGTGTCTATATCAAAAAAATTCTTTTATTTGGAAAAGTGATACTATTCATTGAAATAGTGACTTTTATACACTATTCATACCGTAAAAATTTCTCAAAAATAGAAAGTAAGGATATGGACTGGTAGAGGACATTCTTGGGAGTTCAGAATCATGCTCATGCGAAATTGTTGGGTTTTACTATTCAATAAATTGGGGTGATTTACGCCGGGAAGGTACATTCCGTGACTCAAAATACTATTCAAACACTATTCATTTTTAATACTTTCAGTAAATCAGGAATTGAGTACATGGTTAAATAGAGAAAAATATGAGAGTTCCAGAACCATGTTCATGTAGGAGTTTCGTGATTAGGTTAAAAAAAGTTATAATTCTTTGAACATGGTGGCTCGGCATTATGAGTAACAGTTTACTATTTAAACACTATTCATTTTTAATTCTTCCAGTAAATCAAGAATCGAGGACATGGACAGGTACAGAAAAATCTCAGGATCACAGAACTATATTCGTCCAAAATTTTCATAGTCCAGTTTATTAGTTATAGTTTTTTGAATGCTTTGATTTACTGATTCCTGAAAATTCCAGGAAATTAAATTGACGACATGGGTCATGTCTTCAATTAATTGACGACTATTTTCGTAATCTTCAATTTGGTAACTGACGCCCTGGTCAGGGGCGTCATTTACACTGGTACACTATTCACGTACTATTCATTTACTATTCATCAATGTGAAAATGTTCTGAATAAGGAAGTAATGATACGAATATGTTGAGAAAAATGTCAGGATTCCAGTAACATGTTCATGTAAAAATTTTGTACTTTAGTTCGATAGTTGTTGATTTTTGAATGTGTTAGATTTATTAGCTCTCAGAAATTCCAGAAATTAAAATGACGACACTGGAGGTGTCTTCATTTAAATGACGACTGTTTGCGCAGTCTTTAATTTGGTAATTGACGCCCTGATCACGGGCGTCATTTACAAACCTGTTTCACTATTCATGCACTATTCATGTACTATTCATCCGTGTGAAAATGTTCTGAATCAGGAATTAATGATACGAATATGTTTGAGAAAAATGTCAGGATTCCAGAAACATGTTCATACAAAAATTTCATGCTTTAGTTTGATAGTTATGGATTTTTGAATGTATTGAATTATCAATTACTCAAAATTTCAGAAATCGAATTGACGACATGATGCATGTCTTCAATTAATTGATGACTGTTTCCACAGTCTTCAATTTGGTAATTGACGTCCTGGTCAGGGGCGTCATTTACAGAAACTGGTTCACTATTCATACACTATTCATCCATGTGAAAATGTTCTAAATCAGGAAGTAATGATACGAATATGTTGAGAAAAACGTCAGGATTCCAGGAACATGTTTATGTAAAATTTTAGTGCTCTAGTTAGATGGTTATTGATTTTTGAATGTGTTGGATTTATTATCTTCCAGAAATTTTAGAAATTAAAATGACGACATTGGGAGTGTCTTCATTTAAATGACGACTGTGATAACAGTCTTCTATTTCAAAATTGACGCCCTGGTGAGGGGCATCATTTACAAAAAGGGCTGGGACCCTCCGGATTTTTAAACATGAACGTATTACACTAATAACAGAGGCTATATATTAAGGTTTGAAAATATGGTTAATAATAAAAAAACTAATATGCTCAAAAACTCATGAAACTCATGAAATCATGCTTAACAGACTATGTTCAACTCATAAAGATTATGATAATATGTATCAGGCTATTAAACTAGCATGATATATATATGATTATTGCTTGATTCAGATGATATATAGCATGGTTGACTAGTTAATCGAACTCTAAGCATGAATCAGTTAACCTATTTAGCTACTGGTTAGGCAAGAATTTGAGAACACCTACCTTTTGACGTGTGATACGAGGTTCAGAGCTGCAGCAGGATCGTAGCAGGATGTAGCCTCGGGAGGAAGACACTCCTGCAGCACATCAGTAGCCTCTGACAGTGCTACGGATGGGATTAGTTATAGGGAATGATAAGGTATTGGTTAATGCCTTGTGGGTCATGCTGAGTGGGTATTGTTTTTGCCAACTCGAATGGGTTACTCGTGTCTCAATCTTCTAGAATCACGTGTTTAAATGACGCCCTTGTGAAGGGTCGTTCATTTAATAAATGACGCCTTGCATGAGGGCGTCATTTATTTGGGTAGCATTATTGTGGCATTATTACTGAGAATGACGCCCTTCAAGAGGGCGTCATTTGTTAGACACTTCTGCCCCACTCACGTGACATACATATATAAATATTAATATTTTATCCTATTCAAATTGACGCATTCATGCATGTCTTCAATTCTGTAAATGACGTCCATGCAAGGGGTCTTCAATTTGGAAATTGACGCCCTAGTTAGGGGCGTCAATTCCTTTGGTGGTGGGAAGGAATCCACTACGTACTCCCCATGGCCCATGTGTTTAAAGGTGTTTTGTACATTTATATAATAATCCTTTCATGATTTATTTCTTTGTACAAGATCTCCCAAGTAAGATTCTTTACTCATGTGCATAAAGTTGGAATGCACATTTGTATTCTAGTCCTCCTATAATTTAATTCTTTAAACAAAACCTAGAATTCTATTAAGAAGAGTAGGTTACATGTACATAAGATGAGGATTTGTAATTTTATATGCTAGCCCCCCTAAGGTTTTGGCTCTTTACACAAAGCCCTCATGATTCTTTATGTTATAAAGTAGGGTTGGCTTGTATATTTTCATTATAGTCCTTGTGAGGTTGGGTTCTTTATGTAAGGCCTTCATATATGCTAAAGCCTTCATGTATGCTTTATTTTAAGAAGAAGTTTTGAATTTACGCAAATGTATTTATCGGGGGTGCTACATCGGTCCCATTGTGGGGCGGCCCTTGTGGGACGGCGATACGTAACGCCACTAGGCCACAAGAATCTAGGTGGGAGTTCGCTCTCAGGTCTGCGCAGTACTCTTTCGTTCGTTGTGTGTGTGTGGGCCTCCTGTGTTTGTGGCAGCTATCCGGTTCCATGAATGGCAATAATGTGATCTCTCATAAAGTATGATAATAGGTAATGGTTCTTGTGCTGGGGTCTTGCTGCATGCATGGGTATTCATACACTAGTTAAAGAATCTGTACTTTCCTTGTTGAGTTATTTTAAGTGGATGATATTAAATGAATTGTGCTACTGTTAACATCTGAAAAATACATATAAATGATTATATAGATGTAAAGTTAACCCCAGTTTGTTTAGAATGCCTACTGAGCATCACACTCACCTTGTGACACAGGTTTTTCAGAAGATACAGAGGAGGAGGTTGAGGTGGAAGCAGCAACAGAGGAATAGAGTTAGCACAGTCCGTCTGGGTATGCTACGGTCGAATACTTTGCTATATGTAGGGGTGTGGGGTGGAATGCCCATGTGGGCTCATGTGTAATCTGGAACATGAACATGTACTTTTTTTCTGGAGATTATGAATGGTTGAGATGCTTACCTATATTTCTTGTAACCTATGGTTTCTCTCTCACGTGAATGTATGTATGCTACATAGTATTGTGCTTCCGCAATACGTACGAAGTGATTGCTTCAGGGTCCGATAAAAAGTAAAAAAAAAATAATCTCCAAAATTTGGGGATCGGATCTCGGGGCGTTACAACGTGGTATCAGAGCACGAGAGACAAGCCATGGTTACAACCATTCTAGATGTTCCATAGTGGAGGAAGTAATAGGTTAGAGTGGAGAAGGGGTAGAGTATGTTTGGAATCATTTAAACCCTCTCACTCAAACTATTGTATGTTTTTCAGAACCATGCCGCCAAAAAGGCAAAGAGATCCTCCCCAGGCGGATGAGAGGGGATCGGGGGTAGATGACACAAATGGGGCACATGACGGGGCTGTCCATGCCCCTGCAGTTGGCGGTGGGCAGGTGCCCAATGCGGGATTCAACCTGGAAGGGTTCATGCAGAGCTTCCAAGGGTTGATGCAGGCCATGTAGCAACAAATGCTGCAGTAGCCCGCAGCCGCACCACGTCACAACCTGCCAGCACTTGATCGGTTCCTAAGGTTGGCGCCTCCTATCTTTAAGGGGGGGAGCCATCCAGAGGTGGCTGAGTCATGGCTCAGCGAAATGGAAAAGAAGTTCCGCGCAATGCGGTGTCCCGAAGAAGAGAAGGTGAACCTGGCGGCCTATGTTCTTCAAGACCAGGCCGACTTGTGGTGGAAGGCCAAGATGCGGACCACCTTCACGGACTACCACGACGGTGACATAATGTGGGAGGAGTTCTTGGCTATCTTCTGAGAGAAGTATTTTCCAGAGCATGTGCGAGACGCGAAGGAGCAAGAATTTCTGAGTCTCGAGCAAGGGAGCATGTCGGTGGCCAACTACGAGGCCAAGTTTTCAGCTCTGGGCCAATATGCTTTGCACATAATCGATGACGCGCGTCAGAAGGTGAAGAAATTTTTCAATGGGCTGCGTAGCAATGTCCGACGCTATGTCGCAACCCAAGACCCTGGCTCCTACCCAACGGCGTTGAGGCTTGCTCATCTAGTCGAGCAAGAAAATACAAGGTAATGGCTGAAGCCATAAAAGTTAGGAGATATATAAGGGTAAGTCATAACCAATGTCCATTTATAGGTTCGCCGAGGAGCAGAAGTTGTCGGGCAAGAGGCCTTTGCAAGCCGGAGGGAGGCGAGACAAGGAAAAGGTGGCGCGCCAAGGACCAGTTTCGAAGGGCAGGCCGGGGATTCCATTTTGTATCCAATGTGGGCACATCCATCGGGGACAGGAATGCTGGAGGACTGAAGGCAAGTGTTATGAATGCGGCGAGGGTGGACACTTTGCGAAGAACTACCCCAAGAAGGCTCAGCAAAAGCCATTTTCTCCACAAGAGAAGATTCAATACAAAGGGCGAGTCTATGCTCTAATGCAAGAAGAGGCAGACAATACCCCGGCCGTGGCTGAAGGTACACTCCCTGTGGATAATGTTTATGCAAAGGTCTTGTTTGACCCAGGGGCTACACACACATTCATATCCACTAGTTTTGCCAACCAACTAAAGAACCGACCCCAAGCCACATTCTTCGGTGAAATGATAGTTAGCACACAAACCAGGAAACAAGTCCACACCAAGCTTGTGATTCCCACTATAGAAGTCAACATCAATGGGAGCATATTACTGGGGGAAGCATACATCCTAGATATGAATGACTTTGACCTCTTTCTGGGGATGGACTGGTTAGACAAACACTGCGCTCTCTTGGACTGCCATCGGAAGAGAGTGATTTTTTAGAAACCGGGGAAGGAGACATTCTTCATTCAATGCCCTGAGGACAAGTCAGGAAGAATGATGGTATCAGCCATTCGGGCCTCCAAGCTGATCAGCAGAGGATGCGACTATTTCTTAGCTAGCGTGGTGCTTGAAGAAGGCTCCATCAAGATTTTGGAAGACTTAGACGTAGTCCGAGAATTTCCTGATGTGTTTCCCGAGGATCTATCAGGACTACCACTAGCTCGAGAGACAGAGTTCTCTATTGAGCTAGTACCAGGCACCGTACCCATCTCTGTTCCACCATACCGAATGGCTCCGGCAGAACTTGCTGAACTCAGGAAGCAATTGCAAGAGTTGCTAGATAAAGGCTTCATCCGGCCCAGCGTGTCCCCGTGGGGAGCACCAATCTTGTTCGTGCGGAAGAAGGATGGGACCATGCTGTTGTGCATTGATTACCGCAAGCTCAACCAGGTCACCATAAAGAACAAGTACCCTCTGCCGAGGATTGAGGAGTTGTTTGACTAATTATCATCTGCCTAAGTCTTCTCCAAGATTGATCTGAGGACAGGTTATCACCAGATCAGAATCAAGCCCTGGGATGTGCCGAAGTCGGCCTTCAGGACTCGGTATGGTCACTACGAGTTCTTAGTAGTACCAATCGGGTTGACTAATGTACCGACTGTATTCATGGAATAGATGAATCAGATTTTCCACCCCTATCAAGATCAGTTTGTCGTGGTCTTTATAGATGACATCCTGATATATTCTGCCAGCCAAGAGGAGCATCGGCATCACTTGAGAGTGGTTCTGCAGACCCTCAAGGAGAACAAATTCTTCACCAAGTTCAACAAATGAGAATTCTGGCTAGATCGGGTTATGTTTCTCGGGCATGTAATATCCGAGAATGGCATATCGGTGGACCCTAGCAAGGTGGAAGTAGTGACAAAATGGGAAGCACCGAAGATAGTCATGGAGATTAGGAGCTTCCTTGGACTGGCTGGGTATTATCGCTGGTTCATCGAAGGTTTCTCCACCATTGCAGCCCCAATGACTAAGCTGACCAAGAAAGTTGCAAAGTTTATCTGGTCAAGGGAGTGTGAAGATAGCTTTCAGATGCTCAAGGAAAAATTGACTACAACCCCGGTGTTGGCACTCCCTCAAGGGTGCGATGGCTTCACTGTTTATACAGATGCCTCTAGAATCGGCCTCGGTTGTGTATGTTGGCACTCAAAATATGCTCAATGGCGATCAAGCCTAAATGGCAAGAATGATGCGGCCCGTCGAAGTGCAGAAGCCGAAGAAAGCCAATACACAAGGGTCTTCCCGAGCTACTGGAGCCTCTGGTCACCCAACATGAGCACCAAGGACGTCACCTCAGGAAGATCGGAAAGAATCCACAACAAACCGGCAGTGTCGATCGACCTGCCCAATGAATCGGCATCGACTCGCTCGTGCCGCATGAACACCATCCATCGTCCGATCAAGGATGAGAATGTACCTGGTGGTCCGCCACCTGACAAAAAACCTCCTGAGGCAATTAAATGTCTCTGGCGCCTCGGAACAAGGTGCCGGAGGCCCTATCAGCGAAAAACCTGGGTGTCCGGACTGAAGGCATAAATGGTTCCGAAACTAGCCGTTCAGCGGCCCGAAGGCTCCGCCAATACTTCTCACCTCGGTTTTTGAAAGCTACGGCAAGATGAAGGAACGGGACAATGCCCAGAGTCAGTCCGAGGCCCCCAATCTGACTCACACCTGAGCAAACACGACGGAATGACCTAATCTAGCGTGCCCCCTTCCCGGCACGCCCTTTTCTCGACGCGCAAAAACAACTTGGATCTTCATCGGCGCGCTCATCTCGTGCCGGGGAGGGACCACGCATTGGGCATGCTATAAATAAGCCAATCATCGGCCGAAGAAGAGGATCAGACGGAGAGGGAAATCAGAAGAGAGAAAAGAGGATTGGGGAATAAGAAAGGGTTTTTTGGGAGTGAGCTTCGGAGAGCCACCGCCCTCTTCCGTCCGTCTGCCTGAAGAAGCCCGGCGCCGAGGAAGAAGTGTCCGTCTACGATACTCTATTTCTGCAAGCGGGTTCCGGCTGTTTCTCCCGGCCATTCCCACTGCTGCTTTCTCTTCTAAGCTTCCGTGAATGTATGAGGCCAAAGGGGGGGGGTGATGATATGAGCCCGCCTCCTTCTTGGCTCCCTCTATTTTCCCCCTCCTCTACAGTCAGGGATTCATTCCCGTTCGTGAAATCGACGGCCGACCTCTGAGCGACAACGCCATGCCGTGTCGTGTGTGCGTTGTATTGATCTCTTTATGATAACAATGGTTTGGTGTTGAGTGTGGCAACATCTCCTTGCGCCCCACCCCCCATCTTTTCTTTGGTTGCATCCAACTTCTAATACTCCATGTGTTATCGGTTTTCTTCTCCTCACCGGCATCGAACGTGCCCTGGGTTACCCCAAAAGGGCTACAGCAATGACTCCCCTCCCTGGGGTCCTCTCTGTTGCGTAGACCGCATCGCATGCTCCGTATGTCCACATGTTTCTCTATGCCGGAGGCGTGTATATAGGTACACTCCCCTTTGGCCCTGGGAACAACTTCTTAGTGTCTCCCTATCCATAGCCATGGGCTAGGGAGAAAATAGCCATCCTTGAAGTCTATATATGAGGGGGGGCTTCTCTCTATCATGGTCATTTATGCCACGAGATCCCCTTTGACTGTTCGATCATTTGCTCCTTTCAATCCCTCAGTCTGTATGCTAACCAGTTAACATGCTAATTTGCTAACCTGCTGACCAGCTGACTGGCTAACTCTATTATGTATATCTCTTACTTGTTGTGACTCCTCTGTGTTAATGATGTTGACAATAAGCCTTACTTCATTGGCAACAGCTTGTTTTGATTGATTGGCAACTGTTCATATTTTGATGAAATTGTCTTTATCAGATTGTCTGTGTGTTCCATGCATTCAGAGTATGTACATCGTTATGTCGCTTGCACGTAGAGTCTATACATTACCTATTGTTGCGTCTGTGCAGGCATAACTAGCAAGTCTATACATTGCATATGTTTATGCATCACTCAAAGTCTATACAATGCATGCACGTTCATTCAAAGTCCATACATTACATTGTAGCATGAACGCACACATAAGTCTATACATTCTTTAGCTCAATTCGCAGCTGAGTCTGAAGTCTGTACATCGCTGCATGCATTACTTATAGTTTGTACAGCCTGTGCTTGCAAGGTCAAGTCTGTACATCGGACCAAGTCTGTATAGCCTATACATTGTTCAGAACACAAGTCTGTACATTGCATGTGTCACAGACATAGCAAGTCTGTACATCGCATTTGACGCAGGCATAGGAAGTCTATACATTGGTATCTTTACCGACGTTGCACTCGAAAGTCTATACATTGGTCCGTCTCACTTAGCGTCTCATCGTGTAGCATGCACGCGTTCAAGTCTGTACATCGCATAGCATGCACGCATGTCCAACGCATGTACATTGTTCACTTGCAGCATTAGCACAAGTCTGTACAGCCTGGGTGCTTCATAACGCCAAGTCTATACTTCGACTAGCTGCACAAATGCCAAGTCTATACTTTGGCTAGCTGCACAAACACTAAGTCTACACATTATTGCATGCAGAGTCTGTACATTCATTTGGCATGTCAGTGCATCCATTTGTAATGTATATACCTTGCCATCTGCATTTGTGCACTCATTCGCTCTAAGTCTATACATTGTTTCATGCATTGCACGAAGTCTGCACATTGTGTGTTGCTATGCTCATACATCATTTTAGTAAGTCTGCACAATGGTGCACGTTGAGTCTGCATAATCATTTGGCATGACAGTGCATCCATTTGTAATGTTCACAGTCTTGCATACATGAAGTCTGTACATGCTTCAGCGTTGCATTCACAAAGTCTGTACATGCCTTAGTTTTGCATACGTGAAGTCTGTACATGCTTTAGCTTTGCATTCACAAAGTCTGTACATACCATAGTCTTGCATACATGAAATCTGTACATGCTTCAGCGTTGCCTTCATAAAGTCTATACACTCTCTTCTATATCACAATAAGGTCGATGCATTGTGTCTCTCATGAAAGAGAAGTCAGTGAATGTTCACACATGCTACATAGTTAAGTCTGTACAGGGTTTTACTGTCTTAAGCTGATATTCCTTTCGACTGACTGACAGGTACTTATGCTCGAGGAGATTAAGAAGGGCACATGATCCAAGGAAGAGGATGTGCCAGGATCGTGACACGTGTACAACAACGAGCCTGGATGCTGCCACGTGGTCCAAGCTTTTGGGCGGGAGATGCGGAAGACACACGCCCTTCCTGCTGCTCTATAAATACTAAGCTTCTTCCTCAGAAGAAGCTTGATCGAAGCAGAAGAGCAGAGAGTGAACTTCAGCCTGCACGATCCACAGAGAAGAAAAGCAGAGAGCCACCGAGAGCAGAGAAGAAAAAGAGATAGAAGAGAAGAGCAGAGAAGAAAAAGAGAGAGAAGATAAGATTGAGAGAGAGGAGTTGAGAGAGCTTGTCTGAATGTTCCTCAGTCTCTTGGTTCAGATACCAGAGCTGAGTTTGCTCATTGCAAGCCATATTCCCTTCCGGGTTTTCTTGTTTTTGTCTGTTTCTATTTTTGTTTTCTGAACTCATGTCTTCAAGCTGTGTGTCAGCGGTTTGCAGTGGAGGATTCCACTGGACGGGTAAGCTGTAGTCCCCAGCGGTTCGCAGAGGTGTAGCCTCTGGACAGGTCAAGCTGTAATTCCTTAGCGGGCGAGACTTGGTCTCGGACAGCAAGCTGTGAGGCTCAACGGTTGTAGGCTAAGTTGTATTGCCCAGCGGACGCAAGCTATGTTGCGCAGCAGTAAGCCACACTTGGGTTGAGTGTGGGGTGGACGCTGGTCTGGAGGATCGAACCACCTAAAAATCTGGTGTGTCAAGTGTTTGTGTGATTGCTTGATCTGCTGTGTGGTTGCCTCTGCCGATTCTCTTCTTAGATCGTCTTTGTTTCTGCTCAAATCTATCATTTGAGTTAGTGATCTAGTAGATCTACTTAAATTCTGCATTAGAGCCTTATCTTGGTTTTATATTAGGCTATTGATCTATTCACCCCCCTCTAGATCCACACTACATGGTGACAGAGTGCTTCCATCTAACACAAAAGTTGGTATCAGAGCCTAACTCTTCTATAAGGACTTACAGCCCGAAGAGGAAAGTACAGATGGATGCTAGAGGAATGATCGTTGAAGGACACTCAACCACCAAGCCCCCTTACTTTGATGGATCGAATTATGCATACTGGAAGAATCGTATGCAAGTCTTCTTGAGGGCGAAGGACTACGAGATTTGGAAAGTGGTTAGTAAGGGACCTTATGAGCTGTCCCCGAATGAGGATGTCTAGACCAAAGAAGAGATCCGAAGATCCACTCTGAACTAGAGCGCCATCAATGCAATTCAGTGCGCACTGCACCCCACAGAGTTCTCTCGCATATCATCTTGCACATCAGCTAAAGAGATGTGGAATAACGTGGAGGTCATCTACGAAGGGACCTCTCAGGTCAAAGAGACGAAGGCGAACCTCCTGGTGTCAGAGTATGAAGCCTTCAAGATGAAGCCCAATGAGACCATCAAGGAGATGTACGCTCGACTGACAATCATCACAAACGGTCTCAGAGGTCTTGGGAAGACACAGACATAATATGATATTGTAAGGAAAATTTTGCGTTCCCTGACTCATGTTTGGCACACTAAAGCTACTGTAATGGAAGAGTCGAGGGATCTGCACAACACCAGGGAAGATGAGTTAATTGGTTCGCTGATGGCTTATGAAATTAATCTACCGAAGATAGAGGAAGCTGAGAAGAAGAAAAAGCCTATTGCACTGAAATCTGGTGCCAACAAATCCAGCCGATCCAGCTCTAGTGGATCATCATCCGAGGAGAGCCTGACTGGAGAAGAAATGGAAGGTGATGAGATAGCAATGATCACCAGGGAATTCAGGCGGTTCCTCAGGAAAGAAGGAAGGCGATTCAGCCGAAGGAACCATGGTGGCGGTCAATAGGATACAAGGTATAAATATAATCCTGCAAAGAAAACTGAAACTAATGTGTGTTACCAATGCAGGAAATCCGGTCATATGAAAGCTGATTGTCCAGAGAATCAGAAGCACAAGGACAAGTCCAAGAGAAAGAACACTAAAGGGAAAGCCATGGTGAGTACCTGGAGTGATGAGGACGAAGGTTCCTTCAGCAGCAGCTCAGACAGTGAGGAAGAAGCTGAAAAGACTATTTGCCTCATGGCAACTAGTTCTGAAGACAGAGAGGAAGATTCTGATGAGGTACCCTCTCGATTTGATGATTTTACCATTGCTGATTGGGTAGATGCCTATCATGACGTTGCTGATAAAGTAGATGATATTAGAAAAGAAAATAGGCATCTAACAAGAAAAATAAATTCCATGCAAAATGACAAAACCTTGACTGATAAAATTGCATGCCTCGAATCTGAAAATACTAAGCTGAAACTCACATGTTTTGAAATTGATGAAATCAAGCATGAGTCAAAAATTTCTAAGGAAGAGAATGAGAGGCTAGAAAATGCAATTGATGAATGGAAATTGAAAATACAAAAAAATGAGAGTGAGATGAAGCTTGTAAATGAAAAGTATGAAGCTGTCCTAAGTGTGAACACTGAACTGAGGAAATCTGTTGAAGATGTTCAGAAAGATAATGAGGACAAGTTGAGAATAATAGAAAAGATGACCCAAGGTTCAGAGAACTTAAATGCCTTATTAGGGTCAAAAGTCAACTTCAGGAGAGAGGGTCTTGGATTTAATTCCAGTGCAACTAAAAGTTTTGCAATGAAGACTATATCATTTGTTGCACAGAAAGAGAAAAGACCTCTCATTAACATGAATTCAGATAAGTTTGTAAATAAAACTGTGAACCTGAAGAAGCCCAGTGCTGAGGAGAAGGGCAAACAAAAGATTGGTGACCATAGTAGAGCTGGTACATCCAAGCCAAATCCTATAGCTCAGTCTCACAGACCTTACACCAGAAATTGGGTTGGTGGGTATGGCAATTGGACACCCAGGAACTTGCATTTCTTCAGCCAGCCCAAAAACTGCTATGGCCACAATTTCGTGAATGCACCCTGGCCAAGGCACTGGCACAGAAGCAACAAATATGTCATGAATCATGCTGGTGCCAACAAGAAGAAAAACAACAAAAAGAAGAGGAATAATAATGGAAAGAAATCTAAAAAATCCACTGAACAGAATTCTTTTAAACAAATGTGGATTCCTAAAAGCTTGCTTTCATGTTTTAACTGCATTTCATCTGCTCCGGAGCCCAATCAGACTTGGGTTCCAAAATTCTCTACCTGATTGTGTGTGCAGGTATGCCTGGTAGCCAAGAACAATCTGTGGTACTTGGATAGTGGCTGCTCCAGGCATATGATAGGAGATAAGGCCAAGTTCTGCATGCTGACAGAGAAACATGGAGGCCTTGTCACCTTTGGTAGCAACACAAAAGGTAGAATTGTCGGGTCAGGTAAGGTAGGTAAGTGTACTACCTGTTGCATTGAAGATGTCATGCTGGTTGAAGGTTTAGCATATAACTTACTTAGCATCAGCCAGCTATGTGATAAAGGATATAAAGTTCTTTTTGACTCTCAATGCTATAAAGTTTTTGAACCTGATTCCGAAATTGTTAAATTTTCTGGTAAAAGAATAAATAATACTTACATGATAGACTTAGATGATATACAACATTCTAACATATGCCTTACTACTAGCAGAGATGACTTAGCATTCTTATGGCATCGTAGGTTAGGCCATGCTAGTTACACAGTAATGCATAAATTGAATAAGCACAGCATGGTTAGAGGACTTCCTGAAGTTTCTTTTAAGAAAGAAAATAAACTCTGTGATGCATGTACTCAGTCCAAGTTAACTAGAAAGTCATTCAAATCTAGAACAGAAAATCTGTCTTCTAAACCCTATGAGCTGATACACATGGACCTTTTTGGGCCAACCAGGTCTGTCAGCTTATCAGGGAGGAGGTATGGGTTTGTCATGGTAGATGACTTCTCTAGGTACACTTGGGTATATTTCTTGTCACAGAAAAGTGATGCATTCACAGAATTTCAGGAGTTCTGTCTTAAAATAAACCAGAAAATTGAAAACATTTTAACTGATCATGGAGGTGAGTTTGAAAACTCACACTTTGAGGATTTCTGCAGGACAAATGGTATTCATCACAAGTTCTCCTCACCAAGGACACCCGAGCATAATGGAGTTGTGGAGAGGAGAAACAGAACCCTAGGGGAGATGGGTCGAACACTCTTGGTTGAAGGTGGTCTGCCAAGGAAGTTTTGGGCTGAAGCTGTAAATACTGCCTGTTATGTAATTAACAGAGCTATGGTAAGACCTTCTACCCAGAAAACACCTTATGAGATAATAAAGGGTAAGAAACCTTCAATTGCTCATTTCAAGGTTTTTGGTTGCAAATACTTTATTCATATAAATGATAAAAGAGACCTTGATAAATTTGAACCTAAAGGTGAACCAGGGATTTTTTTTGGTTACTCTGAAAACACTCAAGCATATAGAGTGTATAGTCAAAATTCCAAATCTGTTGAAGAATCTCCACATATTGTCTTTGATGAATCTTTGGTAAAAACTAATATTGGTCAATGCAGGAATGAAGACATTGGTGATATTCTGAAAGAAGGGAACCCTGCAGACAAATCCGAAGATGAGGAAGAAAATGAAGAGCTTAGTGGAGAATAGCCTACATGTCAGGGGGAGGTAAGTGAAAATCATGATGATCCAATTGTCAACATTAGATATCTAAAAGATCATCCTGTAGATAATGTGATTGGCAATTTGCATGACCCTCCTAGGACTAGAGGCCATTTAAGAATTCAAAATGAATTGAAGGCATATGCTTTTGTTTCTCATGTAGAACCTAAGTCCATTGACTGTGCTCTCAAGGATGTGCATTGGATTAATGCCATGCATGTGTAGCTCAATCAATTTGACAGGAATAAGGTGTGGCACT
This sequence comes from Amorphophallus konjac, assembly GCA_022559845.1. Classification (NCBI taxonomy): domain Eukaryota; kingdom Viridiplantae; phylum Streptophyta; class Magnoliopsida; order Alismatales; family Araceae; genus Amorphophallus; species Amorphophallus konjac. Next base: position 151,575,364 of record CM040127.1, read on the forward strand.
TGGTCCCACCTCCTGATCATGAGACAGTCATAGGGACTAAATGGGTCTTCAGAAATAAAACTGATGAATTAGGGAATGTGGTTAAGAATAAGGCCAGACTTGTAGCTCAGGGGTATAACCAGGAATTTGGAATAGACTTTGAAGAATATTTTGCCCCTGTAGCCAGGTTAGAAGCAATCAGAATTTTATTGGCTTATGCATGTTCCCTAGGAATAAATCTCCAGCAGATGGATGTAAAATCTACTTTTCTGAATGGGGAAATCAGTGAGGATGTCTATGTGAGGCAGCCTCCTGGCTTTGAATGTTTAGACTTCCCCAATCATGTGTATAAACTTAGTAAAGCTCTCTATGGTCTTAAGCAAGCTCCTAGAGCTTGGTATGACAAGTTGAGCAAATTTCTCACAGATAAGAACTTCACAAGAGGAGTAGTTGATCAAACTTTGTTCACTAAGGTAAGTCATCCAGATATACTTATTGTTCAAATTTATGTGGATGACATAGTTTTTGGGTCAACTAACCCCAAACTGTGTGAGGAGTTTTCTCAAATTATGACTAATGAATTTGAAATGAGCTCAATGGGCGAGCTTAAATTATTTCTTGGACTGCAGGTTACACAGTCAAAGGATGGAACCTTCATCACTCAGTCCAAGTACATAAGGGATTTACTGAAGAAATACAAGATGGACAACCTCAAAGAAATAGCTGCTTCAATGGGTACCTCGACTAGCTTAGATGAAGATCCTCAAGGTAAACCAGTGGACCAAAAGCTATATAGAGGTATGATCGTATCACTTTTATATCTTACAGCATCTAGGCCTGATATTCAGTTTGCAGTGTGTCTATGTTCTAGATTTCAGGCTAGTCCTAAAGAGTCACACCTTAAGTCTGTGAAAAGGATTTTTAGGTATCTACTAGGCACCCAAGAGCTTGGTCTATGGTATCCTGCCAAGTGTGAGTTAGAACTCCTAGCCTACACTGATGCAGACTATGCTGGGTGTCGAGTAGAGAGAAAAAGCACTAGTGGCTACTGTCAATTCCTAGGTGGTTGTCTAGTATCTTGGGCATCTAAGAAGTAACACACTGTAGCTTTGTCCACAGCTGAGGCTGAATATGTCGCAGCTGGTAACTGTGCAGCCCAAGTACTTTGGATCAAGCACCAACTGGCTGATTATCAAATAAAATTGGAATGTATTCCAATTTTGTGTGATAATACTAGTGCTATATGTTTAGCTAAAAATCATGTTCATCATTCTAGGACTAAGCATATTGAGATCAAACACCATTTTCTTAGAGATGCTGTCAATAAAAAGGAAATTGAATTGAATTTCATTGAAACAGAAAAATAAATTGTTGATATCTTTACTAAGCCACTAGGGAATGAAAGGTTCAAATTTCTTAGAAGAGAACTTGGCTTGTGTAAATTTCAGCATGATGAATAAACTCTCAGGTGGTTTGAATAAACTCTGTGGTTGTTGAATGTTGCACCAGACCATACATGCATAACATTCATATCTTTCATGACATATCAATTGGCATCACACTCATGATCCTCATTGCATATCATTCAGCCATGACTTTGTCTAAGCTCACTCTCCTCTAATTCATACCATTCATTTGCAAAACCACATGCATATAGACAGGGGGAGTGTTGTATGAGTTGAGTCTGATAATATGGCAATCTGCTAGTCAGTTCTAATTATTAAGCAATAGAAAATAGACTTCTTCCTTTATAAGAATTTTAATTGCTTAAAGACTGACTTAATGGTTTAAATTTTATAAACTTTAGAGTTTAAAGATTACAATCAGTAAATAAGAATGTTGATAATTGATAAAGCTCTCAACCCTTATTTCATTACACGTCAGACAAAGCCAGATGTATCTGAAATCTAAAAACTCACCTGAAATCCTGTTAGAGAATGCTAAGTATGTGTATTGTCCTTAAACAAGTCATTCTGAAACAAATAAAGGACAGCTAAGAAAATGTTGAAAATCTTGAAAAATATTTGAAAAATAATGTTGACAGAACAATGGCTGGTAAAGCACTGAGAAACTGAGTGATCCATCAAAGAAATGGACAATACTTAAGTCATGAGGTGTATCAGTTATCTCTGTATAAATGATCAAAATAGTAGGGTGATTTCACTGAGTACCTGGGGGTAACTGGCGTCTGATAAGCGTGTACCCTCACACAAAAAGGTGTAAATCAGTTCTATTGAATTTGATTATAGGCAGAATGGTTCATTACGTTGAGTATCTAGGGGTACTGGCGTCTGATAAACGTGTACCCTTACGTAAAAAGATAAATGGTACCTGAATGCCCTTAATAAAATAAAATTGAAAATGTTGTTCCTTCAATAGAAAATTCAGGTATGCCAAATTGTTTAATTTCAATACATGACCTGGTATCTCTTAACAATTTTTTTACTGAGTCTAAGAAAGTAAGATACTTTGAAACTGAATCTCGCATGCTCAAATGTGATTCTAGTTTAGTGCGTTTATCATGCACAGCAAACTTATCCAATGAATGTAGTGCATGAACTCTAAATTTTATAATCTTTAAACCAGAACTCTATCTAAAAGCAGTTTCTAATTTCATATGACTGAAGACTCTGTGCTTTAGAATGCTTATTCCTGAACTACTTGTTCAGAATGCCAGTCAGATGATCTCCCTTGTTTCTTCCCTTGTAATTTCTTTCTCTCCTCTTTGTTGATGGCAAAGGGGGAGAATATATTGTCTGTTTGATGAATTCCAGGGGGAGTGTATACATTGTTATGGCAAGGGGGAGTGTATGCATCATGTTATGACAAAGGGGGAGATCTTGTTAGCAGGGAGTTAGTTATTTCATCTCTCAGCATGCATTCATAGCATCTGCATGACAAATCTGATTAACAAATCATGTCTTTCATCAAAATAAATTTCACTTTGTAAGATCATATAGGGTGTGACAGGGTGTTGCCATCCTATATGATAGGGTGTTGCCATCATCAAAAAGGGGGAGATTGTTGTGACTCCTCTGTGTTGATGATGTTGACAATAAGCCTTACTTCATTGGCAACAGCTTATTTTGATTGATTGGTAACTATTCATATTTTGATGAAATTGTCTTTATCAGATTGTCTGTGTGTTCCATGCATTCAGAGTATGTACATCGTTATGGCGCTTGCACGTAGAGTCAATACATTACCTATTATTGCGTCTGTGCAGGCATAACTAGCAAGTCTATACATTGCATATGTTTGTGCATCACTCAAAGTCTATACAATGCATGCACGTTCATTCAAAGTCCATACATTGCATTGTAGCATGCACGCACACATAAGTCTATACATTCTTTAGCTCAGTTCGCAGCTGAGTCTGAAGTCTGTACATCGCTGCATGCATTACTTATAGTTTGTACAGCCTGTGCTTGCAAGGTCAAGTCTGTACATCGGACCAAGTCTGTATAGCCTATACATTGTTCAGAACACAAGTCTGTACATTGCATGTGTCACAGACATAGCAAGTCTGTACATCGCATTTGACGCAGGCATAGGAAGTCTATACATTGGTTTCTTTACCGACGTTGCACTCGAAAGTCTATACATTGGTCCGTCTCACTTAGCGTCTCATCATGTAGTATGCACGCGTTCAAGTCTGTACATCACATAGCATGCACGCATGTCCAAAGCCTGTACATTGTTCACTTGCAGCATTAGCACAAGTCTGTACAGCCTGGGTGCTTCATAACGCCAAGTCTATACTTCGGCTAGCTGCACAAATGCCAAGTCTATACTTTGGCTAGCTGCACAAACACTAAGTCTACACATTGTTGCGTGTAGAGTCTGTACATTCATTTGGCATGTCAGTTCATCCATTTGTAATGTATATACCTTGCCATCTGCATTTGTGCACTCATTCGCTCTAAGTCTATACATTGTTTCATGCATTGCACGAAGTCTGCACATTGTGTGTTGCTATGCTCATACATCATTTTAGTAAGTCTGCACAATGGTGCACGTTGAGTCTGCATAATCATTTGGCATGACAGTGCATCCATTTGTAATGTTCACAGTCTTGCATACATGAAGTCTGTACATGCTTCAGCGTTGCATTCACAAAGTCTGTACATGCCTTAGTTTTGCATACGTGAAGTCTGTACATGCTTTAGCTTTGCATTCACAAAGTCTGTACATACCATAGTCTTGCATACATGAAATCTGTACATGCTTCAGCGTTGCCTTCATAAAGTCTGTACACTCTCTTCTATATAACAATAAGGTCGATGCATTGTGTCTCTCATGAAAGAGAAGTCAGTGAATGTTCACACATGCTACATAGTTAACTCTGTACAGGGTTTGACTGTCTTAAGCTGATATTCCTTTCGACTGACTGACAGGTACTTATGCTCGAGGAGTTTAAGAAGGGCACATGATCCAAGGAAGAGGAGGTGCCAGGATCGTGACACGTGTACAGCAACGAGCCTGGATGCTGCCACGTGGTCCAAACTTTTGGGCGGGAGATGTGGAAGACACACGCCCTTCCTGCTGCTCTATAAATACTTAGCTTCTTCCTCAGAAGAAGCTTGATCGAAGCAGAAGAGCAGAGAGTGAACTTCAGCCTGCACGATCCACAGAGAAGAAAAGCAGAGAGCCACCGAGAGCAGAGAAGAAAAAGAGATAGAAGAGAAGAGCAGAGAAGAAAAAGAGAGAGAAGAGAAGATTGAGAGAGAGGAGTTGAGAGAGCTTGTCTGAATGTTCCTCAGTCTCTTGGTTCAGATACCAGAGCTGAGTTTGCTCATTACGAGCCATATTCCCTTCCGGGTTTTCTTGTTTTCGTCTATTTCTATTTTTGTTTTCTGAACTCATGTCTTCAAGCTGTGTGTCAGCAATTTGCAGTGGAGGATTCCACTGGACGGGTAAGCTATAGTCCCCAGCGGTTTGCAAGGGTGTAGCCTCTAGACAGGTCAAGCTGTAATTCCTCAGCGAGCAAGACTTGGTCTCGGACAGCAAGCTGTGAGGCTCAACGGTTGTAGGCTAAGCTGTATTGCCCAGCGGACGCAAGCTGTGTTGCGCAGCAGTAAGCCACACTTAGGTTGAGTGTGGGGTGGACGTAGGTCTGGAGGACCGAACCACCTAAAAATCTGGTGTGTCAAGTGTTTGTGTGATTGCTTGATCTGCTGTGTGGTTGCCTCTGCCGATTCTCTTCTTAGATCGTCTTTGTTTCTGCTCAAATCTATCATTCAAGTTAGTGATCTAGTAGATCTGCTTAAATTCCGCATTAGAGCCTTATCTTGGTTTTATATTAGCTATTGATCTATTCACCCCCCTCTAGATCCACACTACGTGGTGACAGAGTGCTTCCATCTAACACAACAGTTGGAATCAGCATTAAGCCACACTTGGGTTGAGTGTGGGGTGGACGTAGGTCTGGAGGACTGAACCACCTAAAAATCTGGTGTGTCAAGTGTTTGTGTGATTGCTTGATCTGCTGTGTGGTTGCCTCTGCCGATTCTCTTCTTAGATCATCTTTGTTTCTGCTCAAATCTATCATTCGAGTTAGTGATCTAGTAGATCTGCTTAACTTCCGCATTAGAGCCTTATCTTGGTTTTATATTAGGCTATTGATCTATTCACCCCCCTCTAGATCCACACTACGTGGTGATAGAGTGCTTCCATCTAACACATTACTACGTCTGAATAATGCCGTATGCCATGTTTTTGTTGCATCCTTACGGTTTTGATGATGTTTCACACTATAAATCAATTTGTTTCAATTTCAAATCAGTTTGTTTTTATATGGTGCATTTCTTTAACTCTAAGCATGAAGGAGGTATGTGCTTATAGCATGATTTAGGTCCGTGCATTACATGATTTTCATCCTTTTGCTTAATGCATATTAAGTCAGTGCAAGTTCTCCATCTCTTACATAAAGTGCTTGCCTCGGTGCAAGTCCTTGATCATGTTCATATGTTGTCTCTATGCATTACTCTAGGTCGTGTCCACTAAGGTCCATGCATATCATGTCTCTGCATCTCACCTTTTGAGGTCGGTGCAACTCTTGGGTCGGTGCAATTCTTGACCAGAATGCTTTGGTCAGGCTGGTCGTTCCTACATCTCAGTGTAAATGTATCTCGGTGCAAGCTTTGTCTTGTATCTCTCTTTGCCATCTCGGTGCAGCTCCTGCTTGGACTGCATATCCCCACTCGGTGCATATTTTTAGCTTCTGAATAACATGAAGTCGGTGCATCTTCCATTGCATTACCATTCTCGGTGCAAGGGTTGATCTGCACCTAGTCGATGCAACTCTTGGTTAGTCAAAGGCATTGGAACTCGACTCGGTGCAAATCCTGTAGACAGCTAAAGTAGATTGGTGCAACGTTTGCTTCATTTCTCATCGGTGCCTTTCTTGCCCGTCTTAGTCGATGCTTATTCCTTTGACTCGGTGCAAATTTTTCTCTCTGGCAAAATCAAGTCAGTACATCTTTTTCATTTTGTTGCTTCCTGTCCGTGCATATCTGTTGCACGATCAGAGTCTATGGTCTGTGCTAATGACGTCATGCGTCTTCTCAAGTCAGTGCATCTCTCGCTTTGGCTCACTTCAACTCGGTGCAACCTCTTGTTCACCTTGTTGCAATTCAGTGCAACTGTTGATTTGGGAACTTCAACTCAATGCTGTTTCTGGCTTCTTACTCATTACACTAATTCGAATTATGCTAACCATGTGATAAAATGACTATTTCTTCTCTGACAGTTTGTCTGTGCATTCACCAGGATGGCGCGTGATCCGAGGAAGATGAAGGTCCAGAACATTTCGACACATGCCCCAACATTTCAAGCGGGAAACGTGGTATCCACACGCCTAAGCTTCTGGAACAGACATATGTATATATATATATATATATATGTGTGTGTGTGTGTGTGTGTGTGTGTGTGTGTGTGTGTGTGTGCTGAGGAAAAAGGGTTCGAGAGTGAAGGATGGAACAGTGAGAAAAGAAGAGCAGCTTGAGAGCAGTGGAAAAAGAGAGAAGATCAGAAAAAGTCCACTCCATCCAGAGCTGAGATAAAAATTTTCTGAGAGAGAGAGAAGTGATTGTGAATGTGAAGTTCTGCTTCTAAGGAAGCTATATTGCTTTTGTTTTCAGATAAAATTACGATTCATCGATTGTCTTTGTTTTTGAGTTTCCCTTATTGTCATTCCGCTCTGTTACCCTCCACTGTTCGTAAGAAGGGAGAGATTCTCCAGTTCCCTCCATTGTCTTGGAGGAAGAGAGGTTCGATCCTCTGGTTGTGTGAGTTACTTGGGAGTAACTGCACAGGGTTCCCTTTGCTGCGTGCAAAGGAAGGGAGATTGGTTCTCCAGTGTTTCACTTCTGGTTGATCAGAAGTCTGAGGAGGGTGTTCCTCAGGACAAGCTGTCTGGCAGCGGCTGTTGCAGACTGAGTCTGCTGTGTTGCGATTGAATATTGCAAGGAAACCTTACTCGCCTTATTAAGGGGTGGACGTAGATTGCGGATAGCAATCGAACCACCTAAAAAAGTCCATGTCTCTCTGTGGTCTTGCTTGCTCACGTTGTGCTGCTCTCAATCTACTTGACACATTGCGTCATTGTGGGTTGCTTTCTCGATCTCATTTCTTACTTTAGTCATCACTGTTGCCTATTTTCGAAGTCTTCTTCACTGCTATTTGAGGGGTTGATAAATTGTCTTTGAGTTTATCGAATTTTGGGAGTGAGCTATTCATCCCCCCCTTCTATCTCACTTTCCGATGTGCGTATCGATTGGTATCAGAGAAGGTTTTCATCATGTGGGCCAACGGTCAGGGTAATCCTAATGGTCCTTGAAGCCTAATGGCTGAGGGACAATCTATCAGCCGCCCTCCGTTCTTTGATGGTAACAACTATCTTTTCTGGAAAAATAGGATGGAAGTATTCATTAGGGCACAGAGCCACAAGCTGTGGAGGGTGATCACTACATGGCCATATGATCTGCCACCAAACGAGGACGCATGGACAGATGATCAAGTCAAGCTCTCATCACTCAACTGGACAGCCCTGAACATCATCCAGTGTGCAGTACATCCAGACGAATGCGCCCGCATCTCAGCTTGCAAGATGGCCAAGAAAATGTGGGATGCGTTGGAGTTAATCTATGAAGGTACACCTCAAGTGAAAGCAACGAAGGTAAATCTCCTCACCTCTGAATATGAGATATTTAAGATGAAATCAGAGGAGACCATAACTGAGATGTATGCCAGATTGTCTTTGATCACGAATAGTCTTAAGGGGTTTGGGAAAGAGATATCTGAAGGAGATATAGTCAGGAAGATACTTAGATCTCTAACCCCGACATGGCACACTAAGGCCATTGTGATAGAAGAGTCCAAGGATCTGTGGACCATGACAGTCACCGAACTTATAGGATCCCTTATGACGTATGAGATGAATTTTAAAAGGAATGGTGAAGGAAGCAACAGGAAGGGCAAGAATATTGCCCTCAAGGTGTCCCGCAGCAAGGGAAGTAGCAGTAGCGGGAGTAGTAGTTGCGAGTCTGACGGACTGTCAGACCTCGACCAGGAGGAGCAAGCAATGCTCACTCGACAATTCAGGAAATTCTTAAGGACTAAGGGAAGGTCCTTCAGAAGGAAGAGGTCATACCCCTCTGGTAAGAACTTTGATTCCAGCAATGATAAGAATAGGAGTACCAAGAAAATTACATGTTTTCAGTGCAGGAAACATGGACATCTGAAAGGGGACTGCCCTGATCTTCAAAAAAAGGGTCCTGACTTTCAGAAGAAGAGCTCGAAGGTGCAGAAGAAGAAACCACAGGCAATGGTCCGCACGTGGAGTGATGAGGAAGAAGATCTGGAAGCCAATTCCTCAGAGGAGGATGAAGAAGGAATTTGCCTGATGGCAAATAGCGAAGAGGAGGTAACAAACATCTTTGAGAATTTTTCTATTGATGATTGGGAAGATGCCTATGTTGAACTGTTAGATAAGTTCAATTCACTGAGTAAAGAGCATAGGGTTCTGAAGAGAAAATTCAATGCTAATATTGAAGAACAAACTCAAATCAGTGAGGAAAATAAGAACAATTGGAAGAAATTACTTCTCTGAAGAAGGAAAATGAAAAGCACAAATCTGAGAACCAGGAAGTTCACTCACAGCTCAGCGAACTCAAGATAAAATTTGAAGAAAGTCTGAATGGAAACAGTGTGATCACAAAGAAGTATGAAGCCGTTAAGAAAGTGAACATTGAACTTCTAAAAAATTGTGAGTCTATGCAAAGAGAGCTGGAAGACAAACAAAAGGTTTTAGAAAAATTTGTTCAAGGGAAAACGAATCTGGATTCTATACTAGGAACAAGGGTTAATTCCAACAAGGAGGGTTTAGGCTATAACCCAACTAACAAGAGACCCTTTCAGTTCAAGACCACTACCTTCTACCCAGAGAAGGGAAAAGAAAAGCTGGACACACCATCCAGCTCAAACAGCAATCAAAACATTCAATGTCCAAAGGAAAATTCAACAAACAATGCTGGACGACCATCTAAAATAGGAATGAACTTTGTGAAGAATTTCTCTAAGCCCATTTACCAGAACAGAAGTGGTAGCTGGACTGGGCAAATGTATCAGAATAAAAGCTGGAACTACTATAAAAGAACGGGTTCGAACAGAAGTTACTGGAGAAACAACACTCACCCTCAAAAATTTGTTAATCAACAAGTGCACAGAAGATACCCCAGGGATGAGAAGCCTAATAACTGGAATAGATTTCACTTCTCCAGACCAGCTGGACATAATTCTGTTCACAATTTCAATAGACCCGAAGTTAAGATGCAAGAGAAAAACAAGTTCAAACAACTATGGATTCCTAAACATCTGCTTAAAGATTTGAATGATGTCTTTGGACCCAACTTATCTTGGGTTCCAAACCACTTTGCTTGATTTCGTTTGTGTAGGTCTGCCTGGCAGCTAAGAACAACAAATGGTACCTTGACAATGGCTGCTCCAGGCACATGACAGGAGACCGATCTAAGTTCAGCAAGTTAGAAATGAAGGTAGGGGGTCTGGTCAAGTTCAGAGGAAAGAACATATGTAAGATCATTGGGGTTGGCACAGTTGGTAAGTCCTCCACTAACTCTATTGAGAAAGTCTTACTTGTGGAAGGTCTTCAACACAATCTGATTAGCATTAGTCAATTATGTGACAAGGGTCACAGGGTTGTGTTTGACAACAACTCATGCAAAATCTTTGAAATAAATTCTGATCATGTTAAGTTTGTAGCAAACAGGACTAATAATATCTACATGGTAGACTTAGATGTTGAGTCTAAATCTAATCTCTGCTTATCTGCTAATTCTGAAAGTGATGCTTTTGATTGGCATAGACGTTTAGGCCATGCTAACTTTTCTACTTTGAATAAATTGATCAAGCATGATTTAGTCATAGGCATGCCTAAAATCAAGTTTAGTTCAATCTCAAAAATCTGTGATGCATGTGCTTTAGGCAAATAGACCAAGAAGTCCTTCAAACTAAGATCTGAGCCATTGTCTTCTAGACCAATGGAACTTCTTCATATGGATCTCTTCGGTCCTACTAGAACTCAGAGTCTCAATGGAAAGTAGGTTTGGTTATGTGATCATTGATGACCACTCTAGATTTTCATGGATCTTTTTCTTAGCCAACAAAAATGATGCTTTTCAAAAATTCAAACAATTTTTCAATAAGGTCAAACAAGAAGGAAAACATAAGATTTGTTCAATTCAATCTGACCATGGAGGTGAACTTGAAAACTCCATGTTTTCTGACCTTTGTGAAAGTGAAGGACTAACACACAAGTTCTCTTCTCCCAGGACACCAGAGCAGAATGGAATTGTGGAGAGAAGAAATCGAACCATTGTGGAGATGGCCCGAACCATGCTGATTGAGAGTCAATTACCAAGAAAATTTTGGACAGAGGCGGCCAATACAGCAACTTATACAATCAACAGGGCCATGGTAAGACCAATTCACAAGAAAACCCCCTATGAGCTATTGAAAGGTAAGAAACCAAACTTGGCTCATTTCAGGATTTTTGGTGCTAAATGCTTTATCCATAATAATGACAAGAAAGACTTAGATAAGTTTGATGCTAAAAGCTATCCTGGAATATTTTTAGGATACTCTGAAGTGTCAAGAGCATATAGGGTCTTTAACATAACTAATCAAAAAGTCGAAGAGTCTCCACATATCATTTTTGGTGAAGCAAAAGATGCCACTAACATTGAAGATGCTGACAGGGTTTCCAAGCACGATGGAGAATTCCTGGAAGACAAAGAAGAAGAGGAGGTTCAGTCGAATGAAACATCAGATGCTCCCAATCAGGTAGGGCCAGCTGAAACAGGTGAGTCTTCAATAAATGTTAGATACCTTAAAGATCACCCAATAGATAACATCCTAGGCAACCTTGAAGATCCTCTTAGAACTAGGTCTCACTTTAGGAATGTTCATAATCAAGACCTAATTGGTTTGGTCTCACAAATTGAACCCAAATCAGTAGAAGAGGCCTTAAGTGATCAATCATGGGTTAATGCTATGTGTGAGGAGTTAGGTCAGTTGAGAGAAATAATGTCTGGGAGCTAGTTCCAAGACCAGAAAATACTAATGTCATAGGAACTAAGTGGGTGTTTAAGAATAAAATGAATTAAGATGGAATCATTTCTAGAAATAAAGCCAGACTAGTAGCCAAGGACTACTGTCAGGAATTTGGAGTTGACTTCGATGAGTCCTATGCACCTGTTGCTAGGATGGAAGCTATAAGAATATTGTTAGCATTTGCATGCTCCAAGAATATAAAACTCCAACAAATAGATGTGAAGAGTGCATTTTTAAATGGAGTTATCAAAGAAGAAGTTTTTGTTGAACAGCCCCCCGGTTTTCAATTCTCCACTAAACCTGACCAAGTTTTCAGATTGAATAAAGCACTGTACGGTCTAAAGCAGGCTCCTCGAGCATGGTATGAAAGACTGACAGAATTTCTAATCAGCAAGGGCTACCACAGAGGTAAGGTGGATCAAACTTTATTTTCCAAGAGCTCAAATAAAGACCTCATCATAGTTCAGGTATATGTAGATGATATTGTCTTTGGGTCAACTAGCACTGAACTATGTAATGAATTTTCTAAATTGATGTCTACTAAATTTTAAATGAGTTTGATAGGTGAATTAAAGTATTTTCTTGACTTGCAGGTACAACAGTTAGAGGATGGATGCTTCATCAACCAGACCAAGTACACATTGGACATTCTCAATAGGTTTGGCATGACCAACTTGAAGCACATTACAACACCAATGGGTATCAATACCTCATTGGATGTAGATGAGACAGGTAAAGAAGTAGAAGCCAAGCTTTATCGAGGTATGATTGGATCTCTACTTTATTTGACAGCTTCAAGACCTGATATACAGTTCAGTGTAGGAATGTGTGCAAGGTATCAATCTAGACCCACTGAATTACATTTAGCTGCAGTGAAAAGAATTTTCAAATATTGTCTGTGACACACACCCTTGGTTTATGGTTTCCTGCATCACACACACTTGATTTAGTTGCATACACAGATGTAGATTATGTCGGGTGTAAACTAGATAGAAAAAGCACCAGTTGTCACTGTAAATTTCTAGGTGGGTGTTTAGTATCTTAGGGTTCCAAGAAACAACATTCTGTGGCCCTCTCCACTGCAGAGGCTGAATATGTGGCTGCAGGGAGTTGTGGTACACAAGTAATTTGGATTAAACACTAGCTTCAGGACTATCAAGTAGACCTGGGGTGCACACCCATTTACTGTGATAATACCAGTGCCATCAATCTACCCAAGAACCATGTCTTGCATTCCCGCACCAAACACATAGAAATAAGGCATCATTTCATAAGATATGAGGTTTCTAAAAACACCTTTGAGCTGATTCATGTAGGCACTGCTAATCAAATTCCTGATATCTTCACCAAGCCTCTAGACAATGACAAATTCACCACATTAAAGAGAGAATTAGGCTTATTTAAATTATCTTAATTGCTAATATCCTGTTATTGAATTGTTTTATCTTGGCAAGAGATTATGTGAGTAGCGTGTCCTAACAGTGAGGGGGAGTCATGAGAATCTGCTGAGTAAATTCCTTTAGTGCATCGATTGAGGGGGAGCTGGACAGTTAGTGATTTTTGACTGATTCAAAAGATTGACCAGACGTGTGTCATTGCTGGTTCTCATGGTTGAATGAGTGCGGTTCAATCTCAGACTGTGGAATCTCATTCATATCTTAAGTCTAGAAGTCTGTGTAACTAAAGTCCAGCTAGAATCTTCCCCCTAGTAGTCCATCAGAGATCTGGATTAAGTGTTTGAAGTATATCTTCCTACATTGTAAATGATTCGGTTCAGGCTAAAACCTGTATGTCTTGACATCTGTCCAGAACAACTCGAAATCTAGACTTCAAGATTCATTTCAAAGAAACAGTCCTTCTGGTATTGTCTTCAATCACTTCATCTTCATAATATAAGGGATCAACCAAATAAACATATTGATCACTGAGAAACTGGGAGCTTCATCAATGAAGTGAAGTAATTCCCATGTCATGAGGTGTCAAATTCAAAAAAAAAGGGGGAAGAGCAATCTCTGCAAAATGAATTTGTGCTTCTGATCATCACAGAGCAATGGTGACAAGGTGGTGAGTAACTGGGGACTCTAGCCTCTGATCAAGGTGTTTCCTCACGTAAAAAGCCACAGTTACTAACTCTGTTCTCTAAAAAGGAGAGATAATGAGGTACTCACATTGAGTAACTGGGGATTCAGGCCTCTGATCAAGGTGTCTCCCTAATGTCAAAAGTGTGATTTACCAACTTACTCATTGGTCTTATTGAAAAACTCTATAATATCCCTTGTCTTTGTGCAACTTATTGGAATGCTTGTCCTCAATACCATGAGAACACCTTCTCTACTTTTGTTTCTTGTCGTCTACTGAGTATTGTTGTTTTGTTCAGCAATGTCTTGCCATACTTGTTCATCCCTACTCTACATCATATACCCTATATGTGGATACACTTTCCTCTCATTCTACTTCTCTAATGATTACCAGAGTTCAAGAATCTTCTCTTGAGTTTAGTACCTCACTTATTCTCTTAAAATATGCTCTTGAGTCATTCTACACTAAGAAGCCACTGTACTTCTCCCTCATGTCTCCAGCAATTTCATATATCTTTCATTTCCTTTTGATGATGTCAAAGGGGGAGAGAGGTCATGCAACATCTGAGAGTAAGTTGTTGGGGAGCGGATTAGGAGAGAGAAGAGTTACAGAAGATGGTGTTTCAGGGAGAAGTCTCATGGTTTAACAGTATGCTCTTTTTGGTTTGCTCTTGATTGTTTTTGATCTCCTTCTTAATGCCCTGACATTGCTTGATTCATAGTGTTGCCATCATTAAAAAGGGGGAGATTGTTGCATCCCTACGGTTTTGATGATGTCTCACACTATAAATCAATTTGTTTCAATTTCAAATCAGTTTGTTTTTATATGGTGTATTTCTTTAACTCTAAGCATGAAGGAGGTCTGTGCTTATTGCATGATTTAGGTCCGTGCATTACATGATTTTCATCCTTTTGCTTAATGCATATTAAGTCAGTGCAAGTTCTGCATCTCTTACATAAAGTGCTTGCCTCGGTGCAAGTCCTTGATCATGTTCATATGGTGTCTCTATGCATTACTCTAGGTCGTGTCCACTAAGGTCCATGCAAATCATGTCTCTGTATCTCACCTTTTGAGGTCGGTGCAACTCTTGGGTCGGTGTAATTCTTGACCAGAATGCTTTGGTCAGGCTGGTCGTCCTTACATCTCAGTGCAAATGCATCTCGGTGCAAGCTTTGTCTTGTATCTCTCTTTGCCATCTCGGTGCAGCTCCTGCTTGGACTGCATATCCCCACTCGGTGCATATTTTTAGCTTCTGAATAACATGAAGTCTGTGCATCTTCCATTGCATTACCATTCTCGGTGCAAGGGTTGATCTGCACCTAGTCGGTGCAACTCTTAGTTAGTCAAAGGCATTGGAACTCGACTCGATGCAAATCATGTAGACAGCTAAAGTAGATTGGTGCAACGTTTGCTTAATTTCTCATCGGTGCCTTTCTTGCCCGTCTTAGTCGATGCTTATTCCTTTGACTCGGTGCAAATTTTTCTCTCTGGCAAAATCAAGTCAGTATATCTTTGCATTTTGTTGCTTCCTGTCCGTGCATATCTGTTGCACAATCAGAGTCTATGGTCTGTGCTAATGACGTCATGCGTCTTCTCAAGTCAGTGCATCTCTCGCTTTGGCTCACTTCAACTCGGTGCAACCTCTTGTTCACCTTGTTGCAAGTCAGTGCAACTGTTGATTTGGGAACTTCTACTCAGTGCAGTTTCTGGCTTCTTACTCATTACACTAATTCGAATTATGCTAACCGTGTGATAAAATGACTATTTCTTCTCTGATAGTTTGTCTGTGCATTCACCAGGATGGCACGTGATCCGAGGAAGATGAAGGTCTAGAACATTCCGACACATGCCCCAACATTTCAAGCGGGAAACGTGGTATCCACATGCCTAAGCTTCTGGAACAGACATATGTATATATATATATGTGCTGAGGAAAAAGGGTTCAAGAGTGAAGGATGGAACAGTGAGAAAAGAAGAGCAGCTTGAGAGCAGTGGAAAAAGAGAGAAGATCAGAAAAAGCCCACTCCATCCAGAGCTGAGAGAAAAAGTTTCTGAGAGAGAGAGAAGTGATTGTGAATGTGAAGTTCTGCTTCTAAGAAAGCTATATTGCATTTGTTTTCAGAAAAAATTGTGGTTCATCGATTGTCTTTGTTTTCGAGTTTCCTTTATTGTCATTCCGCTCTGTTACCCTCCACTGTTCGGAGGAAGGGAGAGATTCTCTAGTTCCCTCCATTGTCTTGGAGGAAGAGAGGTTCGATCCTCTGGTTGTGTGAGTTACTTGGGAGTAACTGCATAGGTTCCCTTTGCTGCATGCAAAGGAAGGGAGATTGGTTCTCCAGTGTTTTACTTCTGGTTGATCAGAAGTCTGAAGAGGGTGTTCCTCAGGGCAAGCTGTCTGACAGCGGCTGTTGCAGAGTGAGTCTCCTGTGTTGCGATTGAATATTGCAAGGAAACCTTACTCGCCTTAGTAAGGGGTGGACGTAGATTGCGTATAGCAATCGAACCACCTAAAAAATTATCTGTCTCTCTGTGGTCTTGCTTGCTCACGTTGTGCTACTCTCCATCTACTTGACACATTACGTCATTGTGGGTTGCATTCTCGATCTCATTTCTTACTTTAGTCATCACTGTTGCCTATTTCCGAAGTCTTCTTCACTGCTATTTGAGGGGTTGATAAATCGTGTTTGAGTTTATCAAATTTTGAGAGTGAGCATCCCCCCCTTCTATCTCACTTTCTGCTATGCGTATCAGTTTTGCTATCCCTGCACATGATAGTCTAGCGGCCCGGGGGAGGGGAACATTTTCATCGGTGTTTCTGAGCCACCATCGGATCATAGGGGCATGTCCATCGATGGCATGTTCCCTTCAGAGCCACCAGAGGTGAATATTAACGGGGTTCATCACCCAACATTAAACCCACTACCCTGAGGGGAATAGTGGTGGCCATGGGTTGTGTGCCCCTCATAGGCTAGCCCTCGGGATTTTCCTTCCTCACTGGTCGTCCCTCTTAATCGTGTTTCGGCCCATGGAATACTGGTGCCCCTCGTAGGCTAGCCCTCGGAGTCTTCCATCCATTCGGGCCTACTGGCCGCCGTTGTGCCACCCAGTATTAAGGAGCTTACTCCAGCTATGTGAGTATGCCTCCACTTCTCCCCCGCAATCCTCTGGGGATGGGGAGATGCTGCCCAAATTTCGCCTGGATTGGTTGACTAATTGCCCTCATAATTCGGGCTTAATGAGACATGCTTTCAAAATAATGAATTTTTGTGCTCGAGTATGAACCTCGCACAAGTCTCAACCCTGTCTCAAGGGCATCCTGGACCCCAATTCACTCATCAATTAACTCAATACATGTTCATAGTTCAATTAAACTAAAAATACCTTAAAATTCATTAACTCGGCGCGGCCTTAATCCGGCGCGCCCTAATACGGCGGGGTACCCCCCGCGTTGGTTTAGCCTTACACTCAAACCAACCAAATTTCATATTGCTTCCACCCGGCATGGCCTAATCTGGCACGCCCCGGGCGGATCGCACTAGTTAAGCTCATTTGTCTTCAGCGCGCCGTTTAACCCTTTACCTATGCCCAGCCACGCCGGTATTGAATAAAAAAACCTCTCCTTTGCACCATTTCAACTCCTCTCTCATTCTCGAACCTACCCTCGCCTCCCGTGGCAGGGGTTAATCGACCATGAGTCGAATAAAAAAAGGGTTTATTTAAGTTTAAATCATCTGTCATCATGCTTTTGCTAATGTATGCATTAGATATAGATATGCATTTGTACATGTTACGCTAATGCATGCTTGCCTGGGTGAGATCTCGGTATATCAAATGGCATCGACGGAAGGCTGGGTCATGCCCGACCGGAAGTTTTAGCTATGCACGATGGTGGTCTTCAGACCTACGTCCTCCGCCTCGTACCGAAGACTCGAACTTAATAAATTATGCCTACTCTGCATGATTAAGAAACTAACAAATGAATTATTTCATGCGGCCTTGAAGGTCTCATCATCGCATGCATTCTTTTGCATTCTATTTCAGCCCCGGACGGCTCATTTTCTCGACAATTAATCAGAGGTTTTTCCCCTTATTGGAGGATGTAATTAACGCCATAGCCTTTATGGTATGGGGGACTTCCGGTCCCGACACAGATTTCACTTTCGCCCGACTCGGGTCAGATTGAGCACATAATAAACTTGTCACCTAGTGGCTGGCACGCCTACGCAAATAAACCAAACAAACAAAATAAATTCCCCTCCCCACAAGCTTGGCACGCCCGATGGGACCCAGCTCTCCTCTCATCTCTTTGATGAGATAAATGGGCCCCAAGGCCCCCCCAAAGAATGTTGATCGTTTGCTTGTTCTATGATTGTAGAAAAGGTGACGATGGCTGTTGGATTTGCTACACTAACCTTTGGCCCTAAGATCATGGCCAGCCATGTTGCTGCTGGGTATCTGGCGGTGCCAACAGTTTTTCGTTCCTTCCCACCGGTGGTCGGCTTCCCCAACTTCCTGGGGGTAGCCTTCGCTGACGTACTGGAGGTCGAGCTTCCAGAGCCGATCGAGCAAGGAATTGCCATGAAGACAAGGGCCCACAATGCCCGAAGCTGCAGGAGTCTGGCGACAGGACAGACTCAGTTGATTAGCTGCATGGTACATTATGTGGCCCAAGGGGCTCGCCCCGCATACCACAACAAGCCCTGGAATCTCCGCCAGAGGAGTTCCCGTCGAAGAGCTGTTGTCCCTATGACCGGACAATTGTTAGTGTTCGGGAAATCTGTCTTGATTGGGGGTGTCCGGATCTTCCTAGACGCCAAGCAATTCCAGACCAGGTGGTTGCTACTGTGCCAACCCGCAACTCCTTTCAAGCCCTGTCAGGAAAAAGGGCCGAGGAGAAAGAAGTCAGTCATTATGACCAGAAGAAACTGGCCCCAAGGCTGAAGATATTTAAACAGGTGTGGGTCCCTAAAAGGGTCCGACCAGCTTGCCGCAAGGCGTAGGTTTGCTATCACTCCAAACCTGTTGAGGTGAAGGAGGAGAATGAGAGGAGCCTCACCTCAGGAAGAGAAGAAGTTGTCACGGATCCTCCATGCAGTGCGAGTTTTAGGGCATGTGCCCGACAAGCTGATATCCCCGTAGCAGGGAGAAGATTTGAACAGCCCGCCGGAAGAGCCCGGCTAGCTTACATCCCTCCAGTGCGAGGTCAACAACCATCCCTAGTCCTGCATCGGGAACGAGGGCAAGAGGAGATGACCAGCATGGCCAGAAATTATTTTAGGGGTATGGGCAACCCCTCACTGGGCCAACAACGGCTACTGCAGGCAGTCATGGCTAAAGAAAATAACTGCCCGCCAATGGCAGTTGAAGAAGAAGAAGAAGAAAGAAGGACAATGTCGTCAGTCGATGACAATGGACATGAAGACGGCTTAGAGATCAAAGCCGATAAGGCCACTCCTCATCAGCAGAAGGAAAGAAGAGTCTCTATCTTCGAGAGATTGACCTTCCCTCAGCATCCAAAGAGGAGGGTCCATCGCCGAAAGAAAGAAATGCGAGTCCTTACTTGCAATATGGCTGGAGTATCTGGCCGATATGGAAAATTGCAGGAGGAGCCTCAGGAGCTGGCTCGATTGGCCGAAAGGCCCGGGCTGAGCACTCGAAGAACAGAAGCCGCAAGAGAGATGTTGGCCACGACAAAGGGAAAGCAAGTCCTAACTGATGGGTCCACCATTTTAACTGCAAACGTGGTGACAGCAGAAGAAGAGGACGTGCTGCTAGATACCCCGCCTGAAGGTGCATCAGGGGAAACGACGGAAGCCATCCCCACCACGGTAGCCATGGATCCGTCAGTGCTAATGATACTCTAGAGATATCAGCAGGAGATAGAGCTTCTGAAGAAGCAGCTGGTGGAGAAGATGGAGCAAGCCTCAGCTTCTAAGCAGCCTAAGATGCAGGCTAAATCGTCACGGGGAGCCGTCAACCCGAGCGACTTCCCACCGCTTTATACCTTGCCCCAGCCGGTAGAACCCAGCTTGGCAACCACTCAGCAACGCTCACCACAGCCTCTGATGCTGCCAGTACTATCACAGGTGCACCAAGCGCCTCCACTACTGCGTCCTCCTCCGCAGGCGACCACCTTGGTCACCCCCTATCTACAGCCGACGCACTTCTATCCAGAACCGGTCGATCCGACTGCCGTGAACAAGTTAATGGTGGAAAGGATGATCGAGTTGAAGCTTACTGAGTGGAGTGAAGGTGACTATATTGCATTTGATGAGTTTTTTATCGATCTAGTTAGATTCACTTTGGTGGGGGGAGGCCCTACACCTCCCCCTTCCCCTCTTTCCCCCCTTACGCCACCCCCCTCCGCCGTAGGTGACCCTTTCACATTCACAGGTGTGCTCTCGTCCTACCGAGTTCGGACGATGTGCTCCCTCCACTTGCTGCGTTGACTGGTGTGTCCTCCGATGCTTCTGGGGCCCTGCCCACCGGTGCTGGGGCTTTGCCTGGCACCTCCTCCCTCTCGTCGGCCCCTGCGGTGGTGCTCCTCCCTCCTCCACCGTGTCTCACCCACTCCCTTGCCGACACGTCTATAGCCACTTCAGCACGCTACCCTTTGCGGGAAAGCAAGCTTTGTCTTCCTCCGCGCCTCATTCCCTCTCGGTTCGACACGTCTTTGGCGTCTCTGCCACACTACCGAGATCTGCAACAACGCTTCTGTTGGACGGTCATCCTCCATCGTCTAGCACTCGCCTGGGTCCCCCCATCGCTCCTCTGTTGGCCGGCCACCCTACCACCGCTTCTGCTGGCGCCCTTGCTCCAGCGTTGGGAGGTTCGGTCCCGGACGCCCTCCCTTTCGGCGTAAAGGCTGCGCCTCCGACGGGCTGTCCGGTGGAGCTATCCTCGATGCCGCCCTCGCCCGTCACACCTAGCGGTGGGCCTCAGCCTGGCTTCACCGCGTCTCCAGCTTCTGCAGCGTGCCACGTCGCTTACCATCCAGCCTCGCTACCATTGACCGAGTCAAAGCTTGATGGGATGGAGAGAGCAAACGAGAATCTATTTTTGCACTTCGCATCGCGCGGTTCATCCTCCCCAACTCCAACAGTGCCCCTCGCCGGTCCGGCCTACGGGTTCCTTACTGGGGCCGCCGCCCTTGCCTCCTCCTGCCCTACCCTCTCCCATGGCGGTGCTGCACCTTCTCTTGTACCCCTCCATGACCCATGTTTCGGCCTATCCCACCTTCCTGCTTGGCCTCTGCTTCCCCTCTGCCTCATTGCGAGCTTGGACGTGATCCTTGTGCCACTCCTGTGTTTATGCGGCCGTCGGGTCCGGTGATGGTGGCTCCTTTCCCCGGTGCGTCCTCGTCTGCCACGCCCCCCTCCACATCCTCCTTTGTTGGTCCGTCTTCCTCTGCCCTTTCCCCTCTTTCACCCTACTGTGCTCCTGGCCGTTCTCCTGACCCTCCCACCCTCCTTGTCGGTGGCCCGTCCCTTGCCTCCACCATCCCTTGCCCCCACCGTGCATGGAGCTGCTCCTCTGCATCCTCCTCCGTCCGTGTCTGTCGCGGTAACCGGCCCCGCCGCGTTGCCTTCTCCTCCTGGCGCCACTCCTGCACGAACACTCCTCCTCTGGCCCGATGGAATCCGTTCCGCCATCTTCCCCCTACTACTGGCGGTGGGGTCTCCAACCTGGGCATCTCCGGTAGTGTCCTGCCTCCTTCTGCCGTTCATGTCTCTCCTGTTGTCGTGGGCTCTCCGTCACCGGCGGGCGGTGCGTCTACCTGTACGGCTGCGTTCATGTACACATCCCAACAATTGGGCTCTTGCCCAACCTGGCACGCAACTTATGGCGGGCAAGACTGCACCTTTTCCCCCCAGTGTTGACCGTCCTCCACCGTTGACCACAAGCCTTCGGGCCCATGCTCTCTCGCCTCTATCCTCTACGCTTTTAGCCTCCACGTCTCCTACCCTTGATGGGACTTCCGTCGAATGCGATCTTCTATTTTTTTGTGTTAACCTTGGCGTTGGCATACCTCCTTCCGTCTTGGCCTCCTCCGTGGGTAGCTGCCGCAGTGCGCCACGCCAGTACGACCGGTGCCGTACCCCGTCCGTCAGCTTCTCCGGCCCAGCTCCTTTCGTCGACACGTCTTTGTTCACCTTCGCACGCCAACCTCTGCGGGAACCTCTTCATGCTTCCCCTCCTGCTATACTTGACTAGTTGCTGCTCCAGAGGGTCATGTCCCCCTCATCGGTGACCTTAGGCTCTCTGCTGGCACCACCACCTTGCTGCTCCGGCATGGTCTCCCATCCACCCACGTGTCCTGCCCCCGTTCGAGGCCTCGCCTACTGATGTGCACACGTCAACTGGGTGGGTGGCCCATCCCAGGCGTGCTCTGTTTGGGTTTATTGGGCCTTGCCCACTTGCGGTAATTGGGCTCCTCCTTTCCTTAGTAGGATGCCCCATGTTGTAATGTTCTTCTTTTGGTTTTTGGGCTTTTGTATTGGCCCTTTTATCATCCTTGACAGAGTCTCCCCCCCTCCCCCGGACCTTGCTCGTCCCTTGTATCCCCCATGTTATGTTTCTTTTCTTTCTGCACTTCTTAATGGAAAATCGCTTGTCTGGTGGCCGGGGTGGCACGTCCTGTCCCTTCCGCAATGAAGGGATGAACGGACTCCCTCGTTTCTCACCTTGCAAGTATTATCTTTCACTTAAAAAAACTATATTGCATTTGATGCTTATCGGGTACCATACCCACTGCATCATGATGCAAAGCGACTCCCTCCTGGGGTCAGCAAGCCACCTAAATTCGACAAGTTCAGCGGAAAGGGGTCCCCGAAGGAACATGTCGCTTACTATATGATCGTCATGGGTGATCTAGCCTCCGAAGAGTCATACTTGCTGAAGTTTTTCGGGTCCTCGCTGACAGGGCTCGCATTTGAATGGTACTCCAGCCTCCCGGCCGGGTCGATTAGAGACTGGTTGGATATGCAGAAGAAATTCAGAGAAAGATTCCATGTCACTGAGAGGGAGGTCATAGTGGCCGAGCTCTACTCAACAAGACAAAGGGCAGATGAGACAGCCCTTGAATACATTAAGAGGTGGAGGAACCTCGGAATGAGATGCAAGCGGCCCCCGCACCAGGAGGACACTGTACAAATTTGCAAATAAAACCTCAGGAGGGAGGTATTAGAAAAGATGATCGGCATGGAGATCCGGTCATTCGACCATTTGAACAATGTCGTGGCCGAGGTAGAAGCCTTCCTGGCAAGACCTGCCCCTACATCAACCACTGCCGTTACACAAAAGGGCAAAGCGGCAGAGCAACGCTCAACGCCTAAAGAAGAAAACACTCTTGACATCAAGGCGTTCGAACAACAAAAAGATAAAGGCAATAAGGCGGTTGCCTCTCAGCCTACTAAAGTCGGAGACGACCAAGAGGGTCCCTCACTCTGGGATAATATGAAGAAGGCCTACTCCTTCCCGAAAAAGAAGACCAAGATTATGTTTGACTGGGTTACCCAGTACAATAAGGTCACTCTGCTTGAGCCAAAAAGGCCAGAGGACCTGAAAAGAAAAGACAGCCCAAGGTCCTGCCCCTATCACCAGATGCTAGGGCACCCAATTGAAGACTACAATGTTTTCAAGGATATCATTGAAGGCATGTGTTGACACCCATTTTTGGCGGATAAGTTGAGTCAGTTCTCTTACCATCATTTATTGATGCCTCGAGTTGTCCATTATGCATTGGGCTATTTTCAGGCAGCTTATTAGGCCTATTTTATGGATACCTCCCTCCCTGGCTCGGTCCACTTCAATTTAGGGCTTAATGGGCCTTAGTTTGGCTTGATTTATCACATTTCGTTAATAAAGTCATTGCGCGGCCAATCGCATGACCGTTCAGTAACTGAGCGGTTGAGGATTAACCGTTTATCTATTTATTGGATATTAAGGTGATTTTTCTGAATTTCCACCGACAAGCTTTTGAACGGTTCATATACAGCCGTCCAAATCCATGGAACGGTATGCTTATGACCATCCATATCCCAGAGTCCCAGATTCGTTGACTGTTCAGATAATTATCTAATTATCTGATTTATTCTGATTTATCACCGACAGGCATTGAACGGATGATTTCTGACCGTTCCATGAGCTGAGTGGTCCGTTAAGGACCGCCCAATTCATGAGAGTCCAACGGCGTAAACTTCGGTCAGTTCGGTGGGTATTTGGATAATATTTCTCATTTATTTAATTTTCACCGACAGATTGGATGGTCTGGTGAACGGCCGTTCAATGGACTGGGCGGTCTATCGAGTGGCCGCGCAATGGTTCGTTTGCTGAAAAACTAAAGTTTTTTCTCTCTCTATCCGTGGTGTTATCCCTAACTTGTTCCGACCATTTCTCCGTGGTTTCTCAACCAAATGAGGTGTCGTTTTAATTGGTTGGAAGATAATTGTATTATCTACATATTTGCTTTTGATATCTCGAGCTAATATTCATTGGAAATCCTAATTTCGGGGTTGGCTTCTTAGGCTCTATAAATAGACCCTAAAGGCCGAGCTTTGAAAGGGGGAGAGATTTTTTTTGGTCAACGGCGATGCCGGATTGTTAAGTGACCCGAGGAAGGGAGGGAGGCCTTCTACGTCCGCATAGGCCTCCGGTTCAGGGAGTACACTATTTGTGAGTCATTAGTTCACTAGTCCCATCGTCTGTTTTCTCATTGCATGCATCGTTCTTCCTTCTTCCATCTACTTTCCTTCATTCTCTCATCACATTACACGCATCCTCCTATGTTTTTGGTGCCCCTAGGGGTTTAAAAACCTCCAGGTATCCCCCATTTCATTTGGTTATGTTCATTTCCTTCTCTTTCAGCATTTACTATGCATTTTAGTTCTAATATTGGGTTTTTTGTGTGTTCTACACTTTATTTTGCAGGTCAGCAGCGTCCTAGCACGAGGCCCACTCATCCTGGCTGGCCGGGAAGGGTGGAGGTAGAGGTCCCACGTTTTGGGAGTTGGTGGAGCAGAGTGGTCTTCATCTATCCATTTGAGGAATAGGGCGGCTTATCATCGACCGTCCAGTTCTTTCCAGCGGTGGATATAGAATTGTTCTGTCATCCAGTTACTCTTCATCCCGTGTTCATCCCAGCACTGCCAGGCGGTCTGTCGAGTGACCGCGCATTTTAAGGGCGGTTCTTTCAGAGCCGCGTATTGCTGCAGTGCGATTCTAGGTGAGTGTCTCCCCTCTATTTTCAAGGTACAGTGTACTTGCTTACATTCGGCACCTTGGTGGCGATCACACACACACACACTATACATCCTTCCCCTTGCTATTTATATATTGTTCAGTTCTTTACATTAGTTAGTGAAGAAGGGATTGGAAGGATAATCAAAAGGGGAAAGAAGGAAAAACATGTCAACACGCTCTTTTTTGGCGATCACGGTGGGACACCTAGTGCCCATCGTGTTAGTGTTTTACTGACCTGTTTGTGTGTCTTGTTAGTTCCTTTCTTTGTGTATTTCAGGTTGCTTGTTGGTCCACCTTGCATTCCTGTTCTCTGGCGTTTACGCGGTCATTTGTGAGCCGCCTGTTTCCTTCCGCGGCTGGCGATTGGCCATCACGTGATTGTCACAGAGCTCCTGTCGTGCCAGCCACCCAACGGTTCCTTCTCGACCGTCCACCTCTTCACGCGGTCTGATACGGACCGTTCATCATTGCTGGCTCAGGTCCGTTCTAGATTCTACGCGGTCTGTCGAAAGACCGCCCATCAAGGTACACTTCTGAGCTCCAGTCTTCAGTCATTTCAGCATTTTGTGTCTTTTCTTTGTGCCTTTTGGCGTTACTCCTTGCTCCTGCATGGTCCACCCCAGACCGTCTGCTCTCCCTACACGGTCTCTTCCAGACCGTGTACTCACACTGAGCGGTCTTCATCAGACCATCTTTTACTGCTACAGTGCACCCGAGGCTAGCATCTTGATCATTGGTTCATATCATTACATATATACATTTGGTGCTGCTTGATCTCCCCTAATGTTGTTCTATTACTGCATGGTTGTGTTCATCTCATTTTCTTATATTTACTTGATTGCCATTGCTTGCTAGGTCTAGGTTAGACTTTGCATGCACCCCGGTGCACATAGGATCATATACACTTTTCATTAGTAGTTGCATTCCTACCGAGGTAAGGTTTTCTCTCATCTCCATACTCCTTGGAGCCGACTAGGGGACCTTGCTGAGGACTTCCGTAAGCCCCCGTGAGCCGTGGATTCCCACACGGATGTCGGGCAGGTTGTACCGTACCCCCCCAGTCTAGGGTTTGCATTAGAGAGAGAGAGAGTCATCTAGTGTCAGCCAGTTGCCCATTCCCTACCTTGGCTTGGTACCTTGTGGTGGAGTGAACTTAAATCTTAATTAATTCACTAAGATCCAAGAGGGAGAATGATGAGGGCATCCCTTTCCCCTCCACATTTTCTCCGGACTCGGATTGTTCGTCGGCAAGCACCATTATGTTAGTCATGTATTTTTGAGTCTAGTTATGTAATCTTCACATTTTCTTTGAGTCAATATCATGTAATTTTTCCTTTATTTGAGTCATGTACCTAGGTTGTTGAGTCAGTTTCCTAAGTATTGAGTCATTATGTGGTTTGATAGGTTATTGGGCCCAATTCATTGGGCTAGGCCCAGGGGCGCCCCTCCCTTAGACTGTTTGGTCATTAGTTAGTTTGTCAGGGTCAGTTTGGTCTTAGAAAAAGTGTGGAGTCTATAAATAGCCCCACCCCTCTCTCATTTGTAACAACTTTTGATGAATATTGAAAAGCATTTGCCATCTCCCTCTCAATATCTCCCTCTCTCTCTCTCTCTTACTATCACTCTCTCTAAGTGGGTTGTACCCCCTCTCTCTCTCCTCCCCACCCCAATTTCGAAATTCATTCTCTCTCCTCCCCATTCACCCCTCATTAAGGCCCCTTCCCCTTCCCCATGCACTCATTCAATTCCCCCTCCAACCCCTAGGTGGAAACCCCTTCTCCTAGGCACCTTTCCACTTTCCAAAGCACCCCCACCACCTTCCCAAGGCTGAATTAACCCCTCCCAAAGCCCAAATTCGAATTTCCCTCTCCCTAGGGCTGTGCCCTTCCATCTCCCCACCTCCTTAATCACCCTAGGTCGAAATTCCCTTCCTCCCTACAGCCAAGTTCGCCCCCCACCTCCTCTCTCACTCACCCTCTCTCTAGTGCACACCCACCCCCCCATCTCCACCTCTAGCTGTTCCAGCCCCCTCTCCCCATCTATCCCTGCCACTCCAGACCCCTTGAAGCCCTAGCCACGTTCTTACCATATTCCCCAGCCATCAGCCAACCTCCCTCTTGCTTAGTTGCCTCTCTCCTACACCATTTGCCACCACCAAGTTGCAGCTCCATTAGCAGTTCGCAGGCAGCAAGATCGAGTCCTGGAAGCAGCTTCATCTCTGACACTTCCCCTCATCTTCTGGGGGCATGGCATACACCGTTGGAAAGGTCGTCCAAGGAGCTTTCTAGGCGAGGTGGTTTCGTCGACATCCGAGGTCGGAGCTGTCCGCAGGAGCCGATCTCCCTCGACTGCGCAGAAGACCCCAAGCAGAGAACCAGAGCGAGATTGGAAGCTCGTCCACGGTGAACCTTTTGGGATTCAGATCAAGTATTCTTCAGAAAAGTTCTTCCCTCTCAAGTCCTCTTTCATCCTCAAGAAGCAGATGTGCATTTGGACATCGGCATCTCAAGTTACAAATTTTCTACTCCAAGTGTGTCAGGTCAGTTTACAGGAGCCAGAACCGACACCCCTCTACTCATCTGATCGTCCCGGTCTTCTCCGACATCTGCCGACCTCGCCATCGGTGCTGACAGAAAGAAGACTCGACAACGGTTCCAACGGTTCAGGTCTCGCCTCAATCAGAGCTTGGTAGTGATCATGGCACCCTCTGCAACCAGCCACATTGTTATGCACCAGATAGAGGCAGAACCAATCAGTCCGGTTCCAGACTCTGCCCTGGCCAGCAACGACTGTACCAGGCTCAGCAAAAATTCAGAGATCATCCGTGGTCCGTTAGCAAGCTTTTGGCGCTAGTTTCATCAAGATCTCTGTGGAATTTTTGGCAGCATCATCACCGCACCCCTGTCCAGCCATTCTGAAGATTGGCAGAACCGCCATCGCTCCGAGCGTCGAGATTTCTTCATAATTCCCCCACCCCGCTTGGCCGGCTGAAGGCCCCTCCCTGCGTGGAGTAGTTTTGACTGTAATTCACATAATCCCTACCCCGAGATCCCCCCCTTGCATGGGGTGTAGTTCATGTAATTATTAAGTCGCAGGTTTGAAGCTTCAATCGACGCGGCGTGCGGGTGCATACCCTCGCCTCCCCGCTCGCCCCCGTCTCCGGTCGGAGTCGGCGTCTTCACGCCGGCTAGGTGAGCCTCGGTCCCTCTCTTGACTGGTTTAATCACTTGCTTAGCTTAGTATTATTGCTATTGCTTCGTCGGACGGTGAGTGAGAGCTCGGCCCAAATTGCTAGTACCGTGAGTGACCACCGCGGGCAAGTTGAGAGTGAATCCACTTAACCCACACCCTTGGTGTGTTGGCCGCCCATGATTTGGGCATCCTAGGCCCACTTGGGGTTCTTCCCAAGCTAGCCAACCATTGGAGCCTAAAGGCCCCGCCTCGGACCCTCTCCAACATCGCCTAGTCACCATCGGGCACTAGTGTGTGCCATACGGGTGAGCTCGCTAGTGTGAGTCCGCTGCTCAAACTTGAATGCTTGAAAAATAGGTCCATAGGTGGTGTCACATCAAGTGGTATCAGAGCAAGTTCACAACTTGTCTCTATCAAGTTGGTCCTAGGGCATGTCTATACATTTAGAGTCTTCAAGTGCATCACTCTTGTCCCCTAGTATGGCCACCTCATATCGACCTTACCAATCGGCCCACTCCATAAGTCCAAGCCACCAAGAGATGCCTACCACTAACACCCATAACTTCCCTAGCCATGTCAACTACTTCATGAAAGCCTTGACCTATGCCAATGAGCGGCTTGATAACATATCGGGCCGACTCAACCAACTTGGAGAAAATAGGCCCGCCCCAAGGACGGACGATAGAAGGGCATGCAACCCACCTCCCATATTTGATGGAACTCAACCTAATGACTATTTAGATTGGGAAAACTCGATGGACCATTACTTCACTTGGTATCCCATGTCCGAGGATAAGAAAGTCCGATTTGCCAAATTTCAACTTACCAAACGGGCCCACACTCATTGGTTGAAGATTGAAGGCTTAAGGATAATTAGAAGGGAAGCTCCCCTCACAACATGGGGGGACATGAAGGAACAACTTAGGGCTAGATATGTTTTCCCCTCATACTCAAATCACCAAGACCTAAGGAGCACTTCAACTCCTTCATCCCCACCTAGCCAACCCATGACCCTAATTCCCCATTCCACATCACTTCCCACCTATCCTACCCCAACCACCACACCAGCACCCTACCTACAAGCTCCCACCACAACCATATGTCCACAAACCCAATTGGACCCCGTGTCCACCCATCCACCGAGGCCCATAATAGCCACCACCCCCAAACCCAAAACCCCTCACCAAACCCGTACCCCACAGGCCCCCTTGACCACTACCACAAACCCACCATCATCCCAAAAAAGGGACATATCTCCCAAAATAAATCAACCCAAAACCCCTCACCCAACCCACCTCTCACTCCCTACCCCAAAAATCCCAAGTCCTAGGCTTCCACTACTTCCCCTCCCTATCCAAACCAAAGTTTCCCATTACCCACCACCCCGGGTACACCATGCACCAACCATCATCACCCCACCCCCAATAGACCTTCCCATTCCCTTGAGAAAGGAGACCACAACCATCCACATGGGAGTATATGCTAGTCTGGAATCCATCCCCATCCTTGAGGAAACCCAAGTTCATACCTATGGTAAGGAAGAATCACAAATGTCCCCTTCACATAGCTTGGACCCCCAAGAGCCACAACCCTTCACAAATAGCACCGTAATCATAGATGGGCCCCTAGCTAGATGGCTAAAGGAGGGACCAATTCACCCCATCATGACCTATGTTTACCCACCCATGGAGCAAAATCTTCCCATTGTACCCTTCTCCTCCTATCACACCATAATCCAAACATCCTACCAAGTGGAAACCTTAGAGGATCTTCTTAAAGGCTTAGCATGGCAAATTGAGTTCACTAGCATGTTGACCCCTATGGCTGAACAACCTAGGAGCCTTGGCCTCCTACACCTATGCATAGGGTCTATCACCTCGGTTTGCACGATTGGTTGCTACACTAGCGACCTCCTTCTATTCCTCCCCACACCCGATGAGCCCGACCTTCTCCTCAATTTGGAGCTTCTTATATCGTGTGAAAGCCAAGCCCTCCCCTCATGACCGACCCACTCACCAAGAACCTTGGCCCAATTATCATGGAGAGGAATGACTTAGCACCTTTAGAGGACCTTGAAGACATGGAGCTCCTCCCCCTTGGTAACCTATTTTATGATCCCTATGATCCATTCCAATGTGAGTCAAGGAACACGTGTGACCCAACCACCTTAATCACCACCAACCTTTCCCTATCCCAAACCACCATGTTTGATCCAATCCACCCCATCCCAGACCCGGGTTACACCATGGGAGCCAAGACTTTAGGTGGTATACACCTAGGCATCGAGGATGTGCCCCATTTCATGATAACCACCTTTCTAGACCCCTTTGACCCATTCCAATGGAAGTCCAAAAGCTCACACATAGGAGACAGCTTTGTCACAAGAATGCATAAGTCTTGGCATACAACACCACTTGGCATGATTCATAAGTCGGGTACATTCATTCACATCACCCACATGTCAAGTAGGAAGCATAAGTGGACCGTATTTAGATGTATTGGCCCACCTTCATTCATCATGAGTCTTAATCGTGAGAGGAGCATACATGGATGTCCGGGTCCCCCGACATTTTTCATACCCATGCATAAAAGGTTCATCTATGGATGTCCCGGCCCCCCTAAGTCTGTCACAGTCTTCATGGCATCAAAGCATGATCGAGCTACATTTGGCTGCCCCGGACCACCTTTGCATACCATACATTGTCCACTCACACCGCATCATAAAACATGGCATATGCATCCAAGCAAATATCAAGCAACAAGCGGTGAGATTCACTATAAGCAAGCAAAAACTCGTGAGCACCACTTGAAATTCCAAGTTGGTAACTTGACGATGATGACTTTGGAGTGGCTCTACCCTGGGGTCACCTCCAAATTGAGGGCACGAGAACTTGGACCTTGCCAAGTTCCGAGTGGCTTTGACAACCCGGCTTATGGGTTGAACTTTCAAAAGGGTTTGGGATTCTCCCCATTTCTCATGTGGCGGATCTGGCACCCTCTAAGGGCACCGCGGTGGATCCTAGTGAGTACCTCGAGCTTACACCTACCCTTGTGAGAGACACCCTCGGAGTGCCACCACAAATAGCCTGAGAGCCCGACGTGAGCACACGGCGGCAATACTAGGCAAGCAAGATCCCATCGCCAGCATGAGGATATGACTGAGCCACTTTGTCGAGCTGAAGCGCCGTTCCCCGACTATGGTCGCGGGTTGAGTATGGAGATTGTGGATCGCCTAGAGCCGCAGTTCGATATACTACTTCCCTGGTGGACCCATACTCGACGGGGTCAAGTTTTCCCCACCCCGGGGGTATGATGAGGGC
This sequence comes from Amorphophallus konjac, assembly GCA_022559845.1. Lineage (NCBI taxonomy): Eukaryota > Viridiplantae > Streptophyta > Magnoliopsida > Alismatales > Araceae > Amorphophallus > Amorphophallus konjac. Next base: position 151,606,806 of record CM040127.1, read on the forward strand.
ATCCCTTGCCCCTCCACATTTTCTCCGGACTCGGATTGTTCGTCGGCAAGCACCATTATGTTAGTCATGTATTTTTGAGTCTAGTTATGTAATCTTCACATTTTCTTTGAGTCAATATCATGTAATTTTTTCTTTATTTGAGTCATGTACCTAGGTTGTTGAGTCATTTTCCTAAGTATTGAGTCATTATGTGGTTTGATAGGTTATTGGGCCCAATTCATTGGGCTAGGCCCAGGGGCGCCCCTCCCTTAGACTGTTTGGTCATTAGTTAGTTTGTCAGGGTCAGTTTGGTCTTAGAAAAGTGTGGAGTCTATAAATAGCCCCACCCCTCTCTCATTTGTAACAACTTTTGATGAATATTGAAAAGCATTTGCCATCTCCCTCTCAATATCTCCCTCTCTCTCTCTCTCTTACTATCACTCTCTCTAAGTGGGTTGTATCCCCTCTCTCTCTCCTCCCCACCCCAATTTCAAAATTCAGTCTCTCTCCTCCCCATTCACCCCTCATTAAGGCCCCTTCCCCTTCCCCATGCACTCATTCAATTCCCCCTCCAACCCCTAGGTGGAAACCCCTTCTCCTAGGCACCTTTCCACTTTCCAAAGCACCCCCACCACCTTCCCAAGGCTGAATTAACCCCTCCCAAAGCCCAAATTCGAATTTCCCTCTCCCTAGGGCTGTGCCCTTCCATCTCCCCACCTCCTTAATCACCGTAGGTTGAAATTCCCTTCCTCCCTACAGCCAAGTTCGCCCCCCACCTCCTCTCTCACTCACCCTCTCTCTAGTGCACACCCACCCCCCATCTCCACCTCTAGCTGTTCCAGCCCCCTCTCCCCATCTATCCCTACCACTCCAGACCCCTTGAAGCCCTAGCCACGTTCTTACCATATTCCCCAGCCATCAGCCAACCTCCCTCTTGCTTAGTTGCCTCTCTCCTACACCATTTGCCACCACCAAGTTGCAGCTCCATTAGCAGTTCGCAGGCAGCAAGATCGAGTCCTGGATGCAGCTTCATCTCCGACACTTCCCCTCATCTTCTAGGGGCATGGCATACACCGTTGGAAAGGTCGTCCAAGGAGCTTTCTAGGGGAGGTAGTTTTGTTGACATCCGAGGTCGGGGCTGTCCGCAGGAGCCGATCTCCCTCGATTGCGCAGAAGACCCCAAGTAGAGAACCAGAGCGAGATTGGAAGCTCGTCCACGATGAACCTTTTGGGATTCAGATCAAGTATTCTTCAGAAAAGTTCTTCCCTCTCAAGTCCTGTTTCATCCTCAAGAAGCAGATGTGCATTTGGACATCGGCATCTCAAGTTACAAATTTTCTACTCCAAGTGTGTCAGGTCAGTTTACAGGAGCCAGAACCGACACCCCTCTACTCACCTGATCGTCCCGGTCTTCTCCGACATCTGCCGACCTCTGCATTAGTTCCGAAAGAAAGAAGACTCGACAACGGTTCCAACGGTTCAGGTCTCGCCTCAATCAGAGCTTGGTAGTGATCGTGGCACCCTCTGCAACCAGCCACATTGTTATGCACCAGACAGAGGCAGAACCAATCAGTCCGGTTCCAGACTCTGCCCCGGCCAGCAACGACTGTACCAGGCTCAGCAAAAATTCAGAGATCATCTGTGGTCCGTTAGCAAGCTTTTGGCGCTAGTTTCATCAAGATCTCTATGGAATTTTTGGCAGCATCATCACCGCACCCCTGTCCAGCCATTCTGAAGATTGGCAGAACCGCCATCGCTCCGAGCGTAGAGATTTCTTCATAATTCCCCCACCCCGCTTGGCCGGCTGAAGGCCCCTCCCTGCGTGGAGGTAGTTTTGACTGTAATTCACATAATCCCTACCCCGAGATCCCCCCCTTGCATGGGGTGTAGTTCATGTAATTATTAAGTCACAGGTTTGAAGCTTCAATCGACGCGGCGTGCGGGTGCATACCCTCGCCTCCCCGCTCGCCCCCGTCTCCGGTCGGAGTCGGCGTCTTCACGCCGGCTAGGTGAGCCTCGGTCCCTCTCTTGACTGGTTTAATCACTTGCTTAGCTTAGTATTATTGCTATTGCTTCGTCGAACGGTGAGTGAGAGCTCGGCCCAAATTGCTAGTACCGTGAGTGACCACCGCGGGCAAGTTGAGAGTGAATCCACTTAACCCACACCCTTGGTGTGTTGGCTGCCCATGATTTGGGCATCCTAGGCCCACTTGGGGTTCTTCCCAAGCTAGCCAACCATTGGAGCCTAAAGGTCCCGCCTCGGACCCTCTCCAACATCGCCTAGTCACCATCGGGCACTAGTGTGTGCCATACGGGTGAGCTCGCTAGTGTGAGTCCGCTGCTCAAACTTGAATGCTTGCAAAATAGGTCCATAGGTGGTGTCACATCAGAGAATTTACAAAATCCTGCACGCATCATTTGAAACTTGGTTACATTAATTGGTTGATTCTCATCTCAGCTCTCCCCTCCGTTGTTGCATTTGATTTGAGTTGTTTGTCTTAGATCCCTACTAAGGCCTGTTTGCTTACTCCTCCCCCATTGTCATCAGTGTATGTGGAGCTGTCTCACACCCTCAAGATTATCTCCTAAGGGTGGTTCGCCATCCCATTCTTATTTCAATCCCTTGTTCGATTCACCACCAATTGTGTCGTCTTACAACTTCTCCCATCCCCCTGAGGATTCTCTCCCTCAGGGACTTCTGGAGGACCCACCTAGGGTCGCTCATGTGCAAGGGAGAGAGGGGACTGCCCCTCCCATCCCGACCATCATTACTGAGGGTGCTCAACCCTCCCTCTCAGATCCATCCACTCGCGGCTCAGCTAGTCAGGTTCTCCATATGATGGCCCAGCTGGATCATACTCAACTCCACTTGCTGAAACAGGCCTTGCAAGGGGCAGATGCCCCGCCCTCAGTACTTTCTTCTGGCACGATTGCTGCCATCACTTCCACACCCTCGATTGTTAGATTAGGGGCCACCTCTACAGCCCCCATCGATCTTACTCCCATCCGTCCTCAGGCTCTTCGATTCTCCACCATGGAAGCAGGCCAGGCTTCTACCTCGGCCCATCAGTCACTTGATAAGGGGAAGACCCATATCCCCTCCGTTTCTTATGCTGATCTTTACACCACGTTCCCTCCAACATCGCAGGCCCTTGTGGCCCCGGCTGATTTCGTCCGTCTACAATGAGGGGCGGCCCAGTTGGCTCATGCGGATATGGGCCCTTCCCTGGCCCATTATCCATCTTATGGGCTGCCCCCTCAGTCAGTCTATCCGTCGGTTCAATACTCTGATTCGATCCTTCCTGCCGTATCTTCCCCTTCCCGGGAATGGGAACTTCTGGACAAATGGGCTGCCATGCAGTAGCAGATTGACCTCCTCCACAAGCTGGTCGGCCCGCAGTCTTTAGCAGATGTCTCCATTCCTAACTTCAGGGACATTCGTTTCCCACCCCAGTCTGAGCTCCTCGCTTACCGGAAATATGACGGGAATGGCAACCCGTTTATTCATGTCAGGGAGTTTCTCTATAAATCGGCGTAGTTCCAGCATGACGACCGCCTGATGGCGTATCTGTTCCACCGATCCTTGGACGGGGTCGCCCTTGAATGGTTCTACACATTGCCTCTGGAGGAGGCAGAAAGTTTCAAGACTGTGAAGGAGAAGTTCATTCAGAGATTCCAGGATCGGGTTGGTCCCGAGTATTCTTTCACCGACCTGGTTGCAGAAAAGATGAAGCCAGATGAAGACTTTGCTGCATATGCAGACCAATGGAGGCAGATGGCCTCACGTGTGCCCGGGCAGATCCCAGAAGAAGAAAAAGTTAAATTGTTGATTTCTAATGCCACCCCGACGTTCCGGAATATTTTGGAAATGAACGACATTTCTAACATGCACCAGTTGTACAGTCCGGCCCGGTTTATCCAGACCCAATTTAAAGACTCCCCTATCCATTCATTGTTCGAGGCCTAGAAATCCAAGACCACCCGCAAATCCCAGGGCCCAGTTATTGAGGGAGTCCAAGTCAACGAGCAGGTCCAGGCCGTTCAATTCCCTAACCAGCCTGCTTCACCCCGTTTCCAGCAATCCCCACGTAACCCCCAGTTCTCCGCTCCACAAGCCCCCCGACCCACTTTCCAAGCTCCTCAGCACCCACAACAACCACCACCACCTCAACAGCCACAACAGCCACCCCAGTACCACAACGTTCCTCCTCCTGCTGGTTATGGGCCTGCTCGGCCGGGACCCAAGAGGGTCAACTATCCACCACTTCCAAAAACCCTCCCCGATATCTTTTCGCCTCTAATGTACACTGGTGACATTTAATTACCTCCGGAGCGTCAGAATTGGAATCTGGCAGCCGATCAGTCAAGGTATTGCATATACCATCGGCAGCTTGGGCACACCATAGAGAGATGCTACCTGTTTAGAGATCTGGTGTATGACTTGCATGAGGGCCAGAGGATTGATTGGGCCCAAATGCACAAGTTGATTGAAGATATCAAGGAAAGAAGAAGACAGGCCAGGCCGCAGTAGGTGGCACCCCAGCAGCGGCAGTTCCAGCAACCCCTTCACCAACAACAACCCCCACAGCAGTAGCAGCAGCACCAAGACCTCGAGATTCATCAGAATCCCATGCCAGAACATCCTCCTGCTCCTCAACAACAACCACAGCCGCCGGCGCCGGCTCAAGTGAATGCAGTCCACCGCCCAACCCCTTATGTTGGGTGGTCTTTTGATGATGAGACCCCCGCTCACCTTTTGGCCTTCCATCACACCAACTTCCCCGCACCTACTGTTCCCCCCATTCTCCGGCCCACTACCTTGGCAACCGCTCCACCCCCTGCCCTCTCCCAATCACCTATTGCACCCCCCACGTTCCCCACCGTTCCGCCAACCCTTCCACCATTACCCGCCATGCCCTCCATCATCACCCCTCCATTTATCCCTTCACCAATCATCTTCTCGCCAGGGCCCGTCAGGCCAACCTCCGCCATTCTCACCCCTATTTCTACCCCTTCCGCTCACCCTACTAGGCCAATTAGGGGTCCATCTGATGCCGTGCCGGCATGACAACGCGCCCTCCGGAGCGGGCTTCCATTCCACCGCACTTACCCTTTCCATGGCGCATCTGCACCCAACCCTCAAGTTCCTTCCTCAACAGTCGAAGCAGAAGAAGTAGATCCCGTGCCAAGCACGAAATATGACTTGCTACAACACTTAGACCGGATGCCGGCCAAGATATCAGTTTTGGAGTTGATCAAAAGGTCCACGCTGCATCAGGACGCCCTCAGGGCTTTTCTGCAGAAGGTTATGGTCAATGAGGACGTGGCGGTGGACAGCTTGCCGTCAGTATTGGCAACGATTACCAGGGGCCCTTCCATTTCATTCTCTGAGTCAGAATTGGCACCCCCAGAGGCACGGCTGATGCCACTCTACATTACCATTTCTTTGAACAAAGTGGTGGTAGAGTCAGCTCTAGTGGACACAGGTGCTTCCATCAATGTGTGTCCACTCAATACACTACGTGCCTGCAACATTTTGGAAGATACGCTCAGGCCAACACCGACTACAATTGTAGCGTATGACAACTCCAGACGAGCATGCCATGGGGTCATGACTGTTCAGGCCGAGCTAGGGCCTTTGGTGATGGATGTGGAGTTTTATGTATTGGACATGGACCCGATGTTCAAGGCAATTCTGGGTCGTCCATGGATAGACAGTTTGAATGTTGTGCCCTCAACTGCCCACCAATGCCTTAAGTTCCCATTTCAAGGCCGGGTGGTTAAGGTGAAGAGTATCTCCACAGTCCAATCAGTTGATGCAATTGCGACAAAGATTCTTCCCACTTTATGGCCGAGCAATAGGCCAGTTCTTTCAGTTATGGACTTGAACTATTCATGGGCATATGCGTCACGCAAGCCCACCACTGTGCCAGTAAATGTGAAAATTAAGTCCAAGATCAGAGATTCAAAAGGATGGCACATGATTTTAAAGTTAGGCTATCAGCCGGGCCTGGGCCACGGCGCGCAATTGCAGGGGCATACTAAGCCCATCCCTAAAGGCAGAAAAATGGGCCGGAGAGGCCTTGGTTACCGGGAGTCAGCACTGTCCATACTGGGAGACTCCGGGCCGCTGACGTGGGATTATCCTCAACATTTTTTGAAAGGCCCATTGCAGCTCGGTACCTTGAAGAAGCCGCCGCCATGTCCTGATGAGAAGATTGATGCCACCCATGCTGTTGTTGACCCACCGCCGCCGCTGGAGGGGCTAGTGGGTGATATGGAAGATTTTTGCAGCTGTTTTGAGAAGCTGTTTCAAGAAGAAGAAGCTCGTCCGAATAAGATGGAGATGCCGCTGGTGGAGCATTCTCCAACTGAGCTAGTTCACCGGAGGCCACGGGAAGTGGGGAGCTCCATCACTACCTTTTCTCTGTCCCCGTCCCGTCTTGCCTCCTTGTTTCAACAATTGGGGTTTGTTCCCCGTTCTCCTCCGATTATGGTCGACCCGTACTTCACGAAAAGACCACCTGAAATTCTGTTTGTGCCATGTGCATGTGGGCGATGCCCACCCATTGATTTATCAACCCTATTTACTCCTCCTTCCCCCACTTCCCAGCTCCACGAAATGTGGTTTTCATCCTCTGACCCATTCTTCGATTGCATCTTCCCTGATATTTTTCCCATGCAACTCCCTCCTCCCCCATCTTCTTCTTCCTGTTGCGTGATCTCCTCTGACTTCCAAAAAAAATGCCAATTTTAAAACGAAGGTGTCAATGGAGGATTACGCTGTGTTCTGCTCGTCTTCCCGGGGGCATGAGACCCCTGCTCCTTTCCCTGTAGACTTCATGTCTCCTAGGGTATATGTACATTCTGCAGAGTCTCCTAGGATAGTTGAGTTAGTTGGGGTAGAGTCTAGCTCTAGTCTAGTCAGCCCATCCACGTCTGCGGCACCCCCTGTGATGCGCCATCCTAAATCCATACCTGATAGGTTTCTGAAAGATTTGGCCGAGAGATGTCACGCCCTTCTTAAATGCCCTGAATCTCTAGAGACCGCGATTGTTTTAGAAGATGATGAGGAAGTAGAAGGGGTGTGGAGCAATGACGGATTAGGTGTATGTTAGATCGTAGATGAGAAGGACCCAGCCGATGATGAGGAAAGCGATGTGGATGACACTGTCGATCTGTACGCTCAAGGTTTGAAGAGGTTTGATGAACCGTCGTCGACAGTGGATGAACCCACTAAAGAGATCAACCTTAGAACTGAAGAGGACCCCAAGCCCATAATTATTTCTACTAATCTCTCTCCTCAGGTTGAGGAGGAGTTGATCAAGATTTTGAGGGAGTACAGCGATTCATTTGCCTGGTCCTATGACGACATGCCAGGTCTTGACCCCACGTTGGTTGAACACCGACTCATTCTTAAACCGGGGGCAACACCCGTTAAACAAAGAGCAAGAAGATTCCACCCAGAAATGGCCTTGAGAATCAAAGAAGAAGTTAATAAGTTACATAAGGCCAGGTTTATTAGAGTTGGTTTATATCCACAATGGGTGGCAAACATAGTCCCGGTGATGAAGAAAGATGGAAAGATTCGGATTTGTATTGACTTCAGGGACTTGAATAAGGCATGTCTGAAAGATGATTTCCCGCTTCTTCACATTGACGTGTTGGTGGATAACACGGCTGGGTATGAGGCCCTCTCATTTATAGATGGATATTCTGGCTATAATCAAATCCGTCTTGCTCCTGAGGATCAAGAGAAGACCTCCTTCACCACGCCTTGGGGCACATACTGCTATGTTGTTATGCCATTCGGATTGAAGAATGCAGGTGCCACATACCAGCGGGCAATGATGGATATCTTCCACGACATGATGCAAGTGTACTTAGAAGCTTACGTGGATGATATCCTGGTAAAGTCAAGGTCCAAGGAAGAACACCCCGCCATTCTAGCCAAGGTGTTGCAAAGGGCTAGGGAGTACAAATTAAAAATGAATCTAAAGAAATGCGTATTTGGAGTTGCATCAGGGAAGTTGCTCGGGTTTATAGTTAGTAAACGGGGGATTCAGATTGATCTGAATAAAGCAAAGGCCGTTATGGAGATGCCGCCGCCTAAGAACATCACTGAACTCAGAGGCTTGATTGGGCGCTTGCAATTCATTAGAAGGTTCATATCTCAACATTCATAAAGATGCCGCCCATTCTATGAATTGTTAAAGGCGGGAGCTAAATTCGAATGGAATGAACAATGCCAAAAGGCCTATGAGGACCTTAAGATATATCTTTCTAATCCCTCGGTTCTGCAACCACCCGTCCCTGGGAAACCCCTAATCCTATACATTTCTGTTATTGAGGACTCCCTAGGAGCTGTTCTGGCTTAGGTGGATGATGAAGGAAGGGAAAGGGCAGCATACTATCTTTCGAGGTTGTTTAATCCCGCTGAATCCAGGTATACTGCCATGGAGAAGACCTGCGCAGCGCTAGTGTGGGTAGCTTAGAAACTCAAACACTACTTCCTTGCCCACGAGGTTAAGCTGATCTCTAGAATGGACCACATTCGTTACCTCTTAGAGAAACCAGTCCTTTCTAGCAGATTAGCTCGCTGGCAGAGCTTTCTTTCCCAGTTCGATATCACCTTCATTGTTCAGAAAGTGATCAAGGGGTACGCCATTGCTGAGCATCTTGCTCATTCTCCTATCCCTCGCACTGATTCGATCCAGGACGAATTTCCTAATGAACACTTGGCAGTAATCACTCATCTTCTTTTTTGGTCTCTTCATTTCGACGGTGCTCTCAACTCCCAGGGCCGTGGAATCGACGCCGTTCTCCTCACTCCGGAAGGAGTGACCATCCCTATTGCTTATCAACTCTCTTTTCCTGCCACGAATAATATAGCCGAGTATGAGGCTCTCCTTGTCGGTTTGAAGCACGCCTACCTCATGGGCACACGATACCTAAACATCATAGGAGACTCTCAATTGGTGTTGCGTCAAGTTTTGTCAACTTACCGCACCCGTGACCCCAAACTCAAACCTTATCAAGATTTGGTCATGCTCTTGGCTAGGCAATTTCGGAAGCTCATCTATATTCATACTCCTCGTTCTCAAAACATTATGGCCAATGCACTTGCATCTCTCGCTTCTTCTCTTTCGTTTCCCCTCAGTCGCGCCACTGAGACCATTGTGGTTCAGCGGTTAGACGCTCCTTCCCTTCAGGATCCCTGGTTCAACAACCTTAGGAAGTCTGTAGAAAGGAAGGCGGAGAAGAAAGTTTCATTAACTGAGCTCAAGGAGATTATAGAAGAAGAAGAATTGCCGTGGTATTATGAAATTGAGCAGTATTGCAGGGATGGTTCCTTTCCCGAGACGATGAATACTGAGCAGCGCAAGGCCATTAGAAGAGCCGCCTCCCGATACATGATTATTGCTGGAGAATTGTATAGGAGGGCTCTCAATGGAGTTCTAATGAGATGTCTGGATGACGGCGAGGCCTGGAAGGTAGTAGAAGCCGCTCACTCCAGTGAGTGTGGAGGGCATGTCAATGGGCAGGCATTGGCGAAGAAGATTCTTAGGCAGGGCTATTATTGGCCAACCCTAGAAGAAGACTGTTCCACCTATGTCCGTAGGTGTCTTCAATACCAGCTTCATGCCGACAAAATCCACGCTCCGACTTCCTCTCTCCATCCTCTTTCTGCTCCTTGACCATTTTTGATGTGGGCCTTTGATATCATTGGACCTCTTGGTGACCCTAATGCTCAAGTCAAACAGAAATCCTTCATTCTGACGGCTACAGAATACTTCACCAAGTGGGCGGAAGCCGAAGCTTATGCGGAAATCAAAACCACCACGGTATGCCGCTTCATCCTGAAGAATATCATTTCGCAGTTTGGAGTGCCAAGTGATATCGTCACCGACAACGGGCCTCAATTTGTTTCTCAAGAACTCTGGGACCTCTGTAAGAGATTTAATATTTCATTGCATCATTCATCACCATACTACCCCCAAGGTAATGGCTAGGCTGAGGCCACGAACAAAACCCTTCTTAAATTTATTAAGAAAACATGCGAGTCACGTAAATTTGCTGATTGGGCCGATAAACTGATAGAAGCACTATGGGCTTATCGCACCTCCATCCGTACCCCTACAGGGTAAACTCCTTTTGCTCTCACCTATGGGATGGAGGCGGTACTCCCGTATGAGATCTTGATCCCTTCCCTAAGAGTGAAGCTGGACAAAGAACTTAATCTCGACGAGCATCGAGAGGTGTTGCTAGTCCAACTGGAACTCTTAGATGAGAAGAGTCTTAATGCGGCCAATCATGTCTCGGTTTATCAAAAACGTGTCTCACGGTATTTTCAAAAGAAGGTTATTGAAAGAAAATTTCAAGTGGGTAATATGGTGTTGAAACGCAAATTCATTAGATCAGCAGGTCCCAGGTCTAAGCTACAACCCAACTAGGAAGGGCCGTTTGTAGTTAAGGAAGCCTATACTGGTAACGCGTATCGTTTAGTTAACGCGGAGGGTGAAGAATTGCCGAATCCATGGAATGGGCTATATTTAAAACACTTTTATCCATAGAGTCGAGCCAGCGATGGCCCGACGGCGGGATATTCCTCCACTTTATCGCGAAGGGAGATCCCCGGTTCAACATTCACACACTACACGACCTCCCGTGGTTCGGCTTTCCTCTTTTGCGCAACATCATTTCTCCCTTGGCCATGCTTAGGGGAAAGTGAAAATCCTTGTTTTCTCTCTCTCTCGGCTAAAGATAGGGGCATGTGGCGAATAAGGGGGCGAGAACTGATCTAGACCCCCCAATAAAAGAGGTCTCAAATAGGGGCAGTCCGTTATGACCTTATTCCGCAGGTTAAAAGAGCAAAAAAAAGAAAAAAAGAAAAGAAATAGAGAAAAGGGGCAAAAGCAAAGATCAAAGCTAAAAGCTCACCCAAAGCTCGAAGCTCGAAAGTCTGAAAGTCCCCAAAACAGTGAAACTAGGCATGGCAAGAGTGGCAGTACAGTTTCCCCGCTGGACGTTATGAGCCCGGTCATATGCGTGCCTAGAGCGGATGTAGGTTCGATGACGGACACAAAGCCCCAGCGTAACAGACCAAATTCTTTGAAAAAGGGCTGTCATGAAAAGAACTCAAGCACTAAAAACCTCTATACCTGTTGCCAGCTTTTCTATTAAATCCTGTTTTATTTTCCAAGGAATGGATCCTACCCCGGGTATGGCCTCGGTAGAGCACCGTTAAGCGAAATTGGCCCCGGCCATGGGCGGTCCTTTATAGCGCACGTTGAACCCAGGATACCCCAAGTGAGATATGAGGTTCCCCGTCGTCAGGTCTAAGTTGGTTTCAAAACTAAAAAAAATCAAATATTTCAAAACTCAAAAAATCAAATATTTCAAAGCTAAAAAAATCAAATATTTCAAAAACTCAAAAAAAATCAAATATTTCAAAACTCAAAAAAATCAAATATTTCAAAGCTCAAAAAAATCAAATATTTCAAAAACTCAAAAAATCAAATATTTCAAAACTTAAAAAAATCAAATATTTCAAAAACTCAAAAAAATCAAATATTTCAAAAAACCCAAAAAAAAAATTAAATATTTCAAAACCCAAAAAAGTCAATTATTTCAAGGTTTTCATGATTTGTATTCATAGCATTCATTGCATTCATTTCCATTTTGTCATTTGCCTATTTAATAAGGCTTACCCCCCTTGACCAAAAATCAAGAACTGGTCATGTCCTAACTTGCTACATGCAAAGGGTTAAGCCTAAAACATATTTAATCTATCTTCCTTGTTTTTCTGTTTAAACGTCGCCAGTATTGCGCGGTCTATCGCCAGACCGTCCCTAATATTGAGCGGTCCTCATCTGACCGTTTATATACCAACGACACTTTGCATTGAGCGGCTAGAATTTGGCCATTCATTCTATTACACGGTCTAGATATGGGCCGCGTGGCTTCGCATCCAGGTTTAAATGACGCATGATTAAGCGGGTATGGGTGAGCCGTTCTGTGGTCTGAGCGGTCCATTTTAGGCCGTTCATGTGCTTGAATGTGGTTCGGCCCCTTCTTGGTGATGCATTATGTGATTCACTGATAAATTTGATGATATATATTGCAAATTTTGCTCATGGTTATTCTTGCAGCATCACCCTTATTTGCCGTTTTGCCTGCACAGGTAAGTCAGGTATGGCCTTCTATCCCTACATCCCTTATTTGCATTACTATATGGTATTATGTTATAATATCTCGAGAACCAGTTGATTATCTACGTGTTCTAGGATCTGATGTTCCCCTTTAACAAAAACGATGATGATCCAGGTTCACGTATTTAATCTCCGGATAGGCCGTTAGGTTTGGAAAGCCTGGGGAGGATGGTTCTATCTTGCACGCTGTGGTTGCAGATAGTGTCTTGACTCTAATTCTCCCAGCTTAGCAATACTATTCTCGAGTATTTTATATTTTATCCATTCTTTGCATTTGTTTTAACGATTTCTTTCATTTTAGCCCAGCATGCATCATACGCATCTTTTGAGCATTCATGACCCATGGTTGGCCTGCTAATGTCCCGCCAGTGATGGTTAACTATGTGCGTTTAATGTTGAGTAAGAAGAATAATTCCACTCTGAGTTGGAATGTTCTCTCTGGTTGAGTCACTTGATTTGGTTGATTAAGAGGTCCCCGTCTGGAGTTTTAGTATGTTTCTTTACTTTTCGCTGCTTATCCCGGTCTCCTCATCGGTCCGAAGGATTGTGTCCCCATGAGGTTGATCATGTGTTTCCTTCTAGTGAGTTAGTTCCTCCAGATTGGTGTCGCTTTTGGTCTAGCTATTCCTTGTGGTTAATTCAGAGTTTTCCAAAAAATTCCTATCGCTTGTTGGCAAAACGGGTGTCGTTTTACCTTAACGCCCGCTTTTCAGTCCGCTCCGCTTCGTATCCGATTCATCTTCATGTTCTATTTCGCTTTCGCTTCACCTCTGCTCGCTCCCCTGCAAAGAGGATGTTATGGAGGGGCATCTGTTAACACCCATTTTTTGTCGATAAGTTGAGTCAGTTCTCTTACCATCATTTATTGATGCCTCGAGTTATCCATTACCCATTGGGCTATTTTCAGGCAGCTTATTGGGCCTATTTTATGGATACCTCCCTCCCTGGCTCGGTCCGTTTCAATTTAGGGCTTCATGGGCCTTGGTTTGGCTTGATTTATCACATTTCATTAATAAAGTCAATGCGTGGCCAATCGCATGACCGTTCAGTAACTGAGCGGTTGAGGATTAACCGTTTATCTATTTATTGGATATTAAGATGATTTCTCTGAATTTTCACCGATAAGCTTTTGAACGGTTCATATACAGTCGTCCAGATCCATGGAACGGTATGCTTATGACTGTCCATATCCCAGAGTCCCAGATTCGTTGACTGTTCAGATAATTATCTAATTATCTGATTGATTCTGATTTATCATCGACAGGCATTGAACGACTGATTTCTGACCGTTCCATGAGCTGAGTGGTCCGTTAAGGACCGCCCAATTCATGAGAGTCCAACGGCGTAAACTTCGGTTAGTTCAGTGGGTATTTAGATAATATTTCTCATTTATTTAATTTCCACCGATAGATTGGACGGTCTGGTGAACGGCCGTTCAATGGACTGGGCGGTCTATCGAGTGGCCTCGCAATGGTTCGTTTGCTGAAAAACTAAGGTTTTTTCTCTCTCTATCCGTGGTGTTATCCCTAACTTGTTCCGACCATTTCTCCGTGGTTTCTCAACCAAATGAGGTGCGGTTTCGACTGGTTGGAAGATAATTGTATTATCTACGGATTTGCTTTTGATATCTCGAGCTAATATTCATTGGAAACCCTAATTTCGAAGCTGGCTTCTTAGGCTCTATAAATAGACCCTAAAGGCCGAGCTTTGAAAGGGGGAGAGATTTTTTTTGGTCAACGGCGAAGCTCTGCCGGATTGTTGAGCGACCCGAGACAGGGAGGGAGGCCTTCTACATCCGTATAGGCCTCTAGTTCAGGGAGTACACTGTTTGTTTGAGTCATTAGTTCACTAGTCCCATCGTTTATTTTCTCATTGCATGCATCGTTCTTCCTTCTTACATCTGCTTTCCTTCATTCTCTCATCACATTACACGCATCCTCCTATGTTTTTGGTGCCCCTAGGGGTTTAAAAACCTCCAGGTATCCCCCATTTCATTTGGTTATGTTCGTTTCCTTCTCTTTCAGCATTTACTACGCATTTTAGTTCTAATATTGGGTTTTTTGTGTGTTCTACACTTTGTTTTGCAGGTCAGCAGTGTCCTAGCACGAGGCCCACTCATCCTGGCCGGCCGGGAAGGGTGGAGGTAGAGGTCCCACATTTTGGGAGTTGGTGGAGCAGAGCAGTCTTCATATGTCTGTTTGAGGAATAGGGCGACTTATCATTGACCGTTCAGTTCTTTCCAGCGGTGGATACATAACCGTTCTGTCATCCAGTTACTCTTCGTCCCGCGTTCATCCCAGCGTTGCCGGGCGGTCTGTCGAGCGACTGCGCATTTTAAGGGTGATTCTTTTAGAGCCGCATATTGCTGCAGTGCGATTCTAGGCGAGTGTCTCCCCTCTATTTCCAAGGTACGGTGTACTTGCTTACATTCGGCACCTTGGTGGAGATAACACACACACACTATACATCCTTCCCCTTGATGTTTATATATTGTTTAGTTCTTTACATTAGTTAGTGAAGAAGGGATTGGAAGGATAATCAAAAGGGGAAAGAAGGAAAAACATGTCAACAGCATGGTCAAGAAAGAAGAAATAGACTTGGGGGAGTACAAGGTTGACCCTCCACAACCTCATGAAGAGCCTCTGAGAAGAGCCACGGTCAACATGGTCTCTCTATATCAGGCATTGCCTGAAGAGATCGCGGAAGCTAGCACTCAGCATGCTTATGAGACCTGCTTCCTGACACCAATAAAAGAACAACAGGGGTGGCAGCACGTCCCCTCAAAAACTAAGAAGAAAGACACACCTCATCCGAAAGTGGGGGCGCTGGTCCGTGGCATTACACCATGACCCACTCTGCCAGTGGCAACACCTGTGTGGGTCAATCCACCTATAGTCATCAGAATACCTACACACAACTAGAGAAGATAGACTCCATTGCCAATGGCCAAGGAAATTAGTCCAGAAGCTCGGTGGTTGCAAGACTATATCAATGGGCTAGATGAATATGTACAGCCCGAACTGGAGCCTTTACTGGTACGGGATTATGTCCCGTGGCAGGTGGAGAGGGGAAATCTCGTCGCCCGTACGAAGAGGCCAAAAGAGGTCCAACCAGAACGAACGAGGCCCAACTCCTTGAAGTGGTAGCCCCCGGGCCCACTCAATATAGGCCCAATAACTCACTCGGAACAAGTGCTTCTTAGGCAGCCTTCGGGTTGGGAAGTCTGAGCATCAGTTCGATCGGGAAAGCTCCCTCGGATCCCCCTATTCCCTGTCCTGACCGTGCACTCATTGCTCGGGAGACCACTCCTGGGCAAGTGCCTATCGCTCGGGCTCACTGATGGAAGCTTATTGGTACGGCCGTTGCGAGTCCCTTAATGGCAGGAAGCTCAAGGGGATAGGGGAGACTAAGAGTCCGCGTGCTATAAGGAGTCCGCATGAAAGACGTAACCCCCCCTGAGACTCCTCTGCTTATAGGGATCAGTCGCACAATGGGCCGCTATTTAAACTGGAAATGCCCTACTACAAAGCGGTAAGCCAGGCAAGAGCCAAAAACCCTGAGCAGGAATCACTTCACCTTTTGGTGGAGAGGGATCTCGCGCTCCCATCTTCCTCCTAGCTCTTCCCTTCGCATCAGAGCTCTACTGCTTTGCTGACTTAAGCATCGGAGGGTCTTCCCCGGGGATCTATCCCTGGGCACCTCTGACTCGTTTCCCTTCTTGTAGTTCACACTTCAAGTGTACGTGGTCATCCTCTTCCCTGCTCAGGAGTAGTGCGAGATCGCCCCTCTTCATCTGGCGCCGTCTGTGGGAAACGAACAAAGAGCCATCATGGTGCGAAGAAGTTCTGGCAGGAGGACTACCGGTGACCTGGGGAAAGCCCTGGTGACTGAAGAAGGCACACCTTCCCTCCCCACAGAGAATTCCCCATCAGGCAACCACGCCGACGAGATACCCCCATCGGTGGCGGGGGAACAGCTTCCTGGCGGGAGCACCGACGCCCTCCAAACCCTCAACGTAAAACTGGATGTCCTCGTGGATCTCATGAGGGCCTAGGGGGCCAGGGAGGACAAGCCATAGCTCCCTCGGAAGAGCCCCCCATATGGAGATGCCTCCCAGCAAACCGCTGGAGACCGTTTCACCCTCCGGGGGCGGCGGCTCATTCGCAACCTATCAGGAGGACGATCGCATGCCCCTCCCCCGGAGCAGGAAGCCTCCTCAACCCTGAGGAAGGAGAAGATCGGAGCACGCCAACCATTTTTGGAAGCCGAGGCCCCCGAGGAGCGTCGGGACAGCATGCAAGTGGCCCTCCCCCCCCCCTAGCGCCTCGGGCCAACGACAACTGGAGCTATCTCTCCAGCTGCGAGACTTTGAGAGGCGTGTCACGGAGCAAGAGCGCGCCCTCCGTGCCTTGCAGAAGACCTCTTTTGTGGAGGACGAGGAGCGATCCCCGTTCTCCGACTATATTTTGAAGGCAGAGATATCCTCCAGGATCTCACTCCCGACCTTCAAGTCGTATGATGGCCAGGGAGACCCGGCCGACCACTACGACAGCTTCGACGCCCTAATGGCCTTGCATGGGGCGTCCAACGTAATCAAGTGCCGAGCGTTCGTGACCACTCTGGTTCAGGGCGCTCAGGCTTGGTTCAGGTCCCTCGCCCCCGGTAGCATCCACAACTTCAAGCAATTTAGGCGAGTGTTCAAGGAAAGCTTCACCGGCAGCGGTCCACCCCGGTCAGTGGCGGGATTATTGGCCCTCAAGCAGGAACAGGGGGAGAAGTTGCAGGCTTATATCAACCGATTCAAATCGGAAGCCCTGCGCATTACCCGCTTGGATGTGGCCTCTGCCATCACTGCATTGACCGGGGGTACTCGCGACGAGAAACTGCGGCGCGAGCTAGTCCTTCATCCTCCCACCTCCCTTGCCGAGCCAGTGACGCTGGCCTTGTGCCATGCAGAGTGCGAGGAAGTCCTCAGCGCCTGCCGAGGCACGACAGGGTCGGGTTGGGTTGGGGACAAGAAGCGACCTTCCGAGTAAGGGACGGGCCAAGGAAAAAGGCAGAACCCGGATGGAGACCAAAAAGAGCCATCCCGGAAGTACGAGCGGTATACCCCCCTTACCGCTCTCATCTACGAAATCTATGAAGACATCAAAGGCTCGAGCCTCCTCAACCAACCCGAGCGTATGAAAGCCAAGCATCGCAATCGTCGCAAGCATTGCTTGTTCCATAGCGATCACGGGCATCACACCAGCGATTGCCATCAACTTCAAGACGAGATCAAGTGCCTCATCCGCTAGGGACACCTATCCCGATATGTGTCTAGGCAGAAGGAAGATCGAGGTGCCCCTGAAGAGATCGACAATGCCCCCCGCGGAGTCCACATCAACGACCTAGCGGGTGGCGCGGCATTAGGTGGAGATAGCAGCTGAGGAAGAAAGCGTCACACCAAGCGGGCGAGCCGAGCCTCCATTGAGCACTCTACAGCCCCGCAGGCGAGCGAATCGCAGGCCCTTGTATTCTCCGACCAAGACCTGGAAGGGTTAACCACCTCGCACGACGACGCTCTCATTGTATCGGCTACAATAAACCATTGTAACGTAGACAGGATTTTAGTCGACAATGGTAGTGCCCCTGATGTATTGTCCTATGAATGTTTCCTCAAGATGGGAGAGAATCCATCTAAACTCCGCCCGATCTGAACCCCCCTCTGTGGGTTCAACGGCCAGGCAACTTATCCCGAGGGAGCCCTGAGCCTATCAGTTACTATCGGCACCCCGCCCAAAACCGTTACGGTTATGGTAAACTTCATCGTGATTAAGGGGATGACGGCATATAACGCCATCTTCGGCCAAGGCATTCTCAGCCGAATGAAAGCGGTGCCATCTACCTTTCACCAAAAAATGAAGTTCCCAACCAAACATGGCGTGGGGGAAGTCCGAGGTAACTAGGCATTGGCTAGACAGTGCTATATAATCTCGGTCAAAGCCACTAGGCTGGAAGGGAAAAATAAAGGAGTAAAGGGAGCCGAAGAGGGATCCGCAACATCTGAGCTTGGTGGCGAGTTGCTAACGGTCTTCATTAATGGTGACCCGACTCTAGAAGTAAAGATCGGAGTCGAGTTACCACTTGAGGAACAGGAAAAATATAAGGATTTCCTTGAACGGTATATCCTAGTCTTTGCATGGTCTGATGATCACCTTCCCGAGATCCCGGGAGATGTGGTGATGCACAAGCTCAACCTCGACCCAACGGTGAAGCTAGTCCAGCAACGCAGGAGAAAGCATGCCCCGGAGAAGCAAGCGGTCATCAAAAAGCAAGTCATCAAGGGGCAGAAGACTGGCCTTTTTCGTCTAGTCCTGTACCCTACGTGGCTCGCCAACGTCGTCCTGGTGCCAAAGGCTTCTGCGAAATGGGGAATGTGCGTTGACTTCACCGACCTCAACCAAGCTACCTCGAAGGATTGCTACCCGCTGCCGAGCATCGATCAACTGGTCGACTCAACCTCTGGCAACAAGCTACTCAGCTTCTTGGACGCCTACTCCGGCTACCATCAGATCAGGATGGACCCGGAAGACATCGAGAAGACCGCTTTCATCACCGATTTTGGCGTACATTGCTACAACCGGATGCCGTTCGGGCTAAAGAACGCCAGAGCGACATATCAGAGACTGATCAACCACATTTTCAAAGGATAGCTCGGTCGGAACAGACCATGATCGCCACCAAGACGCCGAACGTGATGAGCACGCCGTGCCTTGGAAAGAGAGAGAGACACTTGCCTAACTGCAGTGTTGGGAAGATGAGCGGTCCAGGTAGAACCGCCTATAGCTTGCACGGTCTTACGATAGACCACCTAAGGACGCTACAGGAGGTGCGGGATGAAGGACTCCTGGCTGTTGAATGACTTAGTCACGACTGCAGGAAGACGATGCACGGTCCAATCCGCACCGCACGTCCTCTCAAACGGACCGTAAAGCACCGCGCAAGACCACCGATCCAGAAGTTGCAAAGGGGTCCAACCTCCACCCTCTCCGGCTGGCCAGAGGGGATGGGCCTCGTGCTAGGGATTGCTGACATGCAAAAACAACATGAAAACACGAAGAAACAACCTAGATTAGAACTGAAAGGTGTAGTAAATGTCAAAATAATAAGAAGTGAACGTGACTAAGTGGAAAGGAGGATACCTGGGGGATTTTAAACCCCTAGGGTGTCAAAAACGCAGGTGGATGTGTGCATGGTAATGAGGATGAAGAAAAATGTGGGGAGAGAGTGATAGGAATAATGCATGCAATGACAAAGAGGACAAAATCAATCAAACATAAAGACTCAAAACTTGACTACTCCCTGAACCGGAGGCTTATATGGACGTAGAAAGTCTCCCTCCTTGGTGCTAGGTCGCTCAAGAATACGGCAGGGCTTCGCCGTCGACCAAAATCTCCCCCCTTTTCCAACACGGCCTTTAGGGTCTATTTATAGAGCACCTAAAGCCAGCCCCGAAATTAGGGTTTCCATTCATTTTTAGGACGAGATACTATCACAAAAGTTGGAGATAATCGAGTTATCTCTCATCCAGAAGAAATGGCATCGAAAAAGACTCCATATTCGAGAAGAAATCTCCGGATGAAGCCCGGGGACACGTCTACGGATAGAGAGAGAAAATCCTTGATTTCTTCAGAGTTCGCAGGGTTAAACGGTCTCACGATAGACCGCTCAACTGGTTGAGCGGTCAACAAGGGACCGTCCATGCCTATCGGTGAAAATTCCAAAAATAGGATAAATACCAACAAATTATCCATTAACCAACCGAAGATATCGCCATTGGACTCTTATACTTGAACAGCTATTATAGGACCGTCCAATAGAACGCGCGGCCAAGGTCCAACCGTTTAACTCTTGTCGGTGGTAGATGAAAAAAATGGATAATTATCTGAGAGAAATTTAGGCTTTAGGACTATGGAAGAAAAACGGTGAACTCCAGACCGTTCATCATGTTAAACGGCCAGGAATAAACCGCATAAGCCCTTGTCGGTGGAAATTCAGAAAATCATCAGAAATCTTTTTAATGTATGAATGGCTCATAAATAACCGCTCAAGGGTTGAACGGCCAAGGATGACCCGTACATGTTCCTGGACACTTGATTTTTATAAACATGTTCAATTAATCAAAAACCAAGGCCCATTAAGCCCTGAATCGATACGGTCCCAACCAAGGAGAGAGGCTACCCATAAAACTGGCCCATGACTTACCAGAAAATGCCCAGTGAGTGATGGATAACTCGAGGCATCAACAAATGAGAGCAATAGAAATGACTCAACTTATCGGCAAAAAACAGGTGTCAACAGGAACGTCAAAGCCTACATTGATGACATGCTCGTCAAAACACTGAAGGCTGAAGACCACCTTTCCGACTTAGCCGAGACCTTCGACACCCTCCTGAAGTGCAACATGAAGCTCAACCCTGCCAAATGTGCCTTTGGAGTCCGATCCAGGAAGTTCCTAGGATTCCTGGTAACTCAGCGTGAGATTGAGGCCAACCCCGACAAGGTCTAGGCCATCCTGGACATGCGACCACCCACCTGCATCAAGGACGTCCAATGCCTTACAGGGCGCATTGCTGCACTCAACCGTTTCCTGCCCCGAGTGGCCGAACGATGCTTACCCTTCTTCAAATTATTGAGGGGACCCAAAATGGCATCTGCTACGTTCACATGGAATGAGGAATGTCAGAAGGCGTTCACCAAACTCAAGAAATTCTTGGCCTCGCCCCCGGTACTATCCAAGCCGGTCCAAGGCGAAGCTCTATACCTCTATCTCTCGGCGACCCCTTCTACAGTGAGCTCGGTCCTGGTCAGGAACGACGCAGGGGTCGAGAGACCAGTTTACTATGCTAGCAAGGTGCTTAATGAGGCTGAGAAAAGGTACCCCGCAACCGATAAACACGTGCTAGCGTTGGTTACCTTGGCCAAGCGCCACCGACCCTACTTTCAAGCGCACTCCATCGTCGTATTGACCGGTGAACCCCTGAAGAAGATTCTCTTTCACCCTGAAGCCTCGAGACGTCTCGTCAAATGGGCCATTATGCTCGGGGCCTACGATATCTCGTATCGCCCCCGCTCGGCCATCAAAGGATAAGCTCTCGCAGACTTCATCGTCGAAAGCACAGTCCCAATTGAAGAAGTACCTCCACCAGCTCCCGGGCCCACTTGTGATCTATTCGTCGACGGGTCCTCCAACTTGGCCGGATGCGGCGCCGGTGTCCTTCTCAAATCCCCCGAAGGAGTGGAGCTACGGTACGCCCTGTAGTTCAACTTCCAGGCGTCCAACAATGCCTCTGAGTATGAAGCCCTTATCTCAGGGGGGAGGACGGCCCGACGACTAGGGACCAAGCGAGTCAGGATCCACACTGACTCCCAATTGGTCGCTAGCCAGGTCAATGGTTATTACGAAGCTCAGGAAGGACAAATGGTCAAGTACCTCCAGGCGGTCAAGAGGACGGCCCAACTCTTCGAGAGCTTTGAGGTAGTTCGTATAGCTCGGGAGGAAAACTCCTGAGCGGACGCCCTCTCTCGACTGGCCTCCTCGCTCGACCCCGCAGGTACACGATCGGTCTTTCTCGAAGAGCTCGAGCGACCGAGCATCGAGTCTGATCTTTTGACCGTTGACCCAACACCCCCGAGCGACTGGCGGACCCCCTACATATCCTGGCTCCGGGATTCTCAAGAGCCCCCCGACCCTCGAGAGGCTCGGAAGCTCAAGTACCAAGCTCGGCGTTTCGTCATGCTGGACGATGCCTTGTACCGCAGATCTTTCTCTGGTCCCCTCCTCAAGTGCATCAGCGTAGACGAAGCCAGCCGAGCGGCTCAGGAAGTACATGAAGGCACTTGCGTAGCGCACCAAGGAGGAAGATCGCTCGCTAGGATCTTGCTTTGGCAGGGTTACTGGTGGCCCACTCTCCAGCGTGATTGCACGACCTATGTACAGAAGTGCGACTGATGTCAGCGCTTCAACCACCTTATCCATCAGCCCGCCGTGGAGCTCATCACCCTTGTCGAGCCGTACCCTTTCGCTTGGTGGGGGATCGACATCTTGGGGCCATTCCCCACGGCTCAAGCTCGGAAGAAGTTCATCATCGTCGCCATCGACTATTTCACCAAGTGGATCGAGGCCGAAGCCACCACCAGGATCACCGAGTCGGTCGTATGGAGTTTTGTTTGGAATTCGATCATCTGTCGCTACGGTGTCCCCCGAGTGATCGTGAGCGATAACGGTCGGCAGTTTGATTCTCATTACTTCAAAGACAGATGTGCCGACCTAAGTATTCACTATCACTTCACTTCGGTAGCCCACCCTCAAGCTAACGGACTGGTCGAGAATGCCAATAAGACTATCTAAAAAGGCATCAAAACCAGGCTTGGTAAGACCAAGGGAAGCTGGTTTGAGAAATTACCAAGCGTACTATGGTCGCACCGAACTACTCCGAGAACGTCCATCGGTGAAACACCTTTTCAGCTGGTATATGACACGGAAGTTGTAATTCTATTGGAGGTCGGCAATCCCTCTCTCCGAGTCGTCCACTTCAAACCCGAGGTAAACGAGCAGAAACTACGAGAAAACCTCGACCTAGCAGACGAGATCTGAGAAATTGCAAAGATCCGAACAATAGAATACCAACGGCGCATCACTAGATACTACAACTCCAGAGTCTGAGACAGACACTTCCAGCCGGGAGACTTCGTCCTGAGGAAGGCCGAAGCATCTCGACCACTAGAGGCGGCGGGGAAGCTGGCCCCTACCTGGGAAGGCCCCTATCGAGTGGTCGAGACGCTCGGGAAAGGAGCATACCGACTGTCCACCATGGAAGTAACACTTATCCCTCGGACATGGAACGCGACAAATCTTCGCAAGTTCTACTTTTGATCATTTGGCAAGCATGCAGATGTAAGCAAAGTAGAATAAACGCAATTCTTCTCTTCTTATTAAACTTTGACGTACAACAAGTAGGCCGCAGCCAATATAGTATACATGTACAAAAACTACACCCTCTGGCACTATAACGCGAGCAGAACACTCGGCCAACCCGGTAAGCGCTCCTACGTCCAGCCACTGACTCTACCTCGTGCGGAAACTAGCTCGGACAAAGGATCGCCGGCCTCGTTGGTTTGAGAAAGCTCGGAGGAAAGAAGAAAAGAGGGGAAACAACAAAAAGAGAGGGAAGAAGAGGAAGGAATACAAGTGAAGGCCTCCTCTCTGCCAACTCTTTGGAAGGCAGGGAGAGCAGGCATCCTCCGAAGAGTGAAGAAGGAGGGAGAAAAAGAAAACGGCAAAGATGGACGAGGAGGCAGGGGGAGGCCAAGAAAGGAGGGAGCTTAATGAGCTCCCCCCTCCCCTTGGGATAGCGTCGGCAGGTCAGGGACAGAAGGACGACATGCTCCGGCATGATGAACCCTCTCCCAGAGTGACCCCCGACTGACAAACCCTCTTCCAGATTGGAATAGCAAGAGCTTTCCTCCTACCGCCATCTGCATCATCATCTTCTGAAACGCCTTCCATGCCCCGCCAAGACCGACATCACAACGCATCACTGAAGGGAAAGAAGGAGAAATCGCCAGGGATGGCCTTCAGCGATGAATGGAAAAGGATACGCCCCTCGGACCTTTTATAGACTGAAGGGGGAGCTAATCACCTTAAATGACTCCCCCTTACAAAAAAAGGCTTTCCCTGAGATGGTTACCTCATTTCCCAAACATCTCGCCAGCGGGACGCGTAAAGCGGCAAGTCATTAAGCGCGGTATGGAAAAATGGAAAGTTGCCAGCACCATGTCAGTTATTTGACAGATTGGCGCGCGTGATATCTGCAGAGAAAATCGGCACCTTCTCCAACGACTACGGATCCGATAGTCAAATCACACCAAAAGCGATAAGAAATAGTCAATTCAGCATTTAATACTGCCGCTATTATATTTTCCAAAAAAAAGCCTTACCCGGGTACATAAGGGAAAGAAAAAAGAAAGATAGAGTTATTACATCAGGCCCCAGGCCCATCTTCAGGCTCGGCAGGCAAAGCTTCTTCAGCACCAGACGATCTGCCCCCAGTATTCTCGGCGACGGTCGACCCAGGCATTAACCCCACCTGTGTGGGAACTGACTCGGTCATGCGCTCTCCCGAAGATGCTGGAGTTGGCAATCGCTCGGACGAGGACTCCCGACCCTCCTCTTCGCTCGATGTATAATGGGAAGAGTTGGTCGAACCCAAGTCAGAGTCATAGCGCTGCCCGAAAGGAAAAACAAGCTCCTTCACTTGGGCCTTAGCCTCTATGGCGGTTCGATCGAACCCCTGGGAGAAGCCCTTCCGAAGGCCCCGGCGATAGCCTGTCTCATAATAAGGGAAGGTAGCCTGGAGAAGAGCCGTGTGATAGGCCTCTAAGCACTTATGTCAATCACCTGCCTCCACCCCGACCAACTCCGCCTGCCTCTCGAGCTCGGCTATCCTCTGTTCTGACTCGGATAGCCTTCTTTCGGCCTCGGTCAGTGCATCCTCGGCCCCCCGGACTCGACCCTCGACCCCCCCCCCCCCGCTCGGCCTTGTAGATGGATTAATCTACCCCGCACCCCTTAACTAACCATGCATGTATATGAAGCAATCATAGAAGTATGAACAAGGGGGGTAATGAATAGAAGAACTGACCGTGATTGCCACCAAGGATTAACAACGTCAAAGGATGAAGAAGTATAAAGAACGGCGCCGTGTACCTTGGAAAGAAAACTTGATCGCGCTTGACAAATGAGGTGCGGGGAACTTTGTGGATTCAAACCTCCTCTCCTTCTAGCCAGCTAGAGGAAAAGGGCCTGACGTTGTATTCATGCTCTCCTACAAAACAAAGCCAAAACAAGGACAAAAAACCCATTAGAACATGCATGTGTAGTATCAATCACGCAGTGATAAAATAGGGGTAGAAATTGAGGGTAAACTCACCGGGGGGGTTTTTAACCCCTGTGGAAGGGTGGAAATAATAGGTGTGTGTATTGTGCATGCATGAGATTTGAAATCACGAGATTTGATTGAGAGGGTAGAGAGAAATCATCGATGCAAAACGGGGGAAAATGCATATGTAGCAGAAAAGTGCAGAAAATTGTGATGATTTATGATTTTAAGAGGAAGAGAACTAAGAATATAGATCATGAAATCAAGCCCAGAAGGATGCAATGAAAAGCTAATACTTCCCTCTTTAAGCCAAGGTCGAAGTTGTGAGTTGGAATTGTAGCATGGCTTTGCCCCGAACCAAGAAAGAGCCCCCCCGTCGCGACTGTGAACTGGGCAATTTTTATAGAGTTTTGTAAGAAAGTCCCATCTTCTTATCACGATTCCCGGAGATATAGTTCAGGATAAATCAAGTTCTCTGGATCAAACTCGAGATAATACTAAGGACAAAAGATAGGAACAAATGGGGATCAATTCGGAGGAGGATTCTAGAAGATATGGCTCTTGGAAGGTAGCCTCGTTGCACTAGAAAACAGAGTTTTAGTTGTACCAGGATGCTTAAATCTCGATCTTGCAACCCAGATCTCGAGAGATATAGCCAATAAAAATTTGATTTCTATTAACCAAATTCAATATAATACAAAGGGCTAGAAGTAGGAAAAAACGGGGATCAATTTGGATAAGAATTGAAGAAGTTATGGGCTCTGCAAGATAGGCTCACGGCGTAGTTTTCGGGGCAGAGTCCAGCATAAATTGGACTCTCTGCTATGTGTAACGGTCTATCGTAGGACCGCCACATTGCTCTGACGGTCTAGGGTAGGACCGCCACGCTCTAGGGGTCCAACGGGGTGATTTCGGGCGAGTTTGGGTGTGACGGTCTACTATAGGACCGTCACATGTGCTCTAACGGTCTTACGATAGACCGTTAAATGGGATGTGACGCACCTATACTAGACCTTCACATCGCTGTGACGCACCTGCACTAGACCTTCACATCGATGAAGGAAAATTCTAGGCAGACTACGCGTGACTTTAGAAATTGAAGCGTATCTCTCAAACGGGGCAGAACTAGTGAAAGTGATAGAAGAAGAAATTGTAGATAACTGAGAGAGGAACAACTTTTATGAAGAAAGTAAGATGACAAAATGATTAGAAGAGGGAGAAAATTGTGCTAGAAGAGAGAGAAGGAATTCTGAACAGCACAGCGCACCGAAAAAATGTGAATAGCTCACTAACGGGGCAGAACTGGCCAATGGCGTAGAAGAAGAAATTGTAGATCGTTGAAAGAGGAACAACTTTGGTGAAGAGAACATTTTGAATAGAGGAATGGAAGGGGATGAAAAAGGACCACTTTCAGGACTGCGCAGCAGGAGAGAGCCGATTACTTGAGGGAAGCCGGCCTAAATGGGCCGAAAGTCGACTTAGAAGCCAGAAGTTGATTAAATAAGCTCCAGTGCTCTAGGAAATCATGATCTTGAGGGCTCAAAGGGAATTGAACAATAAAAATTGGCTCAAAATCCATCCAAGGAAGGCTCCAAAATAATGGATAATTCGAGACATCAAAAATGATGAATAAGAGAAATGACGCAACTTGTGGGCTAAAAACGGGTGTCAACAGGCCTTCCACTGCTCGCCGCACTCGACCTGAATCATACGCTTCGCCTCCAGGAGCTAGTTCTTCCGGTCGACCATACGACGGGCCTGGGCCAACTGCTCCGCCAACGATAGAGCCCGAAGCGGGGCCACCTCCCTACGAAGGTCACCAAGATCAAGGGTCAGACGCTCAACCTTCCGATCGAGCGCACCACGGGCCCACTAGAGAGCCTCCCGCTCTGACTCCACCCGAGCATACATGCCTACTGCCTCAGCCCCTAGCTGGGCCCAGATCAGGCTGCCTTCTATAAGTTGCTCGAAAAGCGTGGAGGGGGGACTCCTCTAGAGCTTCTCTCGCACAACTCCCGAAGCAATAGAATGGCACCTCCGGTACAGGGAGGCTCGGACGTTGAAGGAATTGGTCAAGGGAAGGGAAACTCTCTCCGGAGCAGTCGGGATTGGGGCACCTTCCCCGAGCAATCCTGCCTCGGGGGCCCCACCGGTTGACTCGGGATGAGTGGCCCTGTCGTGTACTCCCCCTGCCTCGGTTGGCTGCGATCCACCCGCTACATTCTGCAACCCTCCAGCCTCGACCAGCTCGGACCGGGCTCCTCCATCTGGCGCCCCCTCTGCTTCGCTCGGTGCCCCAGCATCGGCCACGATCCCTTCGTCAATTGCCCCCTCTTGCACCGCAGAGGGAGGAGGCAACATGGGAACCTCATCAACCGGACGGGCGGCCTCCGCCTTCCTCACCCGCTTCTTCTCAGCAGACTGAGCCTGCATCAAAGACCGCAACAACTTCGCCACGGGATCCTTCCGCTTGACCCCCCGGCGTTCAGAAGCATCATCCCGGGCGACCCCCTTGCCCTTTTCCTGGGCGCGAGATGAGCCCTCTGAAGCTGGCAGATCGCTCGGAGCCGACGTATCATCCACATTGATGACCTCCAGCTCAACTGACGGTGCCTCCTCCTCCTCCTCCTCAACCGCTCGCCGCAGATCTGCGCGAATAAGAGCAAATTGAGAAGAGGAAAACACTCGCTTGAAAGAGGACAAGTTCCTAAGAACCTTACCCGTCGACAACAGCAGTCGAGAAATATACTCCTCAATGTTAGGAGGAGTCACCAACTCAGCAGTCTCCAGGCGGTCCCGCTGAAGGATAGCAGCATTACTCTCCACCTCCGGAGAGACCTCTGTTTGCTTCGGAGGGATGTTTGGGTGAAAGTTGGGCGCCGTCGGGAAATCCCAGACCACACCGACTGCTGACGGGCCCACCCAAAAATATTGGGTCTTCCACCCCTTATGAGAGGAATCCTTCACAGAAAGGGACACGCAACTCCTCTTCCGCTTCGCCTGAATGAAGAAGAGGCCCTTCCCAGCAAAAGGATTCTCCTTCAACTCAAAAAAATAGTGGAAGAGATCCACCGAGGTGCACACCCCTCTCTTGCCACAGAGAAAGATGAAGGAGAAAATAAGGGTATAAGAATTGGAGACCAGCTGGACAGGAGCTAGCCGGTAGAAGCGAAGCAACTTGGCGACGAAAGGATGGAGGGGCAGCCGAAAGCCACACTTCCAGGCCAGGAGGAAAGAGCAAAAGAAGTCGGAACGAGTGGCCAGGCTAGACTCATGAGGCTCAGGCACGAGGAACTTGAATCACCATGGTAGCCCATACTGATTCTCCAGTCGTTTCACGTCCGCCTCACCCAGCTCGCTGCGAAGAGGCTCCGATGGCACCAAAAAAGTCCTCGAGGCATGTTATCCCTCTCGGCTCTTGGGCCCTGGATTTTGGTCCGCCATGGAACAGATAGAAGAACTGGGAGAAGAAGGGGAAAGCTCCGAATCAGAGGACTCCGGAGGAGAAGGAAGCTGACGAATCGCCGCCTCAGGATGCTCCCCTAGCCTCGATGGCCGTAACGATTCTCCGCTCTTCCAAGCTGCTCTCATAGCACAGGAGCCCCCCTCAAATATAAATATGAAGAGAGGCAAAACCCTAAACACCGGAGATAAAGGGACGCAAAAATGTGCAATGCTTAAACCGGAGGCGGCGCGGCGATCAGATCTCCCGAGGAGGGGCCTTCTCTTATTCATCATGACGGGCATATTTTCAAGGCAAGCCGCATCATGTGGCCCCTACCAGAGAGAAATCTCTACCCAACCAGAGCCACAAAAAGTCCAGCCCAAATGCTACTCGTCCGAGCCTAATTTTTGCTCGGGAGTAGGAGGGGGACAAGTGGAGAGGGAAAATCCCGTCGCCCGTACGGAGAGGCCAAAAGAGGTCCAACCAGACCGAACGAGGCCCAACTCCTTGAAGTGGTAGCCCCTAGGCCCACTCAATATAAGCCCAATAACTCACTCGGAACAAGTGCTTCCTAGGCGCCCTTCGGGTTGAGAAATCTGAGCATCAGTTTGATTAGGAAAGCTCCCTCGGAGCCCCCTATTCCCTGTCCCGACCGTGCACTCATTGCTCGAGAGACCACTCCTGGGCAAGTGCCTATCGCTCGGGCTCACTGATGGAAGCTTATTGGTACGACCGTTGCAAGTCCCTTAATGGCAGGAAGCTCAAGAGGATAGGGGAGACCAAGAGTCCGCGTGCTATAAGGAGTCCGCATGAAAGACGTAACCCCCCCTGAGACTCCTCCGCTTACAGGGATCAATCGCACAATGGGACGCTATTTAAACTGGAAATGCCCTACTACAAAGAGGTAAGCCAGGCAAGAGCCAAAAACCCTGAGCAGGAACCACTTCACCTTTTGGTGGAGAGAGATCTCGCACTCCCATCTTCCTCCTAGCTCTTCCCTTCGCATCAAAGCTCTACTACTTTGCTGACTTAAGCATCGGAGGGTCTTCCCCGGGGAACTATCCCTGGGCACCTCTGACTCGTTTCCCTTCTTACAGTTCACACTTCAAGTGTACGTGGTCATCCTCTTCCCCGCTCAGGGGCAGTGCGAGATCGCCCCTCTTTAGCAGGAATTGGAATAGCTTTCATTAAAGCAGGAGCGGGAAGCTGACAAAGCATCAAACAAGGACGACAGCCTGTTCTTGGGGCAAGGGCCAGCCGAAGAAAAGAAAAAGATACGCAGAAAGTAAAGAAAAGCCAGCAAGACCACAAAGGATATAGTCCTTTCTTACAACACCCTCTCTGCCCTCTTCAATCAGCCCGGTGAGGAAGATCATGAGGAAATATGCTTTACACCCACCACCAGGGCAAGCCAGGCTGAAGCAGCGACCGCTGCACATACAACCCCGTCGGGCCAAAAATGGGGACGTCAGCCACCCGCCAACCACAATATCATCTTTAGGGGAGAGTAGCTATTTGCGATGGGGAAAAGAAGAAAGGAAAAAACCTTGCTTCTTATTATTTATTATATTTTTGTTTGGGTTTATTTGGTTTATTTCACGTGTCGATCGACCAATTAACTAACTAGTAGTCTAACGGACTGATTGACTGTGCGGGCGTGCCAGTCACGTGAGTGACGAGTTTATTATGCGCTCATTCTGACCCGTGTCGGGCGAGAGAGAGATTCGGTCGGGACCAGAAGTCCGCCATACCATAAAGGCTATGGCGTTAATTACATCCCCCGCGAGGAGGGAAAACCTTTGATTAATTGCCGAGATAGTGGGCTGTCGAGGCCGGAATAAAGATGCGATGTTATGAGCATGACAAGATCGCGTGAGATGCGTCCATCTATCATGTAAGAGAGGCATGGTTTATTAAATTGGAGACCCTTGGTACAAGGTGGAGGGCGTAGGTCTGAAGACCACCATCACGCATAGCAAAGACTTCCGATCGGGCGTAGCCCGGTCTTCCGTCAGTGCCATTTGATATACCCGAGGGTCTATGCAGGCATGCACGCACGATACTTGTGATGACGTTAAGCATGGTAATAGAATTATGAAAATGCATAGTGATAGATCACGTTTATTAATCTACGCCAAGGGAGACGGGGATGGTAACACAAGCATGATAACGAAAGCGAAGCGCTGACGGACATGGTAGTGAAAGCATGACGATAAGATGGTTTGGACTTGGACATCCCTCCCCTTATTTGGTTTATTACAGATTGAGGTTTATTAATCTCGACTGCGGGAGGCGACGGTCGCCCCGAAGATGAATGAATGACTAGAATATCGCTAAAACAGTGCGATCACGCGTAGGGATAGATTTCCCCGGCGCGGTCAAGCGTAGGCATAGGGTTTGATTTGGCGCGGCCATGGCATGCATTAATCCGGCGCGGGGGCCTTGGGGCGCGCCGGTTTAGGGTGCGCTGGGAACGGGCCAGTTGAAATCAGAAGGATATGAGTCTAGCGTTAATCCGGCGCAGTGGGGTACCGCGCCGTATTAGGGCGTGTCGGATAAGGGACCGTGCCATTTAGTTGATTTTTGAAGAATTTTGAGAACCTTTGAACTTATTAAGATGTTTTGAAGGTTTAAAGGCTTAATTGGGTTTATTGCTTGTTGAATTGAAGTCTGGGGCTCTCCCGGAGCAGAGTCATGAGCCAGTGCGAGGTTCATACTCGAGCACGGAGGTTCCTTGACTCATAATGAATGTTTTATTATGCCCAGTCGCAGAGACGACTTGTCTGTCTAGAACCTGCCCAAAATTGGGCAGCATCTCCCATGAAACTGAAAGGTTGCAGGAGAGAAACGAGGTCATACCCACTTGTGGAGTAAGCCCCTAAACTATCGGTCTGCATGGTAGCAGCCAGCCAATTCCCAACGGATAGGATACCCCGAGGACAAGCCTGTAAGGGGCACCGAAGCTCCGTGCGTGAAGACACAGAGATGAGGCAGCTGATAGCAGGAGCAACACCCCGAGGATGGGCCTACGAGGGGTGGACCACCCACAGCTTGCACTGCATCCCTTAGAGGGACAGACCATTAGAGAGAGAAGCTCCGAGGACTAGCCTACTAGGAGCACGCATCCCTTGGTCACCATTGGATCCCAAATTACTAAGTTTAGGACTGTTGGGCTAAAGCCCCTGTCAGTATCCGCTCTGTGGCCTTTAGGGAGCATCTACCACTGAGAGGTAGGGCCCCTCGACCAATTGGCAGCTCCATGAAACAATGGGGAATGCCCCCCTCCCCAGATGATTGAGATAAAACCGACAGAACTCAAACGGCTCAATGGCTGCAAACCACAAACCAGCGAAGTGAGGGCATTCAGTGTAGACAGATTACCAGACACAAGGTTGAGGCATCGATGCCTGCGGGATTGGGCTAACATTCCCAAAGGAACAGATGATTAGCAGTCACATAGAGGGATAGTTGGTACGTAGATAAGATAATCTAGCTACACATGCATATGCTCGAATAACTAGAACGCAGTAATTATAAGGTGGGCCTTGCCGTCCTGGAGGTGGCTTCCAACTCCCCTAAGCAATAGAACAATGCAAAGGGGGAAAGGGAATGGAAGTCGGACCTCATATCAAAGCGGGAAGAGGCGTATGCACAGGCATAGCTCTATCCCCAGGGGATGCAAGGACCATCGAACGAGACATAGACATGGCATCGATCGGAAGGACCCGGGGAGGGGTCATCTCTATAGCCCATGATATCTCAGGGCATGTTCGGAGTCAGAGAAATCGGAATCAGAAACCATACGCAGAACACCGACGTGTACACTGACTGAGATAGCAGTGGGGGAAAGAGATAGGGCCTCGAACATTCAATCCACCAAAGATTCGTATATATATATATATCACCATCCCATAAACTGGGGGAGGCTAACACATGTATATTACAAATCCGGCGTCGGCGTTGCCGCCCGATCTCCGTTCACTAGTTGCAGAGGGATTTACAGAGGAAGAACAAATGAAATAGATGGCAAGGAATGGGGGTGAGGATTGGCTCATATCATCGCCACACCCCCCCTTTCTCGCTTACATCAGATCAGAAGGGAAGAGTCAGAGAGAAAACCAGAAGAAAGCACGCGACCCACCTGTTCCTCGCACTGGATATCGAACCCTCACCCTTCTTCTCCGGCTCCGGAGGCCTTCAGTTAGAGCAGAGGAAGACGGCGGCGAAGGGGGGCACTCAGAGAGGACCCTATTTGCCCCAAGAAAACCCTCTCTCACTAGAGTCCAATTGGCTCGCAGGCTCCCCCTCTTTTCCTTCGACTGCTCTTCTTAATTCGCCTCCTCTTCCTCTTTCTCCTTTTCTTTCTTCTTTTTTTCCAACCTCCTTTTTGTTTTCGGGCAGCCACCTATAAATAGAAGCAAGCTCGAAGCCTCATCCGACGTGAAGAATGGCGCGCCGGGGAAGGGAGCTCTACTACCCTTTTGCACGTCGGAATAGCAGGGCCCCGGATGGGGGCGCGCCGGTTTAGGGCGCGCCGTATTAGAGCCCTTCGCACATCGCGAGTCAGCCGATGAGTCCGGGTATAGTTCCGGGGGTCACCGTGAACATTTATCTCGCCACTGCTCTTTGAAACCTCGACGAGATGCCATGTCGAAGCTCTCAGGCCGACGTACGGCCATTCTCGGAACCTCATATGACTTTGGTTTGATCACCCGGGTTTTTCACTGACACAGCTCTCGGCACTATGATAAGTGCCGCTGGCTCGGTCTGGCTTGTGCTCAAAGCTTCTTGGGGGGTGGGATAGCACCCGGGATAGTTCCGCCCACTTTGAGCGATCATTCGGCCGCTAACGGGCCCCACTTGGTGAGAAGCCGCACCCGTGCCGGGTAGCCGGGCTCTTCTGCCGACAGAGCCTTTGGTCCTCCATTTTGAAGAGCCAAGGGCATTCTTTCATCTCAGGAGAGTCTTTCATGAGGTGGGTAGCCACCGGGTAGACCGTCGTCTTTGGTCGGACAACGGGTGTAGTGTATGTGGCACGACGGGGTCGATGTCGGTTCATTGGGCAGGCTTGGTCGCACTGTCGGTTGGTTGTGAGTTCATCTCGATTCTCCTGAGGTGAAGTCCCCATGTTCGTACGGGGTGACTCGAGGCTCTGGTAGCTTGAGAAGTCTTCAATATGTTGATCTCTATCGGCTTCTGCGCTTCAGTGGGCCGTGTCATTCATCTTCGAGGCTTGGTCGCCGCGAGTGATATTTTGAGTGCCAAAAAATGCCTCCCAGCCATGGGTGTTACGAGCAAGGCACGAGTGTAGCAAGGCCGACGGATGAGCTTCGCCCAGAATGATCTTCTCTTCAATTGACGGAGGCTCGGAACGACCCCTAATCCGGCACGGATGCTAATCCGGCGTCGTTTGAATGTTGAAGCGGCGTGGGGTTAATCTGGCGCCCCCCTTGGCCCGCTGGGCGTTAATCCGGTGCGGTCCCGGGCAGTGGGGTCTTAATCCGGCGCCGTTTGGTTCTTGGGAGGGGTTACTCCGGCGCGCCCAAAAACGGCGCGCCTTTTGGTCTTAGGGCATGTTAATTCGGCGTGCTAAATAGCACGCCGGATTAGCAAAGGGAAGACTTCCCCTATATATTTCCTCTTTTTGTTTTTCTCTTCATCACTCTTCATTTGTGACAGGATTTTCTCTCTCTTCCTGCTCCTTCCCCCTCTCCAGCTTTGGCGCCGAGTGAGTTGGGAGCGACCGGGGCCGTCCCCTCCGAGCGGGTGAGTGAGTGTTGTTCATTTGGGTTTCAAACCCATTCTTTGGTCCCCGGGAGGCTTCTGGTAGGGCTTGCCCTCGGAGCTATTTCCCCGGGTGTCCCTTTTGGCCTCGGTGTAATGCCGATGGCTGCTTTTAGGGGACGTTCCCTTAGTGGACACGTTCCCGCTTCTCTTTGGCAATCTCCCGTGCTGGGGAGACTCTACAGAAATTTTGTCAGAAATTTGTCTTGATCAACTATTTTCTGACTTTGTTTATTGTTTGATGTGCTTCTTTGCAGCTAACATGGCATCTGGTTCTTCTTCTTCTGCCTCCCGCGCTGTGGTGATGTGGGGGAATGTTCATTCCCTTGATCGAGGGCACGATCAGCTTACTATAGTTGCAGAGTCCTCAGATTCGGAGACCGATACTGTGGACACTGGCCATCTCCTCATCCTTGGAGATGATTCTTTTCATTATGACCGGGAAGGCACTATCAGGCGGGATCACCCCAAGCATAAACATCTGATGTCCTTCCTCCGGCGCTTCAACATTCAGGGGAAGAGAGACATGTTCCTCGTCCGCAAAGCCGAGTAGGCCTTATTAGTGGAGAGGGATAGTCTCTCAGACTGTGTGGTGCGGGGAAGGCCAATTTATCTCCCCAGAGAAGTCAGGAAATGGAGCGTCGTGCTGGGACTGCAAGATCTGGCTCCAGAAGATGGACTACTGACCAGGGCCCCTGAATTCGTACTCGCTTGGTGGAATGATTCCGCAGGCAGGGTGGACCGGGAGAAGCTGATCTTTGGCTTGTTTCTTGCCCCATTGAAATGGGGGTACAGAGAAGAATCATTTCTGCTGGACTGCTTGGCGGTCCGCTTTAAGCACCAGATATCTGTGGGGTGGTTTGCCAAGCTGAGGGCCACCGATGCTCACACATTCAGACCTGGAGCAGTGGAGTTCACAGATTATGCGCTGCATCATTACGCTCCCATCCTGACCAGGGCTGGCGTCTATCACAGCGTGTACGCTTCGAGATATCGCTACCCCATCTCCCAAGGCTTGTGCTGTGGCATGATCGAAGTATTTTGCCCCGAGTACAATACTTTTTATACTTCGGAAGGAGAAACTTCTCTAGATTTATGGAGCCTTTCGCAGCTTAGCGGTCTACCCATCGATGGAGAGCCGTATGAGGAAGTCTGCTGGCCCGACTGGCTGAAAGATCAGACCGACGGTGAGGGTCGGTATCTGGCGGGTTACGCTTACCGCTATCTGATGAAGGCATACCGTACCCTCTATCACTCGTCGCACGACATGAGGGAAGCTCGGAAGCTGGGAAAGAAGCGGAGGGTGCGGATGGGCACCTGCCTCCAATATTTCTTCAGCAGGAAGAAGAAGTACGAAGACTTTCCCCCGATAGCACCAATGGCTCCGAAGCAGAAGTAGAGAGTCCGACGCCAGGCCGCATCGTCATCCTCTTCAAGAGGAGGGCAGAGGGAAGACCCAAACCCTACTGGTGTCGACGCAGTCACCCACTGTGCTGCGTACTTGGTTTACTGGATCTGTTCTTTCACTCTTTCGCAAGGCGACGAGAGCGTGATTAGGGCAGAGGCCATTTATCCTGCCTGTCTCATGGCTTGGGGTACTAAGCTATCCCTTTGCCCGGTGGCTCTGTGTCTCACTTACAAGATGTTGGGAGACCTGCGCAAGACACGTCTCCCCAGGAATTTGCAGACGGTTGGTCCGCTACACTTTTTTAATGCTTGGGTCTGTACCCTATTTCCGGAGGCGACTCCTCAGGCATTACAGTCGGTTCCTCTTGTTCCGCGGATGATAGAGTTTGCGAGTGTTGAGCCACCCTCGCTAGCAGAGCAGCTCTTTGCCATTCGGGGCAAGTTGTCCCGTATTCCCACAGATTCGCCTGGGGTTCTTCACTTTTGGAGCTTAGCTGCCCACTCCAGCCCGCTGGTGAACAGGACGAGACAGTGCAAGCTCTTTGAGACCGAGGAGTACATCCATCCGATTTTCGGGGCCAAGTGTACCATGCCTATTCTGGAGCCGGAGTTGGTCGACTGGGCGTTGGCTATCAGGCCGAGCATCCTTGTATTCCGCAAGAGCGGCATTTTGTGGTTGGAGCCGTACTATCCGTTCCGCTTCAGCCGGAACTTTGGCTATGACCAGCACATTCCACATTCTTCTTCACAATTTGCGTTGCCTAACAGGCACCGGGCCGGGCAAGTTTCAAATGATGATTCCCGGATATGGTGGGACTTCTTCCACCGTCAGGAAGATGTTTCTTTCAGGGTGCCAACCCCTGCCCGTTTCCCTCGCGTCATGCCTGAGTATGTCAAGTGGTGGAACGCGTGGACGGGGTTCTACAGGAGCTCCCGGCGAGAGTGTTGGGCCGTAGCAGAGCATAGGTTTCTGGACTCTCAGCCAGTGCCAGTCTTTGATATTGAGCCCTCCTATTTGAAGAAGCTGAAATCCTGGACCAATACGGAAGTGAGGGCCTATCTGGAGGCCTGAAAAGCCGTGAAAAGTTGTAGGACCAAAGTTGACCTGAAGCTGCCCACCATCAGCAAGGATGACTATGTGAAAACCCTTCGGGGTTTATGCCGGGTGAGTAGCGAGAGGGTGGTCCTTCAGCAACTCCCTCTGCCGGTGGAGGAGCCCATCTCGGTTGTGGCCGACTGGCGTCCCGAGGTGGATAGGTTGTATCCCTATCGGACCTTCATCCGTAGGGAAGACAGGCGGGATGCTTTATATGACAACACCCCCTAGCTGTTTGCGCTTCTTCGCTCACATGGTCTTTCAGTGGGTGGTCCCAGTGAAGCCATTCTGGACCGGCCCCTTCATATCTCATTCAAATATGCCGATAGATGGGGGCTAGACCACCTGAGCTTATATTATCACTTGTCTTCTCGTGGCCACGAGGACCTGGCGCTGCTGGCTGAGCCGAGTGAAAAGATAGGAGACTTATGTTGGCTTATTCGCGAGGCAGCTTCGAGAGACAAAATGCCTTCGCTATATTATTGGCCTCTCTTCCCTTTCTACATGGGGCCAGCAAGTATGTTCTATTTCTTCAATCAGGCCCTTCGGCCAGCCTCTTTTCTTCATTGTAGTGTATCATTCTCACCTTCGTGCATGTGCAGTCCGACCAACTTTGGAGGAGACCCGGCACTTTAAGGGGCTGATAATAAAAGCTCAGAAGCCAGCATACTTCGAGGTTCCCAAGCCGGCCCCGACCACGATGCCATTGCCACCTGGTGATTTGAGAAAGCGGACTCGATCCCAGTTGAGAGAGGCCATCGGGAAGGCCAAGGCGGCGGTGACCCGAGTGACAAGGGCGCGTCGAAGGAAGGCCGCCGAAAAGGAATCAGTAACCGCTCTTCCTCTGGTTGTATCCTTCGAAGAGTTCGAGGCTTCCCGCATGCAAAGGCTAGAGGCCGAAGGTAGGCTCTTCATCTCTTGAGAATTCATTGGCTCATTTTGGCTGCCTTGGCTAATCCATGCTGACAGTTGCCGACGCAGTTGCTGCGGTCGTCGGGCTGGAGGCGACGATAGGCGCCGTGGCTAGGGAAGGGGCAGAGGAAATCCCTGCTGCTCCCGTAGAGAGAGATCTGCCCTCTCCAACGCCCAGACAGGAGATGGAAGGTATTTTATAGTTTAATCGCGACGCCACCGCGAGTCTTCATGCCTTCAGTCGGCTTGACTACTTCTTGTCGTGAATTTCAGTCGATATGCAACCATCGTTACTCTCGGGCACAGAGAGTGCAGAGGGAGCGATTGCCCGGGGGCAGGGTGAACTTGCCCTTGAGATCCCATCAATCGTGGCCCCTGGTGTGGAGTGCACGGAGGAAGTCCCTGCTGTGGGTGATGCTCCTCTTGGCGAGGTTCCTGCTCCGATGGTGGAGCATTCCGAAAGAGCAGAGGAATCCTCTTCCTCTGAGCAGGTTGATTATGGTGGCGGCTCCAGTGATGAGGAGTTCCCACATGTCGACACAGAGACTGAGGATGTCGGGGCATCTTCGGCCTATGAAAGCGATCACCTGACTTTCAGCCCGCCCCGGTTGTCATGGAGTGGTCCTGGGCTGTCCGGCTCACTCGTGAGCGAAGGGGCTGGGGCTGCAGAGGTTGCCCTTGGGGATTTGAGCCTAGTGCCGGCTGAGGTGAGGATTCACCCGTGTTCAGCGCCTGCTGCCCTCCCTTTCTCTCCTTTTTAACTTTCTGATGTACATATTTCTGGTGCAGGCTGAGGTGGTGCTGCCAACCATGACGGTGCAGATACCTCTCCCGGATCTAGGCGTGGGTCATGCAACTTTCCCGCCCGTCTTGCGGCCTATCGCACTGCGATATCCCAAAGAATATGCAGCGGCAGCAGCTCCAGCGGGACCCAGAGCACTTGTGAGGGTTGATGAGCTAGTAGTAGTCGAGGACTCTCAGCCATCGGAAGTCGCAGAATGGTCGGCTTCAAAAAAAGATGGCCCCTCAGAGGTAGAGGCGGGATAGATCGTCGAAGAGGAAGCTGGGGCTACTGGGGCCTTGGCTCTCACTGCTGAAACTGGCCACATGGGGGTCAGTTGAGTTGGAGGTGAGGAACATATGTCCTTGGCTCTTGATGTTCCTGTTGCAGCTTCATCCGAAGGGGCTGGCGGGAAAATCGCCGTCATTGAGACTCCAGCTACCATACCGGCCACCGCGGTTGTTCCCCCTGCCAGTGCGCTGCAGATCCTGCCGTCGTCATCTTCTGGGATGGGCGACGATATCTGGGCCACTGTGGACAGCAGAGTGGAGTTCGAACTACCTGAGACGTCGCCGCTCGATCTCCAGTCATCGAATGACCTTGTGTGGCAGTTCTTAGGGACCCCTCAGCAGACCATCACGGCCAGCAAAGATTTGACTTATGTTCAGCTGAGGGGCTTGATAGAGCACTTATCCCGCTCGCTGTTGGCATTTGGTTGCCCCATGGATGACTGGACTCCACGGGTGATTTTGCGTCTGAAATACGTAAATAGAAGGGAATTCTTAGGCCGGGAGGCAACTGACCAGCTGGCGGCCCTACCATTGGAGCGAGCTGAATGCCAAGCAGCTCTTATCTCTTTGAAAGGGACTGCGGCGAGGATGAGGGATGATGCCAATGCCTCTGTGCAGCGCCGAAGCTTTCTCACGGCCCGGATAGCAGAACTGCATGCCGAACTTTCAAGGGCAGAGGCCGAGCTTCAAGAGGTAGAACGCCTGGAAGTCCAGAAGATGGAGGAGGCAGAGATGGCCGAGGGACAAGCTGCTTCCCTCCGGGAGAAACTATCTTAGCTGGAGGCCACTGAGTTCAAACTGCAAGAACTAACCCGCCATCCTTCCTTAGGCATTCCAGAGCTGGAGGACATCTTCCGACGCCTCGTGCCGTAGTCCCCTTTTTTTTATTTGCCCCCTTTTGATGGACCTCATGTATTCCGGGGAATGCCCCGCGTAACATGTAACTTTTTATTTCATAGGAATGAAAAACCTCCATCTTGCTGTTTGAATGAAGACTCCATCCTTTCATTATTCTTTTCTTTTTCCTTTCCATTCGCCAGTTAATTCTAGTCCGAGTGTGTGAGTCACTAGGGCAGGAGAGCGCTCACGCCTTCAGCAAAGGGGCGAGGTGTTCGCTCCACCGCGTCGTGACTATTCTAGGGACCAAGTAGCGGCTAGTGCAAGAAAGAGTCCGAGGGACCAAAAGGGTATAAAGGCCCATTCAGGGCTAGGAAATAAGGACAGATGGCCTGTCAGCCAGATCCTTTGAAGCTGATGGAAATTGAGGGTAGGGTTTGTTCGTCAACAGAGCTTATATGGAGCAAAAGCAGTCCGCTGCCTAACGAGGATGAAGGGTCCACGTTAGGGGGACGTTGACCGATCTTGTCGATGGCGACAAGGGTCAATAGAAAGTCGGTCGGTCTAGGAGACGAAAACTAAAAAAGGTAGCGACCGATCTTGTCGATGGTGATAAGGGTCGGAAAGATGGCCGGTCTTGCCGATGGTGACAAGGGCCGAAAAGATGGTCGGTCTTGCCGATGGTGACAAGGGCCGAAAAGGGTAGCGACCGATCTTGCCGATGATGACGAGGGTCAAAAAGATGGCCGGTCTTGCCGATGGTGACAAGGGCCGAAAAGGGTGGTTGGTCTTGCCGATGGTGACAAGGGCCGAAAGGGTAGCGACCGATCTTGCCGATGGTGACAAGGGCCGAAAAGGGTAGCGACCGATCTTGCCGATGGTGACAAGGGTCGAAAAGACGGCCGGTCTTGCCGATGGTGACAAGGGCCGAAAAGATGGTCGGTTTTGCCGATGGTGACAAGGGCCGAAAGGGTAGCGACCGATCTTGCCGATGGTGACAAGGGCCGAAAGGGTAGCGACCGATCTTGCCGATGGTGACAAGTGTCGGTATGGTAGACGGTCTTACTGATGGTGACAGAAACCGCAAAAAGGTAGCGACCGATCTTGTCGATGGTGACAAGGGTCGGAAGAGGTAGCGACTGATCTTGTCGATGGTGACAAGGGTCGGAAAGATGGCCAGTCTTGCCGATGGTGACAAGGGCCGAAAAGATGGTCGGTCTTGCCGATGGTGACAAGGGCCGAAAAGGGTAGCGACCGATCTTGCCGATGGTGACAAGGGTCGGCATGGTAGACGGTCTTGCCGATGGTGACAGAAAACGCAAAAAAGGTAGCGACCGATCTTGCCGATGGTGACAAGGGTCGGAAGAGGTAGCGACCGATCTTGCCGATGGTGACAAGGGTCGAAAAGATAGATGGTCTTGCCGATGGTGACAGAAACCGTAAAAAAGGTAGCGACCGATCTTGCCGATGGTGACAAGGGTTGGAAGAGGTAGCGACCGATCTTGCCGATGGTGACAAGGGTCGGTATGGTAGAAGGAGGTGGAATGGCGAACGAGGCTAACCTCGCTATTACATCATCGTATCATCGTTCATTCATTCATCATCATTTTTTTCTATTTTTTTTTATATCACATTACTGACTCAAGCGCCCTTTTGGGTTTTCACCGAAGCCAGCCCCCTCTTGCTTTTGTCCACGCGCCCCTTCGGGTTTTCACGTGGCGGGGTACCCGATTTTGCCTGTAATGCCCTTTCGGGTTTTCGTTACAGCCGGGTTATGGCCATTTTTGCCCCTGCCCTAATGTAGGGACAGGGCTGGCGGGGTATCTCTATTTTTAACCCCATCTTTTTTTTTCTTCTCTTTTTTTTCTTTTTAGGAAGAAGTCGGGACACCGGAAAGCCCGGTCGGCCTTGTCGATGATGACATGGGTCGGATCCTGGTTTGATTCGCCGACATTGGTTAGATGCCGAAGCGAAGGGTACAGTCCTTAACAGGGACAGAAGGTCCAGGTCAAGGGATAGAGGCTGACCGATCCCACTGATGGTGTTGAGGGTCGGACATAGGTTTATTCATCGGCATGGGTCACATGTCGAAGCAAAGATAGGCTCATTAACAGGGACGGAAGGTCCAAGTTAAGGGTGGAGATCGACCGATCTCGCCGATGATGACGAGGGTCGAACATAGGTTTGTTCGTCGGCATGGGTGACATGTCGAAGCAAAGATAGGCTCATTAATAGGGACGGAAGGTCCAAGTTAAGGGTGGAGATCGACTGATCTCGTCGATGATGACGAGGGTCGAACATAGGTTTGTTCGTCGGCATGGGTCACATGTTGAAGCAAAGATAGGCTCATTAACAGGGATGGAAGGTCCAAGTTAAGGGTGGAGATCGACCGATCTCGCCGATGATGACGAGGGTCGAACATAGGTTTATTAGGAGGTTTCCGACGGGACTCTTGAAGATCGTCCTCTGGGAGTCTCGTTAGTAGGGGAACAAAGAGGAACTTTTTGAATTACCACTTTACTGACCTGAGCGCCCTTTCGGGTTTTCACCGAGGCCAGCCCCCTCTTACTTTTTCCCACGCGCCCCTTCGGGTTTTCACGTGGCGGGGTACCCGATTTTGCCCGTAATGCCCTTTCGGGTTTTCGCTACAGCCGGGTCATAGCCATTTTTGCCCTTGTCCTGATTTTAGGAACAAGACTGGCGGGGTATCTCTATTTTTAACCCCATCTTTTTTCTTCTTCTTCTTTTTTTTTGTGTACGTAACAGGAGGATGTTGAGAGAGCCGGCTAGGACACGAAGTCTTGCGCCGAGAAAGAGGGTTCACTCGTCAGCACGAAGGCAATGCTGACGCAAGGGATGGATTTGTGCCGATTCGAGCGTAAGGCCCGCAATGGCAACGTTGTATAAAGGTCGGC
Organism: Amorphophallus konjac; assembly: GCA_022559845.1. Lineage (NCBI taxonomy): Eukaryota > Viridiplantae > Streptophyta > Magnoliopsida > Alismatales > Araceae > Amorphophallus > Amorphophallus konjac. The sequence goes on from CM040127.1 coordinate 151,649,387, forward strand.
TAGGACATGAAGTCTTGCGCCAAGAAAAGGGTTTATTCGTCAACATGAAGGCAATGCTGACGCAAGGGATGGATTTGTGCCGATTCGAGCGTAAGGCCCGCAATGGCAACGTTGTATAAAGGTCGGCTAGGACACGAAGTCTTGCGCCGAAAAAAAGGATTTATTCGTCAGCAAGAAGGCAATGCTGACGCAAAGGGGTAGATTCGTGCCGATTCGGGCGTAAGGCCCATAACGGTAATACTGTAGACATTATGTGAGTCTGGTCAGGGCCGACCATCACTGGACCAAGGTGCGGATAGCTCGGTTAGGACGGAGCGCCACTAAACCAAGGTGAGGGTAGCTCGGTTAGGACGGAGTGCCACTAAACCAAGGTGAGGGTAGCTCGGTTAGGGCGGAATGCCACTGAACCAAGGTGAGGGTAGCTCGGTTGAGGCGGAGTGCCAGTAAACCAAGATGAGGGTAGCTCGGTTAGGGCGGAGTGCCACTAAACCAAGGTGAGGGTAGCTCGGTTAGGGCGGAATGTCACTGAACCAAGGTGAGGGTAGCTCGGTTGAGGCGGAGTGCCACTAAACCAAGATGAGGGTAGCTCGGTTAGGGCAGAGTGCCACTAAACCAAGGTGAGGGTAGCTCGGTTGAGGCGGAGTGCCACTAGACCAAGGTGAAGGTAGTCCGGTCAGGGCAGAGTGCCACTAGGCCAAGGTGAAAGTATCTCAGTCAGGGTGGAGTACCACTAGACCAAGAAAAGGGTAGCTTGGTTAGGGCGGAATGCCACTAGACCAAGGTTAGGGTAGCATGGTTAGGGCGGAGTGCCACTAGACCCAGGTGAAGGTAGCTCGGTCAGGGCAGAGTGCCACTAGACCAAGTTGAAGGTAGCTCGGTTAGGGCGAAGTGCCACTAGACCAAGGTGAAGGGTAGCTCGATTAGGGCGGAGTGCCACTAGACCAAGGGAGGGGTATTCCGATCACTCGGGGAATGTTGGTTGTGCTGTGTAATACAGCTTCATATGCTTCCCATTGAGTGGGGAGAACTGGATGACTTCTCTGTGGTCCACCAGGATGTAAGCACCTCCCTCATATACTCGGTGGATGATGTATGGTCCGACCCAATTTTCAACCAACTTCCCTTTGGGATTGGAGGCCATCACCTCTCTTCTCTTGACCATCACCAGGTCTCCTTTCTTGAATTCTCGACCTTTGACCAGCTTATCGAAAGCACGGGCCATGCGAGCTTGGTAGAGTTGGATGTTTTGTTACGCCCGGAGGCGCTTTCCTTCGAGCTTGACGAGCTCTTCCAATCTTCTTTCTACATTGGTTTGTTCACCGCTGACTAGTCCATGCTGGATGGCGACTCGCAGTGAAGGAACTTCTAATTCAATCGGCACCACGGCCTCTAACCCATACACGAGGGAGAATGGTGAACAGCCGGTTGGGGTTTTATAAACAGTACGATAGGCCCAGAGCGCCTCGTACATCCTTTCTTCCCAGTCCTTTTTTTTAGACTTGACAGTCTTTGCCAGCAACGTGCATAGTGTCTTGTTGAAGGCTTCTGCAAGTCCATTAGCTTAAGGGTTGTAGGGGGACGATGTCCTCCAGTCAATCTTGTATTTTTCGGCTAGCAGGTAGACCTTCTGATTTCTGAAATGGCTGCCATTGTCAGAGATAATTCGGCTGGGGATCCCGAACCGGAATATTATGTTCTGCCAGAAGAATCTTGCAACCAGCTCTCCTATGACATTTCTTAATGCAACTATTTCTGCCCATCTAGAAAAGTAATCTGTAGCTGCCAAGATGTATTTGCACCCTGCTGAAGATGCTGGCAATGGCCCTACCACGTCCGTGCCCCACTGAGCAAATGGCCAGCTGGGTAAGGTTAGATGTAGTGACACTGGAGGTCTCCTTGGCACGTTGGTGCATTCTTGACACCTCTGACAAGCCTTGGCGAACTTGCAGCAGTCATCAAACATAGTGGGCCAATAGTAACCCAGTTTCTTTATCTCAATTTTCATCTTTGGGCCGGCCTGATGCGCTCCAGCTGATCCTGCATGGATTTCTTGCATCACCTGCCCGGCTTCTGCAGAAGACAAGCAACGAAGTAGGACTTTTCTTTGGGCATCTGCCATTATTCGGAACAAGGTCCCGTTCCTCATCTCGTAAGAGTCTTTGACCCTCAGGAGTTTCATTCTCTGTTCTTTTTCTTTTGGAAGCTGCTGGTGTTGGAACCACCGCAGGAGATGTTCTCGCCAATCGGGCTGCTGAACCTCTGCGATGGCTACCACCTCAACTTCTTGTTCGTAGGCTAAGACCTCTGTTACACTGGGGACTTGCCGACGGTTGATCACTGTTATATTCAGGCTTGTGTCTGGCGAGACCGCCAGAGAACTAGCCAGCTTAGCAAGGGCGTCTGCCTGAGCATTCTGACCTCAGTTGATATGCTTGATGCTGATGAACTAGAATCTTGACATCAGGCGGGTTGCCAGCTGATGGTAGGGGAGAAGCTCTTGCTTTCGCACATCGAACTCTCCTTCCAGTTGTTTTATAACTAGCATGGAATCTCCGAATGCTTCTAGCATCTGAATTCCCATGGATAGAGTAATTTGTAACCCGATTATCAGAGCCTCATACTCTGCTTCGTTATTTGTGCAATGGTTTTTTATCGAGCAAGACGTGTGTACCACTTCCCCTTCTGGAGATTTCAGGACTATGCCTGCTCCTGCTCTGACCCTGGCTGACCCAGTGGCGGAGGCGTCAATTCTGGAAGCGCCATCAAAATATAGCTGCCATAAGGAGGGCTGCACCTGAGCGGCTTCCAAGGTTTCATCTTCAGGAAGCTCCGGTTCCAGAGGGCAGTCGCCGGGCATTGGGTGCTCAGCGAAGAAGTCTACGATAGCTTGGCCCTTGACGGCCTTGCGCGGCACATAGGAGATGTCAAACTCTATAAGGATTACTACCCATTTGCCCAGGCGACCTTTGAGTGCCGGCTGGGACATAATATATTTTAGTGGGTCCTCTTTGGATACCAAATTGATTCCATCCGACAACATGTAGTGCCGAAGCTTCTTAACTGCGAAGACCAGCGCCAGACAGATCTTCTCAATATAAGTATATTTCTCCTCGGTTCTGACCAGTCTCCGACTGAGGTAATAGAGGGCTTGCTCTTTCCCTTCTTCATTATTCTGGGCCAGCATTTCTCCCAGGGAGTTGTGTGTAGCTGCTATATACAAGATCAATGTCCGACCTTTCACCGGTGCGCCCAGCACTGGTGGAGTTTTCAGATAGTCTTTCAGCTTGTCAAAGGTTGTCTGGCAGTCTTCGTCCCAGTAGAAAGGAACATCCTTCATCATCAATTTGTGGAAAGGCTGGCACCGCCCTGACAAATTGGAAATGAACCGCCGGATATAGGCCAAGCGGCCCTATAGTGATCTTAGCTCGGAGAGACTCCTTGGTGCAGGTAACTCCGAAATTGCTTTGATCTTTGCGGGGTCTATCTTGATTCCCTGATGTCGGACAATGAAGCCCAAGAACTTTCCGCTCGACACTCCGAACGCACATTTCATGGGGTTCATCTTTAGCTCATGCTGCCTCAGCCTCTGAAAGATAATCCGGAGGTCCTGCAGATGGTCTTCTCTTCTTCTGGACTTGACCACCAGATCATCTATGTAGCACTCAACCTTGTGGTAGAGCAACTCATCAAATATTCTAGTCATTGCGCGCTGACAAGTTGCGCCTGCATTCTTTAGTCCGAACGGCATCCTCTTATAGTGGTAGATGTCTTTAGGGGTTCGGAAGGCAGTATGGACCCGGTCATGCTCCGCGATCCAAATCTGGTTGTAGCCGGATGACCCGTCCATGAATGACAGGGCCTCATGATCGGTTGTGGCATCAATCATGACTTCCGTTATTGGCACTGAAAAGTCATCCTTTGGGTAGGCTTTATTTAGATCTCGGAAGTCAACACATATCCGGATCTGTCCATTCTTCTTTTTCACGGGGACGATGTTCGCCAGCCATGTCGTGTAATGGTTTTCTTCAAAAAATCCCATGTCAATAAGCTTGTCGACTTCAGCACAAATCTGGGTGATGAGTTCTGGCCTCATGCGCCACGGTGGTTGCTTCACCGGCTCGGCTTCAGGGCTGATTGCCAACTCATGTTGTGAAACTGCGGAATTCAGCCCTGGCATTTCTTTGTAAGTCCAGGCGAAGCAATCCCGGTGCTCTTGCAGCAGCTGGGTGTACAGCTCCCGTTCTTTTGGAGATAATTGGGCATTGAGGAAGGTAGGCCTAGGGTCCTCCTCACTTCCCAAGTTGACTTCTATCAGTTCGTCGACTGTGGCTTGGCCTCCGTCTTCTATCTCCGGAGGTGCCGGCTGGAGGTCAACGAAGTCTGGAATATCATCCTAAGGGTCGAGTACTTTAACTTCCTCATCTGACACTATCAGAGCTTCTCTGAAGTCCTATGTTTCATTTGATAGCGGCTGCTTGTATTGTTCTTTCCGCAAATCCGCTGCCATCGCCGACTCCCCGAGTAAGAGAGCAGCTTTAGTTTTTGCAGATGGGGTCGCAGTCGTGCCAAACTGGTGACTGTTTGTTGTTAGGTTGGAACAACAACCCAGTCTTGTATCAAAAGGTGAGGAGATCTCACCTTCTGGGGCCGTTGCATCTTCAATAGGAGTGGCAGTCCCATTGTCGGTAGCACACACCTCCTGGTCAGAGCTGGCCAAAGCTTCCCCGATCGGCACGAGGGGTGCGGAGGTCGTTGTTGGAAGGACTCCACAGGAGAGAGAGGTCCCTACTTCTTCAACACTTTCGGCCTCGCTACTGCTAGCCGTATCAAATTCGGCTTGTATGGCCGCCTCTTCAGGATAGACCTGCTCCCAACATTGGCAAGGAATCACGGTCTCCGCTTCTTGACTTCCGGGTTGCCCCGGGTCAGCATGTTCAGCTTCCGCTGGGTATTCATCGAAGGTTGCTCCCAGCGAGCTGTCTTCAGCAGGGTAGAAGGCAGAGAGGGTGTCCACCTCATATCGGCCACTGTGATAATATTCTTCCAGGGTGAAGCCCAACCCCGGGTGTTGAGAGACACGTCTCATTTCCTTATCCAGATTTACGGGGTACCACATTTTCTGGAAAGCTTCCTTGCACTTTTGAGATTGATCGGAGGGGATGTATTGCTTCTGAAACATCCTGGCCATCCGATTAGTTGTGAATGCCAGACCCTTGACGGGAACTGACGGGTTGGCTATGTCTTCCAGGAGGCTACAGTCTGTGTCTTCCCGACTAGGGTGCTCTTCAGCCGGATAGAAAAAGCTGTTAGGTCCATCTTCCTGTGTCACCTCCCAAGTTTTGAAAGGCTCGACAGTAGGGTTATCAACGCCGGGAGTTGGCTTGGTGAGGCCGTCCGGGATTTCAATATGATTATGCCACCGAGCGACCCGTACTTCATTAGCTTCGGGGTATAATGTTGGGGGTGTTATCCTGCCCACGTCCCCAGATGTTTTGATATGGGAGACCACCTTGGGCTTGACATATTCGCGCGGTGGTGGTGGATACCAACTGCCACCGGATGTGCTTCTCGATGCCCCCGCCGGGGGCTTAGCTTCAGAGGTCTTCCGAGAAGACCCCGTATATAGGTTGGCGTCCGCCAAATGACATTCAAATATCTCGAAAGGGTGGAGGTCTGCAAAGATCCTCTCCTCCTTCCCTTGAAGACTGTATTTGATACATTTGTGGAGCGTAGATGGCACCACCATATTTTCATGCAGCCATGGGCGGCCGAGCAGTGCCTTGTACGAGGTGCGGGAGTCAATGACATGGAACTGCACCGTCATAGTGAAATCTGCTAGGGTGAGGGTGAACTCTGCCACCCCCATTGACACTTCACATTTTTTATCGAAGCCGGTGATACGCATATCTCCGACTTTCTCAAGATGCACGTTGAAGTGGTGCCTCTCGTAGATTCTATAAGGCAGGATGTTGACCGTCGCACCGGGATCAACCAGAATCCTGTTCAGCTCCCTTCCATTCAGGTACCCCTTCATATATAGCGGCCTATTGTGGCTGATGGTAGGTAGCAGCATATCTTCTGGAGTGAAGGTCATGCTAGCCTCCGGCATTACTTCAGCCAAGCATGTCTCAAAATGTAATGATCGCCTGTCGAGTCTCTTCACTCAAAGAAAGAATCTCCCAGATTGTAAATCAAGCAGGGAGCTTCTTGAGTAGCTTCATTATTCGGCTCCCAGCTCAGACATTAGAGAGCTTCATCTCTTCGGCCCACCTGGCTTGGGGTAGTCTTGGGTTGCGGACCCCGACGGACTTGCTTCATCTGCCTCAGATTCGGCGCCCTTCTGGCTGGCACCGGATCCTCAGCGCTCTTCAGTAGCTACTGCGGGGTAGGCTCCATCAGTATTTGGATCTTCGACAGGCTACGCTGGCTGCGGGTGAACATCACCGGATGCATGGCCAGCCCCCTGACAAGGCTGCTTTCCCTTAGACATCTTCATAAATTCGAGAAATGAAGGGACTGCCTTGCCCCCACTCTTGTTATATAATCCTAGCGGAGGAGGGATCTGGACTACCTTGATCTCCGTCGGAGGTGTTTTGTAGGGTTGTTCTCCCCTGAATATGATGTTGTGGTTGGGTGGCTACTGGCGCCCCCATTTCCGGCCTGACCGGGTGGCATGTGCGGCAGTCGCGGCCTCGGCCTTGCCTCCCCCAGCAGGGGGTGTGAAGCAAATTTCCTCTTCTTCCTCTTCTACGAGCAGGTTGAAGAGCGCTGATAGAGTATTGCAGGAGACGACCTGTGCTTTATTGGCCTTAACGGCCCTTCTCTTCTTCTTTTGTTCCTTCTTCTTCTTTGCTTCAGCAGGTGCCTACCCCCAGAACAGACGGCCCTCCCTATCGGATGCTGCTTCAGCCTCCTCCTTTTGCTTGAGTGAGAGCTGCTCCAGTTCTTGCCATGGGACATGGTCCCGCACCAGCAGAGGCTTTAATTCGGGCTGCACGTACTCGTCTAGCCCCTCAATGAGATTTTGTAATCGACGGACCCCAGGTAGCTTCTTTGACCACTGGCAGCGGGGTTTGCCTTCGCCGATTGTGTGTAGGTATCCTGATAGTTGCAAGTGGAGTGGTCCACATAGGTGCTGCCACCAGCGGAGCAGGTCGGGGCGTAACACCACGGATATGTGCCCCCACTTTCAGGCAAGGTACTTTCTTCCTCTTGTACTTTGCAGGGATCTGTTGCCACCCCTGCTGTTCCTTTGCGGGCTCCAAGAAATGAGTTTCATAAGTGCTCCGCGTACTTGCTTCAGAGATATCTTCGGGCAGCGCCTGGTATAGGGAGATCATGTTGATTGCCGCCCTCCTCCGAGGGGCTTCATGCGGTTGAGGAGGGTCCACTTTGTACTCCCCCAACTCGATTTCATTTTTTCTTCACCATCCCTTCGACGATGCCCTTGAAAACATAGTAGTCTTCGATTGGATGCCCCAGCATCTGGTGGTAGGGGCAGAATCTTAGACTATCTTTTCTCTTTAGGTCCTCCGGCCTCTTTGGCTCTGGCAGGGTGACCATGCCATATTCCGTTACCCAGTCAAACAGAATCTAGGTCTTGTCTCTCGGAAATGAATAGGCTTTCTTCATCTTGTCCCTCAGCGAGGGACCTTCTTTTCCGTCTGGGGCTTCTGCAGGTTGTGGGGTGACTACCTTCTTGCCTTCACCTTTCTGTTGTTCGAACGCCTTTATGTCAAGAGCGTTTGCTTCTTTAGGCGATGAGCGTCGTTCCACTGTCTTGCCCTTCTGGGTTGTGCTGGCAGCAGATGTAGGGACAGGTCTGGCCAGAAAAGCTTCCACCTCGGCCACGACATTGTTCAATCGATCAAACGATCATATTTCCATTCTGATCATCTTTTCCAGAACCTCCCTCCTGAGGTTCTATTTGCATATTTGCACAGCGTCTTCCTGATGTGAGGGCCGCTTGCACCTCATTCCAAGGTTCCTCCACCTCTTGATATAATCGAGGGCTGTCTCATCGGCCCTCTGCTTTGTTGATTAGAGTTCAGCCACTGTGACCTCCCTCTCTGTGACATGTAATCTTTCTCTGAACTTCCTCTGCATATCTGGCCAGTCGCTGATTGACTCGGTCGGGAGGCTAGAGTACCATTCAAATGCGAGCCCCGTCAGCGAGGACCCGAAAAACTTCAACAAGTATGACTCATCGGTGGCCAGGTCACCCATGACAGTCATATAATAGGCAATATGTTCTCTCGGGGATCCCTTCCCGTTGAACTTTTTGAACTTGGGTGGCTTGTTGATTCCCGGGGGAAGCCGCTTAGCAGCATGGTGTTGCGAGTATGGCACCCGGTAGGCATCAAATGCGACGTAGTCGCCTTCACCCCTTTCTGTGAGCTTCAGCTCGATCATTCTTTCCACCATCATCCGGTTCATGACCGCGGGGTCAACTGGCTCCGGATAGAAGTGTGCCGGCTGCAAGTACGGGGTGACCAGAGATGTCGCCTGTGGAGGACGCAGCAGCGGGGGTGTCTGGTGCACTTGAGGGAGCACCGACGGCACCAGCGGCTGAGGCTGTGGTGGCCGCTGCCGAGTCATCGCCATGCTCGGTTCTGACGACTGAGGCAAGGTGTAAAGCGGCGGAGGGTCGTCATGACGAACCACTCCCCGGGATGATTCACCCTGGACTTCGGGTGGTTTGGAAGCTGATGACTGTTCAGTTTTCTCCATCAGCTGCTTCTTCAGCAAATCTATCGCTTGCCGATATTTTTGAAGTAGCATGAAGACCGACGAGTCCATAGTTGCTATGGCGGGGATAGCTTCCGTTGTTTCCCCGGACGTACCCTCGGGCAGGATGTCGAGGAGGACGTCATCTTCTTCTTCCACCGTCACCACATTGGCGGTTAAGACAGGGGCCTTATCATCCCACTGGTGGTAGACCCGGGGTTGTTTCCCTTTAGTTGTTGCCAGGAGCTGCCTTGCGGCTTCTGCTCTTCGAGTATTCGGCCCTGGCCATGTGGCCAATTTAGCCAACTCGTGAGAATCTTCAGGAAGTCCCTCATATCGGCCGAATATGCCGGCCATGTTGCAGGCGAATACCTGCACCCTTCCTCTCTGTCGATGGACCCTTCTCTTAGCTTGATCTGGGAAGGTCAGCCTCTCGAACACAGAAGTTCTTCTTGTTCCTTCTCGCCTAGGGGAGGCTTCATTGGCTTCGATCTCGAAGCCATCATCATAGCCGTTGTCGTCAACTGACGAAAGCATCATTCCTTCTCTTTCATTTTCTTTGACTTCCATTGATGGGCAGTAGTCTTCATTGGCGGCGGTTGCTTACATCAACCACTGCTACCCGAGCGAGGGGTTGCCTAGCCCTCGAAAATAGTTCCTGACCAAGTTGGTCATCTCTCCTCGACCCCGCTCTTGATGCAGCACGGGGGACAGCTGTTGACCTCCCGCAGGAGGGGTATAAGCTAGCCGAGCTCTGTCGGTAGGTTGCTGGAATCTTCATCCCACAGCAGGGACATTGGCCTGGCGAGCGCAGACCCGGAAGCTTTCACGGCGGGGAGGGTCCGCAGCCACCTCTTCTTCATTCGGGGCCAGGCCCCTTTCTCTTCTTCCTTCCGCTCCGTCGCGAGCAAGGCGGCGGTGGATAGGTGCAGCTTGATGAACAGGTTGGACCCTTTTGGGGACCCACACCTACTTAAATTTCCTTGGCCTGGGGGCCAAGTTCTCTTAGCCGAAATGGCCGGCTTCTTCTCTTTCTGCCCTCCATCCAACGAGGGCTTGATATGAGTTGCGGACAGGGATGGAAGGGACGACCCGATCCGGAACTATCCGCGCGTCGCGTCTGTTGAGGAAAACGCGCATGCCACCAACCATCATAGATTTACCAGATTGGGAGAGGGTCCCGGTGACCACAGCAGCACTCCTTCGGATCTGCTTGCGCTGACCTCCTCCGGAGTTCCTGTTGACAGCATAGGGGCGGACCCCACGGACAGCATGGTGCACCAGGCAGCTGGCGACTGAGGTTGGACTCTTGAGCGAGTCGTGGGAGCGTCGAGCCTTCAGAGGCTCCACGTTCTTCGTAGCTCCCTCGACAGCTTCCGAGGGTTCTACTTCTAGCATATCCACAAAGGCTAGCCCCAAAAAGTTGGGGAAGTCAACAGCGGCAGGAAAGTTGCCGAACTCCATGGGCACCGCCAGATACCCTTGCGCATGATTGGCAACAATCGAATGGCCAAAGCCGACGCCAGTCAGCCCAGTCGTCGTCATTGTTCGCCTACAAAGACAGATGAACCAACGATCAGCAACCTTTGGGAGGGCCTCGAAGCCCGAGTATCTCGGCAAAGAGATGAAAGGTGACACTGGTCCCACCGGGCGTGCCAGACTAATTGCGATGGGGAAAAGAAGAAAGGAAAAAACCTTGCTCCTTATTATTTATTATATTTTTGTTTGGGTTTATTTGGTTTATTTCACGTGTAGATCGACCAATTAACTAACTAGTAGTCTAACTAACTGATTGACTGTGCGGGCGTGCCAGTCACGTGAGTGACGAGTTTATTATGCGCTCATTCTGACCCGTGTCGGGCGAGAGAGAGATTCGGTCGGGACCAGCAGTCTGCCATACCATAAAGGCTATGGCATTAATTACATCCCCCGCGAGGAGGGAAAACCTTTGATTAATTACCGAGATAGTGGGCTGTCGAGGCCGGAATAAAGATGCGATGTTATGAGCATGACAAGATCGCGTGAGATGCATCCATCTATCATGTAAGAGAGGCATGGTTTATTAAATTGGAGACCCTCGGTACAAGGCGGAGGGCATAGGTCTGAACACCACCATCACGCATAGCGAAGCCTTCCGATCGGGCGTAGCCCGGTCTTCCGTCAGTGCCATTTGATATACCCGAGGGTCTATGTAGGCATGCACGCATGATACTTGTGACGACGTTAAGCATGGTAATAGAATTATGAAAATGCACAGTGATAGATCACGTTTATTAATCTACGCCAAGGGAGACGGAGATGGTAACACAAGCATGATAATGAAAGCGAAGCGCTGACGGACATGGTAGTGAAAGCATGATGATAAGATGGTTCGGACTTGGACAGCCCTCCCCTTATTTGGTTTATTACTGACTGAGGTTTATTAATCTCGACTGCGGGAGGTGACGGTCGCTCCGAAGATGAATGAATGACTAGAATAGCGCTAAACGGCGCAATCACGCGTAGGGATAGATTTCCCCGGCGCGGTCAAGCGTAGGCATAGGGTTTGATCCGGCGCGGCCATGGCATGCATTAATCCGGCGCGGGGGCCTTGGGGCGCGCCGGTTTAGGGCGCGCCGGGAACGGGCCAGTTGAAATCAGAAGGATATGAGTCTAGCGTTAATCCGGCGCAGTGGGGTACCGCGCCGTATTAGGGCGCGCCGAATAAGGGACCGCGCCGTTTAGTTGATTTTTGAAGAATTTTGAGAACCTTTGAACTTATTAAGATGTTTTGAAGGTTTAAAGGCTTAATTGGGTTTATTGCCTGCAGAATTGAAGTCTGGGGCTCTCCCGGAGCAGAGTCATGAGCCAGTGCGAGGTTCATACTCGAGCACGGAGGTTCCTTGACTCATAATGAATGTTTTATTATGGCCAGTCCGCAGAGATGACTTGTCTGTCTAGAACCTGCCCAAAATTGGGCAGCATCTCCCCTGAACCTGAAAGGCTGCAGGAGAGAAACGGGGTCATACCCACTTGTGGAGTAAGCCCCTAAACTGCCAGTCTGCATGGTAGTAGCCAGCCAATTCCCAACGGACAGGATACCCCGAGGATGAGCCTGCAAGGGGCACCGAAGCTCTGTGGGTGAAGACACAGAGATGAGGCAGCTGATAGCAGGAGCAACACCCCGAGGACGGGCCTACGAGGGGTGGGCCACCAACAGCTTGCACTGCATCCCTTAGAGGGATAGACCGTTAGAGAGAGAAGCTCCGAGGACTAGCCTACTAGGAGCACGCATCCCTTGGTCACCATCGGATCCCAAATTACTAAGTTTAGGACTGTTGGGCTAAAGTCCCTATCACTATCCGCTCTGTGGCCTTTAGGGAGCATCTACCACTGAGAGGTAGGGCCCCTCGACCAATTGGCAGCTCCATGAAATAATGGGGAATGTCCCCCTCCCGAGATGATTGAGATAAAACCGACAGAACTCAAACGGCTCAATGGCTACAAACCACAAACCAGTGAAGTGAGGGCATTCGGTGTAGATAGATTACTAGAGACAGGGTTGAGGCATCGATGCCTGCAGGATTGGGCTAACATTCCCAAAGGAACAGACGATTAGCAGTCACACAGAGGGATAGTTGGTACGTAGATAAGAAAATCTAGCTACACACGCATATGCTCGAATAACTAGAACGCAGTAATTATAAGGTGGGCCTTGCTATCCTGGAGGTGGCATCCAACTCCCCTGAGCAATAGAACAATGCAAAGGGGGAAAGGGAATGGAAGTCGGACCTCATATCAAAGCGAGAAGAGGCGTATGCACAGGCACAGCTCTATCCCCAGGGGATGCAAAGACCATCGAACAAGACACAGACGTGGCGTCGATCGGAAGGACCCGGGGAGGGGTCATCTCTATAGCCCATGATATCTCAGGGCATGTTCGGAGTCGGAGAAATCGGAATCGGAAACCATACGCAGAACACCGACGTGTACACCGACTGAGACAGCAGTGGGGGAAAGAGACAGGGCCTCGAACATTCAATCCACCAAAGATTCGTATATATATATCACCATCCCATAAACGGGGGGAGGCTAACACATGTATATTACAAATCCGGCGTCGGCGTTGCCGCCCGGTCGCCGTTCACTAGTTGCAGAGGGATTTACAGAGGAAGAACAAATGAAATAGATGGCAAGGAATGGGGGGGGGGAGGATTGGCTCATATCATCACCACCCCCCCCTTCTCGCTTACATCAGATCAGAAGGGAAGAGTCGGAGAGAAAACCAGAAGAAAGCACGCGACCCACCTGTTCCTCGCACTGGATATCGAACCCTCACCCTTCTTCTCCGGCTCTGGAGGCCTTCAGTTAGAGCAGAGGAAGATGGCGGTGAAGGGGGGCACTCAGAGAGGACCCTATTTGCCCCAAGGAAACCCTCTCTCACTGGAGTCCAATTGGCTCTCAGGCTCCCCCTCTTTTCCTTCGACTGCTCTTCTTAATTCGCCTCCTCTTCCTCTTTCTCCTTTTCTTTCTTCTTTTTTTTCCAACCTCCATTTTGTTTTCGGGCATCCACCTATAAATAGAAGCAAGCTCGAAGCCTCATCTGGCGTGAAGAATGGCGCGCTGGGGAAGGGAGCTCTACTACCCTTTTGCGCGCCGGAATAGCAGGGCGTCGGATGGGGGCGCGCCAGTTTAGGGCGCGCCGTATTAGAGCCCTTCCCACGTCGTGAGTCAGCCGATGAGTCCGAGGATGGTTCCGGGGGTCACCGTGAACATTTATCTCGCCACTGCTCTTTGAAACCTCGACGAGCTGCCTTGTCGAAGCTCTCTGGCCGACGTACGGCCATTCTCGGAACCTCATATGACTTTGGTTTGATCACGCGGGTTTTTCGCTGACATGGCTCTCGGCACTATGATAAGTGCCGCTGGCTCGGTCTGGCTTGTGCTCAAAGCTTCTTGGGGGGTGGGATAGCACCCGGGATAGTTCTGCCCACTTCGAGCGATCATTTGGCCCTAACGGGCCCCACTTGGTGAGAAGCCGCACCCGTGCCGGGTAGCCGGGCTCTTCTACCGACAGAGCCTTTGGTCCTCCATTTTGAAGAGCCAAGGGCATTCTTTCATCTCAGGAGAGTCTTTCATGAGGTGGGTAGCCACCGGGTCGACCGTCGTCCTTGGTCGGACAACGAGTGTAGTGTATGTGGCACGACGGAGTCGATGCCGGTTCATTGGGCAGGCTTGGTCGCACTGCCGGTTGGTTGTGAGTTCATCTCGGTTCTCCTGAGGTGAAGTCCCCATGTTCGTACGGGGTGACTCGAGCCTCTGGCAGCTTGAGAAGTCTTCAATATGTTGATCTCTATCGACTTCTGCGCTTCAGTGGGCCGTGTCATTCATCTTCGAGGCTTGGTCGCCGCGAGTGATATTTTGAGTGCCAACAGTAGCCCTATAAGATACCCCCTCCGGAGGTCAAGGGAGTCCAAATCCCTCCTCCTTCAGGTTTATACAGTCAGAGTGGGGGCAACACTACCGCTCCTTCCTTCCTGGAATTCCTGAGAATGTCAAAGGGGGAGCAGCCATGTCAGGATGCTGACCCCACAGTCGGGGGTACCCACCCGCAGCTCCAACAGCCTTCTAGAGTTTCATATGAAGATGAAGCTCACCCAACGGTAGCCAATAAGGGACAGCAGGAAGATGACACCAAACAGAAGGGTGTAGCCTTGGAGCCCGATGAAGCAGGCCTATCAGGGTCCGCCATTCAAGACTCTCCCAAGCCCAGGTGGGTGGAAGAAATGAAGCTGTCCAATGTCTGAGCAGGAAGCCGGGTAGTCAAATTGTTGAAGAAGCTCTCGGCGAGATTCACTGTTTGGGAAATCCTCTCCCTGAGTGAAGAGACCCGACAGGTGATCATCACTACTTTACAGATGCATGCCCAATATGAAACATGATTGGCTAAAGTTTTAGCGCTCGTGCCTTAGCGGATTCGTAGCAGTTCGGATCTAGGCTTTATCCTGGTCGTTTTGGCTATTTTTGCGGATTTTTAGGCGTTCGTTTGGCATTTATTGGAATTTGTTTAAGCTTAATGGCAATTAGAGTTAAGTTTTCAAAAAATAATAATAATAATAATTTATATATATATATATATGTATGTATATATATATATATATATATATATATATCTCTCTCTCTCTCTCTCTCTCTCTCTCTCTCTCTCTCTCTCTCTCTTCCCATCGAACTCTCTCTCCCTCACTCGTTCTCTCTCTTCCTCTCTCCCTCTCACGATCTCTCCTCTCACGCTCTCTCGGATTCGGTCCGGACGGGCCCCGATCGAGGCACGGGAGGTACCGTCGGGACGGGCTCGACGCGAGGATCGCGTGGACGCCAGCTTTGTCTCGATCCGCAGTACGTGGAGGCGTCTGGGGCCGAGAGTAGCCGCGGCGTCCCTTCGTCCGTTCGGCACCGAATCGCCGTTTTCATCGTGATTAAGGTAGGGGGATGGAATCCTTGTCTCACTAGGATCGCATTGGCATCACATGCGCGTCTGTTTGATGTCGTTTTCCTCGATTTCCCTGAAAATCCCATGTTAATGTAATTTAGCCATAAATTCTTGAAAATCACTTCATGGGCATCGTTTTTATATTTTGATGTATAGATCAGTTGTAGAATGGTATGGTTTGGCAGGTTTTACAGCTTTTCCATGTTTTCCCGTCGATCCGGCTCGACCGGGAGGGAGTTCGGTTTTGAACCCGACCCGTCCGTAACCCAGACAGTGTGATGGTCCTACCAGGAGCCGTCACATTGGTAACGGTCCTCATGGGACGCGTTACAGTCCTATGACGGACCTAAGTAGGTGCATCACAGTTTGTGTAACGGTCGAGCCCACGACCGTTACATTTCATTTGACTATAGTTGACCTGGTAAGGTGGTTGGCCTGACGGTCCGTCGGGCGGCCGTTAGGGCCTCGTGACGCGCCTCCGGGCGTGCATCACACCCTGCCTGATCGTTGTAGAAAGCTCTATATTTTATGGCTTCACGTGGCGTAACGGCTCAGGGGAGGCGCGTTAGGTTCACGTAACTCCCCTGCCCTGGCGCGTTACAGCCTGGACCTGACGGTCCACCTGGGGCACGTCACAGACCTGTAGCGCACCCTTCCATGACCGTCACACCCTATGACGCGGCAGACCTAGACCGTTACAGTCCTCTAGTTTTTAAAAGCATGCATGGTCAATTTCTAATGCATTCCATGATATATATGTGCCATGTTTAAGTTGTTTTATGAACAATGGCTTGTTATTAGATCCTGATGGAATTACTTTCTCTTTCCTTGTGATGGAACCACTAGTCGTAGCCCAGTGACCGAGCGTGTCGTCCCACCCGGGAGAGGTGGAGGGGTGTTCCCAATGAACGGTTTGTAAGCTAGTTACCGTTGGCCCCTGCGGTTACCGTTGCGTCCAACGGGGGGGGGGGGGGGGGGGGGAAACTAGCTAGAGACCTGGCTCTAGGCAGGAGTCAGTGTGTGCACACGTGGTCAGAGACTTGGACTGGCACTGACGAGTGTTGCTCTGACTAGTACTTGGTTTGGTCCTATTATGCCTCTCGCTTATCACGTTCCAGACTTGCGAGTTACCGAGATGCAGTATAAGCCGTCGGTGGACGCATCTGGTCTTGTTCTTCGAGTGGGTCGTTCCGTCTCTCACTCCTGCTTGTTTATTGTTTAAATGCATGCTCTAATTGCTTTTATATTTGTCTGCTTGCTTGTTTAGTGTGAGGTAGGGATCCGTGTGACCCCTACTGAGTCTAGCTGTGACTCACCCTTCCTTCTTTCAGGTGAGCCGCCCCAGTCATCCGTCGGTCCTTCTCGTGGTTGTGCCGACCGTCGTTAGAGTGCCAGCTGTTGTCGGTTTGTCTTTTTGTTCTTTTGGGCCGGGGTATGCCCCGTGTAGTTGTACAGTGGACCTCTGTTATTTGTAAATCTGGGCTATTGTATATATTTTACCACTCTGATATTTTAAATTGCTTCCGCACTTATTTATTAATTAATGTCCTAATTAATATTGGGCGTCTGCGGTCTCAATTCGTTATGCAACTCCTCAGCAAACTCCACTAACCCTTCAGGGGCCTCATCAGCCTCTTGGGTGGCTTCCCCAGTTCTTGGTATCGGTGTATCGATGTTATCGGTATATCGGTATCCGGAGCTCTGGGTCGTCATAGTTGGTATCAGAGCGGTGTTAGGATTTGTGTTAGGAATTGAAACTCGCGCTGGTCTAGAGTAAGTCCACTGAGTCGTCCACTGCTGGCTTAGGATGTTTCTCGTGATTATTGATGGTCTTCCGTTATCGTGTGTTTCCTAGATTCAAGATGTTGCCTCGTGGATGGAAGAAGGCTCGGGCTCCTCGGGAGGAGAGTGGCACTTCCTCTGCCCCAGCTGTGCCAGCTTCTGTCAACCCTGCTCCGCGTGAAGAAGTGCCCGGTGGTCGTGGTAGAGTGTTAAAGGAATTCATGCTGTTCCACCCACCGACTTTCGAGGGTCAATCAGATCTGGAGGCAGCTAGATCGTGGCTCGATGCCACATAGTGCGTGTTCCAATCGATGGAGTGCGCGGATGATGAGAGAGTCGTGTTGGCTACTTATCAGCTTCAAGGTACCGCACGCACGTGGTGGACTACAGAGTAGGAGGTTGCCTTCCGTTCCCATCCACTTCGGCAAATCACATGGGCAGAGTTCGTTGCTACTTTCGAGCGTGCTTACACTCCAACCTGCCTTAAGTTAGCAAAGGTGTATCAGTTTCTAGAGCAGACGCAAGGTGACATGATTGTGTTATAGTACTGAGATAAGTTCATCGAATTGGGTAGGTACGCGCCCCATATTTTTGCTGATGAAGCTATGAAGACTCATCAGTTTCTGCGCGGACTAAAAGCGGAACTGAACCTACTGTTGTTCACTACCTGAGTGTCTGAGTTGGATTCAGCGTACCAGGCAGCTGTTGCAATGGAGATGGAAATGGCGAGGACTTGAGGGCTTTCTCAGGCAAGAATGGTGCAGCCGACTGTGCAGTTTCAGCCGACTTACCAACCGTCTGTCCCAGGAGTTCCTTCTACCGTTCCTGCTGTCAGCGGTGTTTCTTCTTCTCCTGACTCCCATTTCTGGCAATTCAAGAATAAGAAGTCGAAGATGAAGTTTGAGCATTCAGCACCTTCCGATCCGAGTCAGCTGTCTGTTCCTTCTGTTCGACCGCGCCAAGATTTTTTTGGTGGTCAACAGCGTCCGTGTCCGAGGTGTAGTGGTAGTCATCCAGGCATGCCGTGTTCTTTGCCGATCGTCTATTACCGCTGTGATCAGCAGGGTCACGTAGTCCGAGACTGTCCGCTGAAGCCGAAGCCGGTGCAGTTCTCACAGTTTACCCAGCTGCAGTAGCCTCAGTTTCTGATAGAGTGCTAGGCCCGGATACAGAGGGGGGTGAATGTATCCCTCTAGAAATAATGCCCAAATTAAAACTCAGAAGCTAAACATAGTTCCAGAATAAAACTAATTCAATTGAACTTATGAACAAACACATGGAGCGCACCTATCCAATCATCTAGCGGAAGCAATCAACCAGACAAACCACTGCTCAAGAGATTTTTAGGTGGTTCAGTCCACAGACCTACGTCCACCCCTCACTCCCAACCGGAGTGAGGCTTTCACTAGCACAAGCTAGAAAACTGCAGACTCAGTCTGCGAACAAGATGCTGCCACACAGCTTGACCAGGGGAACAACCTCTCCTCTTCCTCCCAACCGGAGGGACACCCCAAGTGACTCCCAGCCACTTGGAAACCAGAGACACACAGTCTCTCTTCCTCCAGACCAGGAGGGAACACACCAGTGACTCCCCGTCACCAGCAAACCAGAGGTCGCAAACCTCTCTTCCTCCAGACCAGGAGGGACCCCTGGACTTGCAACCCACAAGCCCAGAACCGGAGGACCAATCCTCCCTTCTCCTGAGTCCACAGGAGGAACCCGACCTCTATCCAGAGAATCGGAAGAACAAAGGTAATCAGAAAAACAAAAGGAAAAACAAGAAATGAAGATAACTCAGCAAATAGATAGCTGGAAATTGAAATCACAAAATGGCTCACGCAGGAGCTGACTGGAGTGGATCTGATCCACGGTCCAGTATGAACTTCTTCTGTTACTTCTCTTCTTCTTCTTCTCAGCTCACGCTTACTCTTCTCTGCTCTCCTTTTCACTCTCACTGTCTTTCTCTTTTCTTTTAATCCTCACGAGCTCTCTCTTTCTCTTTTTCTTTCTTCTTCTTTCTTCTTCTTCTGCTTCTCTGCTTCTTTTCTCACAGTCTCGATCAGCCCTCTTCTATTCTCATCATTTCTCTTCAGTGGATGAAGGCTTCTATTATATCAGCTTCAGCAGGTGCTAGGGTGTGTGTCCTTCAGGTTCCCGCCCAGAGAGCACCTCGGATCACGTGCCAGGCATCATCCTCGGTTCACGCACCTAGTCATTAACCTGAGTCATCTACAGACAGAGACAAAATGAAATGAAACGAATTACTTAGTTCAGGCTTATAACAACGAGTGTATATACTTTAGAAGCAATAAATGAGTAAGTGTGTACACTGAGAGAGTGTATAGACTTGTAGGTCTTCAAGCGACCTCAGTGTATATACTTGCTGAAGAATGCATTATCATAACAAGGGGGAATGTGTGGACTTCTGTGAAATGTAAGAAGCCATCGAGTGTATAGACTTAGAGACATTAATTAGGCAAGTGTGTACAACGTGAGAGAGTGTATATACTTGCTGTGAAGAACAGCAATGTGTAGACTTGTGAAGCATAACTGTATGCAGTGTATAGACTTCAATGAATGCAATGCATGCACAATGATGCAATGTATAGACTATGAAGATATGTGTGTGAAGCTCAACAATGTATAGACTATGCAACGGCATCAAAGCAACATATCGAGGTACAGACTTTGGCTTGATCAATGCACACTGCACAAATGGATGTACAGACTTGAAGTGGCATGAAGCAGACGATGAACAGCCAAGCATGTATAGACTTACCAATGCGAGCACAGGCTGTACACACTTTGATTGCGTGCAAGAGAACGCAGTGTACAGACTTTACTGTGAAGAACAATGCATGAATGCAGTGTATACACTTGCTGTTAACATGCATGAGAACCCAATGTACAGACATGCTGTCCCTGTAGCTGACGACTCCAGTCTATAGACTTGCTGAGGGAAGGGCTGTATAGACTTTAAGCAAAGCAAGGCAGTCGAGTGTATAGACTTCATGATGTGTAGACTTTGGCACAAGAAACGACTGTACAGACTTTTGCTCAACAGCGATGTATAGAGTTTTGAAAGCTTGAACGACGAAGCATGATGTACAGACTTTGAGCGTTGTATAGACTTTGCGAAGCACATGCCTTGGCTGTACAGACTTCAGACTTGAACGTGTGTGCTGTGAACGATGTATACACTTGGAGGCCCTTGAAGGGTGTACAGACTTGAAGAACCGAAGCCAATGTAGAGACTTGACGAATGGCTCAGCAATGTATAGACTTGGTGAGCTTCAGAGCACAATGTGCAGACTTTACCACTGTATTGACTTGAAGTTCTGAACGTAGGTAAAGGCTGGGATTGTATAGACTTGCACAGTGCTGCCAATGTATAGACTTCCAATGAATGCAACCGCTGTACAGACTTGCTCAAACAGACCGATGTATAGACTTGCCAACGAGAGGGCTGTACAGACTTGAGCAATGCAAAGGCAATCGGATGTATAGACTTGGGATGTACATACTTGGAAGGCTTGAAGTCGATGTACAGACTTGGAAACCGATTTGCAAAGGCTGATGTATAGACTTGAAGGTTCACAAGATGTATAGACTTCAAATGCAACAGAAGACTCTGTATGGACTTTGAAGATGCAAGCGATGTACAGACTTGGGGTTCCACTATGGATGTATAGACTATGAAGAAATGAGGCGATGTGCAGACTTGGCGCCTTGAAGGATGTATAGACTTCAGTTGAGCAAGCTACAGTGCCGTTGTATGGACTTGATCTTCAAGGAATGGCTGTACAGACTTTGAAGGCTTAGCGGAGGATGTACAGACTTTGAATATGAAAACCAATGTATGGACTTCAGGTGAAGACCAATGTACATACTTTGAATATGAAGACCAATGTACAGACTATGAGAGCTAAGGCCAATGTATTGACTTACGAAACTGGGGGGTCGACCCATCAGAAATGGGGGGTCGACCCACAACTGTCCAGTCAATACTGACAGAGTGTAGACATGATCAAGAAATGCATGTGCCAATGTACACACTTGAAAAACCGATGTGAAGACTATGCATGAGACGGTGAGCCATGTACAGACTTTGAAGCTTAACAGAGACACAGGATGTACAGACTTCATGAAATGCATGCTATTCAATGTACACACTTTGAATTCATGCAAGCTGATGTATAGACTTCAGTTGAAGCCAACCGAAGAGTGTATAGACTACACTTATCTGGGGAGTCGACCCATCTAGAAAGGGGGGTCGACCCACACTAAGCTGATTGTGATGATGCAAGGATGTTTAGCCTGAACAGAATTCCACAAGAAGAGTGAAGCAACTGATGAATGTGTATATGAATGCTTCATGCAACAAATAACATGGCTGAACATCAAATATGCAATGCTTTTAGACCTGATAAACTAACAGAACAGTAGACTGACTGAACATATGAAGATGACTCATACAGCAAGATGACTCACAGTGATTAACTCACAACAAAAACCAATCATCAAATGATTAACTCACATCAAAGCCAATCATCAAAACCACAGGGGCACAACCATCTCCCCCTTTTTGATGATGGCAACACTACACTGTGGTTGATGTCTGATGACACAAACTATTCTCCCCCTTTGACTTCATCAAAAAGAAAATAGTTTGAGAAGTTAAAGCATGTTTAAAATACAGTCAATTTCTCCTCCTTGCAATAAACAAGATGAACCATGGAGAGGTATGAATGCA
Source organism: Amorphophallus konjac (assembly GCA_022559845.1). Taxonomy (NCBI): domain Eukaryota; kingdom Viridiplantae; phylum Streptophyta; class Magnoliopsida; order Alismatales; family Araceae; genus Amorphophallus; species Amorphophallus konjac. The sequence goes on from CM040127.1 coordinate 151,671,118, forward strand.
TAAATGCAGATGCAACTAGAAGTGCAATACCTCCCCCTAAATATATGAATGCAAAGACACAATTGTTACCAATTGAGATGAACATGATTCAATATTACAAGGAAGCTCCCCCTGAGTAGATGCCAATTGATATGCATCTGTTGCATTTCTCCCAATTGATATGGGTGAGAGGGAGACCACAGAGGCATTCAAGGATAAGTTCAGGTCAATGAATCGAGGACAGTGAGCAGAAGAGTTTCAAATTACAGATCTTCAAAGAAGCTCCAAGCACAAGAAGTTCAACAAGATTTTCAAGGAGATATCAATCTCATAAATCCAAAATATAATTTTGCAAGGTCTTCCATTATAAGGGCTTATGAATGAAGTTTATTGATCAGCATGGTTTAAACATGATGTATGCAGAGTTTATCAACAAAATTCTGTATTGATATCTAAAACCATGGTTTAATAAAAATGAACCAAGCCCTCATTTTTATCTTGATTAACCTCCCTTTCTCATACACAATCAAATTTATTGACTTCAATCAGAATTACATGCACTAGAATTGAAATCAAGCATTTATGAAGTCATGTGAATTTGTCTAGGGTTGTAGCAATTTGATTTTAGCATCAATATTCAGATATTTCAATTTGTTCAACAATTTTCATGCTACAAATTTTACGAGCACTCTAGTTCAGTGTACACCTTGTAACTAGAGGATATACCTTGATCAGAGGCCAATATCCCTAAGCACTTAGTGTGACTCACAGTCATGCTTTATATAAACAGAGGTAGCATTTACACATTATGACACACTACAAATCATTTCTTGAGGAGTGAGTTGTATTTCTCAGTGTGCATGCCATTGCTCTGCCTGATTAACACTCATTCTGAAGCAGAGTTAACTATGGCACCTCATGACACAGTCCTTTGACATGTGTTTCTCAGTGACCAAAGTCATTGCTCTGACAGAAATTACCCTTTAGACATTTCAGAAAAATTCATTTGCTTCAAATCAATAATAGTTTCATGTACTTAACCAAATAAAGCCATGTATTCAATAGTGCAGATTTCAGAAGTTTTTACAAGACACATCATGAAACAGTTGGTTAAAGTTTATTAAACATGTTTCAGATATTTTTTTTAAAGAAATTTTAAAGTCAAACTCAATGAATACATTAAACTTAAATCACATGAGTTATTTCAGACATTCATAAAATCGTATAACAGAAGATTCCCAGTTCAAAAGTTTTCAGATTTATGATCGAGATAGCCCCATTGAGATCTTCATGAAAAACTGATAGAATTCAGATACCAAATGATAGAAGAGATTTTGAAGCCCAGTGTTTTCAGAATATGATCAAGGTTTGTCAACAAAATCAATAAGGAATGATATGCAATGAATTTTGACAAATGTATGCATTTGACAATCTGTATGCAATGCATTGACTCCCCCTGACACTTTGCATTCAATTACTCTTTTTGGTATTTTTCAATAAAATGCAATGTAATTAACTACATGTATGCAAAGACATGCAAAGACTCAACATTGATTGCTATGCAAAGACATGCAATTAACTACTCCGAAATACATGCAATGATTTGCACTGAAGACTGAACATATGACAATATGACCTATGCTCAATCAGACTGCCCTATTAAGCAAAGTGACCCATGGCACCAGGCGGAGCACTTGGTCTAAAAGATCACCTCACACATAGTAAGAACCTCCAGACAGATTTCCCTGCCTTTTGGTATCTTACCATTTATATACCGTAGAGGTCAATCATGATAATTCAACATGCAGTCCTATATGCAATCCAGATTTTCAGTGAGTTATGCAACAGATAAAGTTCAAACCACATTCATATGCAGTTCAGATTTTTCAGAGATTGTGCATAACAACAATTATCAAACTATTGCAATTGGCATATGTATGCATCAGATGCAGACAACCCTTTTTAATGCACATGGCAGATGTTGAATGAATATGCAAAAACAGATTTAACATGCTATGCAGTAAAACTAAAAACTAGAAGAGCAAGAAGTTTACCTGAAAAGTTCAGGAAGGGGTTTTCATTCTTGAGTGCCTTGGATTAATCCCCTCTTTATTAATCAGCTTCCAAGGCACATCTGCAAGTTAGCAACCTATTTTGCACAAATGGGCACCCAAGAAGTCTTGGGTCCTGACATGGCAGTATCACTTCTAGCAGGTTTTCTCAGCACATTTTTAACTTGATGATCATTAAATTTCATCAGAGGATAACCATCCACCAAATGTCTAGATTTGCCAAAATGATGGCAAGAAGCAGCAGTTTTCATATCCGATTTATGCACATTCTTATGAATATGAATTTTATGTGCATTGGCATGGAAATTTCTGTTATTTGCATCACCAAACTATTTTCCATAATCAAAACATTCAAAGTTTTTCCTTTTAAAAACAACTTTGTTCTTTCTGAGAGCATTTGTACTTGCAGGGAATTTAAACCCTTCAGAGATGAAATTTTTCCCTTGAGCATGCCAACAGTCCTTGACTGTGTGGCCATGCTTTCCACAGTGAGAGTAATTGAGAGAATTTCTTCTATAAGAACCTAACCAGCATTCAGAGGCCTTGTGACCAGTTCTGTTGAAGTTAAAGCAGATGATGAGCTGGTTCTTTGAAACAGATTTGTTCTTATTAAAAACATGCTGATTTGAAAAGTATTTTGTATGATTTGAACATGATTTTTTCTTACCACTTGCAAACCAGTAATGAGCAGTAGTGTGTCCTACTTTATCACAATTAGAACATGTGACATTCTTTTTCTGACCAGACACAGATTTTCTAGCATGCTTTTTGTCATCTTGTTTCATCACAAAACAGTTACTCATAAAGTGTCCATGCCTACCACAATAATGACAGGAGCCATTTGATTTCTTTAAAACATGGCATTTATCAGATGAGTTTTTAGCATGCAGACTGTTCCTTTGAGTTTTTGATGTTTTAAAATTTTTATTTTGTTTTTCTGTTTTCTTAGCCTTGTACTGAGGTGGTGATGAAGTAGAAGGCTTTTCCTATTCAAATGATTTAATGAAAATAGTTTTCACCTTGTATCCATCAACCTTTTTCGACTTTTCAATTTGTTTTTCGGTTTTCTGAATAGTAGACTGAAAAACATGTGGCTTCTGAGAAGTGTGAGTAGTAGAGCTAGCAACAAAGGATGTATGAATTTTATCTTCAAAATTCTTTTTATTTACAGGGTTATAGCCTAACCCCTCCTTCTGAAAATTGACTTTTACTCCCAGCAGTTTGTTCAGATTATCTTTCCCACTAACAAATTTAGACAAGGAGTTTTTTAAATCTTGAATTTCATTTTCTTGAGAGGAAATGTGTAACTCATAACTGGCAATCTCTTGCTCGCTGTAATTCATAGCTTCATTCAAAACTTTATTAGTTGTTTTGTATTTTTCAATTTCTTGTTCCAGATTGCTCAGTTTTTCAGGGTCTTCAACACAAACACTTTTTCCTCTGTCTAAGGCTAGCAGTCTCTCAGACATAGTGGAGTTCAGCACTTTTAACTTCTCATTTTCTTCTTTAAGCTTATCATTTTGAACCAATTCATTTATTAGAAGCTGGTCTTCTGAGTTGACTTCATACTTTCTTCCAGCCCCAAATTCCTTCAATTCTTTTTGTTGTTTCTCCAGATCTTTCTGTAATTCTATATTTACAGATTTTATTGCATTGAATTTTTCAATCAGCAAATCATTCTCTCGTTTAAGTTTCTCTAAATTTTCTTCATTTTCTTTGGAGAATTTTTTGAGGGAATCTTTTTCAGACTTCAGCTTATCTAAATCTGAGTTCACACTTTCAAATTTTTTCATCAATTCCTTATACTAGTCAAGAGTCTAATTATCATTATTTGAACTGAGTTTATCTTTGAGTTCAGATATCTCATTTGAAACTTCTTGACTTTCCATTTTTAGCAATCTAATTTGTTCCAGCAGCTTTTGATTATCAGACTTATATGCATCATGAGATTGTTTCAGCTTTGAGCAATTTCTACAAAAAGAACTTGAACTTTTTGACCCAGTACCCTTTTTCAATTTTCTATACTGACTTCTTAACCTCTCATGTGACTCTAATAATTCAGCATATGAATTCTCCCAATCATCTAAAGTATAGTTCTCAAAGGGATTTACCTCATCATCATTATCATCTTCATTCTGATTACTGCCTTGATCGCTGCCACTTTGATTACTTCTGTTGGCCATCATGCAGCTGTCCTCATCTATCCTGTGAGCTAGCTTCAGCATATCCAAAATGTCCTTAGCAGAACTGCAATCATGAAACCAGGAATGTAAAGCTCTATCAGTAACTGCCTTCATTAGATTTGTAGCTATCTGATTCTCTTCATGCATTGATCTGTGACTGTCAGTCCATTTGGACTTTTTCTTTGGTAATTTATGAGGACCGTGTGAAATTAACTTCCACAGATCAAGATTAACTGATATAACATATTTGCACAGACTGGCAAACCACACATTAATATTAAAGTCATTGAAAACCGGTGGATCACCCATGGAAACAAACAAATATAATGCAACAAGAATATTGATGCACCAACAGCTAATAAGCACCTAAGACTGCAGGATCGGATCTGCAGGTCGCTGGACCTTCTATGCAGACACCGCTCTGATACCAATTGATAGAGTGCTAGGCCCGGATACAGAGGGGGGTGAATGTATCCCTCTAGAAATAATGCCCAAATTAAAACTCAGAAGCTAAACATAGTTCCAGAATAAAACTAATTCAATTGAACTTATGAACAAACACATGGAGCTCGCCTATCCAATCATCTAGCGGAAGCAATCAACCAGACAAACCACTGCTCAAGAGATTTTTAGGTGGTTCGGTCCACAGACCTACGTCCACCCCTCACTCCCAACTGGAGTGAGGCTTCCACTAGCACAAGCTAGAAAACTGCAGACTCAGTCTGCGAACAAGATGCTGCCACACAGCTTGACCATGGAAACAACCTCCCCTCTTCCTCCCAACTGGAGGGACACCCCAAGTGACTCCCAGCCACTTGGAAACCAGAGACACACAGTCTCTCTTCCTCCAGACCAGGAGGGAACACACCAGTGACTCCCCATCACTAGCAAACTAGAGGTCGCAGTCTTCTCTTCCTCCAGACCAGGAGGGACCCCTGGACTTGCAACCCACAAGCCCAGAACCGGAGGACCAATCCTCCCTTCTCCTGAGTCCACAGGAGGAACCCGACCTCTATCCAGAGAATCAGAAGAACAAAGGTAATCGGAAAAACAAAAGGAAAAACAAGAAATGAAGATAACTCAGCAAACAGATAGCTGGAAAACGAAATCACAAAATGGCTCACGCAGGAGCTGACTGGAGTGGATCTGATCCACGATCCAGTATGAACTTCTTCTGCTACTTCTCTTCTTCTTCTTCTCAGCTCACGCTTTCTCTTCTTTGCTCTCCTTTTCACTCTCACTGTCTTTCTCTTTTCTTTTAATCCTCACGAGCTCTCTCTTTCTCTTTTTCTTTCTTCTTCTTTCTTCTTCTTCTGCTTCTCTGCTTCTTTTCTCACAGTCTCGATCAGCCCTCTTCTATTCTCATCATTTCTCTTCAGTGGACGAAGGCTTCTATTTATATCAGCTTCAGCAGGTGCTAGGGCGTGTGTCCTTCAGGTTCCCGCCCAGAGAGCACCTCAGATCACGTGCCAGGCATCATACTCAGTTCACGCACCCAGTCATTAACCTGAGTCATCTGCAGACAGAGACAAAACGAAATGAAACGAATTAGTTAGTTCAGGCTTATAACAACGAGTGTATATACTTTAGAAGCAGTAAATGAGTAAGTGTGTACACTGAGAGAGTGTATAGACTTGTAGGTCTTCATGCAACCTCAGTGTATATACTTGCTGAAGAATGCATTATCATAACAAGGGGGAATGTGTGGACTTCTGTGAAATGTAAGAAGCCATCGAGTGAGACTTAGAGACATTAATTAGGCAAGTGTGTACAATGTGAGAGAGTGTATATACTTGCTGTGAAGAACAGCAATGTGTAGACTTGTGAAGCATAACTGTATGCAGTGTATAGACTTCAATGAATGCAATGCATGCACAATGATGCAATGTATAGACTATGAAGATATGTATGTGAAGCTCAACAATGTATAGACTATGCAACGGCATCAAAGCAACATATCGATGTACAGACTTTGGCTTGATCAATGCACACTGCACAAATGGATGTACAGACTTGAAGTGGCATGAAGCAGACGATGAACAGCTAAGCATGTATAGACTTACCAATGCAAGCACAGGCTGTACACACTTTGATTGCGTGCAAGAGAACGTAGTGTACATACTTTGCTGTGAAGAACAATGCATGAATGCAATGTATAGACTTGCTGTAAACATGCATGAGAACCCAATGTACAGACATGTTGTCCCTGCAGCTGACGATTCCAGTGTATAGACTTGCTGAGGGAAGGGATGTACAGACTTTAAGCAAAGCAAGGCAGTTGAGTGTATAGACTTCATGATGTGTAGACTTTGGCACAAGAAACGGCTGTACAGACTTTAGCTCAACAGCGATGTATAGAGTTTTGAAAGCTTGAACGACGAAGCATGATGTACAGACTTTGAGCGTTGTATAGACTTTGCGAAGCACATGCCTTGGCTGTACAGACTTCAGACTTGAACGTGTGTGCTGTGAACGATGTATACACTTGGAGGCCCTTGAAGGGTGTACAGACTTGAAGAACCGAAGCCAATGTAGAGACTTGACGAATGGCTCAGCAATGTATAGACTTGGTGAGCTTCATAGCACAATGTGCAGACTTTACCATTGTAGAGACTTGAAGTTCTGAACGTAGGTAAAGGCTGGGATTGTATAGACTTGCACAGTGCTGTCAATGTATAGACTACCAATGAATGCAACCGCTGTACAGACTTGCTCAAACAGACCGATGTATAGACTTGCCAACGAGAGGGCTGTACAGACTTGAGCAATGCAAAGGCAATCGGATGTATAGACTTGGGCTGTACATACTTGGAAGGCTTGAAGTCGATGTACAGACTTGGAAACCGATTTGCAAAGGCTGATGTATAGACTTGAAGGTTCACAGGATGTATAGACTTCAAATGCAACAGAAGACTCTGTACGGACTTTGAAGATGCAAGCGATGTACAGACTTGGGGTTCCACTGTGGATGTATAGACTCTGAAGAAATGAGGCGATGTGCAGACTTGGCGCCTTGAAGGATGTATAGACTTCAGTTGAGCAAGCTACAGTGCCGTTGTATGGAGTTGATCTTCAAGGAATGGCTGTACAGACTTTGAAGGCTTAGCGGAGGATGTACAGACTTTGAATATGAAAACCAATGTATGGACTTCAGGTGAGGACTGATGCGGAACGCTAGGAGAACTGGGACTCTATGTGAAGACGCGACTAAATGGACAACAAGACCAGCAACTTTGCAATTGTTTAAACGGCGTAGATGCGACACCTAGAGTTCCCTAGAAGGAAATTATGCCAAAATAACAAGAAACTAAGCTCACAGGCATCCCAAGAGGGGGAAGCGCGTCGATCCGCACGGTTGAGAAACCGGCGAGTCTAGGGTGGGTAGCTCCACACTCATGACTCGGATGAGCCACGGGACGGTCACACTCTCTCTCCATAGCAGTGTTATAAAATGAATATATGAGCTAGGATTCTACTATGCACACAAACAGCGGCATCAAGAGAAAATATTAAAAGAGCAAGCTACTAAGCAAGGAAGCGGACGCATACCTCCACGCTCGGGGCGTGGGGAAGAAGCCCGGCCAAGTCACACGATCCCCGATACAATGCTGAACGAGTACAACCAAACATAGCCCACTCCTCGCAGGGAGGTAAAAGGCTACACAGCGGGACCCGGGGGTCGTGCAACGTGGGGTGACGGGTGCCGGATCGGTGAACTTCGTCGTACGCGAGCCGCCGCGAGTCGGTACGAACTGGGACCCGCAGTAAGAGGGGCTCGTCACGGAGGCGGAGGAAGGCGCCAATGTCCCTGGTAGCACGTTGTGGGGGATGGTGAGCCTCCTGGAAGACGAGGGAAGCCGATGACGCCGGCTGGAACCTCCGGAGTGGTCGCGAGCGGGGGGGCAGGCTGCTAGCCGGCCTGCGCGCCGTAGGAGAGCAGCTGGATGAAGACCCTGGCACGTGACCTTCTGCTCGTCCGTTGGTCACGAAACTCAGCATAGGCGCTGGTGGGGTGTCCCAGGGACACCGGTGAAGTGGCGACTGCAACGGAGTACCGAAGGCGATGTTGCGAATTTTGCAACAGGCCCTACACGTTCTGGTCTGTCCTCTGGCAGCAGGACCACAGGTCGAAGATTGGGCTTGAACCGGGTCCTCCGGATGGCAAATTGGGCGGGGCTTTCTCTGGTGGATAGGTGAGGGTCGTGGGATGACTGGGTAGCAGTGGTGGGGTGGCGCGTAGTGGAGGTTTTTGGCGTGAAAAGTGAAAATAGATGGGGTTCAGTTCTGCAGTCCAGTGCAGTCAGAACTGAGAGCTATGAAGGTGGATGGGATAAGTAGGGAAAGAGGGCTCAGACACTTGCAATAAAATTCTAGGGAATGATTTTTGACGTGGTGAAGTAATGCTGAAAATCTCAGGTCATTTGAAGATGTATAGAGGAACGTTCCTTTGGAGGGGCTTTGTCACTGTCGCGGCAGGACTGCACAAGAGCAGTCTGCGCGACCAAAATGGGTCCAAATGGAAGTTTTCGCCCCGATAGAGATTTGAAGTGGGATTTTCAGGAGAGGTAGGGTACATGTAGGGGAAGAGAAGTTAAGAAGGGCTAGATGTGATCAGAGGTCAGGAAGAGGGCGTCCCAACGTGATCTTTCAGGTTCTGGGTTACTACAGGTCTGCACAGAGACAGCCTGCGCAAGGAAAAGGGCTATGAAGACAACTTTCGCTACTGAACGAATTTGGCTATGAGGTTTTCAGGGGACGTGGGGGACAGGGGGATGAAGAAAAGCTTAGAAGGGTTAAATGGGGTTTGGGTATGGGAAAGGAGGGTGCCGACCTGATCTTCCGGACTCATTTCTGCAGGCAGACAACCAGATCTGGACGCAGGACAGCAAGGGCCATCTCCTCCAAGCTTGTTGCAAAACCTTGATCAATGGGACTCCCGGCTTGAGCAGAAGATGGGGAGGTCGCCTCCCACCTGTGGAGCATCCAAGAAACCTGTAATAGACCTTAGGAGTTGCTCCCAAGGGAAGAGGAAGAGAGGGAGGAGAGATAGAGGGTGTCACACCCTAGAGGGGAGGAAGAAGAAGAAAATGCTCTTGGCCAAAACTCATTTTTCATTCATTCATTCATCAAGTCCCTCAAGAGGGGGAGTACATGATAATATATAGAGTTTGGACTCCACCTTCCCTCCTTAGAGTTTGAATTTGAATCCCGTTGAAATTTAAATTATATGGGCTCCATCATTGCTCCTTGGAGTTTGGATTTGGAACCCATTTGAAATTTAAATTCTATGGGCTCCATCATTGCTCCTTGGAGTTTGTGTTTGACCCATTTGAAATTTAAATTCTATGGGCTCCATTCTCCCTCTTTGGAGTTTGAATTCGAACCCATTTGAAATTTGAAATCCCAAAATGATGCAAACCCAAATACATGCCAAAGACACACCTAAGACGTACACAATACAAAATACGACCAAGTACGTACAAAATACAAATACGACCAAGTACGTACAAAATATAAATATGACCCAAATACGTACAAAATATAAATACGACCCAAATATGTACAAAATATAAATACGACCCAAATACGTACAAGATACAAATACGTATAAAAATACGTACTAAAGTGTCAAAGCTCCGGGGCGGACTCCAGACTGTCCCCCAGCCACAATGAGGTCGGTGTCGACCGAGTCGTGCTGCGTGTCCGGTACCGACGACTCTCTGAGTCGAGCCGTATTCTTGCTCTGGTGTCCTCACCAATTCTCCCCTGGTGGGAAGAACTCGACCCTGTCGAGTAAGGGTCTCTGTCGCTCTGGTACCGCTCTAGCAAGTATGGATCTAACCTCTCCAGCTCTGCCCGGGAGATCCATGCATCATCAGACGCAGGCCGTCCCCTCCAACGCACCAAGTAGCGGTGATACGCGCCACTCCTGGTGGTGGTCACCTGCTCATCCAGTATAGACTCTATCCGCTCACGCTGCTGAGGTGACAGGGTTGGAAGTGGACTCTCAGGGGAGGGCTCACTCACAAAGGGTGGAGAAGGCCCAAACAACTCACTAGGGATCACTGTCGGGTCCCTATATGCGACTAAGTCCGAGACATTGAATGTGGAACTGATACCGTAGTCATCCGGTAAGTCAACAACATATGCACTGGATCCAACTCGCTTCACTACTCTAAAGGGGCCAGCACCACGAGCCTGTAGTTTCTTCACAGCTCCAGAAGGAAACCGTTCTGGTCTGACCCGGATCATGACATAATCTCCCTCTCGGAACTCACGGGGGTGTCTATGAGCGTCAGCCAATTCTTTATATCGCGCGTTGCTGGTCTCTATATGGCGACGAATACCATCATGCAAACCCCTAACATGCTCGGCAAACGACTCTGTAGACTGCAACACTCTAGCATGCATGGTTAAGGGAACAAGATCCACTGGCTTCCTAGGTCTATATCCTGTAACAACCTCAAAAGGACTCATTCCTGTGGACCTATTGACTGAGTCATTATATGCAAACTCAGCAAGTGGCAAAATCGAATCCCAGTCCCTCTCGCGTTCCCAAACCAAACATCTCAAGAGGTTCCCCAAACTTCTATTGACTACCTCAGTCTGCCCGTCAGTCTGGGGGTGGTAAGCTGTGGAGAATTTGAGCTGAGTGCCCATCAAATGCCAAAGGGTCTTCCAAAAGTAGCTAGTGAACCGGACATCTCGATCGGACACAATGGACTTAGGAAGCCCAAATCGGCTCACTACACTAGAGAAGAACAATCGAGCAACTCTAGAGGCATCTGAAGTCTTTGAACAAGGATTGAAGAGGGCCATCTTCGAAAATCTATCAACCACCACAAAAATTGAATCATGCTTGCGGGCGGTCCGTGGCAACCCCAAAACAAAATCCATGCTGATATCCTGCCACGGCCTATCAGGCACAGGAAGAGGAGTATAAGGACCTAAAACCTGCTTCCTCATTTTGGCCATAGTGCAGGTACGACACTGGGCCACAATGCGAGCAACGTCACGCTTCAAACTAGGCCAATAAAAACGATGCTCGACTGCCTCGATGGTCTTATTCCGACTGAAGTGGCCGGCTAGACCTCCCGCATGCATCTCCCAAGTGAGGAAGTCACGAACGGAAGTCCGTGGAACACACAAGCGACTCCCACGAAAGAGATAACCATCCTGCAACATATAATCAATGTGCTCTTGGGATGGCCCCGACTGGAGGGTGGTATAAATTGGACCAAAGTCCGGACAATCAGCATATGCCTCCTTCATCCTATCCATCCCTACCACCTCTACACTCATGGTGGTCAAAAGATAAGCGCGGCGCGACGGCTCAGAGCGTCGGCCACCCGGTTCTCCGCACCGGCCTTGTGCTTCAGCACAAAGGTATAATCCTGAAGGAACTCCACCCAGCGACTGTGACGAGAATTGAGCTTTTTCTGGGCATGGAGATACTTGAGTGCCTCATGATCAGAAAACAGGACAAACTCCTGGTGCAACAAGTAATGTCTCCAATGCCGAAGGGCCTGCACAACTGCGTAAAACTCTTTATCATACGTAGAATAACGCAGTTTAGCATCGCTCAATTTCTCACTGAAGTATGCAATGGGGTGGGTCTCCTGACTCAGAACACCACCAATACCAACCCCGGAGGCATCGCAAGAGACCTCAAACACCTTCGTGAAATCAGGAAGTCTAAGAATAGGTGCTTGGGTCATGCGCTCCTTGAGGAGCCCAAATGCGGCTGAGGCGGCCTTCGTCCACTCAAACGTCCCCTTTCGGATGCAATCTGTAATTGGGGCCGTGATAGAGCTGAAGCCTCGAATAAAGCGGCGATAGAAGGTCGCCAGTCCGTGAAAGTTGCGGACATCATGAAGAGTACGAGGTTCGGGCCACTCCACTATGGCCCTGACCTTCTCCAGGTCAGCGGAGACTCCCTCGCTAGACACGATAAACCCCAAGAATGTGACCTGACTAGTCATGAAAGCGCATTTCTTAGGGTTGGCATAAAGACTCTCTCTCCTCAGAATAAGACAGACCTGCCGTAGATGGTCTAAGTGGGCCTCCCAAGTGCGGCTATAGATAAGGATATCATCAAAATATACCACCACAAAGACCCCAATCAAAGGTCGAAGGACCTGAGTCATCAGCCGCATAAAAGTGCTGGGAGCATTGGTCATCCCAAAGGGCATGACCAGCCACTCATAAAGGCCATCTTTGGTCTTAAAGGCCGTCTTCCACTCATCACCGGGCCTGATCCTCACCTGGTGATAGCCACTCTTCAGATCAATCTTGGAAAACATAGTGGCTCCCGCCATCATATCGAGCATATCATCTAAGCGGGGAATGGGAAATCTATACTTTACCGTGATCTTATTGATTGCACGGCTGTCGACGCACATCCTCCAAGTACCATCCTTCTTAGGGGCAAGCAAGGCAGGGACGGCACATGGACTCATGCTCTCACGGAGAGATCCCCTCGTCATCAACTCCTCAACCTGACGTTGAAGCTCAGCGTGATCAGCGGGGCTCATCCTATAATGTGGCAAATTGGGCAATGAGGACCCCAGAATCAGGTCAATAGCATGCTAAATGTCCCGCATAGGTGGAAGACCCTCGGGTAAATCATCGGGAAATACATCAATAAACTCCCGAAGGACATCAGCAACATCAGATGGGAGATCACTCTCCATCTCTCCAACCACCTCTCGGACTATAATGGCAAAAATAGGGTCCCCTCTAACAAAGTCAGGCTCCAACTCCTGGGAGCTGACTAGCATCAACCTCCTAGTCGGAGGAACACTCAGGGCGGGGACATCTGGAGGCAAGGTCGTAGCCAGAGGTGGCAATGGGGTACTGGGCCCTGGAATAGCAGGAGTTAGGGTACTAGGCCCAGTGGGACCCCGGATGGATGGACTCCTCGGCTGGGACGGGTGAAGGGTAATCCGTTGGCCATTATGGTCGAATGTGCATGTGTTTGACCGACCATGGAGGGTAGCATCCCGATCAAATAACCAGGGCCTTCCCAGGATAATACTGCCTACCTCCATAGGCAACACATCACACCAGATCCCATCCTGGTAGGCATGTAACTGCAATGGCACCATACATCGCAGCCTTACTGGGATAGAGGTGGAATCTACCCATGACACGCGATAAGGGGAAGGGTGGTCCACGAGGGTCAACCCTAAGCGAGTCACAGTACCCGTAGAGATAGCTTTAATACAGCTCCCACTGTCTATGATCACCTTGCAGGCTTTCCCACCCAGCCTACAAAAGGTATGAAAAATGGTGGTACGACGCCAGTCATCACTCACCAACGGCTGGGTCAAGATACACCTGACAACACCCAGCTGGACGTCATCCTGGCACTGTGTGCCCTGGACATCTAGTTGCTCACCCTCAAGTAGCTCATCAAAGAATTCCTCCGCGAGCTCCTGGTCAGCCTCATAACTGACGGATACGACACCATGTGTGAGCTCACCAGTCAAAGAATCTCCGATGACCAAAGAGGATCGGGTAGGACAACTAACAGCATAATGACCAACCCCTCCGCACCTATAACACTCATGACGGGACCCAGTGCCCTGAGGTGCTCCACCAGTCATCGGCCCCTTTCCCTTGTCATCACGACAGGCCGGGGGTGGTGGAAGCTGGGGTCGGGTAGGAATGGTGGGCTGCTGAGGCCGAGGGGCCGGGGCTGGAGCCTGGGGTCGAGGGGGATAGTCCCTCAGAGGGGGAGGATGGGGTCTAAGGGCAGTGAAGTCCTGACGAGCGGGTTCCTGTGGACGGGCCACAGGTCCCCGAGGGTAAGGTCCAGTCATAGCACGAGGGTCCGACCCACGAGGATATGTGGGTCCCAGGCGCTGGACCGGAGCAAACTCGGACTCAAACTGCTCTAACTCGAGTGCGACCTGATAAGCCTCCTCCAGGGCCGTGGCATGGCGGCGAAATAACTCATACTGGTAGTGCGGCCGCAGACCCCGACGGAAGCGGGAGATGGTCATGGCACTCTCCTCCGTGACCCCACATCGCAAGTAGTACTCATCAAAATCAGCGATGTAGTCAGTCACAGTCCGATCCCCTTGGCTGAGACTCTGCCACCTATCAATAAGCCTCTGACGGTATGTGGAAGGAAGGTATTTTTGCCTGAGCTTTACCTTCATATCATCCCATGTCTCAATCTGGGGTTGATGTCGCTGCATCAACAGGCTCTCCACGTTTCTCCAATAAGTCTGTGCCTGCCTGAGCAATTTCATTTTGGCAAATCGGACTCTCCGGTGGTCCGTCATCTCATACCACTCAAAGTAGCGATCCATACCCGCCTCCCAATCAACATAGATCTTAGGGTCCAAGGACCCATCAAAGGTAGGAGGATCCGCACGCACGGACCTAAGGAGACGGTCATCCTCGTCGTCCCTATGGGGCCTATAGCCACGTCGAGCACGGCCATAACCCTCAACCTCATTATCGGACCCAAAATCATCAAACTCTTGAATACGTGGTCTCCGGTCGTCGGCCCTAGGGTGTGCGGGCCGAAGAGCAGGGTCAAGTGGGCCTTGGGCCTGCCCGGGGACATCCTCACGCGGAGCTCTATCCTGGTTGGGCCGTCCAACTAGACCTTGAATGGTCCGGTCGGAAGCCTCCATCCGGTCCTCCATGGCCTTCATCCGGCCCTCCATGAATGCAGCATGATCTCTAAATCTCTTATCGGACTGATCTATCCGATTCATGAGAGCCTGCATCATATCCTGAAGGGAAAAGTCATTAGGGGCAGCATTCCTAGGGTCACCCATTGGGACCGGGTGTTGGTAATCTGTACCACGCCGAGTGGGCATGTAATGGAACTAAATACAAGGGAATTTTTTTTCTTTTTTTCTAATGCAAGACTCTAAGGGACAAATGGGGGTAGAACGAAGACTCAAATGCACCCTAGACAACCTATGGCTCTGATACCAAATTTGATGCGGAACGCTAGGAGAACTGGGACTCTATGTGAAGACGCGACTAAATGGACAACAAGACGAGCAACTTTGCAATTGTTTGAATGGCGTAGATGCGACACCTAGAGTTCCCTAGAAGGAAATTATGCCAAAATAACAAGAAACTAAGCTCACAGGCGTCCCAAGAGGGGGAAGGGCGTCGATCCGCACGGTTGAGAAACCGGCGAGTCTAGGGTGGGTAGCTCCACACTCATGACTCAGATGAGCCACGGGACGGTCACACTCTCTCTCCATAGCAGTGTTATAAAATGAATATACAAGCTAGGATCCTACTATGCACACAAGCAGCGGCATCAAGAGAAAATACTAAAAGAGCAAGCTACTAAGCAAGGAAGCGGACGCATACCTCCACGCTCGGGGCGTGGGGAAGAAGCCCGGCCAAGTCACACGATCCCCGATACAATGCTAAACGAGTACAACCAAACACAGTCCACTCCTCGCAGGGAGGTAAAAGGCTACACAGCGGGACCCGGGGGTCGTGCAACGTGGGGTGACGGGTGCCGGATCGGTGAACTTCGTCGTACGCGAGCCGCCGCGAGTCGGTACGAACTGGGACCAACAGCAAGAGGGGCACGTCACGGAGGCGGAGGAAGGCGCCAATGTCCCTGGTAGCACGCTGTGGGGGATGGAGAGCCTCCTGGAAGACGAGGGAAGCCGACGACGCCGGCTGGAACCTCCGGAGTGGTCGCGAGCGGGGGGGCAGGCTGCTAGCCGGCCTGCGCGCCGTAGGAGAGCAGCTGGATGAAGACCCTGGCACGTGACCTTCTGCTCGTCCGTTGGTCACGAAACTCAGCGTAGGCGCTGGTGGGGGTGTCCCAGGGACACCGGTGAAGTGGCGACTGCAACGGAGTACCGAAGGCGATGTTGTGAATTTTGCAACAGGCCCTACACGTTCTGGTCTGTCCTCTGGCAGCAGGACCACAGGTCGAAGATTGGGCTTGAACCGGGTCCTCCGGATGGCAAATTGGGCGGGGCTTTCTCTGGTGGATAGGTGAGGGTCGTGGGATGACTGGGTAGCAGTGGTGGGGTGGCGCATAGTGGAGGTTTTTGGCGTGAAAAGTGAAAATAGATGGGGTTCAGTTCTGCAGTCCAGTGCAGTCAGAACTGAGAGCTATGAAGGTGGATGGGATAAGTAGGGAAAGATGGCTCAGACACTTGCAATAAAATTCTAGGGAATGATTTTTGACGTGGTGAAGTAATGCTGAAAATCTCAGGTCATTTGAAGATGTATAGAGGAACGTTCCTTTGGAGGGGTTTTGTCACTGTCGCGACAGGACTGCACAAGAGCAGTCTGTGCGACCAAAATGGGTCCAAATGGAAGTTTTCTCCCCGATGGAGATTTGAAGTGGGCTTTTCAGGAGAGGTAGGGGACATGTATGGGAAGAGAAGTTAAGAAGGGCTCTATGTGATCCGAGGTCAGGAAGAGGGCGTCCCAACGTGATCTTTTAGGTTCTGGGTTACTACAGGTCTGCACAGAGACAGCCTGCGCAAGGAAAAGGGCTATGAAGACAACTTTCGCTACTGAACGAATTTGGCTATGAGGTTTTCAGGGGACGTGGGGGACATGGGGATGAAGAAAAGCTTAGAAGGGTTAAATGGGGTTTGGGGATGGGAAAGGAGGGTGCCGACCTGATCTTCCGGACTCATTTCTGCAGGCAGACAACTAGATCTGGGCGCAGGACAGCAAGGGCCATCTCCTCCAAGCTTGTTGCAAAACCTTGATCAATGGGACTCCCGGCTTGAGCAGAAGATGGGGAGGTCGCCTCCCACCTGTGGAGCATCCAAGAAACCTGTAATAGACCTTAGGAGTTGCTCCCAAGGGAAGAGGAAGAGAGGGAGGAGAGATAGAGGGTGTCACACCCTAGAGGGGAGGAAGAAGAAGAAAATGCTCTTGGCCAAAACTCATTTTTCATTCATTCATTCATCAAGTCCCTCAAGAGGGGGAGTACATGATAATATATAGAGTTTGGACTCCACCTTCCCTCCTTAGAGTTTGAATTTGAATCCCTTTGAAATTTAAATTCTATGGGCTCCATCATTGCTTCTTGGAGTTTGGATTTGGAACCCATTTCAAATTTAAATTCTATGGGCTCCATCATTGCTCCTTGGAGTTTGGGTTTGGAACCCATTTGAAATTTAAATTCTATGGGCTCCGTCATTGCTCCTTGGAGTTTGTGCTTGACCCATTTGAAATTTAAATTCTATGGGCTCCATTCTCCCTCTTTGGAGTTTGAATTCGAACCCATTTGAAATTTGAAATCCCAAAATGATGCAAACCCAAATACATGCCAAAGACACACCTAAGACGTACACAATACAAAATACGACCAAGTACGTACAAAATATAAATACGACCAAGTACGTACAAAATATAACTACGACCCAAATACGTACAAAATATAAATATGACCCAAATACGTACAAAATATAAATACGACCCAAATACGTACAAGATACAAATACGTATAAAAATACGTACTAAAGTGTCAAAGCTCCGGGGCGGACTCCAGACTGTCCCCCAGCCACAATGAGGTCGGTGTCGACCGAGTCGTGTTGCGTGTCTGGTACCGACGACTCTCTGAGTCGAGCCGTATTCTTGCTCCGGTGTCCTCACCAAAGACCAATGTACATACTTTGAATATGAAGACCAATGTACAGACTATGAGAGCTAAGGCCAATGTATTGACTTGCGAAACTGGGGGGTCGACCCATCAAAAATGGGGGGTCGACCCACAACTGTCCAGTCAATGCTGACAGAGTGTAGACATGATCAAGAAATGCATGTGCCAATGTACACACTTGAAAAATCGATGTGAAGACTATGCATGAGACGGTGAGCCATGTACAGACTTTGAAGCTTAATAGAGACACAGGATGTACAGACTTCATGAAATGCATGCTATTCAATCTACACACTTTGAATTCATGCAAGCTAATGTATAGACTTCAGTTGAAGCCAACCGAAGAGTGTATTGACTACACTTATCTGGGGAGTCGACCCATCTAGAAAGGGGGGTCGACCCACACTAAGCTGACTGTGATGATGCAAGGATGTTTAGCCTGAACAGAATTCCACAAGTAGAGTGAAGCAACTGATGAATGTGTATATGAATACTTCATGCAGCAGATAACATGGCTGAACATCAAATATGCAATGCTTTTAGACCTGATAAACTAACAGAACAGCAGACTGACTGAACAAATGAAGATGACTCATACAGCAAGATGACTCACAATGATTAACTCACAACAAAAATCAATCATCAAATGATTAACTCACATCAAAGCCAATCATCAAAACCACAGGGACACAACAATCTCCCCCTTTTGGATGATGGCAACACTACACTGTGGTTGATGTCTGATGACACAAACTATTCTCCCCCTTTGACTTCATCAAAAAGAAAATAGTTTGAGAAGTTAAAGCGTGTTTAAAATACTGTCAATTTCTCCTCCTTGCAATAAACAAGATGAACCATGGAGAGGTATGAATGCATAAATGCAGATGCAACTAGAAGTGCAATACCTCCCCCTAAATATATGAATGCAAAGACACAATTGTTACCAATTGAGATGAACATGATTCAATATTACAAGGAAGCTCCCCCTGAGTAGATGCCAATTGATATGCATCTGTTGCATTTCTCCCAATTGATATGGGTGAGAGGGAGACCACAGAGGCATTCAAGGATAAGTTCAGGTCAATGAATCAAGGACAGTGAGCAGAAGAGTTTCAAATTACAGATCTTCAAAAAAGCTCCAAGCACAAGAAGTTCAACAAGATTTTTAAGGAGATATCAATCTCATAAATCCAAAATATAATTTTTCAAGGTCTTCCATTATAAGGGCTTATGAATGAAGTTTATTTATCAGCATGGTTTAAACATGATGTATGCAGAGTTTATCAATAAAATTCTGTATTGATATCTAAAACCATGGTTTAATAAAAATGAACCAAGCCCTCATTTTTATCTTGATTAACCTCCCTTTCTCTTACACAATCAAATTTATTGACTTCAATCGGAATTACATGCACTAGAATTGAGATCAAGCATTTATGAAATCATGTGAATTTGTCTAGGGTTGTAGCAATTTGATTTTAGCATCAATATTCAGATATTTTAATTTGTTCAACAATTTTCATGCTATAAATTTTATGAGCACTCTAGTTCAGTGCACACCGTGTAACTAGAGGATATACCTTGATCAGAGGCCAATATCCCTAAGCACTTAGTGTGACTCACAGTCATGCTTTATATAAATAGAGGTAGCATTTACACATCATGACACACTACAAATCATTTCTTGATGAGTGAGTTGTATTTCTCAGTGTGCATGCCATTACTCTGCCTGATTAACACTCATTCTTAAGCAGAGTTAACTATGGCACCTCATGACACAGTCCTTTGACATGTGTTTCTCAGTGACCAAAGTCATTGCTCTGACAGAAATTACCCTTTAGACATTTCAGAAAAATTCATTTGCTTCAAATCAATAATAGTTTCATATACTTAACCAAATAAAGCCATGTATTCAATAGTGCATATTTCAGAAGTTTTTACAAGACACATCATGAAACAGTTGGTTAAAGTTTATTAAACATGTTTCAGATATTTTTTTAAGAAATTTTAAAGTCAAACTCAATGAATACATTAAACTTAAACCACATGAGTTATTTCAGACATTCATAAAATCGTATAACAGAAGATTCCTAGTTCAAAAGTTTTCAGATTTATGATCGAGATTGCCCTATTGAGATCTTCATGAAAAACTGATAGAATTCAGATACCAAATGATAGAAGAGATTTTGAAGCCCAGTGTTTTCAGAATATGATCAAGGTTTGTCAACAAAATTAATAAGGAAGGATATGCAATGAATTTTGACAAATGTATGCATTTGATAATATGTATGCAATGCATTGACTCCCCCTGACACTTTGCATTCAATTACTCTTTTTGGTATTTTTTAATAAAATGCAATGCAATTAACTACATGTATGCAAAGACATGCAAAGACTCAACATTGATTGCTATGCAAAGACATGCAATTAACTACTCTGAAATACATGCAATGATTTGCACTGAAGATTGAACATATGACAATATGACTTATGCTCAATCAGACTGCCCTATTAAGCAAAGTGACCCATGGCACCAGGCGGAGCACTTGGTCTGAAAGACCACCTCACACATAGTAAGAACCTCCAGACAGATTTCCCTGTCTTTTGGTAGCTTACCATTTATATACCATAGAGGTCAATCATGATAATTCAACATGCAGTCCTATATGCAATCCATATTTTCAGTGAGCTATGCAACAGATAAAGTTCAAACCACATTCATATGCAGTTCAGATTTTTCAGAGATTGTGCATAACAACAATTATCAAACTATTGCAATTGGCATATGTATGCATCAGATGCAGACAACCCTTTTTAATGCACATGGCAGATGTTGAATGAATATGCAAAAACAAATTAAACATGCTATGCAGTAAAACTAAAAATAAGAAGTGCAAGAAGTTTACCTAAAAAGTTCAGGAAGGGGTTTTCATTCTTGAGTGCCTTGGATTAATCCCCTCTTTATTAATCAGCTTCCAAGGCACACCTGCAAGTTAGTAACCTATTTTGCACAAATGGGCACCCAAGAAGTCTTGGGTCCTGACATGGTAGTATCACTTCTAGTAGGTTTTCTCAGCACATTTTTAACTTGATGATCATTAAATTTCATCAGAGGATAACCATCCATCAAATGTCCAGATTTGCCAAAATGATGGCAAGAAGCAGCAGTTTTCAGATCTGATTTATGCACATTCTTATGAATATGAATTTTATGTGCATTGGCATGGAAATTTCTGTTATTTGCATCACCAAACTGTTTTCCATAATCAAAACATTCAAAGTTTTTCCTTTTAAAAACAACTTTGTTCTTTCTGAGAGCATTTGTACTTGCAGGGAATTTAAACCTTTCAGAGATGAAATTTTTCCCTTGAGCATGCCAACAGTCCTTGACTGTGTGGCCATGCTTTCCACAGTGAGAGCAATTGAGAGAATTTCTTCTATAAGAAGTTGACCAGCATTCAGAGGCCTTGTGACCAATTCTGTTGCAGTTAAAGCAGATGATGAGCTGGTTCTTTGAAACAGATTTGTTCTTATTAAAAACATGCTGATTTGAAAAGTATTTTGCATGATTTGAACATGATTTTTCCTTACCACTTGCAAACCAGCAATGAGCAGTAGTGTGTCCTACTTTATCACAATTAGAACATGTGACATTCTTTTTCTGACCAGACACAGATTTTCTAGCATGCTTTTTTTTCATCTTGTTTCATCACAAAACAGTTACTCATAAAGTGTCCATGCCTACCACAATAATGACAGGAGCCATTTTATTTCTTTAAAACATGGCATTTATCAGATGAATTTTTAACATGCAGAATGTTCCTTTGAGTTTTTGATATTTTATAATTTTTATTTTATTTTTCTATTTTCTTAGCCTTGTACTGAGGTGGTGATGAAGTAGAAGGCTTTTCCTGTTCAGATGATTTAACGAAAATAGTTTTCAGCTTGTATCCATCAACCTTTTTCGACTTTTCAATTTATTTTTTGGTTCTCTGAACAGTAGACTGAGAAACAGGTGGCTTCTGAGAAGTGTGAGAAGTAGAGCTAGCAACAAAGGATGTATGAATTTTATCTTCAAAATTCTTTTTATTTACAGGGTTATAGCCTAACCCCTCCTTCTGAAAATTGACTTTTACTCCCAACAGTTTGTTCAGATTATCTTGCCCACTAACAAATTTAGACAAGGAGTTTTTTAAATCTTGAATTTCAATTTCTTAAGAGAAAATGTGTAACTCATAACTGGCAATCTCTTGCTCACTGCAATTCATAGCTTCATTCAAAACTTTATTAGCTGTTTTGGATTTTTTAATTTCTTGTTCCAGATTGCTCAGTTTTTTCGGGTCTTCAACACAAACACTTTTTCCTCTTTCTAAGGCTAGCAGTCTCTCAGACATAGTGGACTTCAGCACTTTTAACTTCTCATTTTCTTCTTTAAGCTTATCATTTTGAACCAATTCATTTATTAGAAGCTGATCTTCTGAGTTGACTTCATACTTTCTTCTAGCCCCAAATTCCTTCAATTCTTTTTGTTGTTTCTCCAGATCTTTCTGTAATTCTATATTTACAGATTTTATTGCATTGAATTTTTCAATCAGCAAATCATTCTCTCGTTTAAGTTTCTCTAAATTTTCTTCATTTTCTTTGGATAATTTCTCTTTGAGTTCAGATATCTCATTTGCAACTTCTTGACTTTCCATTTTTAGCAATCTAATTTGTTCCAGCAGCTTTTGATTATCAGACTTATATGCATCATGAGATTGTTTCAGCTTTGAGCAATTTCTACAAGAAGAACTTGAACTTTCTGACCCAATACCCTTTTTCAATTTTTCATACTGACTTCTTAACCTCCCATGTGACTCTAATAATTCAGCATATGAATTCTCCCAATCATCTAAAGTATAGTTCTCAAAGGGATTTACCTCATCATCATTATCGTCTTCATTCTGATTGCTGCCTTGATCGCTGCCACTTTGATTACTTCTGTTGGCCATCATGCAACTGTCCTCATCTATCCTGTGAGCTAGCTTCAGCATATCCAAAATGTCCTTAGCAGAACTGTAATCATGAAAGCAGGAATGTAAAGCTCTATCAGTAGCTGCCTTCATTAGATTTGTAGCTATCTGATTCTCTTCATGCATTGATCTGTGACTGTCAGTCCATTTGGACTTTTTCTTTGGTAATTTATGAGGACCGTGTGAAATTAACTTCCACAGATCAGGATTAACTGATATAACATATTTGCGCAGACTGGCAAACCACACATTAATATTAAAGCCATTGAAAACCGGTGGATCACCCATGGAAACAAACAGATGTAATGCAACAGGAATATTGATGCACCAAAAGCAAATAAGCACCTAAGACTGCAGGATCGGATCTGCAGGTCGTTGGACCTTCTATGTAGACACCTCTCTGATACCAATTGATAGAGTGCTAGGCTCGGATACAGAGGGGGGTGAATGTATCCCTCTAGAAATAATGCCCAAATTAAAACTCAGAAGCTAAACACAGTTCCAGAATAAAACTAATTCAATTGAACTTATGAACAAACACATGGAGAGCACCTATCCAATCATCTAGCGGAAGCAATCAACCAGACAAACCACTGCTCAAGAGATTTTTAGGTGGTTCGGTCCACAGACCTACGTCCACCCCTCACTCCCAACCGGAGTGAGGCTTCCACTAGCACAAGCTAGAAAACTGCAAACTCAGTCTGCGAACAAGATGCTACCGCACAGCTTGACCAGGGGAACAACCTCCCCTCTTCCTCCCAACCGGAGGGACACCCCAAGTGACTCCCAGCCACTTGGAAACCAGAGACACACAGTCTCTCTTCCTCCAAACCAGAGGGAACACACCAGTGACTCCCCGTCACCAGCAAACCAGAGGTCGCAGACTTCTCTTCCTCCAGACCAGGAGGGACCCCTGGACTTGCAACCCACAAGCCCAGAATCGGAGGACCAATCCTCCCTTCTCCTGAGTCCACAGGAGTAACCCGACCTTTATCCAGAGAATCAGAAGAACAAAGGTAATCAGAAAAACAAAAGGAAAAACAAGAAATGAAGATAACTCAGCAAACAGATAGCTGGAAAATGAAATCACAAAATGGCTTACGCAGGAGCTGACTGGAGTGGATCTGATCCACGGTCCAATATGAACTTCTTCTGCTACTTCTCTTCTTCTTCTTCTCAGCTCACGCTTTCTCTTCTCTGCTCTCCTTTTCACTCTCACTGTCTTTCTCTTTTATTTTAATCCTCACGAGCTCTCTCTTTCTCTTTTTCTTTCTTCTTCTTTCTTCTTCTTCTGCTTCTCTGCTTCTTTTCTCACAGTCTCGATCAGCCCTCTTCTATTCTCATCATTTCTCTTCAGTGGACGAAGGCTTCTATTTATATCAGCTTCAGTAGGTGCTAGGGCGTGTGTCCTTCATGTTCCCGCCCAGAGAGCACCTCGGATCACATGCCAGGCATCATCCTCGATTCACGTGCCCAGTCATTAACCTGAGTCATCTGCAGACAGAGACAAAACAAAATGAAATGAATTAGTTAGTTCAGGCTTATAACAATGAGTGTATATACTTTAGAAGCAGTAAATGAGTAAGTGTGTACACTGAGAGAGTGTATAGACTTGTAGGTCTTCATGCGACCTCAGTGTATATACTTGCTGAAGAATGCATTATCATAACAAGGGGGAATGTGTGGACTTCTGTGAAATGTAAGAAGCCATCGAGTGAGACTTAGAGACATTAATTAGGCAAGTGTGTACAACGTGAGAGAGTGTATATACTTGCTGTGAAGAACATCAATGTGTAGACTTGTAAAGCATAACTATATGCAGTGTATAGACTTCAATGAATGCAATGCATGCACAATGATGCAATGTATAGACTATGAAGATATGTGTGTGAAGCTCAACAATGTATAGACTATGCAACGGCATCAAAGCAACATATCGATGTACAGACTTTGGCTTGATCAATGCACACTGCACAAATGGATGTATAGACTTGAAGTGGCATGAAGCAGACGATGAACAGCCAAGCATGTATAGACTTACCAATGCGAGCACAGGTTGTACACACTTTGATTGCGTGCAAGAGAACGCAGTGTACAGACTTTGCTGTGAAGAACAATGCATGAATGCAGTGTATAGACTTGCTGTAAACATGCATGACAACCCAATGTACAGACATGCTGTCCCTGCAGCTGACGATTCCAGTGTATAGACTTGCTGAGGCAAGGGCTGTACAGACTTTAAGCAAAGCAAGGCAGTCGAGTGTATAGACTTCATGATGTGTAGACTTTGGCACAAGAAACGGCTGTACAGACTTTAGCTCAACAGCGATGTATAGAGTTTTGAAAGCTTGAACGACGAAGCATGCTGTACAGACTTTGAGCGTTGTATAGACTTTGCAAAGCACATGCCTTGGCTGTACAGACTTTAGACTTGAACGTGTGTGCTGTGAACGATGTATACACTTGGAGGCCATTGAAGGGTGTATAGACTTGAAGAACCGAAGCCAATGTAGAGACTTGACGAATGGCTCAGCAATGTATAGACTTGGTGAGCTTCATAGCACAATGTGCAGACTTTACCACTGTATAGACTTGAAGTTCTGAACATAGGTAAAGGCTGGGCTTGTATAGACTTGCACAGTGTTGCCAATGTATAGACTTCCAATGAATGCAACCGCTGTACAGACTTGCTCAAACAGACTGATGTATAGACTTGCCAACGAGAGGGCTGTACAGACTTGAGCAATGCAAAGGCAATCGGATGTATAGACTTGGGCTGTACATACTTGGAAGGCTTGAAGTCGATGTACAGACTTGGAAACCGATTTGTAAAGGCTTATGTATAGACTTGAAGGTTCACAGGATGTATAGACTTCAAATGCAACAGAAGACTCTGTATGGACTTTGAAGATGCAAGCGATGTACAGACTTGGGGTTCCACTATGGATGTATAGAGTCTGAAGAAATGAGGCGATG
Organism: Amorphophallus konjac; assembly: GCA_022559845.1. Lineage (NCBI taxonomy): Eukaryota > Viridiplantae > Streptophyta > Magnoliopsida > Alismatales > Araceae > Amorphophallus > Amorphophallus konjac. The sequence goes on from CM040127.1 coordinate 151,696,964, forward strand.
TGCAGACTTGGCGCCTTGAAGGATGTATAGACTTCAGATGAGCAAGCTACAGTGCCGTTGTATGGACTTGATCTTCAAGGAATGGCTGTACAGACTTTGAAGGCTTAGCGGAGGATGTACAGACTTTGAATATGAAAACCAATGTATGGACTTCTGGTGAAGACCAATGTACATACTTTGAATATGAAGACCAATGTACAGACTATGAGAGCTAAGGCCAATGTATTGACTTGCAAAACTGGGGGGTCGACCCATCAGAAATGGGGGGTCGACCCACAACTATCCAGTCAATGCTGACAGAGTGTAGACATGATCAAGAAATGCATGTGCCAATGTACACACTTGAAAAACCGATGTGAAGACTATGCATGAGACGGTGAGCCATGTACAGACTTTGAAGCTTAACAGAGACACAGGATGTACAGACTTCATGAAATGCATGCTATTCAATGTACACACTTTGAATTCATGCAAGCTGATGTATAGACTTCAGTTGAAGCCAACCGAAGAGTGTATAGACTACACTTATCTGGGGAGTCGACCCATCTAGAAAGGGGGGTCGACCCACACTAAGCTGACTGTGATGATGCAAGGATGTTTATCCTGAATAGAATTCCACAAGCAGAGTGAAGCAACTGATGAATGTGTATATGAATGCTTCATGCAGCAGATAACATGGCTGAACATCAAATATGCAATGCTTTTAGACCTTATAAACTAATAGAACAGCAGACTGACTGAACATATGAAGATGACTCATACAGCAAGATGACTCGCAGTGATTAACTCACAACAAAAACTAATCATCAAATGATTAACTCACATCAAAGCTAATCATCAAAACCACAGGGGAACAACAGTTTCATCTTCCTCCGCCGCCTCAACCTCAGCCGTCTTATCTACTTGCTCCAATTCCTTCCCAGCAGTCTTCTGCAGCCGGCTGTCCTCCGAGAGGCAGGGTCACTCACATCACTCGTGCAGAAGCTGTGGCAGCTAATCTGGTAGAAGGTACGGTTTCAATTTTCAGTCGTCCAGCTCATGTTCTTTTCGATTCTGGTGTAACTCATTCTTTTGTGTCCGAGGATTTTCTTCCTTGCATTGGGGAGCCAATGACCGAAGTGTCCTGTAACTTGCTCATGGAGTTACCCTCTGGAGATTTCGTGTCCACTCCGGTGTGCCTGGAAGATTCCCCTATTGTCGTCAGCAATCGGTAGATGCCTGTGAAGCTTTATGCATTAAAATTGGCCAAATATGACACTATTCTAGGCATGGACTGGCTGGAATTGTATGGTGCCGTGGTTGACTGCAGATACAAGCGAGTCTATTTTATGCCACGCGGGAAGCCAGCCTTTTATTTCCAAGGTATGCTTTAATTTTGCAGTTGCCTCCTTTCGCCTTCTGTTTAAATTTCGAGGATGAAATTTCTTTAAGGAGAGAGGGATTGTAGTGCTCTTGCCTTAGCGGATTCGTAGCAGTTCGGATCTAGGCTTTGTCCTGGTCATTTTGGATATTTTTGCGGATTTTTAGGCGTTCGTTTGGCATTTATTGGAATTTGTTTAAGGTTAATGGCAACTAGAGTTAAGTTTTCAAAAAATAATAATAATACTTTATATATATATATATATATATCTCTCTCTCTCTGAATGGTCGGGAGCTGAACAGAATCTTGGTAGACCCCGGAGTAGCTGTCAACATCCTGCCATACAGGATATATCAGAGGTACCACTTCAATGTGCACCTCGATAAAGTCGGAGATATGCGTTTCGTCGGCTTCAACCAAAAATGTGAAGTGCCGCTGAGAGTAGCAGAATTCACACTCACTCTGGCAGATCTTACTACAAGGGTGTTGTTTCATGTCATCGACTCCCACACCTCGTACAAGGCGCTGCTTGGCCGCCCCTGGCTACATGAGAACATGGTGGTACCCTCCATGCTGCACCAGTGCATCAAATACAACCAGGAGGGGAGGATATTTGCCGACCTCCACCCGTTCAAAGTATTCGAGTGTCTCCTACTGGATGCTCCTCTATATGCAGAATGGTCACAGAAGACCTCTGAAGCCAAGACCCCTGCTAGGGCAGTAAAAAGCACTTACGGTGACGATTGGTTCCCACCGCCGCCGATCGGGTATATCAATCCCAAGACGGTCTCACATATCATCGTCACCGGGGATGTGGGCAGAGCAGCACCTCCTGCCACCTACCCTCAGGCCAATGAAACCGAGGTCGACCAGCAGCATGACCACATCGGGATCCCAGAAAGCCTTACCAAGCCAATTTTCGGCCTCGACAATAACACTGTCGGGCCTTTCAAAGCATGGAAGGTGACGCAGACTAACGGCCCCAACAGTTTGTTTTACATGTCTGAGGAGCATCCTACACGGGAAGACATTGATTGCCATCTTCCTGAAGACATAGAGAACCCGTTAGTCCCCATTCGGGGGTTGACGTTCACAACAAATCGAATGGCCAAGATGTTCCAGAAGCAGCACATCCCTTCCGGCCAGTCCCACAAGGAGAAAGAAGCATTCCAGAAGGTGTGGTATCCCGCAAGCCTGGACAAAGAATTGAGGCGTGTCTCTCATCATCCAGGGTTAGGCTTCACCCTTGAATAACATTATTATAGCGGGCGATATGAAGTGGATACCATCTCCGCTTTCTACCTTGCTGAAGATAGCTCACTGGGGGTAACCTTCGATGAGTACCCAGCGGAGGTCGAACATACTGAACCAGCTCAACCAAGAGACTCGGAATCAGAGGCTATAACTCCTTGTCGATTCTGGGGGCAAGTATACCCCGAAGAAGCGGCTCTTCAGGACAGATTTGACACGGTCAGCAGTAGCGAAGCCGAAGATGAGGAAGAAGTAGGGTTGTTTCCCTCTAGTGGCCCTACTCTGATAATGATGTCAGCGCCCCTCGTACCGATCAGGGAAGCTTCTGCCGAAACTGATCGGGAGATGTATGCTGCTAGAAAAGAAAAGGCCACCTCCACCGAAGATATGGTAATCCAAGGAGGCGGGGTACTCTTGTCTTCTGCTGTGAAGCCGCAATGTTGCTCTAGCGAGGCAACAAACAACCGACAGTCCTTCAGGATTGCAAACACATCTACAAGGGCCGAAGCTGTTAGCTCGTCTCTCAAAACCACGATGGCTATAGATCTGCCGACAGAACAGCTCATGCAGTCGCCACTAGCTGAACTAGAAATCCCTAGCGAAGCCCAGGTGGAACATAATGAAGAGGCCGAGGTACTCGAGCTCGAAGATGATATTCCAGATTTTGTCGACCTCCAACCGGCGCCCCCGGAAATAGAAGATGGAGGTCAAGCCACAGTCAACGAACTGATAGAAGTTAACCTGGGAGATGAGGCCGACCCTAGGCCGACCTTCCACAGTGCCCAGTTGTCTGCTGAAGAACCGAAGCTGTATATCCAGCAACTACAAGAATACCGGGATTGTTTCACCTGGACCAACAAAGAAATGCCAGGACTCAGCCCTGCAGTCTCACATCATGAGCTAGCTGTAAGCCCTGAGGTGGAGCCGGTGAAACAGCCGCCACGGCGCATGAGGCCAGAGCTCATCACTCAGATATGCAAAGAAGTGGACAAACTCATTAGTGTGGGTTTTGTCAAAGAAAACCAATACACCACGTGGTTGTCTAATATTGTGCCCGTGAAAAAGAAGAATGGGCAAATCTGGATATGTGTTAATTTTCGAGATCTGAATAAAGCATGTCCCAAGGATGACTTTCCGGTGCCGATCACTGAAGTCATGATTGACGCCACAACCGGCCATGAAGCACTGTCATTCATGGGCAGGTCATCCGGCTATAACCAAATATGGATCGCGGAACACGACAGAGTCCATACTGCCTTCCGAACCCCTAAGGGCATTTATCACTACAAAAGGATGCCGTTCGGACTGAAGAACGCTGGTGCAACTTATCAGCGGGCGATGACTAGAATATTTGAAGAACTGCTCTACTACAAGGTCGAGTGCTACGTAGATGACCTGGTGATCAAGATCAGAAGAATAGAAGACCATCTGCAAGACCTCCAAGTTGTGTTTCAGAGGCTCAGGTAGTATGAACTGAAGATGAACCCTATGAAATGTGCGTTCGGAGTGTCGAGCAGAAAGCTCTTGGGCTTCATCGTCAGATATCGGGGGATTGAAATAGACCCCGCAAAGATCAAGGCGATCCAGGAGTTACCCCCACCAAGAAACCTCTCTGAGCTGAGATCCCTACAAGGCCGCCTGGCGTACATCCGGCGGTTTATATCCAACTTGTCGGGGCGATGCCACCCCTTTCATAAGTTGATGATGAAGGATGTTCCCTTTTATTGGGATGAAGAATGCCAAATAGCCCTTGACAGGTTGAAAGATTATCTGAGGATTGCCCCAGTGCTGGGTTCACCGGTGAAAGGACGGCCGTTGATCCTCTATATAGCAGCCACACACTACTCCCTGGGAGCAATGTTGGCCTAAAATAATGAAGAAGGGAAGGAACAAGCCCTTTACTACCTCAGCCGAAGACTAGTCAGAACTGAGGAGAAATATACCTTCATCGAGAAAGTCTGCCTGGTGCTGGTCTTCGCAGTCAAGAAGCTCCGGCACTATATGCTGTCGCACGAGATCAAGCTGATCTCCAAAGCAGATCCACTGAAATATATCTTGTCCCAGCCAGCACTCAAGGGCCGCTTAGGCAAATGGGCGGTCATTCTCATGGAGTTTGATATCTCCTATGTACCGCAAAAAGCTGTCAAGGGCCAGGCTGTCGCAGATTTCTTCGTTGAGCATCCAGCACCAGAAGACTGTCAACTGGAGATAGAACTCCCTGACGATGAAACTTTGGAAGCCGATCAAGTACGACCTTCCTTATGGCAATTGTACTTTGATGGCGCATCCAGAAGTGACACCCCAGTAACTGGATCGGCCAAAGTCAGGGCAGGGGCAGGCACAGTCCTGAAATCTCCAGAAGGAGAAGTCATATATACATCACGTTTAATAAACAAACTCTGCACAAATAATGAAGCAGAATACGAAGCCCTAATCATTGGGTTACAAATTGCCTTGTCTATGGAGATTCGGATGCTAGAAGCATTCGGGGACTCCATGCTGGTTATAAAACAGTTAGAAGGAGAGTTCGAGGTGCGGAAGCAAGAACTCCTCTCCTATCATCAACTGGCGTTCTACTTGATGACAAGATTCTATTTCATCAGAGTCAAGCACATCAACCGAGGACAAAATGCCCAGGCAGATGCCCTCGCAAAGTTGGCCAGCTCTTTGGCAGTCTCGCCAGATACAAGCCTGAATATAGCAGTAATTAACCGACAACAGGTCCCTAGCATGACCGAGGTCCTGCTTGATGAACAAGAAAATGAAGCGGTAGCTGTGGAAGAAGTCCAATAGCCCGATTGGCGGGAACACCTCTTGTGTTGGTTTCACCACCAATAGCTCCCAAAAGAAAAAGAACACAGAATGAAGCTCCTAAGGGTCAAGGATTCTTATGAAAAAAGGAGCGGAACTTTGTTCGGAATAATGGCCGATGCCCAAAAGAAAATCTTACTCCGTTGCTTGTCTCCAGTAGAAGCCTGGCAAGTAATGCAAGAAGTCCATGCCGGGTCAGCCGGGGCACATCAAGCCAGTCCAAAAATGAAGATCGAAATAAAGAAGCTGGGATATTATTGGCCCTCTATGTTCAATGATTGTTGCAAGTTTGCCAAAGCTTGCCAAAGCTTGTCAAGAGCACGCCAACGTGTCAAGAAGACTGATGCGGGACGCTATGCAAGCTAGGACTCTATGCGAAGACGCGACCAAGTGGACAAGTAAGACCAGCAACTTGCAATAGTTGAACGGCGTATACTCGACACCTAACGTTCCCAAGAGAGAAACCACACCGAGTAACAAGCAACTCAAGCTCGCAAAATGTCCCCAAGAGAGCGAAGCGTGTCGATCCGCGCGGTTAAGGAACCGGCCGAGTCTAGGGTAGGCAATTCACACACTCGTGCTCGGGTCGAGCACGAGATGGTCACGCTCTCTCACCGTGGCAGTGATATAAATGTATACAATCTAGAATCCTAACAATCACACAAGCAGCGGCACTAGAGAATGTACTAAACAAGCAAGAAAGAAACCAAACAAGGATGTGAACGCATACCTCCACGCTCAAGGCGTGGGGAAGACGCCCGGCCAAGTCACACAACCACCCAGTACAAGACATAAACAAGTACAACCCAAACAAAAGCCCACTCCTCGTAGGGAGGTAAAAGGCTACACGACGATCCGGGGGTCGTGCGAAGTGGGGTGACGGGCCATGGGTCGGTGTAGCTCGTCATCCACGAATCACTGCGAACCGGTACGAATAGGGACCATCGGCAAAGATGGCATGTCACGGGGGCCGAGGAAGGCGCCAACGTCCCTGGAGGTACGCTGTAGTGGATGACGAGCCTCAGCGAAGAAGCTGGAAGTCGACGGCGCCGGCAGGGACCTCCGGGATAGCCTCGAGCGGAGGGCAGAATGCAGGCCGATCTGCGCGCACGTAGGGAAACAGCAGGAAGACGAGCCCGGTACGCCACCTCCAGCACGTTCGATGGTTACAAAACTTTCCGTGGACGTTGAGGGGGATATCCCAAGGATGTCGCTCGAGCGGCGACTGCAACGGAGCACTGTGTTAGCCTTGGCGAATTTTGAAGTAGACCCTGCGCGATCTGGTCTGTCTGCTGGCAGCGGGACGAGGGAACACAAATGGTGCTGGAACCGGGGCTTCCTGGAGGCGAATGGGGCTGGGTTTTCTCTAGTGGATAGATGATAGACGCGAGATGACTGGGTAGCAGAGGTGGGGTGGTGTGTAGTGGAGGTTTTGGGCATGGGAGAGGAAGACAAACTGGGCTCAGTTCTGCAATTCAGTGTAGTCAGAACTAAGGGGGCTGAGGGTGGACGTGGTAGGTAGGGGAAAAGGCCTCTAGAAATTGTAATAAAATTCTGGAGAGGGGTTTAGGATGTGAGTTAACAACACTCGAAATCCCAGGTCATTTTGAGGTGATTTGGGGGTCATCTCTTTGGAGGGGCTTGAACACTATCCCGGGAGTGCTGCACAGGGGCAGTCTACGCGACCAAAAGGTCTCCAAAGAGAAGGTTTTACTCCGAGCAAATTTTGAGGCAAGGTTTTCAATAGGGGTTTGGGGACAGGTAGGAGAAGAAAATCTATGAAAAATTGGAGGGGATCAAAGGACAGGAAGGAGGCCTACCAGGCCGATCTCCTGGGCTCTGGTTTTCTGTAGGTCTGCACAGAGGCAGCCCGCGCAGGGAGAAGAGCTATGAAGACAACTTTTGTTACCAGGAGAATTAGGGTGTGGGATTTTCAAGAGGTGTGAGGGACAGGGAGAGGAAGAAAAGTCATGAATAGGGTGATGGGATTTGAAGATGGGAGATGGACGTTCCAACCTGATCTTCGCGGCCCTATTCTGCAGGCAGACAACCACGGATGGAGCATTGGACAGCAATGGCCTTCTCTTCCACGCCTACAACAAAACCTTGACCGATGAACTGTGAGCTTGAGTTGAGGATGGGGAGGTCGCCTCCCAGCAGTTGGAGCAGCAGAGAAAGAGAGGGGAGGGGCTAGGGCATTACACCCTAGAGAAAGAGGAAGAGGGAGGGAGAGGGGAGCAAAGCTCTCACAACTTTCTTCTTCAAATTCATTCATTCATCATTGAAAAAAAATCCCTCAAGGGGGGAATACATGACAATATATAGAGTTGGGCTCCAACTTCCCTCCTTGGAGTTTGAATTCGAACCCATTTGAAATTTGAAATCTATGGGCTCCATCTTCCCTCCTTGGAGTTTGAACCCATTTGGAATCTATGGGCTCCATCTTCCCTCCTTGGAATTTGAATTCGAACCCATTTGAACTTTCAAATCTATGGGCTCCATTTTCCCTCCTTGGAATTTGAATTCAAACCCATTGGAGATCCCAAAATAATACAAACCAAAATACAAATAAAATATATGCCAAATACACACCAACTACAACCTAATACGTACAAAATATAAAATACAACAAAATACGTACAAAATACAAATACGTACAAAAATACGTACTAAAGTGTCAAAGCTCTGGGGGAGACTCCAGACTGTCCCCCAGCCACAAAGAGGTCGGTGTCGACCGAGTCGTGCTGCGTGTCCGGTACCGGCGGCTCTCTGAGTCGAGCCGTATTCTTGCTCGGGTGTCCTCACCAAAGACCGTCGGTGCCACTGCATCCCACCCTACCAAGTTGGCTGTTTGCTCAATGGGGCACGGACGTGGTAGGACCCTTACCGGCATCGTCAGCAGGGTGCAGATACATCTTAGCCGCCACAGATTACTTCTCCAGATGGGCAGAGGCAATAGCGCTAAGAGAAGTGACAGGAGAATTAGTCGCCAGATTCTTCCAACAGAATATAATATTCCGGTTTGGAGTCCCTAGCCGAATTATCTCTGACAATGACAGCCACTTCAGGAACCAAAAGGTTTATCGACTGGCTGATAAATATAAGATTGACTGGACGGCGCCGTCCCCCTACAACCCTCAAGCCAATGGGCTCGCAGAAGCCTTCAACAAAACGATGTGCACTTTGCTGGCGAAGACTGTCAAATCCAATAGGAAGGATTGGGAAGAAAGGATGTACGAGGTACTTTGGGCTTATCATACAGTTTATAAAACCCCAACTGGCTGCTCACCATTCTCCCTTGTATATTGGTCAGAGACAGTAGTGCCAATTGAACTGGAAGTCACATCGCTTCGAGTCACCATTCAGCATGGGTTGGCTAGCAGCGAACAAACCAACATAGAAAGAAGATTGAAAGAACTCTCCGAGCTTGAAGGAAAGCGTCTCCGAGCACAACAAAATATCCAACTCTACCAAGCTTGCATGGCCCGCGCTTTCGATAAGCTGGTCAAAGGACGAGAATTCAAGAAAGGTGACCTGGTAATGGTTAAAAGAAGAGAAGTGATGGCCTCCAACCCCAAAGGGAAGTTGGTTGAAAATTGGGTTAGACCGTATATTGTCCGCCGAGTATATGAAGGGGGTGCCTACGTTCTTGTAGATCACAAGGGAGTAGTGCAGTTCTCCCCTTTTAATGGGAAACACATGAAGTTGTACCACACAGTCCCACCAGCATTTCTAGAATGACCGAAACCTACTTTGGCCTAGTGGCACTCCACCCTGGCCGAGCTCTTTGAAATGTCCAGCCAGCTCAGACTGATTACCAGATCATTAGCCCACAATTCTGGGAACATCCCCAAGAAGCACTAAACCTGGGATCCTTTGGAGGCCCGCATACATCCATCAGGGACACCACCTACATACAATATTGCGACTCTGGGCCTTACGCCCGAAGCGGCATAAAATTCCTCCTTTGCATTAGCATTACCTTCTTGCTAACGAATAAATCCTTTTTGGCGCAAGACTTCGTGTCCTAGCCGACCTTCATGCAATATTGCCATTATGGACCTTACGTCCGAATCGGCGCAGAAATTCCTTCTTTGCATTTGCATTACCTTCTTGCTAACGAATAAGCCCCTTTTCGACGCAAGACTTTGTGTCCTAGCAGACTATCATGCAATATCGCCATTATGGACCTTACGTCCGAATCGGCGTAGAAATCCTTCTTTACGTTAGCATTACCTTCTTGCTGACGAATAAACCCTTTCCCGACGTAAGACTTCGTGTCCTAGCCGACCTTCATACAATATCGCCGTCATGGACCTTACGTCCGAATCGGCGCAAAAAACTCCTTCTTTGCGTTAGCATTACCTTCTTGCTAACGAATAAACCCCTTTTCAGCGCAAGACTTTGTGTCCTAGCCGACCTCCATACAATATCGCCATTATGAACCTTACGTCCGAATCAGCGCAAAAACTCCTTCTTTGCGTTAGCATTACCTTCTTGCTAACGAATAAACCCCTTTTCGGCGCAATACTTTGTGTCCTAGCCGACCTCCATACAATATTGCCATTATGGACCTTACGTCTGAATCGGCGCAAAAACTCCTCCCTTGCGTTAGCATTACCTTCTTGCTGACGAATAAACCTTTTCTCGGCGCAAGGCTTCGTGCCCCAGCCAACCCTCCATGCAATATCGCCATTATGGACCTTACGTCCGAATCGGTGCAAAAATTCCTTCTTTGTGTTAGCATTACCTTCTTGCTAACGAATAAGCCCCTTTTCGGTGCAAGACTTTGTGTCCTAGCCGACTATCATGCAATATCGCCATTATGGACCTTACGTCCAAATCAGCGTAGAAATCCTTCTTTGCGTTAGCATTACCTTCTTGCTGATGAATAAACCCTTTCCCGGCGTAAGGCTTCATGCCCCAGCTGACCTTCACACAATATCGCCATTATGGACCTTACGTCTGAATCGGCGCAGAAGCTCTTCCTTTGCGTTGGTATTTATCCTTACCAATGAATAAACCCCCTTTTTCTATCGACGCAGGGCCCCATGTCCCAACCAACGGCCATATGCCACCACTCAGGGTCGAACGTCGCACATCGACCCATCATCATTCTCCTACCTTCATCAAAAAAAAGAGAGAAGAAAAATGGGACTTAAAATAGAGGTGCCCCGCCGGTCATGTTCACATTCTCTGGACAAGGGCAAAAATGGCTATGACCCAGCTGCGATGAAGACCCGAAAGGGCGTCGTAGGAAAAATTGGGTACACCGCCACATGAAAACCTGAGAGGGCGCATGGGCAAAAGTAAGAGGGGGCCGGCTTCAGTGAAAACCCGCGAGGGCACTTAAGTCGGTAATGTGATAATTAAAAGTTTTTTTCACGCCTCTCCCTATGAACTCTCGGATTGGACATCCACCAGTAGTCCCACCGGAGATCTGCTCATCAATTTTCCCTTAACTAGGACCTTTCGTCCCCGTTAATGAACAAGCATATCCTTGCCTCGACATTTAACCAATGTCGACGAACAAACCAATACTGACCCTTGTCACCATCGGCAAGATCGGTCAACTTCCCTTGACTTGGACCTTTCGTCCTCGTTAATGAATAAACCTATCTTTGCTTCGGCGTTTAACCAATGTTGATGAACAAACCATGTTTGACCCTTGTCACCATCGGCAAGACCGGTCAACTTCCCTTGACTTGGACCTTTCGTCCTTGTTAATGAATAAACATATCTTTGCTTCGGCATTTAACCAATGTCAATGAACAAACCATGTTTGACCCTTGTCACCATCGGCAAGACCGGTCAACCCTTCCCTTAACTTGGACCTTTCATCCTCGTTAATGAACAAACATATCCTTGCTTCGACATTTAACCAAAGTCGATGAACAAACCATGTTTGACCATTATCACCATCGACAAGACTGGTCAACTTCCCTTGACTTGGACCTTTCGTCCTCGTTAATGAATAAACATATCCTTGCTTTGGCATTTAACCAATGTCGATGAACAAACCATGTCTGACCCTTGTAACCATCAGCAAGACCGGTCAACTTCCCTTGACTTGGACCTTTCATCCTAGTTAATGAATAAACATATCTTTGCTTCGGCGTTTAGCCAATGTCGATGAACAAACCATGTTTGACCCTTGTCACCATCGACAAGACTGGTCAACCCTTCCCTTAACTTGGACCTTTCATCATCGTTAATGAACAAACATATCTTTGCTTCGGCATTTAACCAATGTCGATGAGCAAACCATGTTTGACCCTTGTCACCATCGGCAAGACCGGTCAACCTTTCCCTTAACTTGGACCTTTCGGCCTCGTTAATGTATAAACCTCTCTTACTTCGACATTTGACCAATGTCGACGAACAGACCTGTCCTGACCCTTGTCATCATCGGCAAGACCCGTCAGCATTCCACTAACCCGGACCTCCCGTCCATGTTAGCAAACGATCCTATCTTCGGCAATTAGCCATTGCTCACGAACAAGCCCTTGTCCATCCCGGCCTCGTGCCGTGAATCAAGTTCAAGAAAAAAAAGAGAAAAAATGTGGCTTAAAATAGAGGTGCCTCACCAGGCTAACTCAGATGTTCTGAGTAAGGGCAAAAATGGCTATAACCCGACTGCGGTGAAAACTCGAAAGGGCACTGCAGACAAAATCGGGTACCCCGCCACGTGAAAATCTGAAAGGGCGCGTAGGTAAAAGCAAGAGGGGGCTGGCTTCGACGAAAATCCGAAATGGCGCTTAAGTCAGTAATGTGATTAAAAAGAAAAATGATGATGATGAATAAAAATGAATCGATGAATGAAATCAATGAAAAGATGATGAAAGTAATGTTGCTTTCTCATTAGCCATCCGAGCCCCACGAAAATTCCGTGTGTGACCGGTAAGACAAACCCCCACCGGCATAGGCCTTACGCATATGCGGTAACATACCCTTTGCTTCGACATTCAGCCCATGTCGATGAACAAACTCCACCTTCAGCTTCCGTCACCATCGGCGAAATCAACAAATAAACCATCGGGCCGGACCTTCCGTCTGCGTCGATAAGTAACCATGCCCTTCACTTTCTTCGTTATTCGTAGAGGTTAATGAACCTACCTCTCACTCGGGTTTTTCACCCCTGTCAAGGAATGAATATACTCTTGGTCTCCCGGCAACTTTGTCACCATCGGCGAAGCCTGCTAATAAGACCCTTGACCTTACCCTCTGGTCCTAGTGGCCACTACACCTTTGCCCTCAGGCATTCAGCCGTTTTTTTTAGCCAAGATCGGGCCCTGGAAACAGTTACGCTGCGGTGGAGCGAACCCCTCACACCTCCGCTGAAGGCGTGAGCACTCTCCTGCCCTAGTAACTCATATATATGGGCTAAATTAATTGGCTAAGAAAAGGGGGGGAATGAAGTCGTGATTTAAACGGTGGATGGAGACATTTCATTTCTATGAAGTGAAAAAATACTTGTTACTCGAGGCATCCCCCGAGATAGATAAGAGCCCACCAACCAAAAACAAAACAACAAACAAATGAAAAGGGGGCTACTACAGCGGACGTCGGAAGATATCCTCGAGCTCCGAAATTCCCAGGGAAGGATGACGGATTAATTCCTGCAAGCAAGATTCTGTGGCATCCAGCTGCGTTAGCTTCTCTTCAAGCAAGGCGGCTTGTCCTTCGGCCAATTCCGCTTCCTCTACGCTTTGGACTTCTTGCTGTTCGGCTTCCTGCAGCTCGGCCTCAGCCCTGGAAATTTCAGCACGAAGTTCAGCTATCCTAGCTGTCAAAGAAGTCCAGCGCTGGGAGGATATGTCGGCTACATTTCGCATTGACTGTGCTAATTCTCTCAAGGATGCAAGAGCGGTCCGACATTCCATCCTCTTGAGTTTTAGGGCTGACAGTTGATCTGCTGTTTCTTGGCCTAGGAATTCTCGCCGGTTTATATGTTTCAACAGCAGAACAACCCGTTGCATGTAGTCGTCCATGGGGCAGCCGAAAGCTATCAGCGAACGGGAAAGGTGCTCTACCAATCCCCTCAGCTGCACATAAGTTAAGTCCTGACGGGTTGTTACAGTCTGCTGTAAGGTTTCCAAGAACTGCCACACCAGGTCACTCGATGACTGCAAACCAAGTGGTGGTGTGTCAGGAAGCTGAAACTCCACTCTACTGTCAACAGCACCCCAAATGTCGTCGCTCAGTTCAGAAGATGACAACGGCATAACCTATAAGGCGCCCGCACCGGAGCCGGCTCCGACAGCTAACATCATAGAGGGAGCATCAGTGGCAGCAACCTCTCTTCCAACTTCTTGCGGTGGAGCTGCACTTGGGACTTCTACAATGGAGGATGTTTGCTCTTCAAGCCCAGCCTGACCGGCCTCTATGGATGTCGATTCTGTGACAAGGACTAAAGCCATGGAAGCCTCAGCCGCTTCTTCTAAAATCTCTCCCGCTTCTATTTCGGGAAGACTCCTTTCCCCCGAGAGCAACTCTTTACCGGCAATAGATGGCTCGGATTCCGAAGCTTCAGTCGGCTCGGCAGCCCCCCCGGTCACCCCTGAGACCTCCAAGCCTGCTGCCGCAGCATAGTCCTTGGGGTATCGCAGAGCGATAGGCCGCAAGACTGGTGGGAATGTCGATTGACCCGCACCCATAGCTGGGAGAGATATCTGCACGGTTATGGTTGGCAGCGTCACCTCAGCCTGCACGGTGAATGCAACATTACATCATGCATCTGATATAAAAAAAACAAGGAGGAGAGTCACGAGGCGAAAGCAGCGGAGGATCCCCTACCTCGGTCGGCACTAAACTCAGGTTTCCAGTAGCAGAGATCATGGCTTCTGTCAGCCCGGCCCCCTTATCCACAAGTGGCCCAAGTGGTCCGAAACTGCTCCATGCCAGCTGGGGCGGGCTGAAAGTCGTATAATCACTCTCATAAGCTGAAGACGCCCCAGCATCCTCAGTTTCTGTCTCCACGGGAGGGAACTCTTCATCACTGGAGTCGCCACCATAGTCAACCTACTCCGACGAAGAAGAGTTTTTCGCTGGTACATGACGCTCCTCTGTCGGGGCGGGCGCTTCTCCAGCTTCAGGACCCGCTGAAGGAACATCTCCTGCGTCAAAGGCCTACTCGGCCAATTCAGTGATAGGGGCACTAGTCGAATGAATTTCAGGAGTGGCCCACTCCCTGCAACAGCTTTCTCCCTAACAAAGGCTTTCTCAGCAACCCCGGTAGCAGGAGGCGAAGAAAGTCATAGCTCAACTAAAGTTCAAACAAAGGACAGTCAAGCAGACTGAAAACGTAATGAGCTATAGAAATCCAATGAATGAACTACAAATTACCTTCCATCTCGTGGCTGGGTGTCAGAGAAGGCAAATCCCCCTCCACAAGAGCTATGGGTGCTGCCCCCTCTTTCTCTCCAGTCGCGGCACCGGCTGTTGCCTCTTGTCCGACCACCGCACCAGGTGTGGCGGCAACTGCAAAGAAAGAATCAGCCGATGCGGCCAGAACAAATAATAGAGTATAAAGAACGAGGAATATACCTTCAACTTCGGGTCCATGCGCACGAGAGGCCTGAAATTCTTCAAATGATACTGTCAGTGAAGGGACAATCACTGGTTCCTGCCCCGCAGCCTTCCTCCGACGGGCCTACATTATCCGCGTGACCGCCTCCTTGGCTTTGCCAATAGCCTCCCTCACTTGGGACCTTTTCTGCTTCCGCGAGTCACCAGAGGACAGTGGCATCGTGGTCGGAGCCACCTCGGGAATCTCAAAGTATGTCGGCTTCTGAGCTTTTATTATCAACTCCCTGAAGCGCCGGGCCTCCTCTAAAGTGAGTCGAACTGCACAAGCACAAGGGTGAGAATGACACATACTATGATGGAGGAAGGAAACGGGCCGAAAGGCTGAAATGAAGGAATGAAAGATACATGCCGGTCCCGTATAGAAAGGGGAAAGGGGCCAATAGAACAGTGAGGGCACTTTGTCTCTTGAGGCCACCTCGCGAACAAGCCAACACACATCTCCTATCTTCTCGCTTTGCTCGACCAGCGACGCCAAGTCTGCATGACCATGAGAAGACAAGTGATAATACAAGCCTAGATGGTCCAGCCCCCATCCGTCGGCATATTTGAAGGAAATGAAAAGGGGATGGTCCAGAATGGCCTCGATCGGGCCACCCATTGAGAGCTTATGAGAGAGGAGCAATGCAAACAACCAGGGGGTGTTGCCGTACAGTGCGTCCCGCCGGTCTTCCCCTCTAATGAAAGTCTGGTAAGGGTGTAAGTTGTCACGCTCAGGATGCCAGTTGGCCACGGACAGGACAGGCTCCTCCACTGGTAGAGGAAGTTGTTGAAGGACCACCCGCTCACTGCTCACATAGCACAGCCCCCAAAGTGTCTTCACGAAGTCGTCCTTGTTAATCTCGGGCAACTTTGGATCAGTCCTAGGCGAGCGACGCTTCGCGGCCTTCCGGGCTTCCAGATAAGCCATCACCTCCGTATTGGTCCAAGGTCGCAACTTCTTCAAGTAGGAAGGATCAATGTCTAGGACCGGCTCTGGCTGGGAGTCCAAGAATCTGGGCTCTGCGATAGCCCAACAGTCTCGACGGGAGCTCTTGTAAAACCCCGTTCGTGCGTTCCACCATTTGATATATTCGGAGGTAATGCGAGGGAAACGAGCGGGGGCCGGGACCCTAAATGAAGCCTCCTCTCGACGATGAAAGTAATCCCACCATACACGAGCCTCGTCGTTTGCCACCTGACCAGATCGATGACTGTTCGGAAGTGCAAATTAAGAAGAAGAAGGAGGGATGTGTTGATCGTAGCCAAAGTTCCGACTGAATCAAAGTGGATAATATGGCTCCAGCCACAAAAGACCACTCTTTCGAACAACAATGACGCTTGGTCTAATAGCCAGCGCCCAGTCAACCAGTTCCGGCTCTTGGATTGGCCTTGCACACTTGGCGCAAGAGATTGGATAGATATACTCCTCCGTCTCGAAAAGACTACGCTATTGCGTCGTGTTCACAAGCGGGCTAGAATGGGCAGCCATGCTCCAAAAGTGCAAAACCCTAGGCGCATCCATGGGGACCTTGGTCAACTTTCCCCAAATGGCAAAGAGTTGTTCCATTGTCGATGACGGTTCGGCGCCAGCAAATTCGATCATCCTCGGAACGAGGCGTGCAAACTGTAACCCCCGAGGAGCAGCTTTCGGGAATAGTGTGCAGACCCAAGCATTGAAGAAATGTAGAGGGCCAACCGTCCATAAATTCCTGGGGAGGTGGTTCCGATGTAAGTCCCCCAGCATCTTGTAAATGAGGCATAAAGCCACTGGGCAGAGGGACAGCTTCGTGCCCCAAGCCATCAGGCAAGCAAGATAAATGGCTTCCGCCCTGATCATGCTCTCATCACCTTGCGAGAGAGTGAAGGAACAAATCCAGTAAGTTAGATATGCAGCACAGTGCGTGACTGCATCAACACAGGCGGGAAAGTGGCTTGTTGCCGGACCCTCTTCTTCCGCTTCAAGGCAGTTGGTGCTACTATGGGAAAGTCCTCATACTTGTGCGCCCCACAGAAGAAGTATTGAAGCCAAGTGCCCATCCGCACACGCCTCTTCTC
The DNA here is from genome assembly GCA_022559845.1 of Amorphophallus konjac. NCBI lineage: Eukaryota > Viridiplantae > Streptophyta > Magnoliopsida > Alismatales > Araceae > Amorphophallus > Amorphophallus konjac. Next base: position 151,714,008 of record CM040127.1, read on the forward strand.
CCCAGGCTTGCGTGCTTCCCTGGCGTCATATGATGAGTGGTAAAGCGTACGGTACGCCTTCATCAGGTACCGATAGGCGAAACCCGCTAGATATCAGCTGATGCGGGACAGACCACGGACTCGACTCGAATTAGGAATGAGATCCTTGGACTCTAGACGAGCTCGCAATTGTCTCTTAGCGAGGGAAACGTGGGACCGGGCACGGTTAAGAAATCGGCCGTGAGTCACGGGTATCGGCTTTCCGTGTAGACTCGTATCGGGTCACGGGATGGTCTCGCTCACTCTCTCGCAGCAGCGGTGATATGAAATTATAGCGAGCTAGGTCCTAAAACATGCTCTCTAGCAGTGGCATAAACAAATATATATGAAAATAAGTAAATGCCGAGTGTAGGGAGCGAGAACGATACCTCCACGCGCTCGGCGTGGGGAAGACGGACCCGGCCGAAACTCGTACTCCCGGGATAAATATTACACAATGATGACAGCAATGAAATATCACCCACTTCACGCAGGGAGGTAAAGGGCTACACAATGGGGCCCGGGAGGACCGAATTCGGGTTGACGGGCGGCTTCTCGCGTTGATTCGGCAGCACCCGAAATTGTGACGATGGGGCCCACGTGTTGTCCGGAGGGGCCATGTGGGACCCGACGACACCGCTATAGTGGGGACACTTAGGGAAGTGCTCCCCGGGCTGGCGGCACGCTGGTTCACCGGCCAGAGGCCAGGCGGCTTCGTTCGGCACCGGTCGGAATAACCGGCCATGGATCTGCAGCTTCTGGTTTTTAGTGCGCGTCCCGGCGAGAACGGACGCTGCGATCAGCCCCGATGTTGGATCGACACGAGACTGGAGCCGTTGGAAAGCTAACTTCAAATCCTTCAATCTGGACTTGAAGATCTGGCCTGGATCTACACGGATCTGGGCTTTAATGAATTTACAACTTCCTGTTGTACAGTAGCCGAACACTCAGATCTACAGGGCTATTCTCTGAGAACTGCCTTTGATTGCTTTGAAACCCTTGGATTCAGACTTCGACCGCTTCATGAAAGTTGTGGGACATTGAGCTAGGAAAACGAAAAAACTAGTTGGGACAAGTTTGGATATGGCTATGAATTGATAGGAGTTTTTCACTAACAGTGGGCCGGATCTAGAAATGGGCTGAAAGCACTGTAGCTGAGATAGAACATGAATTTTGAAAAATGGATAGACAGCGGATCAAACATCAAGAAAAATGGTGGATGTAGGGGATGATGGATAGAACGCCCAGTAAAATTAGGAGGGTTTGAAAAAATCAAAAAGAGGGCCGGAGGTGAGAAACACAGGGCTGATGTCACTGTAGATAGAGACAAAATAGATCTGGGAATGAAAGATGCACGAAAATGGAAAAATATTAAACGAGGGATTTTGGACCTGAATGTTTTTTTGGATGATGGGGTGGAGTATAGGAACACACCATAAAAATTTCAGACCACGAAGAGGCCGTGGCTGGTAGCAGGGATTTCGGGAAGACACCTCTATCCAGCAGGACAGAATACCGAAGACGGTTTCACGGCGGCTCGAAGGCGGCACGAACGGCGGCGGCGGCGGCACAGATGATCACCGGAGATAGAGGGGAGGGGATAGAAGATAGAAATCACTCTAGAACTAGAGGTTGGAGGAGAGAAACCAGAGGGAGAGAGGAGGGGCTCAAGAACACTCTTGATTTTCCAACAATTTTCTCTTCATTAATGCCAACAAATGGAAAATACAACCTTTTATATGCCTTACATCAAACCTAATCTACACCATTAGATCTAGGGGAGGGGATTGGATGGCTGGGATGAAGTGTGAATAACACACAAAAAAACCATAAAATATTAAGGGGAGGGGTGCCCCCTTGACCAAGAGGGGACAAGTTGGAAAGGATAGGTAGCCTACCTTGGAAAATTTACCCCCTTTGTCTCCCATGTGGTCAATTGGCATTCAACCCTTCTAGATGGCCACCTAGGATGGTTGACCAGCCCCACATGGTCTAGGTGGACCAATGGGAAAGGGGTGAGGGCCCCCTGGCTTGGGCCTACTGGAATTTTACATATAAACCCACTAAGACTTACAATTGTGTACCCATATAACATAAGGGTATACATACAAATATGAAAGGACATAAATGCAAACAAAATGCGAACGGTCTTGCCTCGATGTCCCCATCATCGGCCCTCGCCGTCAGTTTAATACTTCAGCCAATCTGGCTAGCAGACTTCTTCATATGGCTCACCGTCAATCGGTAGGCCACTAAGCTGTGAAAGACTCCAGAGGTCTAAAGAGGTTTCTTCCTCTGAAGTATAGAAAGTGTTATACTCTGGGTAGAATACCTCAATCATACCGCAGCATAAACCCCTGGAGATAGGGTAGCGATACCTGGAGGCATACACGCTATGGTATACGCTGGCCTTGACCAAGATGGGAGCACAATGTTGCAGCACGTAGTCCGTTAACTCCACTGCCCCGGGTCTGAATGCGTGGGCATCGCTGACCTTCAGCTCTGCAAACCACCCTACAGAAATCTGATGCTTAAAGCGGACGGCCAGGCAGTCCAGCAAGAAAGATTCTTCCCTGTACCCCCACCTTAATGGGGCTAAGAATAAACCAAAGACTGGCTTCTCCCGGTCGACGCGGCCCGCGGTCTCATTCCATCGAGTAGGTGTAAATTCGGGCGCTCTGGTCAATAGCTCGTCCTCTGGAGCTAGGTCCTGTAATCCAAGTATAGCACTCCATTTTCGGGGCTCACTAGGTAGATAAATAGGCCTTCCCCGCACCACAAAGTCTGTCAAACTGTCCCTCTCAACAAGCAATGCCTGTTCAGCTTTGCGAACAAGGAACAAATCTCTCTTCCCTTGAAGGTTGAATCGCCTAAGGAAGGACATCAAGTGTTTGTCTTTGGGGTGATCCCTCCTGACGGCATCTCCGCGGTCATAATTGAAGGAGTCACCCCCGATAATGAAAAGACAGCTGGTGTCCACTGTATCGGTCTCTGAGTCAGAGGATTCTACGACCACAGCAAGCTGCTCATGCCCCCGGTCCAAGAAATTAACATTTTCCCATGTCACCACGGCACGGGAAGCAGAAGAAGAAGAACGAGATGCCATCTTATCTGCAAAGAGCACACCAAAAAGAATAAACAAAGTCAGAAAACCGTTGATGAAAACAAGATTTCTGACAGAATTTTGGCAGAGTCTTCCCAGCCCGGGAGTTTGCCAGAAAGAAGCGGGAGCACGTACACTAAGATACGGTCCCTAAAATAGGCCATGGGTATCGCACCGAGGCCGAAACGGAAAACCCAGGGGAATAGCTCTGGGGGCAAGCCCTACCAGGAGCCTCCCGGGGCCCGGAAGGAGGGATTAGAACCCCAAAAATCAGACCAAATGAATCTCTCCCTCACCAGCTATGACCACCGCCGTCGCTCGACCTCGCTCACTCGATGCCGTGGGGGAAGAAAGGAGAGGAGAGAGAAAGGTTCAGAGCAAATGAAGATTGGTGAGGAAATGTGAAAGGAAAAAAGGGTTATATAGGCCCTCCTCCTGGGTTAATCCGGCGTGCTAAATAGTGCGCCGTTTTAACCCCCCCCCCCCCCCCCTCATCCAAAAGGGCGCACCGGGAAGGGCCACGCCATATTAATAATGGCCTACCAGCGCTGTTTTAGCCACCGCGCCAATTTAAGGCCACTATGGGCCTCTGCCACCCAGATGAAGAATCCGTTCAGTCTGAGGCCATCCGTGGGTCTCGCTTTGCTCATTCCTTGCTCGCAGCACCCGCGGCTGGGGGGCATTTGTTGGCACTCAAAATATGCTCAATGGCGATCAAGCCTAAATGACAAGAATGATGCGGCCCGCCGAAGCGCAGAAGCCAAAGAAAGTCAATACACAAGGGTCTTCCCGAGCTGCTGGAGCCTCAAGTCACCCAACATGAGCACCAGGGACGTCACCTCAGGAGGATCAGAAAGAATCCACAACAGACCAGTAGTGTCGATCGGCCTGCCCAATGAACCGGCATCGACTCGCTCATGCCGCATGAAAACCATCCGTCGTCCGATCAAGGATGAGGTCCGCCACCTAACAAAAAACCTCCTGAGGCGATTAAACATCTCTTGCCCCTCGGAACAAGGTGCCAAAGGCCCTATCAGCGGAAAACCCAGTGTCCGGACTGAAGGCATAAATGGTTCCGGAACTAGCCGTTCAGCGGCCCGAAGTCTCTGCCAATACTTCTCACAGTGGTTTTTCAAAGCTGTGGCAAGATGAAGGAATAGGACAACGCCCGGAGTCAGTCTGAGGCCCCCAGTCTGACTCACACCTGAGCAAACACGATGGAATGACCTAATCCGGCGCGCCCCCTTCCCGATGCGCCCTTTTCCCGGTGCGTAAAAACAACTTGGATCTTCATTGGCGCGCTCATCTCGCGCCGGGGAGGGACCACACATTGGGCATGCTATATATAAGCCAATCATCGGCCGAAGAAGAGGATCGGGCGGAGAGGGAAATCAGAAGAGAGAAAAAGGATTGGGGAAGAAGAAAGGGTTTTTTGGGAGTGAGCTTCGGAGAGCCACCGCCCTCTTCCGCCCGTCTGCCTGAAGAAGCTCGTCGTCGGGGAAGAAGTGTCCGTCTACGATACTCTGTTTCTGCAAGTGGGTTCCGGCAGTTTCTCCCGGCCATTCCCACTGCTGCTTTCCCTTCTAAGCTTCCGTGAATGTATGAGGCCAAAGGGGGGGTGATGATATGAGCCCGCCTCCTTCTTGGCTCCCTCTATTTTCCCCCTCCTCTACAGTCAGGGATTTATTCCCGTTCGTGTAATCAGTGGCCGGTCTCTGAGTGACAACGCCATGCCGTGTCGTGTGTGCGTTGTATTGATCTCTTTATGATAACAATGGTTTGGTGTTGAGCGTGGCAACATCTCCTTGCGCCCCTCCCCCCATCTTTTCTTTGGTTGCATCCAACTTCTAATACTCTGTCTGTTATCAATTTTTTTCTCCTCACCGGCGTCAAACGTGCCCTGGGTTACCCCAAAAGGGCTACAGCAATGACTCCCCTCCCCGGGGTCCTCTCTATTGCATAGACCGCATCGCATGCTCCATATGTCCACATGTTTCTCTATGCTGGAGGCATGTATATAGGTACACTCCCCTTTGGCCCTAGGAACGGCTTCTCAGTGTCTCCCTATCCATAGCCATGGGCTAGGGACAAAATAGACATCCCTAAAGTCTATATGTGAGGGGGGGCTTCTCTCTATCATGGTCATTTATGCCACGGGATCCCCTTTGACTGTTCGATCGTTTGCTCCTTTCAATCCCTCAGTCTGTATGCTAACCAGTTAACATGCTAATTTGCTAACCTGCTGACCAGCTGACTGGCTAACTCTATTATGTATATAACTGATCCTAGGTGGTCTAATGGTTGAATTACTATCTCTTACTATGTCTGAATAATGTCGTATGCCGTGTTTTGTTGTCCCTGCACATGATAGTCTAGCGGCCCAAGGGAGGGGAACATTCTCATCGATGTTTCTGAGTCACCATCGGATCATAGGGCCATGTCCATCGATGGCATGTTCCCTTCCGAGCCACCAGAGGTGAATATTAATGGGGTTCATCACCCAACATTAAACCTAGTACCCTGAGGGGAATAGTGGTGGACATGGGTTGTGTGCCCCTCGTAGGCTAGCCCTCGGGGTTTTCCTCCCTCACTGGTTGTCCCTCTTAATCGTGTTTCGGCCAATGGAATACTGGTGCCCCTCGTAGGCTAGCCCTCGGGGTCTTCCATCCATTTGGGTCTACTGGCCGCCGTTGTGCCACCCGATATTAAGGAGCTTACTCTAGCTATGTGAGTATGTCTCCGCTTCTCCCCCGCAATCCTCTGGGGATGGGGAGATGCTGCCCAAATTTCGCCAGGCTTGGTTGACTAATTGCCCTCATAATTTGGGCTTAATGAGACATGCTTTCAAAATAATGAATTTCGTGCTCGAGTATGAACCTCGCACGAGTCTCAACCATGTCTCAAGGGCATCCTGGACCCCAATTCACTCATTAATTAACTCAATACATGTTCATAGTTGAATTAAACTGTAAAATGCCCAAAAATTCATTAACTTGGCGCGGCCTTAATCCGGCGCGCCCGAATACGGCGCGGTACCCCTCCGCGCCGGTTTAGCCTTACACTCAAACCAACCAAATTTCAAATTGCTTCCACCTGACGTGGCCTAATCCGGCGCGCCCCGGGCGGACCGCGCTAGTTAAGCCCGTTTGTCTTCAGCGTGCCGTGTAAGCCTTTACCTATGCCCAGCTGCACCAGTATTGAATAAAAAAACCTCTCCTTTGCGCCATTTCAACTCCTCTTTATCGAACCTACTCTCACCTCCTGTGGTAGGGGTTAATCGACCATGAGTCGAATAAAAAAAAGGGTTTATTTAAGTTTAAATCATCTGTCATCATGCTTTTGCTAATGTACGCATTAGATATAGATATGCATTCATACATGTTACGCTAATGCATGCTTGCCTGGGCGAGATCTCAGTATATCAAATGGCATCGACGGAAGGCCGGGTCTTGCCCGACCTGAAGTTTTAGCTATGCGCGATGGTGGTCTTCAGACTTACGTCCTCCGCCTCGTACTGAAGACTCGAACTTAATAAATTATTCCTACTCTGCATGATTAAGAAACTAACAAACGAATTATTTCATGCGGCCTTGAAGGTCTCATCATCGCATGCATTCTCTTGCATTCTATTTCATCCCCGGACGGCTCGTTATCTCGACAATTAATCAGAGGTGTTCCCCCTTATTGGAGGATATAATTAAGCCATAGCCTTTATGGTATGGTGGACTTCCGGTCCCGACACGGATTTCACTTTCGCCCGACTCGGGTCAGATTGAGCGCATAATAAACTTGTCACCTAGTGATTGGCACGCCTACGCAAATAAACCAAACAAACAAAACAAATTCCCCTCCCCACAGCGTACTGATGCAAAATGGCCGGGTGATCGCTTATGCCTCAAGATAGCTGAAGGACCATGAAAGGAACTACTCCACTCACAACTTGGAAATGGCAGCAGTGGTCCATGCCTTGCGTATCTGGAGGCACTATTTATATGGGGTTCGGTTTGAGGTCTTCACCGACCATCAGAGTCTCAAGTACATATTCACCGAGAAGGAACTCAATTTGAGGCAAAGGAGATGGGTCGAGCTATTGAAGGACTATGACTTCGCCTTACAATACTATCCGGGCAAGGCGAATGTGGTGGCGAATTCTCTCAGCCGAAAGTTTATGGCGCTAAGTTAGCATCGTAAGTGGGATATGATGGAGGGAGTGATCGAATCACGACCCGAGAAAAGGAAGCAGTTCGGTCTCCTAGCTGGGTTATCGGCAAGACCTGCATACTTAGATAGAATTGCTGAGGCACAAAGGCAGGACATGGCATTGCAGAGACAACTGAACAATGAGGACTTCCAAATGGGAATTGATGGATTGATTGCATTCCGAGGAAGGATTTGTGTATCGGACGATGTGGAGATGAAGAAGGACTTGATGCGAGAGGCTCATGGGTCAAAATTTTCCATCCATCTTGGAAGCACCAAAATGTTCCAAGATATGAAAAGGAAGTATTGGGGGCCGGGAATGAAGCGAGACATTGTGGAGTTCGTATCCAAATGCCTCACTTGTCAGTAGGTAAAAACTGAGCACCAAAGACCTGGCGGTCCTCTTCAAACCATTGAAATAGCCCAGTGGAAATGGGAACAAATCACCATGGACTTTGTGTCTAGCCTACCCATGACCAGGAGAAGGCATGACACAATTTGGGTAATTGTGGATAGGTTCACAAAGACTGCACACTTCCTGCCCGTCAACAAGCAAACTCCAATCAAATCCTTAGCAAAATTATTCATCGCCGAGATTATTCGGTTGCATGGGGCACCCTTGTCCATCATTTCTGGTCGGGACCCTCGATTCACCGCGAGGTTCTGGAAAAGTTTGCAGCAGGCTATGGGGACAGAGTTGCAGCTCAGCTCGGCCTTTCATCCTCAGACCGATGGGCAATCCGAGCGTACCATCCAAACTCTAGAAGATATGCTGAGGGCGTGCAGTATTGAATGGAGAGGAAACTGGGACGATCACTTACCCCTGATAGAGTTTACATACAACAATAGTTACCACTCTGCCATCAAAATGGCACCTTATGAGGCACTCTATGGGCGGCCATGTAGGTCACCAGTATGCTGGTATGAAGCTTGTGAGAAGCAGATATTCGGGCCACAATTGGTGCAAGATTGCTCAGAGAAGATATCCGTGATCCGACAATGACTCCTCACAGCCTAGAGCCGACATAAAAGTTATGCAGACCAGCGGCGGAGAGAGTTGACGTTTACGGAAAGAGACCATGTATTCCTAAAGGTGTCTCCTACAAAGGGAGTCATGCGATTTGGGAAGAAGGGCAAGCTCACTCTCAGGTATATCGGGCCTTTTGAGATTCTGCAAAGGGTCGGCGAGGTGGCTTATCGACTAGCACTCCCGCCCGCTCGGGCACATGTGCATCCGGTCTTCCACGTCTCCATGCTCATGGGATATGTCCGAGATGCCTCGCATGTGATAGAATACGAGCCCTTGAAAGTTCGAGCAGATCTATCTTATGTGAAGCAGCCCATCGAGATCATCGACCGGAAGGAACAGGTCTTGAGGGATAAAACCATCCGACTGGTGAAAGTCTTATGGAGTAATTCTCATTCCGAGGAAGCAACTTAAGAGCCGGAGGACAAAATGCGCCAGGAATACCCCCAACTATTCGGTGAGCAATTTTTCCTCAAAGAGAAGTTTTCTCCTTTCTTTTAATTCAATTTCGAGGATGAAATTTTTGTAAGGGGGAGAAGATGTTATGACCGCTAAATGGGCACTAGCCAATCGGGTATAATTCGGACCCATAAGACTCAACAGGTCGGAAATCTGGACGGATTAATTAAGAATCCGTAACTTAACATAGGAATGTTAGAAAAGGGCGAAACCAGGCCCGTTAGAAATCTTGGGCCCTTAGCCCAAACTCCTATGTTGAGGAGGAAGCCCAATTCACACTAGAACTTGGGCCCGGAGCCCTTTGGCTAACAGCTGTCACGAAGGGGTGTGACTGTTGGAAAAATTCGAAGGTAATTAATGGGAAATTCATAACTTCGCATGTGGTTAATTAAATGACCTGAAATTAAGGCCAAATTTTCGAGTAGGATGTTAGCTACAACTTCTATGATGGGGTCGAGACCCAATACGGACTGGATAATAGAGTTGTGCCTGGATTACCTCGGGCTACCGAAACGTCACAATTTGAATAACGGAGAATAAATGATAAACTTGCAAAAATCATAACTCGGGCTAGGAATAAGGAAATTTGGATGAAACCAAGACCCAGAGTTAGATCAAGAAGTCCTTTTGATTTCATATGAAGACGTCCCAACCCAAAACCCAACTAAAAAGTGCGCCCACCCACATCTATGACCGGGGAGACAAAGGGTCACCTCTGTTCAAACCGAAAGGATGTTTAGCATTAACCTTCCTTAAACCATCGACCTTGGGAAGCAGGTGGGAGCCTTCTGGGTCGTAGGAGAACCTTGGGAGACTTGAAGGAAACTATAAAAGGAGGGGGTGTCATGGGTGGTCAGCCTTTTAGCAACACTAATCTTCCATTTTCTGCCACCTACGATTTCCCTTGGGTAAGGAAGAGAGGTGAGGGACCTGGGCATTCCGTAGAAGGGTGAACCTGCAGCGAAGTCTTGGGAGGGTCTGGGGTGTGGATCTCATCCCTGAATCGAAAGGGGTAATGCTGAGGGGGATCTGGGGTGTGGATATTATCGCCAGATCGTCGGTTAACATCTCAAAGGTTGGCACCTAACCTCAAACTTTAGGGGTCAATGATGCATTAGAATGGTTTTAAATATATTTTATACACTTTAAAGAGGGATTAAGGGAACGTGGGGACCACCACCATGTTCATTGTGGTTTTATGTTTCATCAAGTTTTGGACTTCCATGAGTTACCTCTGTGTCTCTAAGGATTTGCACAGCCCCTGGGAGGGTCAGCCTTTGAGGCAAGGTCTGTACACATGTCATATGGTTTATAGCAAGGTCTGTGCATATTTCATGTTGATCATGGCGGCCTGTACATATTTCATATGGTTCATAGCAAGGTCTGTGCATATTTCATGTTGATTATGGCAAGGCCTGTAAATTATTCATATGGTTCATAGCAAGATATGTGCATATTTCATATTGATCATGGCAAGGTCTGTACATAGTTCCTAATATTCATAGTGAGGTCGGTGCATGTTTTTCCCCAGGCCATAGTAAGGTCGTTGCATGTTTTCCCCAGGCCGAAGTGAGGTCGGTGCATGTTTTCCCCAGGCCATAGTGAGGTCGGTGTATGTTTTGCCTAGGCCAAAGTAAGGTCGGTGCATGTTTTCGCCAGGCCAAAGTAAGGTCGGTGCATGTTTTTTCCTAGGTCGTAGTGAGGTCGATGCATGTTTTGCCTAGGCCAAAGGAAGGTCCGTGCATATTTTCCCCATGCCATAGTGAGGTCGGTGCACGTTTTGCCTAGGCCAAGGTGAGGTCGGTGCATGTTTTAGTGAGGTCGGTGCACGTTTGGTCCAAGCATAACTAAAGTCGGTGCACATTTGGTCCATGCATAGGTAAGGTCGGTGCATGTGCTGCACAGACTTAAGTAAGGTCGATGCATGTATGGTTAAGACCATAGGTAAGGTCGGTGCACGCTTGGTCCAAGCATAACTAAGGTCGGTGCACATTTAGTCCATGCATAGGTAAGGTCGGTGCATGTTTGGTCCAAGCATAACTAAGGTCGGTGCACATTTGGTCCATGCATAGGTAAGGTCGGTGCATGTGCTGCACAGAGTTAAGTAAGGTCGATGCATGTATGGTTAAGACCAAAGGTAACGTCGGTGCACGTTTGGTCCAAGCATAACTAAGGTCGGTGCACATTTGGTCCATGTATAGGTAAGGTCGGTGCATGTTTGGTCCAAGCATAACTAAGGTCGGTGCACATTTGGTCCATGCATAGGTAAGGTCGGTGCATGTGCTGCACAGAGTTAAGTAAGGTCGATGCATGTATGGTTAAGACCATAGTAAGGTCGGTGCATATGTGTTGAAGTCCTTGAGGTAAGTCTGAGCAGGTCCAGGTAAGGTCGGTGCACCTGTGGGTCTGTCCAGATTTCCAGGAACATAGAAAATGAGAGTTTTAAAAGGGCATGTTATTTCATAAAAATCTGAAAAAAATAGAAAATGATAAAAGGATATGTTAGTAAACCACTATGAAAGTTTCATACACCTAAAAGTTCTGTACTTTCAGATATAAGTCATTTTCGATGCATGTGTAGCCTAGAAGGATGAACCTGTACTTTCATATAGTAACATGAATATGACTATGAATGTGTTTAGCCATCTTAAACTATTAGCAGCATGTCTATGAGCATGAGTAACTCATTAGAAGCATAACTATGAGTATGTTTAGCCCTCCCTTAAAATCATGAAAATTGTGTCTGATGAGCATCGTGCTAGTAATATTAAGTAAGAATATGTATGCCATGAAGGGAAAACAATAGCATTCTGAGAGGTTGGACTTCGGTCCCTTCTGCGGGACGGCAATACGTAACGCCGCAGAAGTAAAAGATCCCAGGGGACGGCAATATGTAACGCCCTAGTAAAAAATCCTATTGATTCAGTCTTCGGTCCCATTGTGGGACGGCCCTTGTGGGACGGCGATACATAATGCCACTGGGCCACAAAAATCTTGGTGAGAGTTTGCTCCCGGGTCTGCGCAGTACTCTTTCGTTCGTTGTGTGTGTGTGGGCCTCCTGTGTTTACGGCAGCTGTCCGATTCCATGAATGGCAATAATGTGAACTCTCATAAAGTATGATAATAGGTAATGGTTCTTGTGCTGGGGTCTTGCTGCATGCATGGGTATTCATACACTAGTTAAAGAATCTGTACTTTCCTTATTGAGTTATTTTAAGTAGATGATATTAAATGAATTATGCTACTGTTAACATCTGAAAAATACATATAAATGATTATATAGATGTAAAGTTAACCCCAGTTTGTTTAGGATGCCTACTGAGCGCCACACTCACCTTGTGACACACGTTTTTTAGAAGATACAGAGGATGAGGTTGAGGTGGAAGCAGCAGCAGAGGAATAGAGTTAGCACAGTCCGTCTGGGTATGCTACAGTCGAATGTTTTGCTATATGTAGGGGTGTGGGTTGGAATGCCCATGTGGGCTCATGTGTAATCTGGAACATGAACATGTACTTTTTTTTCTGGAGATTATGAATGGTTAAGATGCTTACCTACATTTCTTGTAACCTATGGTTTCTCTCTCACGTGAATGTATGCATGTTACATAGTATTGTGCTTCCGCGATACGTACAAAGTGATTGCTTCGGGGTCCGATAAAAAGAAAAAATAATAATCCCCAAAATTTGGGGATCGGATCCTGGGGCATTACATGTAAAGAGCATTGCATGATGTTCATTGCACTCCAGTTGATGTTGGATCTTTGGATCTGTTCTCGAGTCCAGACCTCTTCGTCTTCTGGAAGCTCGAAGGGACCTCGGTTGACCACCTTCCAGATCTCGTGGTCTTTGGCTCTTAAGAAAACCTGCATTCGATTCTTCCAAAATGCATAATCAGTTCCATTAAAGAAGGGAGGCTTGTTTATCGAATGACCCTCAACTATATATCCTCTAGTATCCATTTCACTAGATCTCTCTGGGATGTTAAGCCCTTAACAAGAGTTAGGCTCTGATATCACGTGATAGGATAGGTGAAACAAATGATCTAGAGGGGGGGTGAATAGATCATCCCCAAATTCGATTCTAAAACAACATTTAAATTGCAGAATGAAATCTACTGTTTAGTCAGCTACTAATTCAGTCTAAGAAGACTAACTAGAATATCTATAACAGAGAAATGATCAATCACATAGAATGCAAGATAGAATTTGGATCAGCAACCGAGCTAATAGATTAGACACCTCAGTCTGATACGAGACAAAGGTTTGGTTCAATAATCTCCTCACGTAAGAGGCAGCGTTCCGGATAGGCTTAACCTATCTTTTTGGCTACTTCTTTTGATATACCATTGAGTTATCGCACAAGGTGATGATGGGTAATCACACACTAAGAGAAAGCAAGCAATCACACACGAGGGAAAAATGATTTTTAAGGTGGTTCGATCTCAACCTTGAGATCTACGTCCACCCCTCACTCAATCGAGTGAGGCTTCTGCTAAAACATAACTTACAACCGCTGAGCTTCACAGCTTGATGTCCGAGGTGGATTTCCTCCCCGCTGCCTCACAACTTGTTCTGCTGACACACAGCTTACAAAAGTTTAAGATGAAACAAAGAAACAACAGCAAAAAAATCGATGATAGAAACAGGAAAATAATATAGCTCAAAAGAGTAGTCGACTTTGGATTTGATCCAGAAGTCGAATCACCAAGAGATCCTAGAAGAACTCTCAACTTCACTCCAATGCTTCTGACACGATCCTCTCTCAAGCTTCTTCCATTTTGGATACTCTATTTTCTTTCTTCTTCTTCTCAGCTCTTTCTCATCTTAAGCTCTCTCTGCTAGAATTCTGCTCTTCTCTCACTTTTCTCTTCTTCTGCTTTTCCTCTATTTCGCTCTCTCTATTAATTTCTTCGCGTATGCTCGATCTCCTTTTTTTCTGCAAGCATGAATCTTGTGGTCCCCATAAGATTCCATTCGGGCGTGTGAAGGGAGCACTCCCGCCAAGGGAAGTTCTGGAGTGTGCTACTCGAAAGTCCATGTGTCAGATAGGAAGGTGAGGACTTTCCACGTGGCAGATAATTCTATTAGACTATCCGCCTTGGATCACAAGCCTTACACATTCACTTTCGACTCACGTGACCACACTAGGTCTGTAGTTGATCAGATTCAATCAATAGCAGAATGTGTTTCGAATTTGAGTTCTATAGACAAGATGTTTGACCAAATTTCAGACCTATGTTGGATGCTTTCACTTTGAAGTTCATGTCAAAACAAATATGAAAATTCATTATCATCCTTATTATTATGTAGCTTATGAGATATCATGATATGTGTGAAGGAAATGCAGATGAAAGCACTTTCATGAGGATCAGACAAACACATGATAGAAAGCATGAGAAATCATGAGATAATGCAGATGCATAGATGAATGCATTGGCATGTCTATTTAACATAGCGAGCAAATGTACCAAGATAGCAACGATAGCACCGACCTGTATAAAATACAGGTTGACCTGATAACAGGATAACAAGGGATAAATGCTCAAACATGTATAAATGCGTCGATGCATATACTAGGTGCATCAACCTATATATCAGACTTGTTGATCGCATGAAGCAAAACACATCAATTAACTCGACCTGTATAGCAAACAGGTCGACCTCTCAGAACAATAGTTAGTACTGCAGGTACTGCTTCATCAATGCGCTAACTTGTTGCATCGACCTTATAGACTGACTACATGAACTGAAGCATCAACCTGAATGCACTAAATGCATGTGTATGCATCGACCTGCTTGACTGTGAATGCATGGATGCATCGACCTGATAATGCAAATGCTAGCAACCTTTGTACCACAACATTGACCTAACTGTCTAACACGTGAATATGCATCGGCCTGATGTTCTTCACAATAAAGAATGCATCGACCTAATGGAACATAACACTACATATGCATCGACCTAATGGAAGAATTAAGATTTATTCTCAAAAGTACAATTCAATCAAACATCATGAATACCGATTTGCCCACATCATAAATCATAGTATGACATCATCAAAACTAGGATTCCAACACATGTTTCTTTTCTTTCTCGTCTGTTGTTTATAGTTGTCATTACTAGAGGTTGTAAGAAATGCTCTGGAGGAGCTTTGATGAATAAACATGTTGGATGCTCTGTGTTTTACATGTTGTTGCTTGTTCTAATTTACATCTTCGAAGCTTTTGTGTTCGTCTCTGATCATCAAGAATACTCCTCCTAGATGTGAGGATGCCTTTCTGAGGCTAGATGCTCACAATCCTGTGATCGTCTAGGAGGTTTTAGTACTACTTGCTGGATGTTATGAGTGAATGGCTATTCGCCACGCCCTCACAGGCGACAACAATTCCCCCCTCCCAATGCCTCAAATGAGTCTAGTCTGCTTTCTTGAGTGTGCATCCTCTCAACATTTTCTTTTACATGCTCTTTGGTATTTAAATGCGAATGTCTATTTTGTGCTCCGTTAATGCATAATGCATCTTTGATGGAGATGGTCATTCGCCCTCTCATCCACACACATGGGTTGTGGGGGTTGCGGCACACTACAAGAAATGGGACCTATAGCCACAAATTTTACCTACATTTCAATAAAATGTAGGTATACATGGCTTATTCCTATGTTTTTAAAATTCCATAGGTAACTTACCTACGTTACATTATAGCATAAGCATATGGCCCATTTATTATGACGGTTATACATAAAGCGTCGGAAAATGTTATATGTACCGATGTTTTATAAGTAAACGCATGTATAGACGTTAAAAATTATTATGATTTTACTAAAACATAGGAATAAGTTACTATATTTTTTGTTTAAAAAAAGGAAAAAGTGTAGTGATAGGGACAACCCTAAGGGCGCCAAAGTTGGCACCCGACATTTTCATTTTTTTCCCTCCCTTTTAGGGCGTGATTTTTTCCTAATCCCACTCGTGTTCTCCCTCTTTCCGTTCCACCCCCAATGGCAAGACTCGATTCTTCCTCCCCCTACTTCTCTTCCTCTGTCGATCCTACTAGTGTTCGTCGGGGACGTGAGGCTGGTGGAGCACAAGAAGCCCCTTCGACCTCGAGATCAAGAGGAGAAAGGATGGGAGGAAGCCCAATGGTGGAAGATGCTCTAGCTCATCAGGGTCTACGGTGTCTTCT
Source organism: Amorphophallus konjac (assembly GCA_022559845.1). Taxonomy (NCBI): domain Eukaryota; kingdom Viridiplantae; phylum Streptophyta; class Magnoliopsida; order Alismatales; family Araceae; genus Amorphophallus; species Amorphophallus konjac. Next base: position 151,729,997 of record CM040127.1, read on the forward strand.
CTTTCATCCTGGCATATTCATCCCCCTCTCCCCCACCCTCCATCCCTTCTCTGCACCTCCCAAGCCTTCGTAGTCCTCAAACCTTGCATGCGGCGGCTTATCTCCCTGGTCAATTCGAACCTGGTGGTCGGGGATGACGTCACGGACGACACTGGGCTCCCCTGCTGTGGGGGCTTCTCACCACTGTCAAGCTCAAAAAGTAGTTTTCGATGGACCCCTGCCTGGCCAAGTGCTCGAGGCTGCCTTGCTACTTCATCAGAGGGGTGATGGTGGTGGACCTCACATGGTGGCAACGGGCCAGGGGCGTTGGTGCACCTGGAGGATCGAGCGATGGATGGAGGTACAGTGGGATGATGGGGGGATCTACGAGCTGGGCTCTCTGTCGCCGTCAGAGTTCATCAAGAGAGAGAGGAATAGAGAGGCCGACAACCCAAAAGTCAGTTTTATTGAAGTTAACTTGGGCAATGGCAAGGTGACCCTCATCCAGATCACCTTCATCATCGCCCGCTACCCTGATAGCAGCTACGCTGCCACCATCGCCTCCTTCTGCTCCGAGGCGGTCGAGTTCTTCTCCAAGACTGGGAATAGGGAGGTGCCCAAGGGCCTCCTAAGCCTCGTCGAGATCCTCGACGACTACGTCACCCAATGGAGCAACGCATCATCATTAACTAGGAGAAGTAGTGGATAGAGGCCGTGCTCCGAGGCATCCATAAGGCCGTGTAGGCATACCGCTCCATTGCTGGTGATGCTGTCAGCACAGGCGTAGACGTCCATCTCCTGCCACCCCTCTCACTGCCCTCACCCTCACTCCCTACTCCTCCGCCTCCTCCAGCGGTGATGGAGGCCAGGCCCTCAGATCTCCTCCGGGTAAGAGAATGTGGCTCTTGATTCACTAGTACCGCGCAGTCGTGCTAGAATTATTGGCGATTTGCTGAATATACTAGCTTCATATCTTAATATCTACGTAAGTTCGGGTTGAGAAGTATGGCATCTGCCAGAAAGTTGTGTTTTTTATTCTCTTTTTTACTCAAGCTTTTCATTTTTGTCTACTTTCCTTAAGCATGTGATTCACCAGTTCTGTCATTTCCTAAACATTGACTAGTCCTGGATGTAATCATAATGACACCAAGCTTGAACAAAGATTCATTCTTTTGTAGCAAATGGAGTAGACTAATCATTTCTTTGGTAGCATTTTCTAGCAGGTGACACATACAAGGCAAGTTTTAATCCCTATGAAGAAATTGAATTAAATTAGAAATTATATTCATCTTCGTTTTGTCTTAAGAATTAGGCAGGGGTGATTCAGTGATATGCCTGATGTGATAGCTTTCATTCTTTTCTACTATCAATGCCTCATGTCCATATGATTTTCATTGCAACAAGGACACTAGATCGGACCATCAGTTTGATCTAGTTTGAGTGTACTATCATTGGTCAGCTGAGTTTCTTCACAAGTGGCTTTCTTGTTTAACACTTGGAAAAGAAATATAATATCTAATCCCGATGTTGTCTCTTCTATGTTGGTTACTCATTCGGTGGTCTTGATCCTCTGTAATCGAACTTTGGTCTTCTTTTTCCATATGCTTCAGGCAGATTAGTCAAAAATCATCAGGTGGAAATCCTATTGAATTGTTGCTGATATTCTTGTTTCATCTGGTTGTAATATAATGACATTATATTTTACCACTTGACAAAAAATGGATGTTGTGGTTTCATTGCAGTTTCACATTTGTTATTGAACTTCAAATGTTCTGAGGTATTATTTTAGTTTTAATTTTTCTTTACCCAGATTGATGCTACTAGTCAAGTTAATTTGAGATATCTAAAGTGATGGTTTAATCTTTAAAACTAATGTCTTTTAGCAAAGGTGGGCTCTAAACTCTTAGTAATATATTGGAATAGTGTTTTTGACTTTGCTTGGGATAATTATCACAACTTTCCTTTTTGTAGGTCCGTTGCAACCTTAATTCATTTGTCATGCAAACGAGAATGCAATGTAAAAGATGCCCAAACGGAAGATAGATTACCACACTATTGCTTAATTCTTACTATGCTTTCAGAGGAAGATACTACTTACATATGCAAGTTAACTGAAGGTATTATCCTATTATTACTTAATTTTAATTCTGCTTTCACCCTAGTGATCCAAATGTTGAAGTTCATGTTGTTATGGATTCTAGGTCCCAAGCAGAACCAGACTGCACCAACTTGAAATTGCACCAACTTGAAAGTAGAGCCTCTAAAGGTATAAGTTCCAAGCAGAACCAAACTGCACCAAATTGAAACTGCCTAAAACTAGCTGGTTTCATGATGAGCTGGCCCAATTTTATTTTTTAGTGATATTTGCTTTTTTTTGAACTGATATTTATCATTTTATGAAAGTTGTACCATTTCTTTAGTTGATCCAATCCAAACCAGTTCAGCTCGGCCAGGGCAAGAACTAGGCCTTGGTAATAAGGGGCTATTTTACAAAAGATTTAGATGTGTCATGATTCTTCATTAAGCTATACTATTTGTGGCTTACTTACTAAAGATTCAGATGCATCACAATTCATCAAGGGACACTGACTTGATGCATTAAAATTACACATTGTTCTTTGCTTAAGAGTCAACATTATCTTTTGCTCAAGTTTTAGATCTGTGGGTAAATGTATGGCATAATAATGAATTTAGTTACTTAATGTAGGTAAAGGCGGGCAAAGCTTCACACCACATTTACTCACAACTACAGTTGGCAAAGTGTGCCTTCTAACTTTGTTTGATAATTTCAAATCCTTTTATAATAATGTTTATGCTTTTATGTTTCTTCATTTGATGGATTTGGTTTGCATATTATGATGGCATCTCACCTACCCAGATACATATAAATATATTGTAGGAAGGCATCTTTTCCTTCTCACTCCTCTAGTTAAATGTTGGTGTAGATGCGAGATGAACCTTTTTTGTGCCCCCAAGAGGCATTGTCCCCGCCACGCCGGAGGGCGGCTACGGTTTTATCCTTGTAAAAGGACCCTCTTGGGTTAAGAGGTAAAGACCTTCTTTATAAGCACTCGGTTGCTTTTTCAACATCCGATGTGGGATTAATCCTGTGACCCTAGGTCCACTACACAAGCCCCCCCTTGAGAAGACAAGCAAGTGCGACCTCAGGGTTCTCACAGACGGCGCCACTTTGTAGATGCGAGATGAACCTTTTTTGTGCCCCCAAGAGGCATTGTCCCCGCCACGTCGGAGGGTGGCTAGGGTTTTATCTTTGTAAAAGGGCCCTCTTGGGTTAAGAGATAAAGACCTTCTTTATAAGCACTCGGTTGCTTTCTCAACATCCGATGTGAGATTAATCATGTGACCCTAGATCCACTACAGCTGATGTTACTGAAAATTCCCCATTTGTAAAAGGTTTAAAAGTTGGACCCAGATAGGAGTATTTTAATAATGCTCCACACCTCCACCTCTGTAATTTACTTTTTTGAGCCTGAGATTCCTATTTTCAATATGAAAACTTCCACAAAAGTTCCTTGATAGACAACAAAAAGTGGATAGCATGTTAATCAACTAGTTGTGTCCCCATTACCATGGTTTTGAGGGGTTGGCCAATCTGGATCAGGATCAGCCAATGCCGATCTGATTCCAACGAGAGAAATATGATCCCTACTTTAATTATAACAAATAAAGAAGATATATTGTTCAGCTTGGTTTGGCTGGAATTGGTCTGAAGTCAATTGAGTCAATGTTATGCCAATCTTTATCCCAATATCAGATCTGCTTTGGTCGATCTCAAGACCCAATCCAGCACCATGATCCCTGCCCATTGCCTGACTGCGGACTGAAGCATCAGTTCCAGTTCTAAGCCATTTTGTTTAGCTTTTTCTTGTTGATTCTGCAAGAAGTTCATTCCTCTTAGCTACTTTGAAACCACAAGTCTCTACTTTCAACCAATTCAATCTATATAAATATGTTTGGGATACAAGACAAGAAAAGGAAATGTACCCTTTGTAGATTATGGAATTAACCCACTTAAAAAAAAGAATTAATATGTGAAAAAGAATGGGAAAGAGGAGAGAGGGAGCATGCGTGGATGCTAATAGGAGGTTGTTGACACCCGTTTCCAACCTGCAAGTCGAATTGTTCTCTTATTCATCTTCTGTGATTCCCCGAATTACCTATTGTTGTGGAACTTCCTTGATCTTGTTCCGAGCACATTTCTTGATCATTTCCCTTGCCCTATGATCTTGGAAGCCATTTTCTACAAGTTTTGGACCATTCTCAATGGTTTCCCCAAGTTCCGAGGCCATTCCTATCATCCCCATCGGCCGAAGCGCCTTCGCCAGCAGGGGGCTTTTGGCGGCCATATGGCTGACCGCCAAAAGAATTTGGCGGCCCTCATTGGACCGCCAAATGACTTTAGTTTCGCGATCACCTGGCTGACCGCCGAAGGCATATGGCGGTCTCCTATAAGACCGCCAAACACCTATCTTCTCAGAAACGCCATGTTCGCCAACGCAACTGTGGGCATGCTTATCCTACTACTTAGTTGTGGTCTTCCCTTGACCGTCATACTCTAGTTGCGGTCTTGCAACTGACCGTTACTTCGGCACAGAGCCCAGAACCTCCTGAACTCTGATTTCTTCGCCAGAGGACTCTCCGGGAGCCCTATTTTGCACAGATTTCGAGAGAGATAATTCTCCACCTCAGTTTCCTTCGATTTGGGACTCTTACCCCAACTATTATTTGGAGGTTTATCAATCTATATCCCTGAAATTCGGTGTTTATCTCATATTTAAACCCTAGGATTTTTTTGCTCCTATAAATATATACCCAGTTCGCAGAACGCGAAGGGGGGCTCTTTCTCGATTCGGGGCGAAGCCATGCTGCATTGTCTTCCTTCTCCTTCGACCCTGGCCTGAAGAGGGAAGTATAATCTTCGATTTCCACGCTCAAGGGCATCTTTTTATCGTTTCTACTCTTAGCTATTCATCCTCCAATTTTACAAATCATTACAAATCTCTATTTTTTGCACTTTCTGCATTTTTCTCCATTTTGCATGTCATATTCCCGCAGTTGTGTTGCGTGATTTTTCCTCTCTATTTATTCTATTCTCATCACAATACACACACGTTTTACTTTCACCCTTCCACAGGGGTTAAAAACCTCCCCTCGGTGTGTTCTCCCTCAATTTCTACCTCTATTTTATCACTTCGGGATTGATACTACACTCATAGTTTCTAATAGGTTTTCCTCTTGTGTTTGGCTTTGTTTTGCAAGAGAGCAAGAGAATGTGAGGCCCTCTTCCTCTAGCCGGCTGAAAGGAGAGGAGGTTGATACCACATCGTTCCCCGCACCCCATTTGTCAAGCGTGTTCAAGTCTTCATCTTTCCAAGGTATACAGTGTCGTTGCATCATTTCCTCAATTCTTTGGCGTTGTCATCCCTTGGTGGCGATCACGATCAGTATTTCCATATTTTCATCGCCCCTTTATCCTTTGTGCATGCTTGTTCACGCATTATATTTGTTTAGTTTGGGGGCGGAGTAGATAAACCATCCACAAACTTATTTTTTGGCGATCACGGTGGGACACCTAGTGCCCATCATGTTATTCATGCTCTCCTGCAAGTTTGGTGTGTATGTGGTCATGTTTAGGTAGTTTTGTCTCCATTTTTCCATAGTTTTGGCAAGTTTTCAGGTTCTAGGGTCATATGGCGGTCTCCAGGAGACCTCTACTTTCATAAAATGATTTCCAGGAAACCTCCACCATATGGCGGTCTTCCAGGAGACTGCAACTTCGTAGAAATGGTCATCTAGGGACCTTTATTTGCTTTCTGGCCGGCCTGCGCACAGGCTCACGGGGGCGTCTTTCTTGGACGATTTAATTGACTTCCCGGGGTCGGATCGCTCTATTTTTGGTCCCATTTTGTAGCCCTTTGTATTGTCTTTCAGTCCATATATCATTTGGGCCATGTTTGCATAATTTAATTGTGTCTTCATTTTTGAGTTTTCTGCATAAAGTCTGCAAGCAGGTCCAGGGACAGATTCACAGGTGCATCTTTGAATAATGATATGATTGGGTTTCCGATGTCTGATTGCTTACTTCTGACTTCCATCTTGTTCCCCTTTGTATTATCTTAATTTCCATATTTTATTTACATTATTTGGGTCATCTTTGCATAGTTAAATCTTATCTCCATTTTCGGGTTTTATGCATAAAATCTGCATGCAGGTCCAGCGGCAGACTCGTAGGTACGCTTTGCATTGATGATTTAATCGTCTCTCGGGTTCTGAGTGTGCTTGTTTCTGGTCTAGCCTTGTTGTCATTTATATTATATTCATTTTCATATATAATTTGCATCCATATCATTGTGTTTGCATGGTTTTATCGTGCCATCATTTTTCAGTTTTATGCTATATTTCTGCATGCACTGCGGTGCGCATAGGGTCATGCATTGCATATTATAGTTGCATTCCTACCTTGGTAAGTGATCCTCTCGCATCTATATTCCTTAAGGTCGACTAGGTGATCTTAACTGGGACCTCCGTAAGTCCCCGTTGTTGTGCCCTGGTCTGTTTTGACGAAGATCTAGATTGAACATGTCTTGAATTCAGTTTTGATGATTTGCATTGATACAGATTTGATGAATGATGGCTTTGAATGAAAACATGTTTGTTTGATCAAATAGTGTGTTGAATGAATGGCATGTGAATTTTGTTTAATATGCCCTAATGAATTTCAGGATCTGAATGATTGATTGGGCATAACTTGCAAAATGCTAAATCTTGATTAAGTTTGGTTTGGACTAACATGTTAAATTTTGATTGAGTGACCGTAGTTTGGACTTACATTGATGGAATGAAGTCAGTGAATGAAAAGGTCACTTGATTTGTCAAAAAAATTGAATGGATGCATTGATTGAGTAACTTGAAATGAGGTGATTTTGACAATCTCAATTGATTAGCTTGAGATTAAGACTCATGAACACTCTGTGATGTGCAGGTCCTATATGGAATTTATTCTCAAGTCCTGGAAATGGGAGTAGGAATAGATGTGTTGCTTGACCTCAAGTGGATAGAACGATTATGGCTCAAAAATGGTTTGTATGTTCACATCTGGAAACTTGAGTTCAATGTGAAGGTAACACTCACCTTTTGAAGGCCAAATGGTAAGAACATTTGTTAGATTGGATTTTAGTGTGGATGGACTGATCTAGGTAGAAATCATGTTTTGCCATGTATATCTGAGTCTTATGTACTCAATTGTTCAATCTTAATACTCGGCTTTTGAAATGTGCAGTTTCAAGTGCTTTATCTGAAGTTTTTCTGCTGTCAGGAAAAGTGTCGACCTAATGGGTCGACACTTATTTTCATAGCTTCTGCCTTGCGTTAATTGTTAAGAAGGCAGGTAGAAAGTGTCGACCCCATAGGTCGACACTTTCAGGTAGGTTCGTTGCATACTGTGAAATCAGAAGCTCCGTGAAAAAGTGTCGACCTCAAGAGTCGACACTTTTCACCACGGATGTTATGTTGACTTCACAAGCAAGAACATTTGAGAAAAAGTGTCGACCCCATAGGTCGACACTTGTTTCACAGGTTTAGTTTTTATGTGTTCTGGTAGAACATTCATGAACAAGAGTCGACTCAATGAGTCGACACTTTTTCTGAACGTTCCGATCGGGTTTTCGGATCTGAACTCGAACCCTTCGATATAAGATCCATTTGGTTTGCTTGTTAACCAGAATAGCCTTAGGGCATCCACCCTTCATTGTTCTTGGTATGAAAGGGGTTTGGAGTGGGCTTTTGTGTCCATTTGTCTTGATTTCCTTGGAGTATATATCGTCGCCCCCTTGTTCCGATCGAACACAAGCAAGAGCTACTAACGTGTTCATTTTCCTTGCAGAAGAAGAAGGTGGTGTGTGCTCTGCTAGAGGAGAAGGGAAGGAACGCCAGAGTCATCCCCTCACGATCCCGAGCCGAGATCGAGAGGCAGCGGCTGCGGTCCTCTTCATCCTTGCTCTGGGCACCTAAATCTTCAAACATCGGCTCCTCCTTCTCTTGGTTTCATCATTCTAAGCCACACTTCATATACCTCCGGTTTTGGTTGAAAGATTTAGGGGAGATCCATCTTGTTTAATCATACTCTCTGTTATTAGATATTGCACTTAGATTGTTATTCTCAGAACTGGGCATTGCATTTTCCATTCTATCTTCATTTTGATGAATCCGGAGCTTGCTCCGAGTGTGTGTGTGGGGCTTCTCATCATCGTGCGAGAACCCACGTGTGTGGGCCGTCGAGCCCGTGTGTGGTGGTTACTGCCGTCGTGCAGTGTTGTTAGTGAAATCCTCTCGAGGTGAGAGGGGTGGACGTAGGACGGCACTTGGTGCGTCCGAACCACCTAAAAAATCACTGTGTCGTGGTTTGCTTCTCTTGTGGTTGTTGATATTTGCTTTCCGTTCACAATATGAGTGTGAGTCGGTGAAACGAGAGTTTGTTCTATTGTCCGTTCATATATTGCTCTCCGAGTGAGTATATTTCTGTGCTGGAAAGTTGTGAGGGCTTGCTTGCTTTACTTTCATACATTCTAATCAAGCCTTATCTAAGGATTATTTTCCATATCTGTGGTTTGATTTAATTTAGTCAAAATTTGTGAAAAGGGGTGGGCAATCAATTCACCCCCCTCTCAATTGCCTCCTAACCGGGCCAACTATTGGTATCAGAGCCTCGGCTCTATTTTCTGGAAACTTATCGGTTTAGAGTGATCTGTTAGGAATGGCCAACAACATCAACAAGGGGTTAATGCCCGAAGGGCATTCTATTCAATGGCCACCTTTCTTCGATGGCAGTAATTACCCTTACTGGAAGAATAGGATGACCGTGTTCCTTCGTGTTCAAAGTCATGAGATATGGACTGTTATTAGGAATGGTCCATATGTTGTACGCCCTGATGAGGACATGTGGGACGATGATACAATTAAGAAAGCCATTGTGAACTTTAATGCTTTAAACATTATTCAATGTTCTATTCACCCTAACGAGCATGCTCGTGTCTCCATGTGCAGTAGCGCAAAGGAAATGTGGGACAAGCTCAAGTTTATCTACGAAGGTACCACAAAAGTTAAGGAGACGAAAGCGAATATGTTGACCCGTGATTACGAGATGTTTCGAATGAAGGATGAAGAAAATATCTCTGAGATGCTCGCACGTCTCATGGAGATTACAAATGGATTGAAATCACTCGGGAGAGAGTTCACAAATAAGGAATTGGTACGGAAGGTGTTGAGGTCACTATCACCAAGCTGGGACACCAAGGTGACCATAATAGAGGACTCAAAGGATTTGTCAACGCTCACCGTGGATGCACTCATAGGGTCATTAATAACCTATGAGATCAATGTGATAAAGAGAACGGAAGATGATCCAAAGAAGAAAAAGCCAATCGCTTTAAAATCACTCCCGGAAAGTGTCTCGAGCCAAGAGGAGTCGTTGGGAACCACCGACGATGAAGAAGTTGCTATGCTGACAAGGAAAGTAAGACAATTCCTGCACCAAAGAAGACGGTTTGGCGAGAAATTCAGGAAAGGAAAGAGGCAGCCAAGGCAACGAAATGAACCATCTAAGGCCGCCGAGATTATATGTTATGAATGCAAGAAAGCGGGGCACATGCGAGGAGAATGCCCTGAGCTGCAAACGAAGAAAGGGAAAATGGTCAAGGGCAAGAAGCCGAAAGCCATGAAGGCGATGTGGAGCGACGAAGATGAAGATGAGCCCACGACCGATGATGAGGAGCAAGACATTGAAGAACTTGTGAAGACAATGTGTCTAATGGCGAACAACGACAGTGAATAGGTAATTTCTGACACAGAGCTTATTTCAAACGAACAGTGGGAACTTGCATATGAGAAGTTAGATGAGAAATACAGAAGAATGAAAAATGAAAATAGGACATTAAATAAAAAGATTCATGAAATTGTTCACTCATCTAATTCATGTGGAAAGTGCAATCTACTTGAAATGCAAGTTAAAAGCTTGAAAAATGCTAATGATGCTTTGGAAACCAAATTAGCTTTGTTTAAAGATGAAATAGCATGCTTAGATGTAGAAAAGAAAAATACCTTTAAACTTAAAGATGAAATCCAAGAAAGGCATGACCTCTTGAACAAAGAATTGGAAGAGTTGCATGCGAAACTAACTGAATGTGAGAAAGAGAAAGAACAATTGAAAGGCAAGAATGAAAGTTTTATCATTGAACTGGAAAAAGTGAAAAATGTGAATGGAAAAATGTTGAGAGAAAAAGGAAAATAAATTGAGAAGAATCCAAGTACAATGCATGGCAACAAGAATCATGTTCAATATGCTATTAAGAATTCATCTTGTCAAGGAGAATGTTCACACACACATCTTGAAAAACCAACTGTTAATTCTAGCTTCCCCTCAACCTTTAGGAATGTAAATAAAAGAAGAAATTTTGGTAGGAAAAGACCCACATGTTTTTATTGTGGAAAGATAGGGCATGATATGTATATATGGCAACTCATGCAATACAATGATGACATGTTTTTCAATAAATACAATCGATCCTTTGAGAATGCTAACATGAAGGGACCCAAGCTTGCTTGGGTACCCAAATCGAAATGAGCATGGTTGCTAATTGTTGCAGGTCTGCATGAAGGCGGGAGAAAATAAATAGTACCTGGACAGCGGATGCTCCAAGCACATGACGGGAAATAAACACCTCTTTGCAGACCTTGCTGAAAAGAATGGCGGTACGGTAATCTTTGGAGGATAGGACAAGGGTAAGATAATCGGAATCGGAAGAATTGGTAAGGACTCTAACCATTGCATTGAGGATGTTTCACTTGTTAGAGGTCTTCACCATAATTTGCTTAGTGTAAGTCAACTATGTGACAAGGGTCACAAAGTGATTTTTGAGTCTTCTCATTGCACTATCATTGATGCTAACACACAGAAAATTAAGTTCATAGGAGTAAGATGTAACAACACCTATCAAGTTGATTTTGATGAGCTTGCATCTAAGAAACTTTGTTTAGTGGCCAATAAAAGTGAAGATGTTTGGTTGTGGCATCGCCGTCTTGGGCATGCTAGTTTTAATGTCATTAGGAAGTTGAACCGTCATGATTTAGTCAGAGGTCTTCCTAAATTGAATTTTGAAACTTCAAAGATATGTGAAGCATGTAATAAAGGAAAACAAACCACCACATCTTTTAAATGCAAAAATACTGTTTCAACAGAAAAACCCCTTCAATTGTTGCATCTTGATTTATTTGGTCCCACCAGGACTCGCAGTTTTGGAGGGAAGCTTTATGGTTTCGTGATTGTCGATGATTTCTCGCGATATGCATGGGTTCTATATCTAGCAAATAAAAGTGATGCTTGCAATGTGTTCATTGATTTTTGCACTAGAGTTCAGAATGAAAAAGGATATACAATTCAGAAAATTCAAAGTGACCACGGAAAGGAATTTGAAAACCATGACTTTGATATTTTTGTAGGAAGCAGGGGTACGGGCATCAGTTCTCTTCACAAAGAACCCCTCAACAAAACGGCATGGTCAAAAAGAAAAATAGGACGCTCGTGGAGATGGCGCGTACCATGCTTGCGGAGAACGGTCTTCCACGGTACTTATGGGCAGAGGCGGTGAACACCGCCTACTACATCACAAATAGAGCAATGGTAAGACCAATCCTTAAGAAAACTCCTTACGAGCTTTACAAAGGTAAGAAACCCAACATATCTCATTTTAAGCCATTTGGGTCAATCTGTTACATTTTGAACAATGGAAAAGACAATCTCAAAAAATTTGATGCAAAGAGTGATAAATGGATTTTCCTCAGGTATTCTCTATCATCTAGAGCTTACCGTGTTTATAATACTAGAACACTTATTGTCGAGGAAAGTCCACATGTTGTTGTTGTTGATGAGTTTACAATGAGAAAATCAAATGATGATGATCATTTTCTTATTACAGGTGAGGGTGAAGTTGAAAAGGGAAAGTCGAGCGAACAAGGTGAGGCAGCAAATCAACAAGAAGAAAAGGAACAAGAGGAGGAAGCGAAACAAGAGCAACATCCTAACCTTCCACACCAATGGACCACGCACAAGGACCATCCATTGGAGAACGTGATCAGCGGTGTGGATGAAGGAATTTGAACACGGGTTCAATGAGGGAAGTAGAAATTCACGATAATCTAGCTTTACTTTCTAGCATTGAGCCTAAATCCTTAGACGATGCTTTAAATGACAATTCTTGGGTTCTCGCCATGCAAGAAGAGCTACACCAATTCCAAAAGAATCGGGTGTGGTTCCTCGTGCCCCGGCCTGATGACCATCCTATTATTGGAACTAAGTGGGTTTTTCGAAACAAACTTAGTGAAGATGGGGTGGTTGTGAGGAATAAGGCAAGATTAGTATCCAAGGGATACTCTCAAGAATGTGGTATTGATTTTGATGAATCGTTTGCACCTGTGGCTAGATTAGAAGCAGTTAGAATTTTACTTACTTACGCTTGTCACAGGAACATTAAACTGTTTCAAATGGATGTGAAGAGTGTCTTCCTCAACGGAGTGATCAAGGAAGAAGTGTACGTGGAGCAACCACCGAGCTTTGAAGATGAAAGATTTCTGGACCACGTCTTCAAATTGGACAAGACACTATATGGTTTGAAACAGGCTCCCCGGGCATGATATGATAGATTAAGTTCATTTCTTATTGAAAATGGCTTCAAACGAGGTAATATAGATCAGACATTGTTTACAAAAACTTGTGATGAACATTCTTTAATTGTTCAAGTTTATGTAGATGATATAATTTTTGGAGCCTCCAATTCAAAAATGAATGATGAATTTGCCCAACTTATGCAGAGGGAGTTCGAGATGAGCTTGATGGGAGAGCTCAACTTCTTCTTGGGGTTGCAAATAAAGCAACTGGACGATGTCATTTTTATCAACCAGAAGAAGTACACACAAGAAATCGTGAAGAAATTCTAACTTGAGACTGCCAAGCCTTTTGCAACACCTATGTCCACCTCACAGAAAATGGAAGAAGAAAAAGGTAACAAAATCGATCAAAAACATTTTAGGGGAATGATTGGTTCACTGTTATACTTGACTGCTAGTAGGCCTAACATACACTTTAGTGTTTGTCTCTGTGCAAGATACCAATCTTGTCCCAAGGACTCCCATTTAGCGGCTGTAAAAAGGATCTTCGGGTGTTTGAATGGTACTCTTGACCTTGGTTTGTGGTATCCTAGAAATAATTCATTTGATTTACATGCTTTCACTGACTTTGATTATGTTGGTTGTAAAATGAATCGAAAAAGCACAAGCGGTCACTGTCAGTTTCTTGGGGGCTGCATGGTTTCATGGGCCTCAAAGAAACAGCATTGTGTGGCTTTATCAACTGCCGAAGCCGATTACGTGGCTGCCGGTAGTTGTGCGGCTCAAGTGCTTTGGATCCAACATCAATTGTTGGATTTTGGTTTTTGTTTGAAAAATACTCCCATAATGTGCGACAACACTTCTGTAATACACTTGTCCAAAAATCCTGTCTAACATTCCCGCACTAAGCACATAGAAGTTAGACATCATTTTATACGATATCACATAAATAAAGGTGATTTTGAACTTGTTTTTGTTGACATAAAACACCAACTTGCTGATATATTTACAAAACCTTTAAATTCTGAACAATTTTGTTTTCTTAGAAAAGAATTAGGAGTGTGCAGGTTAGATACTTAAATCTTTTGAGCTGAATTGTACATACACACTTTTCATCTTTTTCATAAAGAAATTGTTCATACTGCTTTATCTTTTGCACATAAGAAGTCCTTTCATGGCCTCTACTTCTGTAAACTTTGCCTTTTGTGCATATCACAGAAAATAACAATTTCGTTCTAATACATGCTTTTATCTTTTCGCATCCGCATGTACATAAATGCATATACTTCATATACGTGTGCATGAATGCCATGATTCACCGGTATATAAAATGACGTCAGTGGAAAGGTGGATTAAGTCCACCTGGAAGCTTTCATTATGCGTGAGTGTGGTCTTAGGACCTACATACTCTGCCACGTACCGGTAATCAAAATGCTTGAATACACCATTTTGCCATGCTTGAGTGTATATAAATTACACACCTTTCAGTTTTGATATCTTCTATGACCTTACGCCCTTGCTAAATAAAATGCTTTGACTAGGACATGTTTTAACATGGCACATATTAAGGGGGAGGTTTTTGCTATAACGGTACATACATTTAGGGGAGGACATCACCATGAATAGGCTAATTCATCTCTTACATTCTACGCAATCTCTCACACAACTTGCACGTTTGAGTTAATGATTCTAACTAATAAGGATTTCACTTATTCCACTTAACACATTTTAGGGCTCTGGATCCCCTACATAGAAATCACATGACTTGTGAGGAAAAAGCTGTCAGCCCCGTCAAAAATTTTAATAAGTGTGATTTGACATCAAGTAAATCGGGAATCCCCCCTGAAACAAAGGAGGAAACTCGCATTGAAAAGTGTCCTGTCCACATAATCATAAGTGACGATACCAAGTAACCGGGAAGTGCCCCTGAAACAAAGGGCATAACTCGTGTCAAAAGGTTAGTCAGCTTGTCATTTAAAAAAAAATTGAAAATAATATTAGGGTTGTGCGAAGCTACCAAAAGTCGAGCACGTTGTATGCAAGTGTAGGAGGAAAAGTTCCTACTTGTGTTCTTTAGAAAATCTGAAAATCCATACTGTCTAGATTTCATTGCTCATACTTCACATATACATCTAGGGAGTGATTGTACGAATGTACACCTTGAATCAGTCATATTTCATGAGTCTTGCAGTACCACTTCTTGTAAGCACTACCCTTTTACTATTGCACATGAAACTCATGTTCTCGGTCTATAGCATATTTCTTAACCCGTTCACAGAGAACATGTTTGCTATTTTATATAATAGTGAGTGCATATGTGCTTGACTGCTCATTTCTTGCGTGTCATATGCATCTCATTGAGTTAACTGTATATTTTGAGGCTTAACTTCCATACTTTTATGGTTTTAATAATCCCCTATTTGACTCCGACAAAAAGGGGGAGAAATAAGAAATAATGGTTGCATGTCATTTGCATGCAATTTTGAATGCAGATCATTGTGTTGACACTAAAAGTGCTGAATTGTTAATGCAAATCCTTGTTATTTTTCAATGATTTTATCTACGTCAAAAAGGGGGAGATTGTTGTGCCCCGGTCTGTTTTGACGAAGATCTAGATTGAACATGTCTTGAATTTAGTTTTGATGATTTGCATTGATATAGATTTGATGAATGATGGCTTTGAATGAAAACATGTTTGTTTGATCAAATAGTGTGTTGAATGAATGGCATGTGAATTTTGTTTAATATGCCCTGATGAATTTCAGGATCTGAATGATTGATTGGGCATAACTTGCAAAATGCTAAATCTTGATTAAGTTTGGTTTGGACTAACATGCTAAGTTTTGATTGAGTGACCGTAGTTTGGACTTACATTGTTGGAATGAAGTCAATGAATGAAAAGGTCACTTGATTTGTCAAAAAATTGAATGGATGCATTGATTGAGTAACTTGAAATGAGGTGATTTTGACAATCTCAATTGATTAGCTTGAGATTAAGACTCATGAGCACTATATGATGTGCATGTCCTATATGGAATTTATTCTCAAGTCCTGGAAATGGGAGTAGGAATAGATGTGTTGCTTGACCTCAAGTGGATAGAACGATTATGGCTCAAAAATGGTTTGTATGTTCACATCTGGAAACTTGAGTTCAATGTGAAGGTAACACTCAACTTTTGAAGGCCAAATGGTAAGAACATTTGTTAGATTGGATTTTAGTGTGGATGGACTAGTCTGGGTAGAAATCATGTTTTACCATGTATATATGAGTCTTATGTACTCAATTGTTCAATCTTAATACTCAGTTTTTGAAATGTGCAGTTTCAAGTGCTTTATCTGAAGTTTTTCTGCTGTCAGGAAAAGTGTCGACCTAATGGGTCGACACTTATTGTCATAGCTTCTGCCTTGCGTTAATTGTTAAGAAGGCTGGCAGAAAGTGTCGACCCCATAGGTCGACACTTTCAGGTAGGTTCGTTGCATACTGTGAAATCAGAAGCTCTGTGAAAAAGTGTCGACCTCAAGAGTCGACACTTTTCGCCACGGATGTTATGTTGACTTCACAGGCCAGAACATTTGATAAAAAGTGTTGACCCCATAGGTCGACACTTGTTTCACGGGTTTAGTTTTTATGTGTTCTGGCAGAACATTCATGAAAAAGAGTCGACTCAATGAGTCGACTCAATGAGTCGACACTTTTTCTGAACGTTCCGATCGGGTTTTCGGATCTGAACTCGAACCCTCCAATATAAGATCCATTTTGCTTGCTTGTTTACCAGAATAGCCTTAGGGCATCCACCCATTATTGTTCTTGGTATGAAAGGGGTTTGGAGTGGGCTTTTGTGTCCATTTGTCTTGATTTCCTTAGAGTATATATCGCCGCCCCCTTGTTCTGATCGAACACAACCAAGAGCTACTAACGTGTTCATTTTCATTGCAGGAGAAGAAGGTGGTGTGTGCTCTGCTGGAGGATAAGGGAAGGAACGCCAGAGTCGTCCCCTCACGAGCCCGAGCCAAGATCGAGAGGTAGCGGTTACGGTCCTCTTCATCCTTGCTCTGGGTGCCTGAATCTTCAAACACCGGCTCCTCCTTCTCTCGATTTCATCATTCTAAGCCACACTTCATATACCTCCGGTTTTGGTTGAAAGATTTAGGGGAGATCCATCTTGTTTAATCATACTCTCTGTTATTAGATATTGCGCTTAGATTGTTATTCTCAGAACTGGGCATTGCATTTTCCATTCTATCTTCATTTTGACGATTTCGGAGCTTGATCCGAGTGTGTGGGGGGGGCTTCTCGTCGTCGTGCGAGAACCCACGTGTGTGGGCCGTCGAGCCCGTGTGTGGTGGTTACTACTGTCGTGCAGTGTTGTTAGTGAAATCCTCTCGAGGTGAGAGGGGTGGACGTAGGACGGCACTTGGTGCGTCCGAACCACCTAAAAAATCACTGTGCCGTGGTTTGCTTCTCTTGTGGTTGTTGATATTTGCTTTCCATTCACAATACGATTGTGAGTCGGTGAAACGAGAGTTTGTTCTATTGTCCGTTCATATATTGCTCTCCGAGTGAGTATATTTCTGCACTGGAAAGTTGTGAGGGCTTGCTTGCTTTACTTTCATACGTTCTAATCAAGCCTTATCTAAGGATTATTTTCCATATCTGTGGTTTGATTTAATTTAGTCAAAATTTGTGAAAAAGGGTGGGCAATCAATTCACCCCCCTCTCAATTGCCTCCTAACCAAGCCAACACCCGTGAGCCGTAGATTCTCATAAGGACGCCGGGCTGATTGTACCTTTCCACCCCTTAGGACTTACATTTGCATCCGTGTGAGAGAGTTAACCTTGGTCAACCCACAGTTTGGACCTTGTTCCCATAGGATTCCTATCTTGAGAGAAATATTCTTAATTCAAATTATTAAAAGGTCCATTAAAACTTCTAAAATTTTTCTATCTTATTAAATTATTTGATTTGGGTGAAAACTCTCACATTGCATTGTTTGTGTTGTTTGGGCTTGTCCAAGCCCATTTGTGGTGTTTTGTGTTGCATCCCTCATCCACATAGACTTGATTGATAGGCCCATTTAGATTAGCCCATTTTATGTGTCCATTGTCCTAGGTCGGTCTTGCATTAGTTTTAGTGGGTCAGCCCCCTCCTATTCTCTAGCCCATTACGCCCTTTGCTTCCCTCCTTGTATTAAGTCTTCATTTGCCCTCATGGAGCATCATTTCAACCCCTTGTACCCTTCTTCATCCCAATTTTCCTCTTATTCCCTCGTGAAGTCCTCTTCCCACGCGGGCCCATCTTCCCGTGGCCCCCCGGACCCATCCGAGGGACAAGCCAATCTTATGGCCATCTTTTGAGCCTTGTTCGCCAAATGGACCCAGCCCAGGCCCAGAAACTCATTGCAAATCACCTTAATGGGCCTTTTTTCCTTAATGGGCCTCATTCGCCTAATGGGCCTCATTCTTTTAATGGGCCTAATTCTCTTAGTGTGCTCTCTCCTTCATATGTTGCTGGCCCAGTTTATAATGTTCAATCTAATCTTAATGGGCCTCCTCGTTCTTCTCCGTATGCTGCTGGCCCAATCGGTCCATCCGCCCATGTCCAATCTAGGCCCACATATCCTTTCACTCCTGGAATGGGCCCTTATTCGTCTCAGTCCGGATCCTCTTATCCGACCCATTATAATTCTGGTCCTAATTAACAATCTCTTGCTCATGTTGGCCCACATATTTCTCGATCTCTCCCTACCCTGGAGATGATTTCTCAAACCCAGCACTAGCTTGATGAACTCCAATGCCGAATTGATCCCAAACCCTCCTTAAGTGTTCCATTCGCTTTCCAAAATCTTCGACTTCCACCACCTTCGCAAATTCCTACATATCGCCATTATGGTGGAGCCGATAACCTATATGTGCACGTTAACGAGTTTTTTTATGAGCCGGCCCAGTTTCGACACGACCAACGCTTGATGGCATATCTATTTGGTATGTCTTTAGAAGCCCCAGCTCCGGATTGGTTCTTCTCTTTGCCGCAAGAGCAAGTTGTGAACTTTCAGATTGTGCAAGACAGGTTTATTCAACGGTATCAGGATCAGGTTGGGGCCAAGTATTCTATGGTGGATCTGGCCCATGAGCCGATGAAGCCCGTCGAGGATTTTTGCACCTTTGTCGACGGCTGGCATCGCTTCACCGCATAAGTCCCGAGGCACATTTCGGAGGGGAAGCATATCAAGATGTTAATTTCCAATGCAACACTCGAGTATCGCTTCATCTTGGCCCTAAATGATATAACCTTCTGGCAACAACTCTATGGCCGAGCCCGCTTCATCCGCCAACAACTCCAAAGTTCCCTTGATTCCCCACTTTCTACACCCGCTTACACCTCGTCATCCGCATCTACCACCTCCTACGCACCCTCCACAAGTCAACCTTCCGCTACGTATCTTTCCACGAATCCATACGCTTCCACGCATCAACCTTCCATGAGTCAACCTTCCATTCCTACATACCCATATGCTCCCACAAGCCAGCCTTCCCCGAATCCATAAGTCTCCACATATCAACCTTCCATGAGTCAACCTTCTTCCATCCACAGTCAGCCTTCCACTCCCGCGTACCCACATCCGTCTGAAGTCCCGCGATTAATGACACCCAAGAGGGGGGGTGAATTGGCTGATTACAAATTTAATGAAACTTTTACCCGATTGTAAACAGTTATGATGAAATAGTGATGGGAATCGACGCCGAGCATTAACTTTTATTTTTACATTTGAGTCCTTTTATTTACTTTTATATCCTTGGGAAAGTATATGTACAATTGTAAGGCTTTGTAAGCCAATGTGTCATTCCCTAGGATTGTGTGGGTTTTTGTGCAAATGTGTAGTAGGTCCAGTTAGGGGGCCCCCTCCCCTTCCCCATTGGTCCACCTCATCCATGTGGGGCTGGTCAACCATCCTAGGTGGCCATCTAGAAGGTTTGAATGCTAATTGATCACATGGGAGACAAAGGGGTTAAAATTTCAAAGGTTGGCCACCTACCTTACCTACCTAGTCAAAGGAGTGCTCCATTCATATGTAATTTATTTTTTTTGAGTTTTGACCACATGGGGGAATAAAATGACTTATTTCTCACGAAATTCCCAGCCCCCCACCCCTTGCCATTTTCTATATAAGCCTATGTATAGTGTCATTAGAGATTAATGAAGAAATGAAGAGAAAATTATTGGAAAATCAAGAGTGTTCTTGATCCCCTCCTCTCTCCCTCTGGTTTCTCTCATCCAACCTCCAGTTCTAGAGTGATTTCTATCTTCTATCCCCTCCCCTCTATCTCCGGTGATCATCTGTGTCGCCGCCGCCGCCGCCGTTCGTGCCGCCTTCGAGCCGCCGCGAAACCGTTCTCGGTGTTCTGTCCTGCTGGACAGAGGTCTCTTCCAGAAATTCCTGCTATTAGCCACGGCATCTTCGTGGATTAACATTTTTATGGTGTGTTCCTACCTTATATCCCCTCCTCCACAAAAAATTCCAGGTCCCAAATCCATCATTTGTTATTTTTACATTTTTTGTCTTTAATCATTCCCAGATCTATCCTGTCTCTGTCTATAGTGACAGCAGCCTTGTGTTTCTCACCTCCGGCCATCTTTTTGATTTTTCCAAACCCTCCCAATTTTACTGGGAGTTCTGTCCATCACCCCCTACCTCCATAAATTTTATTAATTTTTTATCCGCCTTCTATCTATTTTTAAAAATTCGTGTTCTTCCTCTGATACAGTGTTTTTAGTCAAATCCCAGATCCGACCACCCTCCACTTCCAAAATCAGAAACACTCACAACCACCTCCAAATCCAGATCCCAAAATAGTCCTGATTTTCTTGTTCGATTTCCTACAACCTTTCTGAAGAACACATCTTCAAATTCGGACATCTACTTCACGGTCAAAGGCAATCAACAGGAAAGTTGTCTGCAGATCTGAGTCTTCGGTTACTGTACAACAGCAGCATATAAAATTCGCCAACACAAAGTACAAATCTGGTGAATTTTTCTAAAGGCCACTAGATTGCAGTACTTCGAAGTAGCTTTCCAACGGCTCTGATCTCGTCGCATTCCGACACCGGTGCTGATCGCAACGTCCGTTCTCGCCGGAGCGCGCGCTGAAATACAGAACCGGCAGATTTCCGATCGGTTTTTCCGACCGGTGCCGAACGGAGCCGCCCGGCCTCCGGCCGGCGAACCAGCGTGCCGCCAGCCCGGGGAGCGCTTCCCCAAGTGTCTCCACTACAGCGGTACCACCAGGTCCCACACGGCCCGTCCGGACAGCACGTGGGCCCCACGGTTGTGAACACGCGTGTAGCCGAATCAACACCCGAAGCTGCCCGTCAACCCGAATTCGGCCCTCCCGAGCCCATTTGTATAGCCCTTTACCTCCCTGCGTGGAGTGGGCATGTTCCCATTGCTGTAATTATTGTGTGTTAAGTTTCCCGGGAGTACGAGTTTTCGGCCGGGTCCGTCTTCCCCACGCCGAGCGCGTGGAGGTATCGTTCTCGCTCCCTACACTCGGCATTTGCTTATTTTCATATATACTTGTTTATGCCGCTGCTAGAGAGCATGCTTTAGGTCCGTTAGCTCGCTATATTATCATTCACCACTGCTGCGAGAGAGTGTGAGACCGTCCCGTGACCCGATCCGGGCACACGAGAGAGCCGATCACCCTAGCTCACTGCCGGTTTCTCAACCGCGCACGTCCGACGCTTCCCTCGTTAAGGGACGATCGCGAGCTTGTCGTGTCCGTGTCTCGTCCCGCATCAATTTGGTATCAGAGCGAGGTTGAGTCTAGGGTGTCAATAAAAAAAGTGTCATTTAGGTCTAGTCATTAGTCATTGTCTAAGTCGTGTTTAGGATCATCATTGTTTTAAACCAAAAAAAAAAGTGTCTTTTTACATTTGCATCCCTTTACTCGGTATATCAAAAGGTGTTGTCCGAACGTTAGGCTACGCCTATCGGGAAGGCCGCACACTTACGCGAGTGATCTTTGGATCAGTTATCTCCGCCACGTACCGAGTCTTGGTCGTCATGTCTAGAGTTGTAGTCCATTGTCTAGTTGGTTCATCTACTAGTGTCGACATGCCACCCACTAGTCCTTAATCCCCATGGATTCCCAAACACCCGGATGGTGGAGATACTATCTCAAATGGAAGGACCACCCGAACCACCCCACGAGGCCCGAAACCCGGGACTTCTACGGGTCCGATGACCCAAGTGTCTACTTAGAATGGGAAGCCATTATGGACGATTACTTCGAGGTGTACATTATGTACGGGCCCATGCAAGTCGATGTTGCCAAAAGGTGACTTTTTGGTGAAGCCGCCGCAACTTAGAGAAACATCAAATGTTGGAGGGAGGATAGGAATCTAAGGCCCATCGAGTCATGGTGGGAAATGAAGAGAGCGCTTAGGAGGGCCTACGTTCCCCGCCCACCTACCTCCAACCACGGAGGTCATACCACTCACCAACCCCACCAACTCACCCACAACCAAGTGGGCCACACCGCTACCCAATCCTACCCCTTCACCGCCGTCCAAGCCCAACAAAGCGACCCCAATCTAGTGGCCCACCCAAGCACCTCCAACCAACCTCCCCTTGGCACCCCCATCCCAACCCACTCAAGTACCTCCAACCGAGTGGAAGCCCCGCTTATAGTCGAGCCTAGGACCACACCTAGGTCGAGGGACGAGGAGCGAGTCCACCCCAAGGTCCCTACCCCAACCCGCTCCATTGAGGAATGCAAGAAAATGATTTCGGATTTGTTGGAAAGGATAAGTGCTTCTTCGCCTCTCGTAGGTGCTCCATCACCACCCGCTCCTTCCGAGCTCTATTTGGAACCTTCTTCTTTGGAACCACCAAGGCCCGAGCCACCCGTATTTCTAACGGGTATGCTTTTCATAGCCGAGCCGCTTCTTAGTTGGCTCAAGGATGGCTTGGTCCCACCTCCCTTTCCATCAATGGACCCCACACTACCACTAGTGTCAAGCAAGTCATTTCATACCACCTTCCGGTCTCATCACTATGTGGACACATTGGACGACCTTCTTAAAGGGTTAGACCGGCAGTTGACCTTTACACATTTATTGGCCCGAGGCTTCGACCAACCCGCTAGTCTTAGCTTCACCCATCCGGCCTATGGGTCCATTACCTCCGAGTGCACCGTGGGTTGTATCACCACGGAGGTTCTTCTACTTCTCCCGCTACCGGATGAGCCCGACTTCATGACTTTGCTTCCGAGGGAGGAGTCTTATTTCTTATACACGGTCCCATCTACCATGACAGAGGAAGGTGACCACCCGCACCTTCAAGAATTTCATGATTGGGACCATGTCATGTTGGAACCCACTTCATGGGGTCACACCTTCTTCGACCCTTTTGACCCCTTCACTAGTGAACCTCCCGAGTTTTCATACTCATTACCCTTCTTCCACGGAGTTCACTATCCCACCTTTTCCACTCGGGCCAAGCAAACTCCACATAGCCATAGGTCCGAACCATCATTCGGGGGTAAGGAAGACTTTGGTTTCCCCGATCACTCTAAACCACCCGCACCTCTCGGACTTCCCGCATCCAAGCCCAATGTCCATTATTGGTGCATCGTAGTATGTCTAGGAGTTCCCCATGACGTCAACCTCCGGTTACGTCAAATGCATGCATGGCACACATTCGGGTGTCCTGGTCCGCCGTCATCCATGTACGGGTTGGACTAACATTAGGTGTGTCTAGGGTCATAGGTGAGTCGGTGTGCTTTTCTTTGTGTGTTGTTTGTTTATCTGCATGTGTCTTTGTGCAAGCTCGTTGTCGTTCTCTTATGAGTAAGAGGCGAGTGGACTCATTCAATGAGTATGGGATCGGTTCTACATCTATACCCGGATCAGTCACCTATAGGGACCCAGCGGTGATTCCTAGTGAGTCTTCGAGCTGTTTTCTTCCCTTTTGAGAGTGCCCCTTCGGAGTGACCACCTTTAGCCCATAGCAGCTTGTGCATATCGAGTATATATGGAATGAGCAAGTGACTGTCACTTGGAGTGGAGCATACCTGCGCTGCTTGGCACGGTGACAGATCCGCCGGAGTACTCGAGCATCCATACCCCTACTCGACGGGGTCGAGTTCCTCCCACCCGGGGAGAGTTGATGGGAATCGACGCCGAGCATTAACTTTTATTTTTACATTTGAGTCCTTTTATTTACTTTTATATCCTTGGGAAAGTATATGTACAATTGTAAGGCTTTGTAAGCCAATGTGTCATTCCCTAGGATTGTGTGGGTTTTTGTGCAAATGTGTAGTAGGTCCAGTTAGGGGGCCCCCTCCCCTTCCCCATTGGTCCACCTCATCCATGTGGGGCTGGTCAACCATCCTAGGTGGCCATCTAGAAGGTTTGAATGCTAATTGACCACATGGGAGACAAAGGGGTTAAAATTTCAAAGGTTGGCCACCTACCTTACCTACCTAGTCAAAGGAGTGCTCCATTCATATGTAATTTATTTTTTTTGAGTTTTGACCACATGGGAGAAGAAAATGACTTATTTCCCACGAAATTCCCAGCCCCCCACCCCTTGCCATTTTCTATATAAGCCTATGTATAGTGTCATTAGAGATTAATGAAGAAATGAAGAGAAAATTGTTGGAAAATCAAGAGTGTTCTTGAGCCCCTCCTCTCTCCCTCTGGTTTCTCTCCTCCAACCTCCAGTTCTAGAGTGATTTCTATCTTCTATCCCCTCCCCTCTATCTCCGGTGATCATCTGTGCCGCCGCCGCCGCCGCCGTTCGTGCCGCCTTCGAGCCGCCGCGAAACCGTTCTCGGTGTTCTGTCCTGCTGGACAGAGGTCTCTTCCAGAAATTCCTGCTATCAGCCACGGCGTCTTCGTGGATTAAAATTTTTATGGTGTGTTCCTACCTTATAGCCCCTCCTCGACAAAAACTACCAGGTCCCAAATCCATCGTTTGTTATTTTTACATTTTCTGTCTTTAATCATTCCCAGATCTGTCCTGTCTCTATCTATAATGACAGCAGCCTTGTGTTTCCCACCTCCGGCCATCATTTTGATTTTTCCAAACCCTCCAATTTTACTGGGAGTTCTGTCCATCACCCCCTACCTCCAAAAATTTTCTTAATTTTTTATCCGCCTTCTATCTATTTTTAAAAATTCGTGTTCTTCCTCTGATACAGTGTTTTTAGTCAGATCCCAGATCCGACCACCCTCCACTTCCAAAATCAGAAACACTCACCACCACCTCCAAATCCAGATCCAAAAATAGTCCTGGTTTTCTTGTTCGATTTTCTACAACCTTTTTGAAGAACACATCTTCAAATTCGGACATCTACTTCACGGTCAAAGGCAATCAACAGGAAAGTTGTCTGCAGATCTGAGTCTTCGGTTACTGTACAACAGCAGCATATAAAATTCGCCAACACAAAGTACAAATCTGGTGAATTTTTCTAAAGGCCACTAGATTGCAGTACTTCGAAGCAGCTTTCCAACGGCTCTGATCTCGTCGCATTCCGACACCGGTGCTGATCGCAGCGTCCGTTCTCGCCGGAGCGCGTGCTGAAATACAGAACCGGCAGATTTCCGATCGGTTTTTCCGACCGGTGCCGAACGGAGCCGCCCGGCCTCCGGCCGGCGAACCAGCGTGCCGCCAGCCCGGGGAGCGCTTCCCCAAGTGTCTACACTACAGCGGTACCACCGGGTCCCACACGGGCCCTCCGGACAGCACGTGGGCCCCACGGTCGTGAACATGCGTGTAGCCGAATCAACACCCGAAGCTGCCCGTCAACCCGAATTCGGCCCTCCCGGGCCCATTTGTATAGCCCTTTACCTCCCTGCGTGGAGTGAGCATGTTCCCATTGCTGTAATTATTGTGTGTTAAGTTTCTCGGGAGTACGAGTTTTCGGCCGGGTCCGTCTTCCCCACGCCGAGCGCGTGGAGGTATCGTTCTCGCTCCCTACACTCGGCATTTGCTTATTTTCATATATACTTGTTTATGCCGCTGCTAGAGAGCATGCTTTAGGTCCGTTAGCTCGCTATATTATCATTCACCGCTGCTGCGAGAGAGTGCGAGACCATCCCGTGACCCGATCCGGGCACACGAGAGAGCCGATCACCCTAGCTCACTGCCGGTTTCTCAACCGTGCACGTCCGACGCTTCCCTCGTTAAGGGACGATCGCGAGCTTGTCATGTCCGTGTCTCGTCCCACTTCAAATAGCCCTTTAGAAACTAGATCTGTTATATAAACGATTAGATCTATCAAAATCTATCACATACAACGGATCCTTGGTACTATGGCGGAGGTATGAATCTGAAGATTCTACTCATGCAAGGTGTTATCTTCCTGACAATATTGGCCTTGTCAATTCAAACCCACCTTTTGATATACCAAGGATCTATTACTGAAATGATCGATTATACTAGATCTAAAAGATCGAATGTGGAAGAGATAATATGCAATATCAATCACAGAGAATGGGGGTAGATGAAAAGGACCAAACCACACGATAGATAGCGATTTTAAGGTGGTTCGGATGCAACGACGACAACCTACGTCCACCCCTCACAAACTGTGAGGATTCACATACTATCTTGTAAAGGATTACAAGATCAGAACACATGTACACACACACTCGTAAGGAGTTCAGAACTCCCATGAAGGTGCAGACGCACCGAAACACACACGAATCTGAAGGAAACCACACACACACACGGATCTGAGTAGATCCACACATGCACGAATGTTTAAAGATTACAAGAACATACACTTGAAGCTCAATGGAAATTAGAAATATAAACACAAATGAAAACTTCAGATTTAGGCACCCCCTTAGTGGATGATGAAGATCTTTGATGAAGCTTGTTTCTCCGCTCGATTTTCACTTGAATGGCTTCAAGATAATCTTCAAATGCTTGAGATTTGATGAAGAATGCTTGGACGAAGCACTGTTCACAGAGTTCTTCCTACAGCCCTCTTTCTCCCTTGATAGCCTTCCTTTGATGCCTTTTGAGCAATTAGGGTTTCTTGGCCCAAGAGTTGTTTTTATAAGACCTAGGATGGTCAAGGGACAAGCTAGGAACCAGATCCACTATCTTAGGCAAGTTGGGAGACTTTAAGATCAAATAAGTCCAAGATAGGGGCTTTGAACATGTTCATGAAAAGAAGTCAACAATAGCTGCCTCGAAGGGTTATGTCGACCGAAATGTTCGGTCGGTCGACCGAACTCTGTGACTTTCTGAAACATCCAACGGTGGGAAATTCGGATGACCGATTTATGGCCGTCGGTCGACCGAACTCTGTAGCATTTATAGAGTTCTGAATTCTGGAAGAATTGGTCGACCGAACCAACCAAGTTGGTCGACCGAACTCTGGAATTCCTGAAAAATAAGGTTGTTAGCCCAACAAAACATATCCAAATAATCAAGCCTTGGATTAAATGTTTGTTACCATTGATTTCAAGTCCATTTGAGCTCTTTTTATGCATTTGGAAAGCTATGAACATTTAAGCATATGTCATGATGAAATTAGACCTTAATTGCGTATGAAGCTCGCTCTTAATCAATAATGCACGGCACGTGATGGAAAATATGTCTGTGGTTTTGTTATCATCAAAATCACCTGGAGATACTCAACAATCTCCCCCTTTTTGATGATGACAAAACTCTAGAGCATTTAAGTACATTGGCATGCCTTTAAGCAATTTTGGAAGTTTGAAATCAATGCATTGTAATCTTGCCATTTCCCACATGGTTCGTGTACGAGGCGGAGTTTACACTCATGCATAGTGAAAGAATTCAGACTGGCGGACCGGTCCTTCATCCAACACCATTTGATATACATAGAACCAATGGAGTATAATAGATATTCTGTCAAGCCAAAATATTACAAACCATTCAAGCATATTTGCCACATTCACATGTGAAAACCATTCAAGCATATTTGCCATATTCACATGAAAGGAAATGAGATTGAAGAACCAAAATCTATATCCAATACCAAGTGCATTCATTCATTTCTTTTCAAGTTCATTACATAGTCTGGTCACATGAACTCACAAGGCAAACGACACAAGGCAAACGACTCAAACTCACATAGCAAACGACTCAACTAATGCAAATGTAAAAGCAAATGCCAAATGGCATACACACATACATTCACACATGCAAAAAATATAGATAGACCTAATAACTACTTCTCCCCCTTTGTCATCATCAATGAGGGGAGGGGATACAAGAAAAGTGGATGAAAAGAGAACTACAAGACCCAAAAACAACGGCTACGGTGAAGAACCAGAAAGTCCTCAGTTGCCGTCTGCTGGAGGTGGCTGATCGCCAAGGTGGCGATGGATATCTTCAAGAGTGTGATCTTGAAACTGAAGGTGATGCTGAATATCTGCAAGGGAGGTCTCTTGAGCCTGGCCACGGCGCTGAAGGCCCAAAAGAGTGCGGTTCATGAGATAAAAAATATGGCCTGAATCTTCATGGCTGGAGGAGAGGGTAGCTACTTGGGTGGACAGGTTGGCCATATTGGTGGAGAGGGTGTCCAAGGCGGTGGAGAAGGAATCCATTCGGCTAGTCACAGTGGTCGTAAAGGTGTCGAGTCGAGCAAGTGATGACCCAAACCAAGTGTCAAGGTTGGAAACTTGTTCCCCAAATACATCCATACGATTTTTGAACCCAGAAAAGCGCCTATCCAAAGTCCCATAATCTGCCCAAGAAGGTGGTCCAGCACCTTGAGTAGAGAACTCCCCGTGAATGAAATGCGGTGGAGATGGCATATCCGAAGCTGCAGGTGGAGGAGGAGGTGGCTCCTGTTGTGGTGGAGGAGGGGACTTGTAACGACCCGAGATCCGAGGACCGGAAAGGAACCGGCGTAACTCGAACCCCGGCCCGCCACCCACGAGCCCGAAGAGTCAGAAGGGTTAAAGGATGGTGTGGGGATACAAGAGAAGCTGAAATAACTGTAGAGATAGCACAATAAAATGCACAGGATAAGATAAATAACCAAACTATTACAAGGTCCAGTGTATCTCATGTCCAAAATAAGTACAATCAACAGAAAGAAATGTACAAGTACATGGGGCATACCTCGGCTCTGGCAAACTGGCAACTAACCCTGGCTACTGGAACCGCGCTGAAACTCCGCCACGCCACGTAACGACCCCGTCTCACCTGAAAACTCAGGGGTGAGCCTCATTTCATTGACTCAGTAGGGATCCCTTGGACCCCCACCGCACAATGAGGAAAACAAGGCGAAAGGACACGAACAAGCACGGAAGGTAACGCTACCTAATGAAAGTACGGTAGAATCAACAAGCAATAATAAATAAATGGAAAAGCTCTCTACAACTAACCACACCTAACAAACCGACCTCGAACTGGCAGGGAAACAAGTCCGTACCTGCCAGGAGATAGGAGCACCACATACTAGAAGCAAAGCCGGATGTGTCCCCTGACGTCTTACACCGAGCCTCAGGTATCTCGCTATCACGCCCCAGGCGGAGACTAAGACACACAACAAGTAACCAGTACCACTGTTCGTGACCTTTTTTTTTTTTCGCGCGGTCTATCGACCAACTGACCAACTGGTAGTCAAATGATCGATTGACGACGCAGGCGTGCCAGTCACATGAGTGACGAATTTGTGATACGCTCATTCTGACCCATGTCGGGCGAATGTGAGGTTCGGTCGGGACCAGCAGTCCGCCATACCATAAAGGCTATCGCGTTAATTACATCCCCCACGAGGAGGGAACACCTTTGATTAATTGCCGAGATAGCGGGCTGTCGAAGCCGAATTAAAAAGAGCTACATGATGATCATGACGAAGACATGCAGGATGCATACATTTATCGTGCAGAAGATGCATAATTCACGGGATTATGGATCCTCGGTACATGGCGGAGGACATAGGTCCGAAGACCATCGTTGCGCATAGCGAAGACTTCCGACCGGACGTAATCCGACTTTCCGTCGACGCCATTTATTATGCCCGAGGATCTATGCATGCATGCACACATGACGTTCATGACTATATTAAGCATGATAATGGAATCATGGAAGCAAATGATGATCAATCACGTTTATTACTCCCCATCGAGAAGAGGGAAGGCAACACAAGTGTGATAGCGAAAGCAAAGTGCTAACGGACATGGTAATGAAGAGATGATAACAATATAGTTCAGGCTTGCTTGGCCCCTCCCTTATTCAATTTATTACCAATTATGGTTTATTAACACTGACCGTGAGAGATGAGAATTGCTCCGGGGCGAGTGAATGATTAAAACAATAAGAGGGGTTCAAAACCGGCGTGGACACGTGAGGGATAGCTTCCACGGCGCAATGAAACGTAGGTATAGGAGGTTAACCCGGCGCGGCCCCATAACTGGTTAAAACGGCGCGCAGGGAATGGGGGCACGCCGGTTCATGGCGCGCCGAAAAGGCGCAAGGAAAATTTTTTAATTTATGAGTCTAGGGTTAATCCGACGCGGGGGGTACCGTGCCGTGTTAGGGCGCGCCAGATTAAAGGCCGCGCCGTTTAAACCTATTTTTTTATGAATTTTGAACCATTTAAGTTCATTAGATTTCTGTTGAGAGTTTTGAAATTATTTGGGGCCAATGGCTTGTTAAATCGAAGTAAAACTCTTCAAGAATGATGTGATAAGTCAGTGCGAGGTTCATACTCGAGCACCGAGTTGATTGAGTCCAGAACGGGTGTTTCATTATGGATTACTCATTCTTAATCTGTCCAAAATTGGACAGCATCTCCCCTGAACCTGAAGAGTTGCAGGGGAGAAGCGGGGTCATGCTCACCTATGGAACAAGCCCCTAAACCGCCGGTCTGCACAGTGGCAGCCAGCAAAATCCCATCAGATAGGATACCCCGAGGACTAGCCTACGAGGGGCACCAATACTCCGTGGGTGAGAATAGCAGGACGAGGCCATTGATGACGGGAGCATCACCGCGAGGGCTAGCCTGCGAGGGGTGGAAAACCCACAGATTATGGCACATTCGCTGAAGGGACCGGCCGTTAGGAGAGTGGAGCTCCGAGGGCTAGCCTACGAGGAGCGTACATCCCTTGGCCTTGATCGGACTTCCGGTTGTCGGGGCTAAGCTCGTTAGGCTAAGACCCCTGTCATTATCTGCTATGGCCTCGAGGAAGCATCTACCATCGAGAGATAGAGCCCCCGGTCGCCCAGCAATTCCACGAAGCGATAGGGGGATGTCCCCCTCCCCGGGTGATTGAAACGATGAGAAAATCTCGGAACAGTTCGAATGATCATGATGCGCAGATGCAGTAAATGCATAAACGAGATGGGCTCATTGCAGGGGCATATGCTCGAACAATTGGAAAGCAACGTCCAGGGGATGGACCCTGTACATGGCGGAGAGACACATGCGCAGAAGCACGGCTCCATCCGAGGAGAGAAGGAGATGCGAAAACCCTTGAATCAAACATAAAAATGATCAAAGGAAAAGCCCCCGGGGAGGGGTGTTTATGTAGCCCACGATGATTCAGGGCACGCTATAGACCTCGGAGAAATCGGAATTAGAGCTACGCAGAGAAGAACTCCGACACACGCATTAGCATAGATAGAAAGGGGGGAGGCTGAGGATCATTCATTCAACCCGATAACCCAAGCATTCAACATATATATATTAACATCCCAGAAACGAGGATGATTCAGCATTTACATCGTAAGAGCATGACATCAGCACCATCGCTCAGTCGCCGTTCGCTGATAGCGGAGGCAGAGGATGTGCAGGGCACAACAACAGGGAAAGAACAAAAGAGAAAATCGCGTAGAAGGGGGAGGAGAATCGACTCATGTCATCGTCGCTCCTTCCCCCCCTTGCTTACATTCGATGGGTGGAAGACTCAGAAGAGAAATCTGTGGAAAGCAGGAAAAGGATCAGCACCGGCGCCCACCTGTTTCGAGAATAGGGTATCGTAGAGGAGGAAGACGACCGGCGGAAGCTCCTCCGTAGGAACCCTTCTCTCTCTCGGCTCCCTCTCTTTTTCTTCTCGGGTCTTTTTTTTCTCTTCGCCCCTGTCTCCCCCTCGTTCTTCTATATATTCTTCCAATCGAACCTCACCCGTTTATATAACAGGTTGGAGGCTTTGCATCCGGCGTGGGCTTTGGCGCGCCGGGAGGAAGCTCCATTCTTTAGCGCACCGGGATAGGAGGACGCGAGGGTAGATCTTAAGCGCAGCGGCCAAAGGGGCATTAGGTGGGGGGCGCACCGGGATAAGGGCGAAAGGTAGGGGGTTTAGCGCGCCGGGATCAGGGGCATCGAATGAGGGGCGCGCTGGGCTAATGCTCCTCGTGCGCTTCAAGCCAATCGACGAGTCCGGGGATGATTCCGGGAGTCACCGTGAACATTATCTCGCCAATGCCCTTCGAAACCTTGGCGGGATGTCTTGTCGAAGCTCCCAGGTCGACGTACGGCCGTTCCTGAGACTCCAGATAGCCTTGACTTGATCGTACGAGCTTTCCGTCGACACGGCCTTCGGCTCTATGATCCATGCTGTTGGTCCGGCCTGGCTCGTACCCAAGCTCCTTAGGGGGTTGGATGACACCAGGGATAATTCCGCCTGCGCTGGGCGATCATTCGGCCACTAACGGGCCCATCTTGTCGGGAAGCCGTACCCATGCCGGGTGATCGGGATCTTCTGCCGTCAGAGCTTTCGGTCCTCCGTCTCGGAGAGCCAGGGGGGACTCCTTTATCTTCAGGAGAGCCTTTCATGAGGTGGGTAGCTTGGGCAGGCTTGGTCGCACTGCTGGTTAGTTGTGGATTCATCTCGGCTCTCCTGAGGTGAAGTCCCCACGTCCATACGGAATGACTCGAGGCTCTGGCAGCTTGAGAAATCCTTGATGTGTTGATCTTTATCGGCTCCCGCGCTCCGGTGGGCCGGGTCATTCGTCCTTATGGCTTGGTCGCCGACGATCATATTTTAGGTGCCAACAAATGCCCCCCAGACGTGGGTGTTGCGCGCGAGGCACGAGTGTAGCAAGACCCATGGATGAACTCCATCTGGACGGATCTCTTCTTCGGTTGACAGGAGCTCTGGATGGACCCTAGTTCGGCACGGATGCTAATCCGGCGCCATTCCCATCTTAATACAGCATGGGATTAATACGGCGCGCCCTTACCCTTTGTGGTTTTAATCCGGCGCGGTCTCGGGCATTTCGGCCACTAATCCGACGCGCTCTTTGCTTTTGCCATGTTAATTCGGCGCGGGTAGAAACGGCGCGCCCTTTTGTATATTTGGACTTTAATCCGGCGCGCTAAATAGCGCGCCGAGTTAAACGCCCAGTGCCACCTCCATATAAGGCTTTTGCCCTTGTCTTTTTCTTCTTCATTCCTCATTCGAACGAGCTCTTTCTCTCTCTTCCCTCTCTTCCCTCTCTCCGGTGCTGAGAGCGGCGATTTTCCTTCAGGTGAGTGGGGACGCTGTCCATTCAGGTTTCAAAACCCTTTCTTTGGGCCCCGGGAGGCTTCTAGCAGGGCTTGCCCTCGGAGCTATTCCCCCGGGTGTTCCTCTTGGCCTCGGTGCAATGCTGATGGCTGCCTTTTAGGGACCGTTCCTCAATGGACGCGTTCCCACTTTTCTTTGGCAATCCCCTGTGCTGGGGAGACTCTGCCGAAATTTTGTCAGAAGTTCGCCTTTGATCAGCTATTTTCTGACTTTACTTTTGTTTGATATGCCCTTTTTGCAGCTACCATGGCATCCAGCTCTTCTTCTCGTGCCATAGTGACATGGGAGAATGTCAATTCCCTCGATTGGGGGCACGGCCAAGTGGCCATAGTTGCGGAGTCTTCGGATTCCGAGACAGACACTGTAGACACCAGCCGTCTCCTTATCCTCGGGGGTGACTCCTTTCATTATAATAGAGAGGGCGTGACCAGGAGGGATTATCCCAAGGACAAGCACCTGATGTCCCTTCTTCAACGCGTCAACCTTCAGGGGAAGAGGGATGTATTCGCCGTTCGGAAGGTCGAGCAGGCCTTGCTGGTGGAGAGAGACAGCCTGGCCGAATGTGTGATGCGGGGAAGACCCATCTATCTCCCCGGGGAGGTCAGGAAATGGAGCACTGTGCTGGGGCTGCAAGACCTGGCTCCGGCGGATGGATTGCTGACTAGAGCTCCCGAGTTCGTACCCGCTCGGTGGAATGACTCCTCGGGCAGAGTGGATCGTGAGAAGCCGATCTTTGGTTTATTCCTTGCCCCGTTGAGATGGGGGTATAGAGATGAATCGTTCTTGCTGGACTGCTTGGCGGTTCGCTTCAAGCACCAAATATCAGTGGGGTGGTTCGCTGAGCTAAAAGCTACAGACGCTCATGCATTTAGGCCCGGAGCAGTGGAGTTCACAGACTACGTGCTGCATCATTACGTTCCTCTTCTGACCAGGGCCGGCATATATCACAGCGTGTACGCTTCAAGGTACCGGTACCCAATCTCACGGGGCTTGTGTTGTGGAATGATCGAGGTATTTTGCCCCGAATATAACACTTTCTACACTTCAGAGGGGGAGACCTCTTTAGACTTGTGGAGTCTATCGCAGCTCAGTGGCCGACCCATTGACGGGGAACCGTATGAAGAAGTTTGCTGGCCTGACTGGTTGAAAGACCAGACCGACGGTGACGGTCGGTATATGGCGGGCTACGCCTACCGGTATCTGATGAAGGCGTATCGTGCTCTTTTTCATTCGTCGCACGATACGAGGGAAGCTCGAAAGCCGGGCGAGAAGCGAAGAGTGCGGATGGGCGCCTGGCTTCAACATTTCTTCTAGGGGAAGAATAAGTATGAAGATTTTCCTCCAATAGCACTCGTGGCCCAGAAGCGGAAGAAGAGGGTGCGACGCCAGGCCGCTTCATCATCTTCTTCGAAAGGAGGGCAGGGGGAAAACCCAAACCCTACTGGTGTTGATGCAGTCACTCACTGTGCTACATATCTGGTTTATTGGCTTTGTTCTTTCGCTCTTCCTCAAGGTGACGAGAGCGTGATTAGGGCGGAGGCCATTTATCCGGCCTGTCTTATGGCTTGGGGCATCAAGCTGTCCCTTTGCCCAGTGGCTTTGTGCCTCATTTACAAGATGTTGGGAGACTTGCACAAGACGCGTCTCCCCAGAAGCCTTCGGACGATTGGTCCGTTACATTTCTTTAATGCTTGGGTCTGCACCCTATTTCCGGAGGCAGCTCCTCGGGCATTACAAGTTGTTCCTCTGGTCCCGCGCATGATAGAGTTTGCGAGCGCTGAGCCATCTTTACTAGCGGAGCAACTCTATGCCATTCGGGGTAAATTGGCCCGTATTCCCATGGATTCGCCTGGGGCTCTTCATTTCTGGAGCTTAGCTGCCCATTCGAGCCCGCTGACGAACAGGACGAGGCAGTGCAAGCTCTTTGAGACTGAGGAATACATCCATCCGATTTCCAAGGCCAAATATACCAAGCCAATTCTGGAGCCGGAGTTGATTGATTAGGCACTGGCCATCAGGCCTAGTGTCCTTGTATTTCGCAAGAGCGGCATTCTGTGGTTGGAGCCGTACTACCCGTTCCGCTTCAGTCGGAACTTTGGCTTCGACTAGCAGATTCCACATTCCTCTTCACAATTTGCATTGCCCAACAGGCATAGGGTCGGGCAGGTTTCAAACGACGATGCCCGAATATGGTGGGACTTTTTCCATCGTCGTGAAGACGTTTCTTTTCGGGTACCCGCCCCTGCGCGCTTCCCTCGCGTCACGCCTGGATACGTCAAGTGGTGGAATGCGCAGACGGGATTTTACAGGAACTCCCGGAGAGAGTGCTGGGCCATGGCGGAGCACAGGTTTTTAGCTTCCCAGCCGGAGCCAGTTTTTGACATTGAAGCCTCTTATTTGAAGAAGTTGAAGTCTTGGACCAACACGGAAGTGAAGGCCTATATGGAGGCCCGCAAGCTTGTGAAGGGCCGCAAGACAAAAGTTGAACCGAAGCTGCCCCCGATCAACAAGGATGATTATGTGAAGACCCTTCGGGGTTTATGCCGGGTAAGCAGCGAGAGGGTGATTCTCCAGCAACTCCCTTTACCGGTAGAGGAGCCCATCGCGGCTGTGGCCGACTGGCACCCCGAGGTGGATAGATTATATCCCTACCAGACTTTCATCCGTAGGGAGGACAGGCGGGGTGCCTTGTATGACAACACTCCCTGGCTATTCGCGCTTCTTCGGTCGCATGGTCTGTCGGTGGGCGGCCCGACTGAAGCCATCCTGGACCATCCTCTTCAGATCTCATTCAAATATGCAGACAGGTGGGGGTTGGACCATCTGAGCATGTATTATCTCCTATCCTCTCGTGGTCATGAGGATCTGGCGCTGCTGGCCGAACCGAGCGAAAAGATTGGAGATCTATGCTGGCTTATTCGCGAGGCGGCTTCGAGGGACAAAACGTCATCGCTATTTTATTGGCCTCTCTTCCCCTTTTATACGGGACCGGCAAGTATGTTCCATTTCTTCATTCAGGCCTTTTGGCCAGCTTCTTCTTTTCATTGTGGTGTGTCATTCTCACCTTTGTGCATGTGTAGTCCGACCGACTTCGGAGGAGACCCGGCACTTCAGGGAGCTGATCATAAAGGCCCAAAAGCCAACATATTTTGAAGTTCCTGAGGCTACCCCGACCACGACGCCACTGCCTCCTGGGGATTTGAGGAAGAGGACTCGGTCCCAGCTGAGAGAGGCCGTCGGAAAGGCGAAAGCGGCGGTGACCCGGGTGACACGGGCACGCCGAAAGAAGGCTGCAGAGAAGGAGTCGGCAACCGTCCTTCCTTCGGTTGTATCCTTTGAAGAATTTGAAGCTTCCCGCGCACAAGGGCTAGAGGCTGAAGGTAGGCTCTTTTCCTTTTCAAAGTGCATTAGCTTGTTTCGACTGCTTTGGCTAGCCCATGCTGACGGTTGCTGACACAGTTGCCGCGGTCGTCGGGCTGGAGGCGACGGTAGATGTAGCGGCTAGGGACGGGGCAGAGGAAGTCCCTACTGCTCCCGTAGAAAGGGATCTGCCGTCTCTAACACCCAGGCAGGAGATGGAAGGTAATCTATAGTTTAGTTGCAATAGCACCGCAAATCTTCATGTCTTTAGCTAGCTTGACCCCTTCTTGCCGTAAATTGCAGTTGATATACAACCGTCATTGCTTCCGGGCTCGGAGGGTGTAGAGGAGGTGATCCCCTCGGGGCAGGGCGGACCTGCTCTTGAGGTATCATCTATTGTTGCCCCTGGTGCGGAGAGCACCAGGGAAGTTCCTGCCGAGGGTGATGCTCCTGCTGGCGAGGCTCCTGCTCCGACGGCGGAGCGTCTTGAGAGAGCAGAGGGATCCTCTTCCTCTAAGCAGGTAGATTATGGTGGCGGCTCCAGTGATGAGGAGCTCTCACTGATTGATCTCGAGACCGATGACGCCGGGGCGTCCTCGGCCTACGAAAGTGATTATCTGACTTTCAGCCCGGCCCGATTGTCGTGGGGCGGTCCCGAGCCGTCATTATCGCTTGAGAGTGAAGAGGCCAGTGCCGGGGGAGCTGCTCTTAAAGATTTGCGCTTAGTACCCGCTGAGGGAAGGACCTGCCCAGGGTCGGTGTTTGCTGTTCTTATTTATCTTCCCGCCAGCCTCATTTTTTATGTATATATATTTCTGATGCAGGCTGAGGTGGCGCTGCCAACCATGACGGTGCAGATACCACTCCCGACTCTGGGAACGGGCCATGCAACCCTTCCGTCCGTCCTGCGGCCTATCGCATTGCGATACCCCAAGGACTATGCAGCGGCAATGGTTCCAGTCGAACCCGGAGCACTTGTGGAAGTTGGTAGTTCGGCGGCAGCCGGGGATTCTCAGCCAATGTAGGCTGCACAGCAATCAACTCTGGAAAAGGATGGTCTTCCTGAAATAGAAGCCAGAGAGATCATTGAAGAGCAGATGTCTTCGGCTCTCAATGTTTCTGTTGCACCTCCATCCTGTTGACACCTGGAAAATGAACAAGGGTGAAAACATAATTGAAAAGAGGGTCGGACCAATAGTGAAAGACCAATGATGAAGCTCATCAACTGTCTACCCGGCTAAAACCCTTGTCGGCAAAGCTGATGCCCGGTGCCAATGTCACTCAGATGGCAGCACTGATAAAGCAGCAGTCACTCGACTGATGAGACCTTCCAGCCCTTTAATGAGAGCTGTACTACCGTTTCGTCCAAGAATCCGCGGATGATATGTCAGGGTAAGTCAGATGTCGGCTTACTGACATATGTAATATGAGATGAAGATGAAGCCGGTACCGGCAGATGAAGATTGCAAAGGCTTTTGCAAAGTCAGAACAGAAGAAGAATGGTCTCCACAGATTATATACCCGGCTGATGTCTTCCCAGACTAAAGCTGATGTCCGAGCTCGTCACCATTCAAGTGACGGTGTCGATAAGATAATACCCGGTTTTGTCACCATTCAGATGGCAATACTGATGAAACCCTTGTCTACGGACTGATGAGACCCCTGTCTACGGACTGATGAAAACCTTAATAATGATACAAGCTGTGTCACCAATGGAAGACCCCTTTTGAGTGATGATGCCCTTGAAAGACCCAAATGGGTCTGTGAAAGTGGCTAAAAAGCTTTAATTGGGCCTGCAAAGGATGGCGCCGAGAGCCACTTGCCGAAGCCCAAAAGATGGCGCCGAGAGCCACTTGCCGAAGCCCAAAAGAGGGCGCCGAGAGCCACTTGCAATCGCGCCGGGAAGCCCCATTTGGGGCGCGCCGAGATGAAGCCTGCTGAGAAGGGGGGAAACGGGTATAAAAACCCTCTCCCTTCGAACAGATGAGAGGGCGGACCAACTGAGGGGGGATGAACAGAAAAAGAGAGAGCCACCAAAAGAGAAGATAAGAAAAAAAGAGAAGATAGAAGAATAGAAAAAAAGTAGAGAGAGAGTCTCCCTCGGCTGAGAGAAGAGAAGAAGCAGTAGAGAAGAGGAAGCAAGCTTCAGGTGGGCTGTCCCGGGGAGGGAGAGGAGTCAATGCTCCGCCCTCCCCACGCTATCTTTTCTTTCTATTGATGTAATCTAGCGAGTTTTCTTCTCGATTTATCAGACGTAGTTAGCGAGGTTTAGGTCTCGAGCTCCGTCTGTCTCTCCACTTTGCATTTCTCTTTTACAGTCAGTGTAAAGCTTCGAGCAATGTAATGAAATATCAATGAGACCCATTCGGGGATCTACTGATTAAGAGGTTTGCCCCCTTTGGCTGAAATATCTGCTCTCCGCTCCCCCTCGTATGATCATCGTTTATGAGAAATGGCTAATGGTTCATATGAACCTTCTCTGCAGAGGCGTAGGAACAGAACCCCTGACCTTATCTAATAGGTTACTGGGTTCTATCGCCTCCCCTCTTCCTGCCTCAATGGCAAATCCCTCGTGTCCGTGCGACCTTTCTTACAAGGCCCCTCAAGCTTCCTCCTTGTGCCGTTCAGGACCAGAGACATCAATCTCTTGGATTCCTGAACTGCTGGCTATACGAGAGGACATGTCAGACCACTGCTATCCCTCGGATTCTAACGAATGACGATTTCGATCTCCCGACCCTCCATTCTAACCCCTTGGATGACTAGGGTCTGGAGTTTCGACGATAAAGGTTCCTCCGTCACCGGTTTTTAGATGCCATTAGGTTCGTCCGGGGATCAGAGATAGTCATCTCTTGATCCCCAGACGGCCGGCGGCAGAAATAAATGAAGTCTTCAAAGATCCAAATGATAGTCTCGATTCTCCGTCGATTCTACCTTCCAGATCCCCCTTGGCCCTTCCTAACAGAAGCATCCTTGAAATCCCCCTCCTGCACTTCAAATCCGGCTTCAATCACAGTCAGAAAGCCCAGGAATCCCATAAACAGAGTACCGTTTGAGCTCTGAAAAACCCTGAAATCCTCCGCAAATCCACCTTCTCGGCGTGCAAAATTCCCCGCCGAGAGCTGTCCCGCCGAGAGGCCCTCTCCCCCCAGCTAAACGACAAACCCTACCATTCAAACCCTTTTCACGTGAGCCTCCATGCAAGCCTCCCGGTGCCAGGCTCCCGGCGCGGCCAGGAGCGCGCCGGGAAGCTCCACGCCGAGACCCCTCCCCTATAAGCCTATTCAAACCCCCCAGTCTACATGCTCCCGGCGCCACCTTCTCGGCGCGGCCAGGAGCGCGCCGGGAAGCCACTGCTGAGAACCCCCCTTTTTTTTTAACCAATAAACCACCGCCGAGAGGCCCTTTGGCCAACCAATAAACCTCCGCCGAGACCCTCCTCTGGCCGATAGAAAGCCATGCCGAGACCCACCTTCTTGGCCAAATGAAGCCCAGTCAGGGGACCATCCCTGCACTACCATTTGTCAACCTTCTGATCTCTTCAGACATAGGCCCCGGGGATGTTCAGAGATTGTCATGGATGCCTTGAGAAGACACAGTAATGGGGAAGACCTCCCCTATAGTCCTCATTCCCGATCTGGATTTCACCCTTATGAACCCAAAGGGCCATGTCGTTATATGAGTTCTGAGGGGCTTAAAGGGGATATTAATCGATGGTATAAATGCAAGCGATGCCCGGGGCCCGGTGCCCATCCTCGTTCGGTCGTCATCCCGACTTTCCGTGGATGATGACCTATTCTCTCTTGGCATAATCCAAGTTGAGCGGACATGCTGCCGAAATTTATGCATATCCTATTGGGTGACTGTGATGTTCTCCCTCTCAACCCCGTCGGCCCACGGAGTTATGCCTTTGCATGCCCTCCGATGGTCCCTCCAAGGGGGATATAGATGTGCCATCGCACCCACATGGAGCGTGCCGTGTCACGCCGATCCCCATTCGGACTCCGGGTCAATTATGCCTGATCTTTTCCGGATCCTACTCTGCCACCGCATGGGTAGTTTCCTATTCCCCACTTGGCATAGTTCAAGCTGGTGGGAATATGCCGTCGGAGCTATCCCCTAAGATAACGAACCCCTGCTTCGTCTAATCCATTTAGCGTCTTGCAAACGAATGAATTCCGTTTCTTTTGAGTATGTGGCTTTACCGATGTCCTCCTCCTATCTTAGCGTTTAATCAAGGGTTGTCCTCCTTAGGGAGGACGTAATTAACGCCATAGCGTTCAGGGTATGACGGATTTCTGGTCCCGACTCGGACTTCACAATCGACTGACCATGTCAGATCGAGCGCACAATAAAATTATCATCCCGGTGACTGGCACGCCAATAAACCAACAAACAAATAAATCAATAAATAACAAACATATAAGATTTAAATGAGAGGATATAAAAAAAATCCGCGTCCACAAGTCTGGCA
Organism: Amorphophallus konjac; assembly: GCA_022559845.1. Taxonomy (NCBI): domain Eukaryota; kingdom Viridiplantae; phylum Streptophyta; class Magnoliopsida; order Alismatales; family Araceae; genus Amorphophallus; species Amorphophallus konjac. The sequence goes on from CM040127.1 coordinate 151,770,995, forward strand.
CGCCCGGTGGGACCTGGTCTCCCTTCATCTTTACGCTAAAGTAGGAGGCCCAGCGGGCCCCCCTCAAAATTCTGATTCTGTGTACTTTTCTTATTTTCAGGAATCTACAATGACAGCCGGAATCATGTCTGTCTGCTTCGACCAGCAGCCGATTGACATGCATGTGCGAGAAGGCTACCTGGCGGTACCTCTCGCGTTCGGATCGATGCCGCCTGCCGTGGGGCTGCCCAACTGCTTGGGCGTCGTCTTCACTGACCTTCTGCAGGTCGATGACAATGAGCAAGGCACTGCTGCAAGTGCCCCGGCGAAGATCAATGACCAGAAGAATATCTTACCAGAGAAAACGGTCCCCACGGCCGTCGCCTGCTACGTCCATCATGTCCAAAAAAGGGGCATGGTCCCTGCTACTGCTCAGAAGAGGAGAAGAACCAACCGGAGGAGCCGGTATGATGCTGTTGACCGTCGTCTTTCCAACTCCGGAAAGACCATGATGATTGGAGGTGTCCGGGCAAACATGAATGGTTGCCCAAGGGAGGTCAAGCCGGACGTGATCATCCCGATGGTGCCCACTGCCAACAGATTCCAGACTCTGGCCGCCAGGCAGGCCAATTGGGAGGCTGATGAGAGGAAGCCGCTGGCGCCCAAGCCAGCGAAATACAAACAGGTCTGGCGACCGAAGAGGATTCAGAGCTGGGTTCCAGCTCGAGATGAGGAGAAGGCTGCTGAAGATGCTGTTGCCCGCTTCAGGGCAGAAAGCCGAAGAAGAGAGGGAAAAGAGACAAGAAATGCTATTGCTGCTCGCCCCAAAGCCTGGGACAGAAGAGATGAGAGAAATGATGAAGAAAGAAATTTGACTGCTGCTCGCCCCATGATGAGGGGCAGAAGGGATGAGAGCAAGGAAGACCTTACTGTCACCCGTCCCAGGGCTGGGGGCAGAAGATGGCAAAGAAAGAAATATGATGCTGCTGTCAACTGCTGCCGAAACGGTAATGTGGGAATGAGCGAACCAGTCACGGTCGCCATCCCAAGAAGACCGAGGGCCTGTGCCAGACAGGCCGACTTGTTCAAATATTCCAAAGCCGAGCATTTGAATGCTCAGGTAACAAGACTGGCCTATCAGCAGAGAAGGCAGGAAAGACTAATGCTCCAACCTTAGCCACAGAGGCACAATTCTGAAGAGATGAAGCAGATAGTCCAAGACTACTTCCACTACCTGGGGAGCTCTTCCCTCGGTCAACAAAGACTATCCCATGCCTTGGGCACCAGAGGTGAAGAAAAAGAAGAAACACTTCGAGAGACGATGATCAGAGCCTCTTCCTCCGATTCAAATCACTATGAAGAAGGTCTCAGGGCCAGATATGACAAAGAAGACCTGTACCGGGAAGAAGCCAAAGAAAGAATATCGGTCTTTGACCGGCTCAAATATCCTGACCAGGTGAAAAGAAAGGTCTACAGGCGGAAAGAAAAAATGCAAATCTTCGCCTGCAACATGGCTGGACTTGCTAGGGGGCAAGATATACTACCAACTCGGCCGGATGAACTGCTCAGGTTGGCTACTAGACCTGGTCCTGTCACAAGAAGAGGCCAGGCCGCAAAAGATAAGATGAAGAAATATGATGAAGCCCGCAACATCACTGATGGGAATCGACGCCGAGCATGTACAATTTATTTTGCATTTGTGTCCTTTAGTTTATTTTTATATCCATGGGAAAGTATAAGCGCAATTGTACGGCTTTGTAAGCCAATACGTCATTCCCTTGGATTGTGTGAGTTTTTATACAAATGTGTAGTAGGTCCAGCTAGGGGGCCCCCTCCCCTTCCCCATTGGTCCACCTCATCCATGTGGGGCTGGTCAACCATCCTAGGTGGCCATCTAGAAGGTTTGAATGCTAATTGACCACATGGGAGACAAAGGGGTTAAAATTTCAAAGGTAGGCCACCTACCTTACCTACCTAGTCAAAGGAGTGCCCCATCCATATGTAATTTGTTTATTTTGAGTTTTGACCACATGGGGGATGAAAATGACATATTTCCCACGAAATTATCAGCCCCCCCACCCCTTGCTATTTTCTATATAAGCCTATGTATAGTGTCATTAGAGATTAATGAAGAAAATTTTGTAAAATTGGCTTGAGCCATTGAAGGGTGTGCCCTTGTTCCTCTCTCCCCCTAGTTTCCTCTCCTAAAACCCCTAGATCTAGAGTGCATCCCTCTTCTATCATCCCCTCTCAACCTCCGGTGATCATCTGTGCCGCCGCCGCCGCCATTCGTGCCGCCTTCGAGCCGCCACGGGATCGTCTTCGATTTTCTATCCTGCTGGACAGAGGTGTAGTTCGTGAATTCCTGAAGCCAGCCACGAGCTCAGATGGATTTGAAATTTTGAGGGTTGGTTCCTATCTTCTATACATTTCTCCACAAAAAAATACAGGTTCAAAAGCCACCATTTCATATTTTCCCCATTTCGTTCAACTCTCAATTTCAGATCTGTTCTGTCACTGTCTACAGTGACAGTAGCCCTGAGCTCTCCACCTTCGACCACCCTTTTGATTTTCTTTAGACCTCCCAATTTAACTGTGTGTTCTGTCCATCGTCCCCTACTACCACAATTTTTCTTAAATTTTTATCATCCTTCTACCTATTTTTCAAAATTCATGTTCTACCGGAGCTACAGTACTTTCAGCAAGATCCCAAATCCGACCTTTGTCCACTGAACAAATCACAGAAAATCATATACACCTCCAAACATGTCCAAACAATTTTGCCATCTTCCCATCTCAATTTCTAACAACTTTGATGAAGAACACATCTTCGAATTCGGACATCCACAGCACGGTCAAAGGCAATCAACAGTCAAGTCCTCTGCAGGCCTGAGTCTTCGGTTACTGTACAACAGAAGATTGAAAATTCCATAAGTAAAGATCCGAGCAGATCCAGGCTAGATCTTTGGGCGTATGTTGAAGAACTTCAAGCTAGCTTTCCAACGGCGCCAGTCTCGTGTCGATCCGACATCGGGGCTGATCGCAGCGCCCATTCTCGCCGGAGCGCGCGCTGCAAAACAGCAACCACCAGTCCGTGGACAGCAAACCCGACGGGTGCCGATCGGAGCCGCCCGACCTCCGGGCGACGTTCCAGCGTGCCGCCAGTCCGGAGATCGCTTCCACCAGTGTCCCCACCACAGTGGTGACACCGGGTCCCACACGGTCCCTCCGGACAGCACGTGGGCCCCACCGTCACTAGTTCGAGTGTTGCCGAAGCTACGCGGAAAGCCGCCCGTCAACCCGTATTCGGTCCTCCCGGGCCCCGTTGTGTCACCCTTTACCTCCCTGTGTGGAGTGGGCATATTTCCATTGCTGTACTATTCATGTATTAACCGTCCCGGGAGCACGAGTTCGGTCGGGCCCGTCGTCCCCACGCCGAGTGCGTGGAGGTATCGTCTTCGCTCCTACACTTGGCATTTCGCTTATTTCATATATGCTTGTTTATGCCACTGCTAGAGAGCATGTTTTAGGACCTAGCTTGCTATAATTTCATATCACCGCTGCTGCGAGAGAGTGAGCGAGACCGTCCCGTGACCCGATCCGGGCACGAAAGTGCGAGCCGACCACCCTAGCTCTTGCCGGTTTCTCAACCGTGCACGTCCGACGCTTCCCTCGTTAAGGGACGATCGCGAGCTTGTCGTGTCCGTGGTCCCGTCCCGCATCAATCACCACCATGACAGTCAATGTGGTGACGACAGAGGATGAGGACAATCCCCTTATTGATGATGCTGAAGGGACTTCTGAAGATATGCAAATCCCATCAGCCTTGGATCCTATGGTCCAGATGATGTTCAGAAGATACCAGCAGGAGATCAGTGCTCTCCGAAGGCAGCTCAATGAGAGACATGAAGCTACATCAGTCTCAAAGCAAGCTGAACCTGCGGGGTAGACATCCAACTCAGCAGAGATGGCTATCCCAGCTAACCCTCTCCTAGCTGATAAGGGCAAAACACCGAGCCAACCTATTCCACAGCAAACAGCAGCTCAGCCCTCTGTGTCTCAGACACAGCCTACCGCGCCCATCTTGCGCGCCACTGTGATGACAACTCCTTACAGCCAGCAACAAGCTCACTTCTTTCCAGAAGACATAGATCCAGCTGTAGCCCACAAGCAGATGATTGAAAGAATTATGGAAATGAAGCTGTCAGAAAAGACTGGTGGTGATGCTGGTACCTATGATGTGTACAAGGTACCGTATCCTCCCCAGTATGCTGCCAAGAGACTACCCCCAGGCGTCAGTAAGCCGCCGAAGTTCGAGAAATTTAATGGCCAAGGCTCCCCTAGGGAGCATATAGCCTACTACACTACAATCATGGGCGACCTGGCAGTCGATGAAGCTTATCTGCTCAAGTTCTTTGGCTCATCCCTCACTGGGTTGGCCTTTGAATGGTACTCAAGCCTGCCAGCTGGGTCAGTGGTTGATTGGCCTGATATGCAGAGAAAATTCTGCGACAGATTTCATGTCACGGAAAGGGAAATCACGATAGCAGAGCTATATGCAACCAGGCATAAGCAAGATGAAACTGCACTGGACTACATCAAAAGGTGGAGGAACTTAGCCATGAGATGCCGAAGACCTCCTCATCAAGAAGATGCGGTGTAAATATGCAAGCAGAGCCTCAGGAGGGAGGTGCTAGAAAAAATGATCGGTGCAGATGTCAGAACGTTTGACCGACTGAACAATATAGTGGCAGAAGTTGAGACGTTCTTGTCCAAGCGTCTGACCGCCAATGTCCCCACCATGCCGAAGGGAAAATCCAATGAGCGACGGCCATCACACTCTGAGGCCAACACCGTCGATTTCAGAACCTTCGAGCAACAAAAGGGGAAGAAAGGGGCAGATGAAGCTCCCCCGCTGGCAGATACAGCAGAAAGAAAAGATAAAGTCTCTCTGAGAGACAAGATGAGAAAAGCATATTCCTTCCCAAAAGATAAGACGGCCGCACTGTTAAACTGGGCATACAAGTTCAATAAGGTAACATTGCCTGAACCCAAAAGACCAGCAGATGCAGCAAAGAAAGATGATCCGCTGTTCTGTCCATTTCACCGTGCGCTGGGGCACGCAATTGAAGATTGTTATGTCTTCAAAGATATCATGGAAGGAATGGTCAAGAAAGGTGAGCTACAGCTGGGAGATTACCAGGTAAAGCCGCCCCATCCATATGAGCCTCCACCCTGGAGAATGGCTGCCAATATGATCTCAGTCTACCAACAGCTGCCCAAGGAAGCCGTTGAAGAATGCACCAAGCACACCTATGAAGCTTGCTTCCTCACCCCACAGAAAGATCAGGAAGGATGGCAGATGATACCCATAAAAAGCAAAAAGAAGACTCCTGCAGCCAGTACCAGCGGAGCAGTTATCCGGGGTGTTACCCCAAGGCCCAAGCCGCCTCCGATAAAGCCAATATGGCATACAACTGAGACTGGACCAGTCATCCGGATCCCTACACACAACCGGAGGAGACAAACTCCCCTCCCTGCACATAAAGAAGTAAGCCCTGCAGCCAGGCGTCTGCAGCAATATATTAATGAGCTTGATGAGTACGAGCAGAAGAAACCCAAGCATCTGCTGATGAAAGACTGCATACCCTGGGAACAGCTCGAAGAATTGAAAATCAAAGAGCAGCCAGAGGCAGAACAAGAAAAAGCTGAGAATGAACCCTTCTGGGGGCAGGAGCTAGCAAAGCCAAATTCCCAGAAGAAGAGGAGACGACCCAAGTCCAAGAAGGGAAAGAAGGTCACGACAGTACAATGTAACACTCTGTCGGTACTCTTTTCCTTGCCCGGGGAGGATGATGAGCCAGAAGCATCCGACGCCCCGCTAGAAGCTAACCATGCCGAAGCCTCCACCTCGGCCCAGGCAACACGTTCTGGGAGAAGATGGGGGCGCCCACCACCAGCCAACCATAATATTATGTTCAGAGGGGAGCAACCCTATCAAATCCTGGAACCAGAGATACGAGGTGCCCAGGTTCCTCCCTCTGCCAGTCTGTACCAAGACAAAAAGAAGGCAGATGAAGCCCCTTCATTCCTGGAGTTCCTGTCCAGCTTAGAGAATGAGCAATCGGCTCATACTGCTCCAGCTAAAAGCAATAAATGCCAGCAGACAGCAGCTAGAAAGCAGAAACAGCATGAAGAAAATGAAGAAAGTAGCCCTCTAGCAAAACCAGGGGCAGTCGCTACAGAAGAAGCCTTCCGGGAGACCGATGAAGAAGATGAAATTGGGACTGGGCAGCAAAGGCCACAGGCACCACATGAACCTCCAAGACCCCGATGGGCAGAGGAGATGAGACTATCTAATGTCCGGGTGGGCAGTCGAGTCATGAAAATGCTGAAGAAGCTCCCTACCAGATTCTCCATCTGGGAAATTCTCTCTCTGAGCGAAGAAGCTCGCCAAGCAATCGTGGATGCCCTGCAGTCTCCGGCACAATGTGAAGCACTCCTGGCAGAAGTGAATGCTGGGCCATCGGTCACCTTCACGGAAGATGATATGCTAATCCCAAATATCGGTCACAACAGACCGCTGTATATGAGGGGCTCCCTGAACTGTCAGTCGCTGAGCAGGATACTGATAGATCCCGGGGCTGCTGTAAATATCCTTCCCTATCGCATCTATCAGAAATACTACTTTGACCTGTAGCTTACCAAGGTCAGAGATATGAAGATTGCAGGTTTCAATCAGAAATGTGAAACACCTCTGGGGGTGGCTGATTTCAACCTCACACTGGGCGACCTCACTACCGTGGTACGATTCTATGTAATCGACTCCAACACCACGTATAAGGCCCTGCTGGGAAGACCGTGGCTGCACGAATATCAGATAGTGCCATCCACACTACACCAATGCATAAAATACTGCCATGAAGGAAAAGAAGAAAGGGTGTTTGCAGACCTACATCCCTTCGAAGTGTTCGAGTGCCATATGCTCGATGCATCCTACTACACTGAGGTGTCACAAAAGGATAAAGGAAAAGAAGCTGTGGTCAGCCAGAAAAAGCCGGCGACGAAGACAAGAAACTGGTCTCCGCCGCCGCCAAAAGGCTACATTAAAAAGCATGGAGTATCTCACATCTCTTATGCTGGTGATTTTGCTCGGATCACTCCTCCTGGCATACACCCAGATGATACTGAAGAAAAAATGAAAGAAAAATACACACAGGTGGAAGTTCCTCAGGGTCTAGTCAAGCCCATAGCCAGCATAGAATACCAGACGGTGCTGCCACTAAAGACTACGAAAATCCCTCGCTTCTGCGAACCCCCTATTATATTCTACACCGGGGAGCCAGTCGAAGAAGATGATCAAGACTGTATGGCCCCTGAAGAAGCTGCAAACTTGATGGTACCGATTACAGGCTTGGATTATACTACCCAACGGGTTTCACAAATGTTCTCCAAGATGCAAATGCCATCGATGCAGCCTGCTGCTCAGAAGAAAGCATTCAAGGAGCTATGGGATCCGCCTCGAGATAGCAAGGAACTGAGGAAGATCACACAGCACCCGGGACTGGGTTATACCCTGCAAGAATACTATGAAGCCGAGGTGGATGTCATCTCTGCCTTCTACCAGAATGAAGATCCCCCTGAAGTGGGATATGATCAATACCCCTTTGAAGATGAAGAAATTATGTATCAATCCATAACAGACAATGAAGCCCAAGACAACCAGCCGGAGCCAAAGATGTCTGATGAGACTAAGAAGGGTTGGTGCTGGGAGAATCCATCTTGCAAAGAGGATCTGTTCCAGGCCGAAGCATAATTTAATACGGGAACCCCGGATGAAGATCAAGTAGCCAGAGAGCTGCAAGAGTGCCTGGAGTTTGGGCGCATTCTAGAAGAATTCCGAGCTCTACATAATGATGACCTCTCAGGGGAGCCCACATCAGAAGAGCCTCTAAGCACGGAAGACTCCACTTCGAAGTTTTCCGCTGAGCCAGTCACGTCCTCGGGGCAGACTGAACAGAATCCGGCCATATTGGCCTTATACGATGCACCAGCATCTGCTGATGACCCATGTGATGAAACAGAAAATCATGAGAATGAAGAAGATTATATCCCGGGAGGCTTTATTGATTTGCAAGAAGCCCCACCCGAAGTTGAAGACGGAGGCCAAGCCACCGTCGATGAGCTGATAGAAGTAAATCTGGGGTCAGCAGATGAGCCAAGGCCGACATTCCTCAGTGCACTGCTGGAGCCAGCTGTCAAAGAACAGTATATTCAGTTTTTGAAAGAATTCCGAGACTACTTCGCATGGACATATGATGAAATGCCAGGACTGAGTTCCGATGTGGCACAGCACCGATTGGCGATAAACCCAGAGGCAAGCCCTGTGAAGCAGCCTTCCAGGAGAATGCGTCCCGAACTGATAAATCAGATCAGCAAAGAGGTCGACAAGCTGATCGATGTGGGCTTTGTTGAAGAGAACCAGTATACTACATGGCTGGCCAATATAGTGCCCGTGAAGAAGAAAAATGGGCAGATCAGAATATGTGTAGATTTCAGGGACCTGAATAAGGCTTGCCCGAAAGATGATTTCCCAGTGCCGATCACTGAAGTCATGATCGATGCAACCACTGGCCATGAAGCCCTGTCATTCATGGATGGGTCATCCGGATACAACCAGATCTGGATTGCTGAAGAAGACAGAGTGCACACTGCATTCCGCACCCCGAAAGGGGATATTTCATTATAAAAGAATGCCGATCGGCCTTAAGAATGCCGGCGCTACCTATCAGAGAGCTATGACAAAGATCTTTGATGATTTGCTCTTCAAGAAAGTATAGTGCTACATTGATGACCTGGTGGTGAAAACCAGCAGAAGAGAAGATCATCTGCAAGACCTGAGGATAGTGTTCCAGAGGCTGCGCAAATATGAACTCAAGATGAATCCTATGAAATGTGCCTTCGGCGTGTCCAGTGGAAAATTCCTTGGGTTCATTGTCCGTCATAGGGGCATTGAGATCGACCCATCCAAGATTAAAGCTATCCAGGAGCTCCCTCCACCAAGGAATCTCCACGAGCTGAGATCTCTACAAGGGCGTTTGGCCTATATCCGACGATTCATATCAAATCTGTCGGGGAGATGCCACCCTTTTCACAAGCTCATGATGAAAGATGTACCGTTCCTCTGGGACGATGGCTGTCAGGAAGCCTTTGAGAAGCTGAAAGAATATCTCAAGACCCCTCCAGTGCTGGGGGCACCTATTAAGGGCAAACCCCTGATACTGTACATTGCAGCCACACACTGTTCCCTGGGGGCAATGCTAGCACAGATAAATGAAGAAGGCAAAGAGCAGGCTCTATACTACCTGAGTCGGAGGCTGATTAGAACTGAAGAAAGCTACACCTATATAGAAAAGACATGCTTGGCACTAGTCTTTGCCGTTAAAAAGCTCCGACACTATATGCTGTCACATGAAATCAGATTGATATCTGCAGCAGATCCACTCAAATACATATTGACTCAGCCAGTACTGAAAGGCCGGTTTGGCAAATGGGCAGTAATTCTGACGGAATTCGATATCACATATATACCCCAGAGGGCAATAAAAGGACAGGCCGTGGCCGATTTCTTCGCAGAGCATCCTGTGCCAGAGAATGATATGTTGGGGACTGAGTTACCCGATGATGAGACACTAGAAGCCTGCCAGGCTCAGTCAACTATGTGGCAGCTATTCTTTGATGGAGCATCTAGAACAGAGACCGACTCCGATGGAAAGACCAGAATACGGGTCGGAGCCGGTATTGTGCTAAGAACACCAGAAGGGGAGGTTGTGCATACTTCCTGTTCTATAAACAAGCCCTGCACCAATAATGAAGCCGAATATGAAGCTCTGATAATCGGGCTATGTATAAGCCTCAACATGGGTATCCAGATGCTTCAGGTATTCGGGGATTCAATGTTGATAATAAAGCAAATCCAAGGGGAGTTCAAAGTGCGAAAGCCGGAGTTGAACCCCTACCACCAAAAAGCTGTGCGCCTCATGGCGAAATTCTATCATATTGAGCTCAAGCATGTGGGCCGTGGACATAATGCCCAAGCTGATGCACTGGCAAAACTAGCCAGCTCAATAGCAGTCCCACCAAATGAAACACTGAACATTGTTGTTATAAACCGGCGGCAGGTCCCCAGCATGCTAGAAGAGTGCCCCGAAGAAGAAGAAGTCGCCACGATCAGTACAGAACAGGCATCTGATTGGAGACAACACCTGCTACAATGGTTTTTACACCAACAGCTGCCGCAGAAAAGAGAAGAAAAGATGAAACTTCTAAGGATCAAAGATTCTTATGAATTCAGAAATGGAACTCTGTTCCGAATAATGGCAGATGCACGCAAGAAGATTTTGCTCCGCTACCTGTCTACTGAGGAAGCTTGGCAAGCAATGAAAGAAACACAGGCTGGGACAGCAGGTGCCCACCAGGCCGGTCCAAAGATGAAGATAGAGATTAAGAAGCTGGGCTACTACTGGCCCACCATGTTTGAAGACTGCTGCAAGTTTGCAAAGTCATGCCAGAAATGTCAGGAGCATGCTGTTGTGCCTAGAAGGCCACCTGTCGTTCTGCACCCTACAGTCCCTAGCTGGCCATTTGCACAATGGGGAACTGATGTAGTCGGGCCATTGCCAACTTCCTCGGCCGGACATAAGTACATACTGGCCATAACAGATTACTTCTCCCGATGGGCGGAAGCTATAGCATTAAGAGAAGTGACTGGTGAGCTGGTCTCCAGATTCATCAAGCAAAACATTATCTTCCGGTTCGGGATCCCCAACCGAATAATATCTGATAATGGAAGTCATTTCAGAAATCAGAAAATCTATCGGCTTGCCGAGAAGTACAAGATTGAATGGAGAACCTCCACGCCCTACAATCCACAGGCAAACGGATTGGCAGAAGCTTTTAATAAGACCTTGTGTACATTGCTGGCCAAAGTTGTCAGTTCCAACAAGAAGGACTGGGAAGAGAAAATGTATGAAGCTTTATGGGCATACCGCACCGTCTTCAAAACACCTACAGGGTGCTCACCATACTCATTGGTGTACGGCTCGGAGGCAGTAGTTCCACTAGAGCTGGAAGTCCCGTCACTCAGAGTGGCAGTCCAACATGACCTGGCCCATGGCGAATAAACCAATGCAGAAAGAAGATTACAAGAATTTGGCTGAATTGGAAGGGAAGCGCCTCCAAGCTCAGAAGAATATCCAGATGTATCACGCCCGCATGGCCACTACATTCAACAAACTCGTAAAAGGATGAGAATTTAAGAAAGGTGACCTTGTCATGGTCAAGAAAAGAGAAGTCATGGCGTCCAACCCAAAAGGAAAGCTAAATCCTAATTGGGAAGGTCCTTATGTGATACATAGGGTCTACGAAGGTGGGGCCTATATGGTTGTCAACCATCGAGGGGAGATCCAATTCTCGCCACTCAACGGTAGGCACCTAAAGCTGTATCATGCTGCACAACCGACATTCTCCGAATAATCGGGCCAAACGCTACCCTTTTCCTTGGTCTAGCGGCACTCCGTCCTAACCGAGCTACCCTTCTCCTTGGTCTAGTGGCACTCCGTCCTAACCGAGCTACCCTTCTCCTTGGTCTAGTTGCACTCCGTCCTAACCGAGCTACCTCTTCCTTGGTCTAGCGGCACTCCGTCCTAACCGAGCTACCTCTTCCTTGGTCTAGCGGCACTCCGCCCTAACCAAGCTACTTCTTCCTTGGTCTAGCGGCACTCCGTCCTAACCAAGCTACCCTCTTCCTTGGTCTAGCGGCACTTCGTCCTAACCGAGCTACCCTTTTCCTTGGTCTAGCGGCACTCCGTCCTAACCGAGCTACCCTTCTCCTTGGTCTAGTGGCACTCCGCCCTAACCAAGCTACCTCCTCCTTGGTCTAATGGCACTCCGCCCTAACCAAGCTACCCTTTTCTTGGGTTAGTGGCACTCCGCCCTAACCGAGCTACCCTTCTTTCTTGGTCTAGTGGCATTCCGCCCTAGCCAAGCTACCTCCTTCTTGGTCTAGCGGCACTCCGCCCTAGCCGAGCTACCTCATTTCTTGGTTTAGCGGCACTCCGCCCTAGCCGAGCTACCCATTCCTCGGTTAGCGGCACTCCGCCCTAATCAGGCCACTTCATCTTGGTCAATGGCACTCCGCCCTGATCAAGCTACCCTCTCCCTGGTTCAGTGGCATCTCGCCCTGCCCAAGCTACCCTCTCTCTCAGCTCGCATACCAAATAAAAAAAAAGAAGAAAAGAAAAGAAAAATGGGGTTAAAAATAGTGATACCCCGCCAGTCTTGTTCAGATATTCTGAACAAGGGCAAAAAATGGCCAAAAACCCGGCTGTGGTGAAAACCCGAAAGGGCACTGCAGGCAAAATCGGGTACCCCGCCACATGAAAACCCGAAAGGGCGCGTGGGCAAAAGCAAGAGGGGGCTGGCTCCGGTGAAAACCCGAAAGGGCACTTGGGTCAGTAATGTGGTAATCCCAAAGAAAAGCCTCACCTCCCACCATAAAACTCCTCGTCAATCGACCGGCGCCTTGCCCGATCGACGATTAGACCCACTCAGTATAGGCCCTACGTTTATCCTGATAAGAGCCCTCATACCTTGTCCCAGGTCCCACCGTGATGAAACCTGCTGCTGATCAATGGGCACACTCACCCGATCAGCAATGAAACCTGTCCGGTTTAGACCTTACGTCTATGCCGATAAAACTTATGAAATCCTTGCTTTGGTATAAACCCAATACCGTGATGAAATCTGCTGCTGATCAATGGGCACACTCACTCGATCAGCAATGAAACCCGTCCGGCTTAGACCTTACGTCTATGCCGATAAAACCTATGAAATCCTTTGCACCGATATAAACCCAATATCGATGATGAAACCAGCTGTTGATCGATTGGCACACTGCCTAATCAACGATGAAACCCATCCAGGCCAGACCTTTCGTCTGTCCTAATGAAACCTATGAAATCCTTGCATTGGTATAAACCCAATACCGATGATGAAACCTGCTGTTGATCGATTGGTACACTGCCCGGTCAATGATGAAACCCATCCAGTTTAGACCTTACGTCTATCCTGATGAAACCTATGAAATCCTTGCATTGGTATAAACCCAATACCGATGATGAAACCTACTGTTGATCGATTGGTACACTGCCCGGTCAATGATGAAATCCACCCAGTTTAGACCTTACGTCTATCCTGATGAAGCCTATGAAATCCTTGCATCGGCATAAACCCAATACCGATGATAAAAGCAGTCACTAATGGAGCAGCACATCGCCTGATCCGTGCTGAAGTCCCAATTCAAGAAATATATATACGTATATATAAATAAAAAATGGGGTTAAAAATAGAGATACCCCGCCAGGCTTGTTCGGATATCCCGGACAAGGGCAAAAATGGCCAAAACCCAGCTGTGGTGAAAACCCGAAAGGGCACTGCAGGCAAAATCGGGTACCCCACCACGTGAAAACCCGAAAGGGCGCGTGGGCAAAAGCAAGAGGGGGCTGGCTCCGGTGAAAACCCGAAAGGGCACTTGGGTCAGTAATGTGGTAATTCAAAAGTTCCATGCCAACAGGCACGCTACCTTTACCTCCCTTTCACTGATGAAACCTCCCGTCGGTCAGTCGGCTTCATTCCCCACCAATGATAAAACCCTTCCGGGATAGACCTTACGTTTATCCTGATAAAATTCACATACCCTCTTTCAAACGTCCCACCGACAATGAAACTCATCACCATTCTGATGAAGCCTATCCAGCTCAGACCTCACGTCTGTCCTGATGAAGCCTATGCATTTCTTGGCAAGCCTCACCTGCGATAAAACCTGCTGGAATAGACCTTACGTCTATCCTGACGAGACCTACGCCTCTACCGACGTCCCACTGTTGATAGATTGGCACCATGCCCGATCAATGATGAAACCCTAGCCAGTTTAGACCTTTCGTCTATCCTGATGAAACTCTTCTTTGCGTCGATATAAACCCAATATCGATGATGAAACCAGTTGTTGATCGACCGGCACCTTGCCCGATCAATGATGAAATCCTGCAGTTTAGACCTTTCGTCTATTCTGATGAAACCTATGAAATCCCTGCATTGGTATAAACCCAATACCGATGATGAAACCTGCTGTTGATCGATTGGTACCCTGCCCGATCAATGATGAAACCCTAGCCGGTTTAGACCTTTCGTCTATGCTGATGAAACTCTTCTTTGCATCGATATAAACCCAATATCGATGATGAAACCAACTGTTGATCGATTGACACCCTGCCCGATCAATGATGAAACCCTAGCCAGTTTAGACCTTTCGTTTATGTTGATGAAACTCTTCTTTGCGTCGATATAAACCCAATATCGATGATGAAACCAACTGTTGATCGATTGGCACTTTGCCCGATCAATGATGAAACCCTATCCAGTTTAGACCTTACGTCTATTCTGATAAAACATATGAAATCCCCCTTGCATCGATATAAGCTCAATATCGATGATGAAGTCAACCGTTGGCTGATCGGTACGTCGCCCAGCCAATGATACAATCTGTCCAGTTCGTACTTTATGTCCGTTCTGATGAAAACCCCATACCCTTTTTCAATGTCCCACCTGCTATAACCTCTACCCAGTCTAGACCTTTTGTCTAGTCCAATGAAACCTCTTCTTTCACATTTCTGCAAATTGTCTCCCTCGCAGCACATATTGCCAAGAGGGACGATTGCTGCTACCAACAGAACGCGGTGGAGCGAGTTCCCCATCCTTTCTCTGAGAGGGTGGACGCTCTCCTGCCAAGTACGGGCCATTCGCATGAGGAATTGCTAAAACCGCTACCCCACTTCTCAAAGTGATAAAACCACATGCAGAAGAAAATGGATACGCGTGAAGCCAAAGATTTCTTTTCATTAATAAGTGAGTACGTAAAGGGCCCCGAGGGGACGTTGTATCGCAAAAGAGTACAAAAGAAAAAGAAAGAGAAGATGGTTCATGGCTGCCTGAAGATATCCTCGAAAGCCAGAAGACCCACATAAGGGGCGGCTCCCAGTTCATGAAGACGAGCCTCCTCCTCCTGCAGTCGAACGGACTCGTCTTGAAAGGACGCCACCTGCCCCTCTAATAGAGCTGCTTCTTCCTCGAGCTGCGGTCGAGAAGTTGTTAGCTGCGGTAGCTCAGCTCGGAGATCGGACAGTTCAGCTTCCAGGGTAGTTATCCGGTCGCGCACAAACTGCTCCCGCTCCGCCAAAGACTGCATTTGGCACTGCCGCTCCTGAAGAATAGAGTTCGTCTTCGCCAGCTCGGATTTGCATTCCATTCTTTGCAACTTCAAAGCCGCCAGTTTGTCAGACATGATATGTGTCAAGAAATCCCAGCGATGAATAAATTTTAACAATAAAAGAACCCGCTGGGCCCATATTTCTGTGGGACATCCCATCGCCTGCAAGCCGGCGGTGAAGCGCTCAGCTATCTCCTTCAACTGTGGATAGGTTAGTCCGGGCTGGGACTCCACTAGCTGGCGCAGCATGCCCAGATGTTGCCAGACAAAACTCTCAGGTGAAGTAAAGCCAGGCAAAGGAAGAGGAGCTACTTCAAAGGTTACTTCACTATCAATGTCCGCCCATAGGGTAATATCCGGCTACGAAGAAGAAGATGGGAGGTCTACCGAAGGTACCAACTGAGCTCTCCCTGCAACCTCTGGCGTGGCCAAGAGATCTTCCACTTCCATCTCCTCGAAAGCGGCCATCTGAATACTCCCGGATGCCACTTCAGGCACCTCCTCCTCAGATTCTGAAAGTATGGAGATAGGATCCGGGGCGGTTACAGGCAATACTCTCAGTTCCGCAGCAGCTACCTCTCCTTCTTCCATCTCCGCTTCGGTGGCCAATTCCTTCAACGTCGAGGCCGCGGAGTCCACAGTCTGAAGAGGCAAAGGTTCACCCTCCATGATTGATGTTGTGGGAATTGTTGACTCAGGAGTGATGGTCATCACTGCGGCCGGTATGAAAGCAGAACTTCTGGCTAGATCAGCTTCGGCTCTGAAATCTGAAGCCCTGATAGGAGTGCATCTGTCTCCTGAGGCCCCCAGGTCCAACGATGCTAAATCTGTTGAATACTGTATTCGCATTGGAACAGGGCGAATGACCTCAGGAGCCCCCATGCAGGATAAAGGTAGAAAAGGGACAATAGCCCAGTTTACAGAAGAAGCCTCCATAAAAGTTGCAGTTGTGTCTGAGCTGACGGTGATAGGGCCCTGAGACCAAAGCAAAACAACCTTCAGCACTAAATGAAGATGCATATGAAGCAGCAAGCCTGAAAGGGGACCCACCTTTGAAGCAGGGTTCGCATCCTCGAAGTGGGGCGAAAGAGGAGGAAACTCCGAAGTTGAAGCGACAAAGAGTGAAGATATGTCGATCTCGGTGTCGAGCCCGGCAAACTCCTCTTGCAACTCCTCCTCGGAAGATGGCACCAGCAGCTTAGCAGGCTGAAAAGACAGAGCACCTTTTGCAGGTACAGGCGGGGCTTCTGATTCAGGAGCATCCCCCTCACTGCCGCTGAAAGCCACTTCCTCCTCATCAGAGACGGTTGTAGAGCTACCCGATGATATTTCTACCCTGGCTACATGCTGAGGGGACGCCTCTAAAGCATGTCGGGATGTGGACCGGGTAATTATGCACCTGGCCGAAACAGTACCCCGCTTCGACTGAGTCTCGTGACCCTCCGGAGGTTGAATCGGCTCTTCTGTCATCCTTTCAACCTCAGCCTGCTCCTCGGCTGCCATTTCAACAGAAAAGCGATCTCTGAGGGTTATAGTAGAAAAAGTAATAGAAGTGTGAAACATATGAGAAAGCACACTTACCCCCCGCCTCACTAGCCGGCGTGGGGGAAGGCAGCCTGGTCTCTGCGTCGGAGGGTGCCACAATTGGCTCTTGAGCTGCGCAAAAAGGGAAGGGGTCAAAGTCGAAGACTTCTTTGGAAATCTGCAAAAGATGATGAAGAATGCAAATGCAAGCTAATGATGTTACCCTGAACTGGTGTCTGAGCAGCCTCCCTTTGCAACTCAAACTCATCGAATGAGGGAATGTCAGGGAGAGGGGTCCCAGTGTCCATTGCCACCGAAGTCGACTGCTGAGCATGGGCCTTTTTGGCCTTCCTAGCCTTCCCAACTGCAGCCTTGACTGCGGAAGCCTTCCTCTTCTTGCCAGGAGGCAGGGGAGTAGTGGTCGGTGCTGCAGCCGGGACTTCAAAATAAGTAGGCTTCTCGGCCTGCGCAATAATCTTTCTATAGAGCCCCTGCCGCTTTATATCAGGCCGGTCAGTTGAAAATGGCAGAAGGGCGATGGGATCAGTGGGTGCGAAATTCAGATGCTAAGCAGAAAACACTGCAATCAGAAAAGAATAAATCTTACCTGCCGGGCCGTCGTAGAATACAGAAAGTGGCCAGTACAGATAAGCTACCTCCTTGGAGCGGGAAGCAGCCTCCTTGATGAGCCAGCACACATCACCAAATATCTGGCACTTCTCTACTAAAGCTGCCAGATCATTATGGCCGTGAGAGTCAAGGCATCGAAATAAGTCAAGATGGTCCATGCCCCAACCATCGACATAATGAAATGATATAAACAGTGGCTTGTTCAATATGCCAGCTATTGGGCTTTCTGCAGATAATCCATGCAAATTCAGCAGAATGAACAGCCAGGACGTTTGCCTATAGTACGTCTGAGTTCTATCTTCTCGACGTACAAACGTCCTATATGGATGAAATTTATCAATTGGACCCTTCCAAGGAGTTGCTGTCGGGAGCAGCTCCTCAACAGGGAATGGGTACTGCTGCTCCTCCAAGCGAGCGCCTCCCACACGACATAAATGCTTCAAGGTCTTCAGGAAAGTGTCTTCATTGATAGCAGCAAAGACAGGGACAAGCGGCTCAGAACTCTTTTCCTTCAATGCCCGACGTTGAGTCAGATAATTCTCCACTTCCCTCGGGTGCTGTGAGTAAAGTTTCTTCAAGTGGGCCTCAGGAATATCAAACACCGGCCCAGGTTGCTGTTTCAGGAAGGAGCGCTCTGCCACATCCCAGAAGGCACCCCTACCATCCCTGTAAAAACCGGTCCGGATATTCCACCATTTGATATATTCTGGTGTTACCCGGGGAACACGGTTAGAAATAGTGGGCACCCTGAAAACTACATCATCCTGGCGATGATAGAAATCCCACCACAACCGGCCCTCGCCAACAATGATGGACCCGTGCTTGGCCCGGCTATCCAGGGGAAACTGGGCAACTGAGGTAGGAATATGCTGGTCGTAGCCGAAGTTTCGCCCAAATCGGAACGGATAGTATGGCTCCAACAGAAGCAGGCCACCCTTCCTGTAGACCAAAACACTGGGCCGAATTATCATGGCCCATCTCACCAGCTCCGGTTCCAGGATTGGCCGGGCAGTGTTGACTCCTGAGACAGGATGGATATATGTCTCTGTCTCTTCCAGCTTGCACTCTCTCTGAGGATCAATCAAAGGAGCTGAACCTGCCGCCAAGCTCCAGAAATGTATGCTGCCAGGGGCATCCACTGGTACCCTTATCAGTCGGCCCCTTATTTTAAACAGCTGATCATAAAAGAGACCAGGCTCAGCGCTGGCAAATTCAACCATCCTGGGTAACACTGTATCCGCCTGCAAGGTTCTCGGAGCTAATTCAGGGAATATACTGCAGACCCAGGCGTTGAAGAAATGAAAAGGACCCACGGTCCTCAAAGAACGGGGAGTCCGATGCTTGTACAGGTCCCCCAAAGATTTATATATCAAACACAGGGCCACTGGGCAGAGCGACAGCTTCATCCCCCATGCCATCTGACAAGCTAGATATATGGCCTCTGGCCGAATAACTGTCTCGTCCCCTTGTGGGAGAGCGAAAGTGCACAGCCAAAGTGTGAAATAAGCCGCACAGTGTGTGATGGGGTCTACGCCTGCTGGGTTGAGACCACCGCTGCCTGCACGGCGCAATGAGGATGGCAGCGCCGACTTATAGCGAGGGGCCCTTATCTGCTTGCTAGCAGCCGGACCCATGGAAGGAAAGTCTGCATACTTCAGGGGACCATCAAAGAAATACTGGATCCACTGCCCTATCCGGACCCTCAGTTTGCTGCCCTTCTCTCGGGGTTGATAGCCTTTAGAGGACCCTCTGCTATACGCCAGACAGATGGAGCGGTATACCTTCATCAGATATCGATATGAGAAGCCAATGGAATACTTGCCCTCGCCATCAGAGCTATCCTTCTTGGAATCTGACAAGCAAACTTCCTCATACGGCTCGCCATCAATGTGCAGGCCGGAGAGCTGTGATAAACTCCAGAGGTCCAGGGATGTCTCCCCCTCTGCTGTATAGAAAGTGTTGAATAAAGGGCAGAACACTTCAAACATTCCACAGCACAACCCTCGGGATATGGGATACCAGAATCTAGAAGCGAAGACGCTGTGATACACCCCGGCTCTGATCAGCAGAGGGGCATATTCCTTCAGAACAAACTCGGTAAACTCCACTGATCCTACTCAGAATAAGTGCGCGTCAGTGATTTTGGTATCCCCGAACCAACCAGCGGCCAGATGGTACTTGAACTGAACGGCCGAACAATTCAGCACGAAGGGCTCTTCGCGATATCCCCACTTCAATGGTGCCAAGAACATGCCATAGCCGGGCTTCTCCCTATGAACTCGGCCGCTAGCATTATCCCACCGGGCAGGTGTGAATTTCGGGGCCCGGGCCAGCATCTTCTTCTCTGGTTCCAGCTCCGATATGCCGAGGACTGCATCCCAGTCGCGCTTTTCCCCAGGAAGATAGATGGCCTTGCTGCGATACACTGATTCCTTCAGACTATCTCGCTCAGCAAGGATGGCAACTTCAACTACGCGAGCTATCCGGTAGTCTCGCATGCCGCCTACTGTGAAAGTCCGGATGAACGGCATCAAATGCCGGTCCTTCGGATGGTCTGGCCGATAGCCACCATCCCGCCTGAAGCATGTCTCGGTCGCCGTGGAGTATACCCGGGCCGTCGACACTGTGTCAGTCTCTGAGTCAGACGACTCATCGACTGAAGCAATCCTGTCATATCCGAAATCCAGGCTGTGCACATTCAGCCAATTTACTGTGGCCCGAGATATGTCTGGCTGGGCCGATGAGCTAGCACCAACAGCTCCGGAAGACGCAGCATCAGAGCTGGAAGCCATTACAGTGCCTGCAGTCGGAGAAAAAGTGTGAATTAAAAGCCAGTCTTATAAAGATTGTAACATGAGACTCTATGAAAATTTCGGCAGCATCTCCCCTTATTCAGGGTCTGCCCAAGGAGAATAGGGAGTCACCAACCAAGAGGGGGTGATCCCGAAATAAAAAGGGATTAAATCCCAAAATAGCGTCCTACCCGGGCGAAATCCAACCAAACGGGAAGAAGAACGAGAGCGGCCGAGAGGAGAAGAAGCTCCCGCCGATGAAAGAAAAATGAGGAAAGAGAAAGAAGAAGCAAGAATGAAGAAAAAAGGCTTTCGACGCCTTAATATAGGGCCCGAGGCAGATGGGTTCTCGGCGCGGCCAAATGCGCGCCGAGAACCGCCCAGGCCGAGAGCCCCCGTCGGCCAGAAGGCGCGCCGAGAACCCCAGGCCGAGAAGCCCTGGCCGAGGCCCCCTTCCGCCAGGGCGCGCCGAGAAGCCCCAGGCCGAGAGCCCCCTTCGTCCGCGCCGAAAAGCTCCGCGCCGAGAGGTCCCTCGCGCCGAGAAGCTTCGCGCCGAGAGGCTCATGCCGAGAAGCCTATGGCCCTGTGCCGAGAAGCTCCGAATTGCTGAAAATAAAGAAAATATGAAGAATGAAAATATGAAAAGGGATGATAAGTGTGCAAAGTATTGTTGCATCAAGATGATCGGGTCTGAGAACCCGATTAAAAACAAATTGAGGAAGATACCCTCGAATGATGAAAGACACATGCAAGCCCCGTGCCGCTTATTCTGCGCTTACGCCGCCCGCAGGTGGGGGGCATTTGTTGACACCTGGAAAATGAACAAGGGTGAAAACATAATTGAAAAGAGGGTCGGACCAACAGTGAAAGACCAATGATGAAGCTCATCAACTGTCTACCCGGCTAAAACCCTTGTCGGCAAAGCTGATGCCCGATGCCAATGTCACTCAGACGGAAGCACTGATAAAGCAGCAGTCACTCGACTGATGAGACCTTCCAGCCCTTTAATGAGAGATGTACTACCGTTTCGTCCAAGAATCCACGGATGATATGTCAGGGTAAGTCAGATGTCGGCTTACTGACAGATGTAATATGAGATGAAGATGAAGCCGGTACCGGCAGATGAAGATTGCAAAGGCTTTTGTAAAGTCAGAACAGAAGAAGAATGGTCTCCACAGATTATATACCCGGCTGAGGTCTTCCCAGACTAAAGCTGATGTCCGAGCTCGTCACCATTCAAGTGACGGTGTCGATAAGATAATACCCGGTTTTGTCACCATTCAGATGGCAATACTGATGAAACCCTTGTCTACGGACTGATGAGACCCCTGTCTACGGACTGATGAAAACCTTAATAATGATACAAGCTGTGTCACCAATGGAAGACCCCTTTTGAGTGATGATGCCCTTGAAAGACCCAAATGGGTCTGTGAAAGTGGCTAAAAAGCTTTAATTGGGCCTGCAAAGGATGGCGCCGAGAGCCACTTGCCGAAGCCCAAAAGATGGCGCCGAGAGCCACTTGCCGAAGCCCAAAAGAGGGCGCCGAGAGCCACTTGCAATCGCGCCGGGAAACCCCATTTGGGGCGCGCCGAGATGAAGCCTGCTGAGAAGGGGGGAAACGGGTATAAAAACCCTCTCCCTTCGAACAGATGAGAGGGCGGACCAACTGAGGGGGGACGAATAGAAAAAGAGAGAGCCACCAAAAGAGAAGATAAGAAAAAAAGAGAAGATAGAAGAATAGAAAAAAAGTAGAGAGAGAGTCTCCCTCGGCTGAGAGAAGAGAAGAAGCAGAAGAGAAGAGGAAGCAAGCTTCAGGTGGGCTGTCCCGGGGAGGGAGAGGTGTCAATGCTCCGCCCTCCCCACGCTGTCTTTTCTTTCTATTGATGTAATCTAGCCAGTTTTCTTCTCGATTTATCAGACGTAGTTAGCGAGGTTTAGGTCTCGAGCTCCGTCTGTCTCTCCACTTTGCATTTCTCTTTTACAGTCAGTGTAAAGCTTCGAGCAATGTAATGAAATATCAATGAGACCCATTCGGGGATCTACTGATTAAGAGGTTTGCCCCCTTTGGCTGAAATATCTGCTCTCCGCTCCCCCTCGTATGATCATCGTTTATGAGAAATGGCTAATGATTCATACGAACCTTCTCTACAGAGGCGTAGGAACAGAACCCTTGACCTTATCTAATAGGTTACTGGGTTCTGTCGCCTCCCCTCTTCCTGCCCCAATGGCAAATCCCTCGTGTCCGTGCGAGCTTTCTTACAAGGCCCCTCAAGCCTCCTCCTTGTGCCGTTCAGGACCAGAGACATCAATCTCTTGGATTCCTGAACTGCTGGCTATACGAGAGGACATGTCAGACCACTGCTATCCCTCGGATTCTAACGAATGATGATTTCGATCTCCCGACCCTCCATTCTAACCCCTTGGATGACTAGGGTCTGGAGTTTCGGCGATAAAGGTTCCTCCGTCACCGGTTTTTAGATGCCATTAGGTTCGTCCGGGAATCAGAGACAGTCATCTCTTGATCCCCAGACGGCCGGCGGTAGAAATAAATGAAGTCTTCAAAGATCCAAATGATAGTCTCGATTCTCCGTCGATTCTACCTTCCAGATCCCCCTTGGCCCTTCCTAACAGAAGCATCCTTGAAATCCCCCTCCTGCACTTCAAATCCGGCTTCAATCACAGTCAGAAAGCCCAGGAATCCCAGAAACAGAGTACCGTTTGAGCTCTGAAAAACCCTGAAATCCTTCCGCAAATCCACCTTCTCGGCGTGCAAAATTCCCCGCCGAGAGCTGTCCCGCCGAGAGGCCCTCTCCCCCCAGCTAAACGACAAACCCTGCCATTCAAACCCTTTTCACGTGAGCCTCCATTGAAGCCTCCCGGCGCCAGGCTCCCGGCGCGGCCAGGAGCGCGCTGGGAAGCTCCACGCCGAGACCCCTCCCCTATAAGCCTATTCAAACCCCCCAGTCTACATGCTCCCGGCGCCACCTTCTCGGCGCGGCCAGGAGCGCGCCGGGAAGCCACTGCCGAGAACCCCCCTTTTTTTTGAACCAATAAACCACCGCCGAGAGGCCCTTTGGCCAACCAATAAACCTCCGCCGAGACCCTCCTCTGGCCGATAGAAAGCCATGCCGAGACCCACCTTCTTGGCCAAATGAAGCCCAGTCAGGGGACCATCACTGCACTACCATTTGTCAACCCCGGGGATGTTCAGAGATCGTCATGGATGCCTTGAGAAGACACAGTAATGGGGAAGACCTCCCCTACAGTCCTCATTCCCGATCCGGATTTCACCCTTATGAACCCAAAGGGCCATGTCGTTATATGAGTTCTGAGGGGCTTAAAGGGGATATTAATCGATGGTATAAATGCAAGCGATGTCCCGGGGCCCGGTGCCCATCCTCGTTCGGTCGTCATCCCGGCTTTCCGTGGATGATGACCTATTCTCTCTTGGCATAATCCAAGTTGAGCGGACATGCTGCCGAAATTTATGCATATCCTATTGGGTGACTGTGATGTTCTCCCTCTCAACCCCGTCGGCCCACGGAGTTATGCCTTTGCATGCCCTCCGATGGTCCCTCCAAGGGGGATATAGATGTGCCATCGCACCCACATGGAGCGTGCCGTGTCACGCCGATCCCCATTCGGACTCCGGGTCAATTATGCCCGATCTTTTCCGGATCCTACTCTGCCACCGCATGGGTAGTTTCCTATTCCCCACTTGGCATAGTTCAAGCTGGTGGGAATATGCCGTCGGAGCTATCCCCTAAGATAACGAACCCCTACTTCGTCTAATCCATTTAGCGTCTTGCAAACGAATGAATTCCGTTTCTTTTGAGTATGTGGCTTTACCAATGTCCTCCTCCTATCTTAGCGTTTAATCAAGGGTTGTCCTCCTTAGGGAGGACGTAATTAACGTCATAGCGTTCAGGGTATGACGGATTTCTGGTCCCGACTCGGACTTCACAATCGACTGACCATGTCAGATCGAGCGCACAATAAAATTGTCACCCCGGTGACTGGCACGCCAATAAACCAACAAACGAATAAATCAATAAATAACAAACATATAAGATTTAAATGAGAGGATATAAAAAAAAATCCGCGTCCACACATCCCAGGGGGCAGGAAAAGAGATTGCTGTTATTGAGGCTCCGGCCACCGTATCTGCCAGCGCGCTTGTTCCTCACAGCAGTGGACTGCAGCTCATGCCATCGTCATCTTCCGGGACGGCCGATGATATCTGGGCTGCCGTGGATAGCAGAGTGGAATTTGAACTGCCCGAGACGTCGCCACTTGGTCTTCAATCTTCAAGTGACTTTGTGTGGCAGTTTCTGGGGACCCTCCAGCAGACCGTAACGGCCAGCAGGGGTTTAACTTATGTTCAGCTGAGGGGCTTGATAGAGCATCTATCCCGCTCGCTGTTGGCCTTTGGTTGTCCCATGGATGACTGGACTCCACGGGTGATCCTGCTCCTGAAGTATGTAAACAGGAGGGAATTTCTAGGTCGGGAAGCAGCTGACCAGCTGGCGGCCATATCATTGGAGCGGGCTGAAAGCCGAGCAGCTCTTATTTCTCTGCAAGAGACTGCGGCGAGGATAAGGGATGAAGCCAATGTCTCTTTACAGCGCCGAAGCTTCTTGACGGCCCGGATGGTGGCATTACAGGCCGAACTTTCAAGGGTAGAGGCTGAACTTGAAGAAGTAGATCGCCTGGGAGTCCAGAAGGCGGAGGATGCAGAGATGGCCGAGGGACAAGCTGCTTCCCTCGAGGAGAAGCTATCTGAGCTGGAGGCCACCGAGTTCCGATTGCAAGAACTGACCCGCCATCCTTCCCTGGGTATTCCTGCGCTGGAGGACATCTTCCGACGCCCTCTGCCGTAGTCTTTTTTCTCTTTATTTGCTCCCTTTTTGACGCACTTCATGTACTCCGGGGGATGGCCCGTGTAACATGTACCTTTTACTTCATAGTAATGGAAAATCTCCATCGTGCTTTTTGAATGAAGACTCCATCTTGTCATTATTCTTTTCTCTTCCATTCGCCCGTTGTTTCTAATCCGAGTGTATGAGTCACTAGGGTAGGAGAGCGCTCACGCCTTCAGCAAAGGGGTGAGGTGTTCGCTCCACCGCGCCGTGACTTTTCTCGAGACTAACAACGGTCTATGCTAGCCGAGAGTCCGGGGGACTCAAGAGGGTATATCAAAATTGGCGGGTAAGCGGTCCTGCCGAGGATGGCAAGACCCGAGAATGGGTAGCGACCGGTCCTGTCGATGATGACGAAGGTCGAAAAAGGGTAGACGGTCTTGACGATGATGACAAGAACCGGACTAGGGTAGCGACCGATCTTGCCGATAGTGACAAGGGTCGAAAAGGGTAGACAGTCTTGCCGATGGTGACAAAAACCGGATAGGGTAGCGACCGATCTTGCTGATGGTGACAAGGGTCGAAGAGGGTAGACGGTCTTGCCGATGGTGACAAAAATCGGATAGGGTAGCGACCGATCTTGCCAATGGTGACGAGGGTCGAAAAGGGTAGACGGTCTTGCCGATGGTGACAAAAACCGGGTAGGGTAGCGACCGATCTTGCCGATGGTGACAAGGGTCGAAAAGGGTAGACGGTCTTGCCGATGGTGACAAAAACCGGATAGGGTAGCGACCGATCTTACCGATGGTGACAAGGGTCGAAGAGGGTAGACGGTCTTGCCGATGGTGACAAAAACTGGATAGGGTAGCGACCGATCTTGCCGATGGTGATAAAAATCGGATAGGGTAGTGACCGATCTTGCCGATGATGACGAGGGTCGAAAAGGGTAGACGGTCTTGCCGATGTTAACAAAAACCGGGTAGGGTAGCGACTGATCTTGCCGATGGTGACAAGGGTCGAAAGGGTAGACGGTCTTGCCGATGATGACAAAAACTGGGTAGGGTAGCGACCGATCTTGCCGATGGTGACAAGGGTCGAAAGGGTAGACGGTCTTACCGATGATGACAAAAGACCGGAAAGGGTAGCGACCGGTCTTGCCGATGGTGACAAGGGTCGAAAGGGTAGACGATCTTGCCGATGATGACAAAAGACCAGAAAGGGTATATAAGTGGGATATCGGATGAAGGTTCCGCCTCGGCCTTGTAAATGGCCTTCCGGACGGAGGATGGTTCATCACTATTCATCATTCAATTTTTTTTATTCACGTTACTGACCTAAGTGCCCTTTCGGGTTTTCACCGAGGCCAGCCCCCTCTTGCTTTTGCTCGCGCGCCCTTTCGGGTTTTCACGCGGTGGGGTACCCGATTTTGCCTGCGACGCCCTTTCGGGTTTTCGCCACAGCTGGGTTATAGCCATTTTTGCACTTGTCCTGATATAGGAACCAGTCTGGTAGGGTATCTCTATTTTTAACCCCATTTTCTTTTCTTTCTTTCTTTTTTTTTCTTTTTTGAATTCGGGATGCAGAAGAACTGGACCACGAAAATGTTGGCTGGCCTTGTCGATGATGACGAGGATTGGATCCTGCTTCGGTTCATCGACACCGGCTAGATGTCGAAGCAAAGGATACGGTCTATTAACAAGGATGTAAGATCCAAGCTAAGGGTAAAGATCGACCGATCTCGCCGATGATGACGAGGGTCAAACACATGTTTATTAATCAGCATAGGTTATTGCCGAAACAAAGGTGGGTTTATTAGCAAGGACGGAAGGTCCAAGTTTTAGGGGTAGGGATCGATCGATCTCGTCGATGATGACGACGATCGACCATGGGTTTATTCATCAGCATGGGTCACATGCCGAAGCAAAGATGGGATTATCAACAGGGACGTAAGGTCCAAGTGAAGGGTAGAGATCGCCCGATCTCGCCGATGATGACAAGGGTCGAACATGGGTTTATTCAAGGATTTCCGGTGGGACTTTTGAGGGTTGTCCCTTGCGGAGTTTCATTGGGTGGAGAATAGGAGAGGAATTTGGAAATTACCACTTTACTGGCTCAAGCGCCCTTTCGGGTTTTCGCCGGAGCCAGCCCCCTCTTGCTTTTGCCCGCGCGCCCTTTCGGGTTTTCACGCGGCGGGATACCCGATTTTGCCTGCAGTGCCCCTTCGGGTTTTCGCCACAGCTGGGTTATAGCCATTTTTGCACTTGTCCTAATATAGGAGCAAGTCTGGCGGGGTATCTCTATTTTTAACCTCATTTTCTTTTCTTTTCTTTTTTTGATATGTATAGGGTGGCAGGTCGAAGTGTGATGTTCGACTCCTGGTCGACAGTCGATGGCCCATAATGGCAATAATGTGAGAATGCCAGCTAGAACACAAAATCTTCAGCCGACACAGGTTTATTTGTTAGCGCGGAGATAATGCTAACGCAAGGAAGGGCTTTCGTGCCAGTCCGAACTTAAGGCTCGTAATGGCGGTGTGGCGTATTCTTTTGGAAGCTTGATCAGGGCGGAATGCCACTAGACCAAGGAGAGGGTAGCCTGATCAGGGCAGAATGCCACTGGACCAAAGGGAAGGGTAGCTCGGTCAGGGCGGAATGCCACTGGACCAAGGAAAGATAGCTCGGCTAGGGTGGAATGCCACTAAACCAAGGAGAAGGATAGCTTGGTTAGGGCGGAGTGCCACTAAACCAAGGAGAAGAGTAACTCGGTTAGGGCGGAGTGCGACTAAACCCAGGAAAGGGTAGCTTGGTTAGGGCGAAGTGCCACTAAACCAAGGAAAAGGTAGCTCGGTTAGGGCGGAGTGCCACTAAACCAAGGAGAAGGGTAGCTCGGTTAGGGCGGAGTGCCACTAAACCAAGGAGAAGAGTAGCTCGATCAGGGCAGAATGCCACTAGACCAAGGGAAGGTAGCTCGGTTAGGGCGGAGTGCCACTAAACCAAGGAAAAGGTAGCTCGGTTAGGGCGGAGTGCCACTAAACCAAGGAGAAGAGTAGCTTGATCAGGGTGAGATGCCACTAAACCAAGAAAAATGTAGCTCGGTTAGGGCGGAGTGCCACTAAACCAAGGAGAGGAGTAGCTTGATCAGGGCGAGATGCCACTAAACCAAGAAAAAGGTAGCTCGGTTAGGGCGGAGTGCCACTAAACCAAGGAGAGATAGCTCGATTAGGGCGGAATGCCACTAACCAAGGGGAAGATAGCTCGATTAGGGCGAAATGCCACTAACCAGGGGAGGTAGCTCGATCAGGGCAGAATGCCACTAGACCAAGGAAGCTAGCTCGGTTAGGGCGGAATGCCACTAACCAGGAGAAGGTAGCTCGGTTAGGGCGGAGTGTCACTAAACCAAGGAAAAAGGTAGCTCGGTTAGGGCGGAGTGCCGCTAAACCAAGGAGAGGTAGCTCGATTAGGGCGGAATGCCACTGACCAAGGAGAAGATAGCTCGATTAGGGCGAAATGCCACTAACCAGGGGAAGGTAGCTCGATTAGGGCGAAATGCCACTAACCAAGGAAAGGGTAGCTTGATCGGAGCGGAATGCCGCTAAACCAAGGGAAGGTAGCTCGATCAGGGCGGAATGCCACTGGACCAAAGGGAAGGGTAGCTCGGTCAGGACGGAATGCCACTGGACCAAGGAAAGATAGCTCGGCTAGGGTGGAATGCCACTAAACCAAGGAGAAGGTAGCTCGGTTAGGGCGGAGTGCCACTAAACCAAGGAAAAAGGTAACTCGGTTAGGGCGGAGTGCCACTAAACCAATGAGAGGTAGCTCGATCAGGGCAGAATGCCACTAGACCAAGGAAGCTAGCTCGGTTAGGGCGGAATGCCACTAACCAGGAGAAGGTAGCTCGATTAGGGTGGAGTGCCGCTAAACCAAGGAAAAAGGTAGCTCGGTTAGGGCGGAGTGCCGCTAAACCAAGGAGAGGTAGCTCGATTAGGGCGGAATGCCACTAACCAAGGGGAAGATAGCTCGATTAGGGCGAAATGCCACTAACCAGGGGAAGGTAGCTCGATTAGGGTGAAATGCCACTAACCAAGGAAAGGGTAGCTTGATTGGAGCGGAATGCCGCTAGACCAAGGGGAGGTAGCTCGATCAGGGCAGAATGCCACTAGACCAATGTAAGGATAGCTCAATTAGGGTGAAGTGCCACTAACCAGGGGAAGGTAGCTCGATTAGGGCGAAATGCCACTAACCAAGGAGAGGGTAGCTTGATCGGAGCGGAATGCCGCTAGACCAAGGGGAGGTAGCTTGATCAGGGCGGAATGCCACTAGACCAAGGTAAGGATAGCTCGATTAGGGTGAAGTGCCACTAACTAGGGGAAGGTAGCTCGATCAGGGCGGAGTGCCACTGACCAAGGAGAGGTTAGCTCCGACCGGTCACTCGGGAGATGTCGGCTGCGCTGCATGATACAGCTTAATGTGTTTTCCGTTGAGGGGAGAGAACTGAATGACTCCTTTGTGGTCTACAAGGACGTAGGCACCCCCTTCATATACTCGACGGACGATATACGGCCCGACCCAGTTTTCGACCAGCTTCCCTTTGGGGTTGGAGGCCATCACTTCTCTTCTTTTGACCATTACCAGGTCTCCTTTCTTGAATTCTTGACCCTTGACTAGCTTGTCAAAAGCACGGGCCATGCGAGCTTGGTAGAGTTGGATGTTTTGCTGTGCCCGGAGGTGTTTTCCTTCGAGCTCAGCGAGCTCCTCCAATCTTCTTTCTGCATTGACTTGTTCACCACTGACTAGTCCGTGCTGGACGGTAACTCGCAATGAAGGAACTTCAAGTTCAATGGGCACTACAGCTTCCGACCCATAAACAAGGGAGAAAGGTGAACAGCCGGTTGGGGTCTTGTAGACAGTACGATAGGCCCAAAGTGCTTCGTACATCCTTTCTTCCCAATCCTTTTTATTAGACTTGACAGTCTTTGCCAGCAGTGTGCATAAGGTCTTGTTAAAGGCTTCTGCGAGTCCATTGGCTTGAGGGTTGTAGGGGGACGATGTCCTCCAGTCGATTTTGTATTTGTCGACCAGCCGATAAACCTTCTGGTTCCTAAAATGACTACCATTATCAGAGATGATTCGGCTGGGGATCCCAAATCGAAATATTACATTCTGCCGGAAGAATCTTGCAACTAGTTCTCCCGTCACATCTCTTAGTGCTACTGCCTCCGCCCATCTGGAGAAGTAGTCTGTAGCTGCTAAGATGTATCTGCACCCTGATGAAGATGCTGGTAGCGGCCCTACTACATCCGTGCCCCACTGAGCAAACGGCCAGCTTGGTAGGGTGGGATGCAATGGCACTGGAGGTCTCCTTGCCACATTAGCGTGTTCTTGACACTTTTGACAAGCTTTGGCAAACCTGCAGCAATCGTCAAATATAGTGGGCCAATAGTAACCCAGTTTCTTTATCTCAATTTTTATCTTCGGGCCAGCCTGGTGTGCTCCAGCTGATCCTACATGGACCTCCTGCATCACCTGTCCTGCTTCTGCTGAAGACAAGCAACGGAGTTGGACTTTCCTTCGGGCATCTGCCATAATTCGGAACAAGGTCCCGCTTCTCATCTCGTAAGAATCCTTGATCCTCGGGAGCTTCATTCTCTATTCCTTTTCTTTTGGAAGTTACTGGTGTTGAAACCAGCGTAGGAGGTGCTCTTGCCAATCGGGCTGCTGAACCCCTTCGATGACTGCTACTTCCATTTCTTGTTCGTCGGCCAGGACCTCTGTTACGCTGGGGACCTGTCGGCGGTTGATCACTGTTATATTCAGGCTTGTGTCTGGCGGGACCGCCAATGAACTGGCCAGCTTAGCGAGGGCGTCTGCCTGAGCATTCCGGCCTCGATTGATGTGCTTGATGCTGATGAAGTAA
Source organism: Amorphophallus konjac (assembly GCA_022559845.1). Lineage (NCBI taxonomy): Eukaryota > Viridiplantae > Streptophyta > Magnoliopsida > Alismatales > Araceae > Amorphophallus > Amorphophallus konjac. The sequence continues at coordinate 151,802,017 of CM040127.1, forward strand.
AATCTTGACATCAGGTGAGTTACCAACTGGTGATAGGGGAGGAGCTCTTGCTTTCGCACATCGAACTCTCCTTCCAGCTGTTTTATAACTAGCATGGAGTCTCCGAATGCTTCCAGCATCTGAATTCCCATGGACAGAGCAATCTGCAACCCGATTATCAGGGCTTCATATTCCGCTTCATTGTTGGTGCATTGTTTGTTTATGGAACAGGATGTATGCACCACTTCTCCTTCTGGGGATTTCAAGACTATGCCTGCTCTTGCTCTGACCCTGGATGATCCGGTGGCAGAGGTGTCAATTCTGGAAGCGCCATCAAAGTATAGCTGCCATAAAGAGGGCTGTACTTACACGGCTTCTAGGGTTTCATCTTCAGGAAGCTCCAGCTCTAACGGGCAATCCCCGGGCACTGGGTGCTCAGCGAAGAAGTCTGCAATAGCTTGGCCCTTGACGGCCTTGCGCGGCACGTAGGAGATATCAAACTCCATAAGGATTACCGCCCATTTGCCCAGGTGGCCTTTGAGTGCCGGTTGAGACATGATGTACTTCAGGGGATCCTCTTTGGACACCAAGTTGATTTCATGCGACAACATATAGTGTCGGAGCTTCTTAACTGCGAAGACCAGCGCCAGACAGATCTTCTCAATATAAGTATATTTCTATTCAGTTCTGACTAGTCTCCGACTGAGGTAATAGAGGGCTTGCTCTTTCCCTTCTTCATTATTCTGGGCCAGCATTACCCCCAGAGAATTATGTGTAGCTGCTATATACAGTATCAATGGTCGTCCTTTCACCGGTGCGCCCAGCACTGGAGGAGTTTTTAGGTAGTCTTTTAACTTGTTAAAGGCTGCCTGGCAATCTTCATCCCAATAAAAGGGGACATCTTTCATCATTAGCTTGTGGAAGGGCTGGCATCGCCCTGACAAATTGGAAATGAACCACCGGATATAAGCTAAGCGGCCCTGTAGTGATTTCAGCTCAGAGATGTTCCTTGGCGGAGGTAACTCCTGAATTGCCTTGATCTTTGCGGGGTCTATCTCGATTCCCCGATATCAGACAATGAAGCCCAAGAATTTTCCACTCGACACTCCGAACACGTATTTCATAGGGTTCATCTTCAGCTCATGCTACCTCAGCCTCTGAAAAACAATCCGGAGGTCTTGCAGATGATCTTCTTTTCTTCCGGTTTTGACCACCATGTCATCTATGTAGCATTCGACCTTGTGGTAGAGCAACTCGTCAAAGATCTTGGTCATTGCGCGCTGATAGGTTGCGCCAGCGTTCTTCAGTCCGAACGGCATTCTCTTGTAATGATAAATGCCTTTAGGGGTTCGGAAAGCAGTATGGACTCGGTCAGGCTCCGCGATCCAAATCTGATTGTAATCGGAAGACCCATCCATGAATGATAGGGCCTCGTGGCTGGTTGTAGCATCAATCATGACCTCGGTTATTGGCACCGGAAAGTCATCCTTGGGGCAGGCTTTATTTAGATCCCGGAAGTCGACACATATCCGGATCTGTCCATTCTTCTTCTTCACGGGGACGATATTCGCCAGCCATGTGGTGTACTGGTTTTCTTCAACAAATCCCACGTCGATGAGCTTGTCGACTTCAGCACAAATTTGGGTGATGAGCTCTGGCCTCATGCGCCGCGGTGGTTGCTTCACCGGCTCGACCTCAGGGCTGATTGTTAGCTCATGTTGTGAGACAGCGGGGCTTAAACCTGGCATCTCTTTGTAAGTCCAGGCGAAGCAATCCCGGTACTCTAGCAGCAGCTGGATGTACAGCTCCCATTCTTCTGGGGACAGTTGGGCGCTGAGGAAGGTAGGCCGAGGGTCCTCCTCATTTCCCAGGTTGACTTCTATTAGTTCATCGACTGTGGCCTGGCCTCCCTCTTCTATCTCCGGAGGTGCCGGTTGGAGGTCAACGAAGTCTGGAATACCATCTTGAGGGTCGAGTACTTTGACTTCCTCGTCAGACACCGCCAGAGCTTCTTGAGGTTTCTTGACTTCTTGTGCTAGCGGCTGAGTGGATTGTTCTATTAGCAAATCCATTGCCGTTGTAGCCCCTAAGGGCGAGAGAGCAGCTTTAGTGTTTGTGGATGAGGTTGCAGCCATAACGGACTGGTAGCTGTTTACAGCCGGACTCGGACAGCATACTGGTTTTATAGCAGAAGCTGAGGAAGTCTCGCCTTCTGGGACAGTTGTATCTTCCGCAGAAGTGGCTTTTCCTTTCCTGGTAGCTGGCTCCTGATGGGGACATCACCTCCCATGCCCACGTTCACAGCTCGTCTCCTCGCCCCGGTTGCATCCGGCATGGTCTAGTCATTTAATTTTGAGTCCTATGTAATTTTTATTTGAGTCATTTGATGTATTTTCCCTTTTATTTGAGTCATGTTCCTAGGTCTTGTGTTTATTTCCCTAAGTTTGAGTGTCATTAGGTTGTCTAGTTAGCTATTGGGCCCAAATTCATTGGGCTTGGCCCAAGGGCTCTCCCCTACCCCCTCGGTTATTTGTCATTGAGTCAATTGTCAGGGACTTTTGTAGAAATGTGGGTTTCCTATATATAGGACCCCATTCCCCCCCCCATTTCAACTTAATGAATCAATCAATGAAAAATTGCCATTTTGTGAGTTCTATCTTTATTTTTATGGTGGAGTGAATCCATTAGTGAGGTGAGAAGCCTTAGGGAGAGAATCCCACCCATCCCTCTCTTAATCTCTCTCTTTCACTCCCCTTTCTCTCTCCTCCACATCCAATTTCAAAAATTTTCTCTCTCCTCCCTTCCCAACCACCACTCTCCCACCTACCCCCATTAAAGGCCACTCCCCTTCCCCACACATCCCATTACTCCACCCCCTAGTCCCAAGGGAGCATCCCCAATCACTAAGCCACCCTCCAACCACCTCATCCCTTTCCCAAGCACCCTTCCCTCTCCCCCATGCAACCCTCCACTTCCCTAGGCCATTTGAATTCAAAAATCCCCTTCCCTCTACAGCCCTAGGGCGCCCAAGACCCCTCCCCTTTGGTTAGGGGCAGCCCCCTCTCATCCTCTCCATCTTCCCTTGTTCCCCTCCATCACCCCCACCTTCTACCATCTAGAGTAAGAGGACCTGCAGAAGACCTGAAGCTTGCAGCAGCGACCCCGACCTCCTCCGGATGTTTCTAGAAGCCCAAGAGCCATTGTTGGAAGCGTCTGCCTGTCTTCTTCGCAACGGCAGTGGTCTCGTCCCCATCGGAGCTCGGTGCTGCCCAGGAAGCCCATTCTTCCACGACTACGCAGATCTGCCCCGGCAGAGGTTCTGAGCCGGAGAAAGAGCTTCACCACGACAAACCCAGGAGGAATCAGGCCACGAGCTCTTCTACAAAGTTCTTTCCCTTCCTGTCTACTTTCAGAATCAAGAAGCGGAACTCCATTCGGCATCTTTAGCAGGCGTTATCAATTTTCTCCCTCAGCTTCGCAGTCCTGTTACCCACAGTCTGCACTGACCTGTCAACAGTGTTCAGAGTTCCCTGGTCCTCTCCGACATCATTTGGCCTCCCCGTCAGTTTTTCTGTGAAGAGGACTCGTCCACGGTTCCAACGACTTCAACGGTGCTCGATTCCGAGTTCGGGAGCTATCGGGGCATCCTCTGCAACCTGCTGTTGGAAACCAGGAGCTAGCTCTGCAGAGATCCTGATCCGGAGAGAAAGCTTCACCACGACAAACCCCGGAGGAATCAGGCCACAAGATCTTCTGAAAAGTTCTTCCTATACCTGTCTACTTTCAGAACCAAGAAGCAGAACTCCGTTCGGCATCTTGCAGCAGAAGTTACCAATTTTCTTCCTCAGGTGTTCGACTCTGCTTCCCACTGTCTGCATCGATCACTCCTCACTTTTCTGAGTCCTCTGATCTTCACCGGCATCTTTTGGCATCCCCGTTTATTCTGCTGTAAATAGGACTCACCCACGGTTCCAACGGTTCCAACGGTTCTAACGGCGACTGATTCGGAGTTTGGGAACGGTCGGGGCAGCCGCGTCTTCCTGCTGTTGATAATCTGTTGCAGACAATCCGAGAATCAGCAACCCTGTTCGTGCTCCCGCCCAGGCCGGCAACAACCCCTGAAGAAATTGGCAAAATTCAGAGGCACTCCTGTTCCAGAGATGAAGAGATCCCCACTGGTCTCTCCCTCAGCAAAATTCTTGAGCAAGTTCTACAGCTGCAACACCGGCTATCTGTCCTTATCCGCAGACAGCAGGCAGATTCGGTGTCATCACTTATTCCTCACTCTTTGCTTTGATTTCCCCTCCCCGCTTGGCCGGCTGAAGGCCCCTCCCTGCGTGGAGGTAGTATTGATTGTAATATCATTAACCCCCACCCCAAGGTCTCCCCTCCTGCGAGAGGTGTAGTGTTGTAATAGCTTAAACAGGTCAAGCTACCCCGGCGCGGCGTGTGGGGAACCCACGCTTCCCCGCTCGCCCTCGTCTCCGAGCGGGACCGGTTTCTTCAAACCGGTCGAGTGAGTGCTCCAAAACTTTGCTCTAATTCATGCTTGTTCTTTCAATATTAGTTCATAAACTCCGCTGGCCGTGACGAGAGCCCGATCCTTAAGCTCATTGCTATAAGTGATCATCGTGGGAAGAGAGTGGAACCCGTGCCCTTTGGCACTTCGTCGGACCCTTGATTTGGGTAGCCATACCCTTGGGGAAGCAAACCTTGGCCTTGCTGGCCCTCTACCAGCAAGGGCCCAGCCCACACAACCTCCCCTTGGCATTGCCAAGTTACCCCCGGGTCTTAGTGAGCATCGGGTGAGCGGTTGCCATTATCGGTCCGTTTTGAATGCTTAATTGTGCTTGCTTGTTGAGTCCTAGGTTGTGTCACATCAATTGGTATCAGAGCAAGTCATTGACTTGTCTCTACAAGTCAAGTCCTAGGGCATGCTTGCATTCTTGTCCGAGCCGTGCATTGTCAAACCCATCATTGTTAACATTGAGTCTTGGGTCACATGGCCCCTCTCCCAATCATATCCCATGCATGCTTACCTAATGGAGAGCCCGTAGAAATTGATTTCATTGACCTAGAATCTGAAAATTGGGTGTCCCCCGATATTATTACCTCTCTTTGTAGGACCGGACAAATTGTGCACAATGGAGACCAAGTCTTTATTGAATTCCATAAATGGTTCGGGAAAACTAAGTATTTGGATGGGGTTTGATGTCAAAAGGGAACATTGGCGGGTCCATGTATAATCCTAGGTAAGAAATGGTTAGATGAAAGGAATGCCGACATCGACCCAACACGTCGGAATTGCCTAGTGCATCCGCCACACCTTTCGGGAACCTTTAAATTCAACAACCTTGTATTCTCACACCCGCGGGAATCCCGCCCTTGTTCACCACCCCGGGTGCACCATACTCCGGCCATCATCACCCCACCATCAAAGAACCTTCCCACTCCATTAGCTTTGGAAGAAGTAGTCCACCCACTTTACCACATGAAGATAAATACCTCTCGGGAACCTATCCCCTCCATGGAGAGCACTCATGCCCCAATTGAAGAGGAAGCCTCGCACGAGGATCTTCACCCTCCACCACCCCCTCTAGATAAGGCCGAATTCATCTTGGAAGAGTCCCTTATTAGTTGGCTAAAGAAGAGGCCAATAAGAGAGATCACGGCCCACGATTGCCTTCCCATAAAGGAAAACCTTCCCATAATGAACATCTCCTCCTATCACACCATAATCCAAACATCCTACCAAGTGGAAACCTTAAAGGACCTTCTCAAGGTCTTGGAAATATGAGTTGACCAACTTGTTGACCCCCATGGCTCACCAATCTAGGAGCCTTGACCTCCTACACCTTTGTGTCGGGTCTATCACATCGGTTTGCACCATTGGTTGCTACACTAGTGACCTCCTTCTATTCCTCCCCACACCCGATGAGCCCGACCTTCTCCTCAATTTGGAGCTTCTTATATCGGGTGGAAAGTCAAGCCCTCCCCTCATGGCCGACCCACTCACAAAGAACTTCGACCCAATTATCTCATTAGAGGAGGATGACCCATCACCACTTGAGGATCTTGAGGACATAGGGCCCCTCCCCCTCGATAACCCTTTTTATGATCCCTTTGATCCCTTCCAATGGGGGTCAAAGAAACCATGGGACCCAACCACCTTATCCACCACCCACCTTTCCCTATCCCAACCTACCATGTTTGACCCAATCCACCCCATCCTAGACCCGGGTTACACCTTGGGAGCCATGACCTTAGACCACATATCCCTTGGTAATAAGGTTGTGCCCCACCCCATGATGACCACCTTCTTAGATCCATTCGATCCTTTCCAATGGGAGTTCAAAGGTTGTCCCACACCTATACACATGGAAGTCACCTTTGGGAAAAGCATGCATGTGTCTAGGCTTACCATACCCCTTGGCATGAACACTATGCTGGGTCCATTCATTCATATCACCCACATGTCAAGTAGAAAGTATGAGTGGTCCATATTCAGATGTCATGGTCCACCTTCATTCATCATGGGTCTTAAGCATGTCAAAGGCATCTACGGATGTCCAGGTCCCCCAATATTTATCACCAATTTGCATGATAGGGCCACCTACGGGTGCCCCGGCCCACCTAGGCTAACCAAAGTCTACACTGCATTATTACACGATAGGTCTACTTTTGGTTGCCCAGGTCCACCCATCACCCCTAGAATGTCTGCATTCACAACATTGCATAAAGAGATCCGCAAGCACATTAGCAAGAAGAATGTGACTTATAAAAGGCGAGCTGACTCTCATCGACGTCACCAAGAATTCCATGAGGGTGACTTTATGATGGTAAGGATGGAGAGGCTCTCCCTGGGAGCCACTTCCAAATTGATGCCACGTGGGGCTGGTCCGTTTCAGGTCCTAAGGCGCATTAGTGCAAATGCCTATGAGTTAGATCTCCCCGAGGAATATGGGGTAAGTCCCACATTCAATATCACCGACTTAGTGCCATATAAGGGACCCACGGTGGTACCTAGTGAGGATATTGAGCCTATTCCATCAGTTGAGAGAGCACCCACCCGTGAGGAGAGTCCACCAGCCAAGAGAGCCCAGCGTGAGCGCATTGAACGAATATTGGATGAACAGGTCACTACCACCAGGAGCAAGGTATACGAGCGCTATCTCGGCAGGTGGATGGATCGGTCTCGTTCGGAAGACTTGAGGGCAGTACCACTTCTACACCCTCCAAGGAGGGAAGGGCACTTACTCGACGGAGTCGAGTTCTCCGCACCCCGGGAGTATGATGGGGACATCACCTCCCATGCCCACGTTCACAGCTCGTCTCCTCGCCCCGGTTGCATCCGGCATGGTCTAGTCATTTAATTTTGAGTCCTATGTAATTTTTATTTGAGTCATTTGATGTATTTTCCCTTTTATTTGAGTCATGTTCCTAGGTCTTGTGTTCATTTCCCTAAGTTTGAGTGTCATTAGGTTGTCTAGTTAGCTATTGGGCCCAAATTCATTGGGCTTGGCCCAAGGGCTCTCCCCTACCCCCTCGGCTATTTGTCATTGAGTCAATTGTCAGGGACTTTTGTAGAAATGTGGGTTTCCTATATATAGGACCCCATTCCCCCCCCCCCCCCATTTCAACTTAATGAATCAATCAATGAAAAATTGCCATTTTGTGAGTTCTATCTTTATTTTTATGGTGGAGTGAATCCATTAGTGAGGTGAGAAGCCTTAGGGAGAGAATCTCACCCATCCCTCTCTTAATCTCTCTCTTTCACTCCCCTTTCTCTCTCCTCCACACCCAATTTTGAAATTTTTCTCTCTCCTCCCTTCCCAACCACCACTCTCCCACCTACCCCCATTAAAGGCCACTCCCCTTCCCCACACATCCCATTACTCCACCCCCTAGTCCCAAGGGAGCATCCCCAATCACTAAGCCACCCTCCAACCACCTCATCCCTTTCCCAAGCACCCTTCCCTCTCCCCCATGCAACCCTCCATTTCCCTAGGCCATTTGAATTCAAAAATCCCCTTCCCTCCACAGCCCTAGGGCGCCCAAGACCCCTCCCCTTTGGTTAGGGGCGGCCCCTTCTCATCCTCTCCATCTTCCCTTGTTCCCCTCCATCACCCCCACCTTCTACCATCTAGAGTAAGAGGACCTGCAGAAGACCTGAAGCTTGCAGCAGCGACCCCAACCTCCTCCGGACGTTCCTAGAAGCCCAAGAGCCATTGTTGGAAGCGTATGCCTGTCTTATTCGCAACGGCAGTGGTCTCGTCCCCATCGGAGCTCGGTGCTGCCCAGGAAGCCCATTCTTCCACGACTACGCAGATCTGCCCCGGCAGAGATTCTGAGCCGGAGAAAGAGCTTCACCACGATGAACCCAGGAGGAATCAGGCCATGAGCTCTTCTACAAAGTTCTTTCCCTTCCTGTCTACTTTCAGAATCAAGAAGCGGAACTCCATTCGGCATCCTGTAGCAGGCGGTATCAATTTTCTCCCTCAGCTTTGCAGTCCTATTACCCACAGTCTGCACCGACCTATCAACAGTGTTCAGAGTTCCTTGGTCCTCTCCAACATCATTTGGCCTCCCCGTTAGTTTTTATGTGAAGAGGACTCGTCCACGGTTCTAACGACTCCAACGGTGCTTGATTCCGAGTTCGGGAGCTGTCGGGGAATCCTCTGCAACCTGCTGTTGGAAACCAGGAGCTAGCTTTGTAGAGATCCTGATCCGGATAGAAAGCTTCACCACGACAAACTCCGGAGGAATCAGGCCACGAGCTCTTCTGCAAAGTTCTTCCTCTCCTTGTCTACTTTCAGAACCAAGAAGCGGAACTCCGTTCGGCATCTTGCAGCAGAAGTTACCAATTTTCTTCCTCAGGCATTCGACTCTGCTTCCCACTGTCTACATCGACCACTCCTCACTTTTCTGAGTCCTCTGATCTTCATCGGCATCTTTTGGCATCCCCGTTTGTTCTGCTGTAAATAGGACTCACCCACGGTTCCAACGGTTCCAATGGTTCCAACGGCGACTGATTCGGAGTTCGGGAACGGTCGGGGCAGCCGCGTCTTCCTGCTGTTGATAATCTGTTGCAGACAATCCGAGAATCAGCAACCCTGTTCGTGCTCCCGCCCAGGCCGACAGCAACCCCTGAAGAAATTGGAAAAATTCAGAGGCACTCCTGTTCCAGAGACGAAGAGATCCCCACTGGTCTCGCCCTCAGTAAAATTCCTGAGCAAGTTCTACAGCTGCAACACCGGCTATCTATCCTTATCCGCAGACAGCAGGTAGATTCGGTGTCATCACTTATTTCTCACTCTTTGCTTTGATTTCCCCTCCCCGCTTGGTCGGCTGAAGGCCCCTCCCTGCGTGGAGGTAGTATTGATTGTAATATCATTAACCCCCACCCCAAGGTCTCCCCTCCTGCGAGAGGTGTAGTGTTGTAATAGCTTAAACAGGTCAAGCTACCCCGGCGCGGCGTGTGGGGAACCCACGCTTCCCCGCTCGCCCTCGTCTCCGAGCGGGACCGGTTTCTTCAAACCGGTCGAGTGAGTGCTCCAAAACTTTGCTCTAATTCATGCTTGTTCTTTCAATATTAGTTCATAAACTCCGCTGGCCGTGACGAGAGCCCGATCCTTAAGCTCATTGCTATAAGTGATCATCGTGGGAAGAGAGTGGAACCCGTACCCTTTGGCACTTCGTCGGACCCTTGATTTGGGCAGCCATACCCTTGGAGAATCAAACCTTGGCCTTGCTGGCCCTCTACAAGCAAGGGCCCAGCCCACACAACCTCCCCTTGGCATTGCCAAGTTACCCCCGGGTCTTAGTGAGCATCGGGTGAGCGGTTGCCATTATCGGTCCGTTTTGAATGCTTAATTGTGCTTACTTGTTGAGTCCTAGGTTGTGTCACATCAGCTCCCCTTGATTGGAGTTGACCAAGGCTTCCCTGATTGGCAGAAAGGGTGTTGAAGTTGACATTAGTAGGACCCCTGTGGAGGGAGAGACTCCTACTTCTTGAATGTCTTCGGCTTCGCTGCTGCTAGCCGTATCAAATTCGGCTTGGAAGGCTGCTTCTTCGGGATGAACTTGCTCCCAGCATCGGCAAGGGGCCGAGGTTTCTACTTCTTGATTCCCGGACCGAGCCAGTTCAAGATATTCGGCTTCCACCGGATACTCATCAAAGGTTGCCCCCAGAGGGCTATCTTCAGTAGGATAGAAGGCGGAGATAGTATCCACCTCGTACCACCCACTGTAATAGTATTCCTCCAGGGTGAAGCCCAACCCTGGATGTTGAGAGACACGTCTCATTTCCTTATCCAGATTTGCCGGATGCCACATCTTCTGGATAGCTTCTTTGCACTTTTGAGACTGATCGGGAGGAATGTGTTGCTTTTGAAACATCTTGGCCATCCGATCAATTGTAAATGCCAGGCCTTAAACAGGAACCGACGGGTTGCTTAGATCTTCGGGGAGGCTGCAGTCTGTGTCTTCCCGAGTGGGATGTTCTTCAGCCGTATAGAACAGGCTGCTGGGCCCATCTTCTTGTGTCACCTCCCAAGCTTTGAAAGGTTCAACAGTGGGGTCATTGAGGCCGAGGACTGGCTTGGTGAGGCCGGCCGGGACTCCGATGCGGTCGTGCTGTCGATTGACCTGCACTTCCTTAGCTTTGGGGTATAATGATGGGGGTGTTACCCTGCTGACATCTCCAGAAGCGGTGATGTGGGAGACCACCTTCGGCTTGACATATCCGCGTGGCGGTGGTGGATACCAACCGTCACCCGATCTATTCTTCGAGGCCCCTATGGGGGTCTCAGCTTCAGAAACCTTCCGGGGAGGCCCCGTATATAAGTTGGTGCATGCTAAGTGACATTCAAACACCTCGAATGGGTGGAGATCAGCAAATATCCTCTCCTCCTTCCCCTGGAGGCTGTATTTGATGCATTGGTGGAGCGTGGAGGGTACCACCATATTTTCATGCAGCCATGGGCGGCCGAGCAGTGCTTTGTAGGAGGTGCGAGAGTCAATGATATGAAACTGCACCGTTGTAGTGAAATCTGCCAGGGTCAGCGTGAACTCTTCCACTCCCATAGATACCTCACATTTTTGGTTGAAGCCAGCGATATGCATATCCCCGACTTTCTCGAGATGCACATTAAAGTGGTGTCTCTCGTATATTCTATAAGGTAGAATGTTGACTGCTGCACCAGGATCAACCAGTATTCTTTTCAGCTCCCTCCCATTCAGGTGCCCTTTCATATACATCGGCCTGTTGTGGCTGGCAGTAGGTAGTAGCATGTCTTCCGGAGAGAAGGTCATACTGGCTTCTGGTATAACCTCGGCTATGCAGGCTTCAAAATGAGCAGGCGTCTGCAGAGCAGTGATGATCGCCTGTCGAGTTTCTTCACTCAAAGAGAGAATTTCCCAGATCGTAAATCGAGCGGGGAGCTTCTTGAGCAACTTCATTATTCGGCTCCCAGCCCGGACATTGGAGAGCTTCATCTCTTCAGCCCATCTGGGCTTGGGGAGGTTTTGATTTGTGGGTCCAGATGGACCTGCTTCATCTTCCTCGGACTCGGCATCCTCTTGGCTGGCACCGACTATCGGGTCTTCTTTATTAGTTGCTGTAGGGCAAGCTCCATCTGCATTTGCATCCTCAGTAGATTACGCTGGCTGCGGGTGAATGGCCCCGGGTGTAGGGTTAGCCTCTTGACAGGGCTGTTTCCCCTTCGACATCTTCATAAATTCAAGGAATGAAGGGACTGCCTTGCCCCCACTCTTGTTGTATAGGCCTGACGGAGGAGGGATTTGGACTCCCTTAACTTCCGGCGGAGGTGTCTTGTAGGGTTGCTCCCCTCTGAACATGATGTTATGGTTGGGTGGTAGTTGGCGCCCCCATTTTCGGCCCGACTGAGTGGCATGTGCAGCAGTTGCGGCCTCGGCCTTGCCTCCCCCAGCATGGGGTGTGAAGCAAATTTATTCTTCTTCCTCTTCTCCGGGTAGGTTGAAGAGTGCTGATAGGGTATTGCAGGAGACAACCTGTGCTTTATTGGCCCCAGCGGCCTTTCTTTTCTTCTTCTTTTACTTTCTCTTCTTTTTGGTTTCTGCAGGTGCCTGCCCCCAGAACAGGCTGCCCTCTTCAGGGGGTGCTGCTTCAGCTTCCTCCACCTGTTTGAGTGAGAGTTGTTCCAGCTCTTGCCATGGGACGTGGTCCCGTACCGGCAGAGGTTTCAATTCAGGCTGCACATATTCATCTAGCCCTTCAATCAGGTGTTGTAGTCGAAGGATCCCAGGATTGGTTTCCTTGATTACTGGTAGTGGAGTCTGTCTCCTCCTGTTAGGTGTATGTATTCTGATGGCTGTAGGTGGAGTGACCCATACGGGTGCTACCACTGGCGGAGCAGGCCGGGGTGTAACGCCACGGATATGTGCCCCCTCTTTCCGGCGAGGTGCCCTCTTCTTCTTGTGCTTTACAGGGATCTGCTGCCACCCCTGCTGTTCTTTCACGGGCTCCAGGAAATGGATTTCGTAGGTGCTCCGTGTGCTTGCTTCAGAGACCTCCTCAGGTAATGCCTGGTAGAGGGAGACCATGTTGACTGCTGCTCTCCTGAGAGGGGCTTCATGTGGCTGAGGAGGGTCTACTTTGTACTCTCCCAGCTCTATTTCATTCTTCTTTACCATTCCTTCGATGATGTCTTTGAAAACATAACAGTCTTCGATTGGATGTCCCAACATCTGGTGGTAGGGGCAGAATCTTGGACTGTCTTTTCTTTTCAGGTCCTCCGGTCTTCTTGGCTTAGGCAGGGTGACCATGTTGTATTCTGTTACCTAGTCGAATAGGACTCGGGTCTTGTCTTTTAGAAAGGAATAGGCTTTCTTCATTTTGTCCCCCAGCGAAGGACCTTCTTTGTCATCCAGAGCTTTCGCAGGTTACGGGGGAGCCGACTTCTTGCCTTTCTCCTTCTGCTGTTCGAACGCCTTGATATCAAGCGCATTCGCTTCTTTAGGTGTGGGGCGTCGTTCCGCAGCCTTGCCTTTCTGGGCTGTGCTGGCAGCTGACGCTGGGACAGGCTTGGCTAGGAAAGCCTCCACTTCGGCCACCACATTATTCAGCCGGTCGAACGACCGTATTTCCATTCCAATCATCTTCTCCAGGACCTCCCTCCTAAGGTTTTGTTTGCAAATTTGTACCGCGTCCTCCTGATGCGGGGGCCGCTTGCACCTCATTCCGAGGTTCCTCCACCTCTTGATGTAATCAAGGGCTGTCTCATCTGCCCTTTGTTTTGTTGAGTAGAGTTCGGCCACTGTGACCTCCCTCTCTGTGACATGGAATCTTTCTCTGAACTTTCTTTGCATATCCGACCAATCACTGATTGACCCGGCTGAGAGGCTAGAGTACAATTCAAATGCGAGCCCTGTCAGCGAGGACCCGAAGAACTTCAGCAAATATGACTCGCCGGTGGCCAGATCACCCATAATGGTCATATAATATGCAATATGCTCTTTAGGGGACGTTTTCCCGTTGAATTTGTCAAACTTAGGCGGCTTGTTGACCCCCGGGGGAAGTCGTTTAGCCGCATGGTGTTGCGGGTAGGGCACCCGATAGGCATCAAATGCGACATAGTCACCTTCACTTTTCTCTGCGAGCTTCAGCTCGATCATTCTCTCCACCATCATCCGGTTCACGACCGTGGGATCAACCGGTTCTGGATAGAAGTGCGCCGGCTGCAAGTATGGGGTGACCAGGGTGGTCGCCTGTGGAGGACGCAGCAGCGTGGGTGTCGGGTGCACCTGAGGGAGCACCGGAGGTAGCAGCGGCTGAGGCTGTGGTGGCCGCTGTTGTGCCGTCGCCATGCTTGGCTCTGACGGTTGGGACAGTGTATAGAGCGGTGGAGGGTCGTCACGACGAGCCGCTCCCCGAGATGACTCACCCTGGACTTCGGGTGGTTTAGAAGCTGATGAATGTTCAGTCTTTTCCATCAGCTGCTTCTTCAGAAAGTCTATCTCTCGTTGATATTTTTGTAGCAGCATTAGAACTGATGGGTCTATAGTGGTGGGGAAACCCTCTGTTGTCTCCCCGGACGTACCCTCAGGCAGGATGTCGAGGAGGACGTCATCTTCTTCTTCCGCCGTCACCACATTAGCGGTCAAGACGGGGGCCTTGTCATCCTAGTGGGGATAGACCTGGGGCTGTTTCCCTTTAACCATCATCAGAAGCTCTCTTGCTGCTTCTATTCTGCGGGTAGTTGGTCCCGGCCGTGCGGCCAATTGAGCCAATTCTTGGGGGTCTTCAGGAAGCTCCCCATATAGGTTAGATATACCAGCCATGTTGCAGGTGAAAACCTGCACCCTTCTCTTTCGTTGATAGACCCTCCTTCTGGGTTGCTGCGGAAAGGTCAGCCTTTCGAACACAGAAACTTTTCTTCTTTCTTCCCGCTCGGGGAAGGCTTCATCGGCTTCGACCTCGAAGCCGTCATTATATCCGTTGTCGTCGACTGACGACACCATCATTCTATCTCCTATATTTCCTTCATCTGCCATTGATGGGCAGTAGTCTTCCTCAGTGGCGACTGTCTGCATCAGTCACTGTTGTCCGAGTGAGGGGTTGCCTAAGCCTCGGAAATAATTTCTGACCAAGCAGGTCATCTCTTCTCGACCCCGTTCTTGATGTAGGACGGGGGGTGATTGTCGACCTCCAGCGGGAGGGATATAGGCCAGCCGAGCTCTGTCAGCAGGCTGTTGGAATCTTCGTCCCACAGCAGGGACGTTGGCTTGACGGGCCGCGGCCCGAAAACTTCTGTGGCGCGGAGGATCCGCAACCACCTCTTCTTCCTTCTTCGGGGGTAGGCCCCTTTCTCTTCTCACTTCCACCTTGTCGTTCACAAGACGACGGCGGATGGGAGTTAGCTGGTGGGCAGGTCGGGTCCGCTTGGGAACCCACACCTGTTTAAACTTCCTCGGCCTGGGTGCCGGGCTTTCCAGGCCATAGTGGCCGGCTTCTTCTATTTCTGCCCTCCTTCCAGCGAGGGCCTGATAGGCATTGTGGATAGGAATGTTGGGGATGACTCGGTCCGGGGTCACCCGTGCAGTGCGTCCGTTGAGGAAGATGCGCATACCCCCGACTAGCATAGATTTCTCGGACTGAGACAGAGTTCCGGTGCTTACAGCAGCATTCTTGCGAGCCTGGCGACGCTGACGTCCTCCAGGGTGTTTGTTGATGACATTGGGGTGGGTCCCACGTATGACGTGGTGCACCAGACAGCTAGCGGCCGGGGCCGGACTTTCGGACAAGTCTTTGCAGCAGGGAACCTTCAGAGGCTCCATTTTCTCTACAGCTTGCTTGACAGGTTCTGGGGCTTCGACCTCCAGCATATCTACAAAGGCTAACCCCAAAAAGTTGGGGAAGCCCACAGCGGCAGGGAAGCTGCCAAATTCCATGGGTACTGCCAGGTACCCTTGCGCGTGTTCAGCGACTATCGAAAGATCGAAGTCAACGCCAGTTATCCCATTGGTTGTCATTGTCTGCCTGTAAGAAATAAACAAGCCAAACATCAGTAGCCTCTGGGAGGGCCTCGAAGCCCAAGTATCTCGGCAAAGAGATGAAAGGTGACACAGGTCCCACCGGGCATGCCAGACTTGTTCGCGACCTTTTTTTTTTCTTTCGCGCGGTCGATCGACCAACTGACCAACTGGTAGTCAAATGATCGATTGACGACGCAGGCGTGCCAGTCACATGAGTGATGAATTTGTGATGCGCTCATTCTGACCCATGTCGGGTGAATGTGAGGTTCGGTCGGGACCAGCAGTCCGCCATACCATAAAGGCTATGGCGTTAATTACATCCCCCATGAGGAGGGAACACCTTTGATTAATTGTCGAGATAGCGGGCTGTCGAAGTCGAATTAAAAAGAGCTACATGATGATCATGACGAATACATGTAGGATGCATACATTTATCGTGCAGAAGATGCATAATTCACGGGATTATGGATCCTCGGTATGTGGCAGAGGACATAGGTCCGAAGACCATTGTTGCGCATAGCGAAGACTTCCGACCGGACGTAATCCGGCTTTCCGTCGACGCCATTTATTATGCCCGAGGATCTATGCATGCATCCACACATGACGTTCATGACTATATTAAGCATGATAATGGAATCATGGAAGCAAATGATGATCAATCACCTTTATTACTCCCCATCGAGAAGAGGGAAGGCAACACAAGTGTGATAGCGAAAGTAAAGTGCTAACGGACATGGTAATGAAGAGATGATAACAATATAGTTCGGGCTCGCTTGGCCCCTCCTTATTCAATTTATTACCAATTGTGGTTTATTAACACTGACCGTGAGAGACGAGAATTGCTCCGGGGCGAGTGAATGATTAAAACAACAAGAGGGGTTCAAAACCGGCGTGGACACGTGAGGGATAGCTTCCACGGCGCGATGAAACGTTGATGAGGGCATCCCTTGCCCCTCCACATTTTCTCCAAACTCGGATTGTTCGTCGGCAAGCGCCATTATGTTAGTCATGTATTTTTGAGTCTAGTCATGTAATCTTCACATTTTCTTTGAGTCAATATCATGTAATTTTTCCTTTATTTAAGTCATGTACCTAGGTTAGTGAGTCATTTTCCTAAGTATTGTGTCATTAGGTTGGTTTGTTAGGCTAGTGGGCCCAATTCATTGGGCTTGGCCCAAGGGCACCCCTATCCCTTCGGTTATTTGTCATTGAGTCAAATGTCAGGGACTTTTGTAGAAATGTGGGTTGCCTATATATAGGACCCCATTCCCCTCATTTTGAAGTAATGAACAATTGAATGAAAATTGAAATCCACTTCCAAATCCCACTAGATCTCCCTCTCTCTCACTCTCTCTCTCTAAGGGGTCCCCCCCTCTCTCTCTCTCTCCCTCCACCCCAATTTTCGGAATTTTCTCTCTCCTCCCCATTCACCCCTCATTAAGACCCCTCCCCTTCTCCATACACTCATTTAACTCCCCCCCCAACCCCAAGGTTGATGGGGACATCGCTTACCACATCTCACTTCTCCACGGGACCGGATGATTGCCATTATGTTTAGCTTGATTTCCGAAGTCTAGCTATGTATTTTTTATCTTTCCTTGAGTCATTTTGATGTACTTATCTTTATTTTGAGTCATGGTCCTAAGTCGTCACATTATCTATCTAAGTATGTTAGGCTAGGAAGTCGTTTGGGCCCAATTAGATGGGCCTGGCCCATGGGCAACCTCTTCTTTCCTCAACCCCCTTGCTTATTTGCTTTTAGTAGTTTATCCAAGGACTTTTTGTAAATGTTGGGATTCCTATAAATAGGACCCCAACTCCACTTGAGTTCAGTAATGAAGTATTAAGCAAAATTTGAGCCACTGAGTGCATCTCTCCCTCTCTCTCTAAGTCTCTCTCTCTCTCTCTCTCTCTCTAAATTCGGAATTCCCCTCTCTCCTCACCTCTTGCCACCTCACTTGCCACCTAGGCAAGCCTTTTCACCTCCCAAGACTCCCATTACTTCACCATTAACCACTCCACCTCCCCAAGCACCCTTTCACCTTCCCAAGGCATCCCTCCCCCTTCCCTAAGCAACCTTCCACCTCCCAAGAGCCCTTTCCCCTTCCCTAGAGCCCCTTTCACCTCCCAAGGTCGTCCACCACCTTCCCCTCCCTCCTAGGGTCGACCCCTCCACCCCATTCCACCTCCCATTGCTTGGCCGACCACCTCCTTCCCCTCCCTCCTTGCTAGTCTGCAGGTAGCAGAACTGGGTACGTGTTGCAGCAGCTGCCCCGAGTTCATACGACAACGTCTGAGGGCGTGGCATACCTTTCTGGAAAGGGCTCCCAGTCCTCTTCCCAGGCGAAGTGGAAGCACTCCGTTCCAAGTTCGTGGCCACCCGTGAGAGCCGATCTCCTCCGACAGCGTCTGGAACTAGCTGCAGAGCACCAGAATCCGACTAGAAGCTCAACCACGGTCGACAGCGACAGATCCAGACTGAAGTTTCTTCTCCAAAGATCTTCCTCTCCCTATCCCCGATCAGGATCAAGAAACGGAACCCCATTCGGCCTCCGGGAGCTAGAGTTCCAAATTTTCTCCTACCGTCGTTCGGGTCTGCCTCCTGCTGTCTGCCGTGACCAGATCCCACTCAACGGATCCCTCCTGTCCACCCCGACCTCAGAAGGAGTCTCCGTCAGTTTTTCTGTGCAGAGGACTTGTCCACGGATCCAACAACTCCGACGGATCGAGATTCTGAGTCCGGAAGCCCCAGGTACAACTTCTGCATCCGGCTGCATCCATTCTGAAGCTGCCAACCCCAGATTCCGACGTCCTGTTCGAGTCTCCACCACGACCACCAGCAACGGCAGAAGAATTTGACATAAATCTGAGGCATCCCTGTACCTGTTACGAAGCCATCCTCACTGATCTCGTCATCGGAAAAATTCTTGAGAGCAAGCTACGACTGCAACAGCGACCTCCTGTCCCCTCCAACAACAAGTGGGTAGAACCACGTCGGCGCCCGTTCCGTCGTCCTCGGCGGAATTCTCTCTCTCGCCTGGCCGGCTTAGCGCCCCTCCCTGCATGGAGGTAGTGTTTGATGTAATTGTGATTACCCCACCCCTAGTTCAACCCTCCTGCGTGGGGTGTAGTTCATGTAACTAGCAGCCCAAGCTTCATCGGCGCAGTGTGCGGGGATCACACTTCCCCGCTCGCCCACATCTCCAAACGGGGTTGGTTTCTTCAAACCAACCAGGTGAGCTCTAAAACTTTGCTCCATTTATATTAGTGTCTGTTTGTTTAATATCCGTAGACATAGCTCCGTTGCGCAAGAGAGTGAGTGCCCGTTCCCGGAGCCATCATCATTGAGTGGTCACCGTGGTCATCGTGAGAGAGTGGGACCTTGTGCCCCAAGTGGCACCGGCCAGCCCCAAAGTGTGGGCCACGTACCCTCGGGAGGATAACCCTAGCCCTGCTGGCACTCTACCAGTTAGGGTCTTGATCCATCACCTTCTTCTAGCATCATATAGTTACCCGGGGCTTGCGAGTGTGCGACGGCGTTTCGGTCTCAATTTATCATTTTACTTGCTATGTGATTGTGAATGCGGATTAGGTCCGAGATTTGCGTTTGCTTGCTGCATACCCTATACTTGTGTTACATCAAAGGTGGCATCCTCCAATCCACACCCCACCTCCCAACCCCCAACTACCCCACTCTCCTTCCCAAAGCATCCCACCACCTTCCCAATGCTAAATTAGCTTCTCCCGAAGCCCAATTTCGAATTTCCCTCCCATCTCCCACCCCCTTAGCTCCCTTGGTCGCCCAAATCCAACCCCAAACCCAGCCAAGGTCGCCCCCCCACCACCACCCCTCCATTCATACCCATTTCTTTTGCAGGTCAAGCTCTGGTTGTAGGCAGCAGGTTGGCCGTAGCTTGAAGTGGCCACCACGTCCTCCTCCCTGCGAATCTGAAGGCCCAAGAGGTACCGTTGGAAGCGTCTTCGAGTCATCTTCGCAACGGTGGTGGTTTCGTCTGGATCCAAGCTCTGAGCTGGCCGTGAGAGCATTTCTCCCCCGACTGTGCGCAGCTTCCCTAGCATAGCACCTGAGCCGGAGTTGAAGCTCTACAGCGGCCAACCTCTTGGGAATCAGGGCAGGCGTTCTTCATCAAAAATCTTCTCCTCTGAGTCCTCTTTCATCTCCAAAAGGCAGGGCATCACTCGGCTTTCAGAACCCCTAGTTCCCATTTTCCTCGTCCAAGTGCGCAGACTGCTCCTACGGATCTAGGTTCGACCTGCACCCACTCATCTGACGACTGCTCTCTTCTCCGACCTTCGATTGCAACTCCGTCAGCTCCTGCTCAAAGCTACTCCAACCACGGAAGCGTCACTGCCAGTCTCGCCTCAATCGGAGTTCAGGAGGGCCCACAGCTCCTTCTGCAACCAACTGCATCTTTTCTGTTTCCATCCGAGGCAGACAGAGGGGTCCTGTTCCAGGCTCTACCACGATCAGCACAGAATTCCAGAGATCCTCCAAAAATTCAGGCGTCTTCCTCCGGCAGCTAGGAAACTTTTGGGACCAGTATCATTTGGATCGGAGTCTCCTGGAGCCAGTGGCGGCGTCAACACCGACCCCCTATCCAGTGAATCTGCAGACTGGCAGAACCGGCGGAACTCGGAAGTTGGGATTTCTTGCCCAATTCCCCCACCCCGCCTGGCCGACTTACAGCCCCTCCCTACAAGGAGGTAGTGTTTGGTTGTAATACATTAACCCCCACCCCAAGATCCCCCCCTCCTGCGAGAGGAGTAGTGGTGTAATCTTTCAATTTCAGGTTGAAGCTCCCTCGACGCGGCGTGGGGGTGCATACCCTCGCCTCCCCGCTCGCCCCCGTCTCCGGCCGGAGTCGGCGTCTTCACGCCGGCTAGGTGAGCCTCGGTCCCTCTCTTGACTGGTTTAATCACTTGCTTAGCTTAGTATTATTGCTATTGCTTCATCGGATGGAGAGTGAGAGCTCGGCCCAAATTGCTAGTACCGTGAGTGACCACCGCGGGCAAGTTGAGAGTGAATCCACTTAACCCACACCCTTGGTGTGTTGGCCACCCATGATTTGGGCATCCTAGGCCCATTTGGGGTTCTCCCCAAGCTAGCCAACCTTTAGAGCCTCAAGGTCCCGCCTCGGACCCTCTCCAACAACGCCTAGTCGCCATCGGGCACTAGTGTGCGCCATATGGGTGAGCTCGCTAGTGTGAGTCCGCCGCTCAAACTTGAATGCTTGCAAAATAGGTCCATAGGTGGTGTCACATCAAGTGGTATCAGAGCAAGTTCACAACTTGTCTCTCCACAAGTTGGTCCTAGGGCATGTTTATGCATTTAGAGTCTTCGGTTGCATCTCTTTTGTCCACTAGCATGGCTACTTCATGTAAGTCACATCTATCTCACTCGACCCTCCGCAAAGGTCCGATTGACACCCCTTTGGACAAAGTCCTATTTGAGGACCTTATCTTTAACGGATACCACCCTAGTGCATATTTAGAGTGGGAGGAAAATATGGACAAATACTTTAAGAGGAATCCAATGACTAAACCCATGAAAATCTACCTTGCCAAGAGTCGACTTGTGTACCATGCCGAGGATAGGTGGAAGTTCATTGAACAATTTAGGAGGGTTATGAGGCTAGAGCCTATTAACACATGGGAGAACATGAGAGCCGAACTTAGGAAAGTCTACACTCCCCGACCTCCTCCCTCCTACCCGGGTTACCAAAACTCAAGGAGCACTCCCACTCCTCCAACCCCACCCGTCCAAACCCTTACCACTAGAACCCAAGTGTCCAAGGCCTCCACCTCCCCACCCAACCCCATAAGGTCCCCCACACCCCAACCAAAGCACCCTCCCCTAACCTACACTAGTCAAGCCCCTTTAACCCCCACCTCCACCCCAAACGATCCCAAGGGCAAGAGACCCTTAACCAGCCCGATTCCCTCCATAAGGACCACCACTCATCCAACCTTCACCACTCAAACCCAAGTGGACCCCATGACCACCCCTCCACCTAGGCCCATAATGGCCATCACCCCCCAACCCAAAACCCCTCACCCAACCCACCTCCCGCTTCCTACACCAATCTTTCTCCAACCTAGGCCTCCTCTACTTCCCCTTCCTATCCAAATCCAAGTCCACCCTTGCCCACCACTCCAAGTGCACCATGCTCCAGCTATCACCAATTCTCCCGCATTAAACCTACCCAACCCATTAACACTAGGAATTGAAAGCCACACACCCATCCACATGGAAATAGATGCTAGTCCCGAACAAAAACCTACCCTAGAGGAAATCCAAGAACCTCCACTTCCACCCACCTCTCCTAGTCCGGATCCTCAAAAGCCACACGCCTTCACCATGAATGAAGTCATACTCCAATGGCTCAAACAAGGACCCACCCTTCCTAGCTCACCCCCACCTCCCTCACCGTTGAGATACCCATCCCAAATTGCCCCCCTCCACTCCTATCACACCACAATCCAATCCTACTATGAGGTAGAAGGTTGGGATGATCTCCTCAAGGGTTTAGAATGGCAACTAGGGTTGACTTGCTTATTGACCTTAAGAAAGGCCCACCCAAAAAGCCTTAGTCTAATCCACCCATGTGATGGATCTATCACCTCGGTCTTCACCATTGGTTGCTACACTAGTGACCTCCTTCTCATTCTCCCTATGGATGAAAAACCCATCATGATCCACTCCACTTCCATTGAGATCCCAAGTACCTTGATCGACTGGCCCACTAACGACCTTGGTACCTTGAGGGAGGAGGACCCACCGTGTGAAGACCATGTGGGCATAGAGTCTCTTCTTCTAGGAAACCCAGTCCATGACCCCTTTGATCCCTTCCTTTGGGAGTATGGGTACCCATGTGACCCACCCACATCACCCACCACCCACCCTTTCCTACCCCCACCCACCATGTTGGGCCAAGCCCACCTCATCCATGACCCAGGTTACACCATAGAAATCATGACCTTAGGCAACACCCGCCTAGAGATCAAGAAAGTGCCCCACCCCATATCCACCTACCTAGATCCCTTCGACCCTTTTGAGTGGAAGCTCAAAGGCCACCCCACCATCCCACATGAGGAAGTCATCTTTGGGAAAGGAATTCATATGTTTTGGCACATCACACCGCTTGGCATGATTAGTTCGTCAGGTACATTCATCCACATCACCCACATGTCAAGTAGGAAGCATAAGTGGACCATATTTGGATGTAATGGTCCACCCTCTTTCATCATGAGTCATAAGCATGAAAGGAGCATACATGGATGTCCGGGTCCCCCAGCATTTGTCACCACCATGCATACCTATGGATGCCCCGGTCCTCCCAAATCATTCAACGTCCTCATAACATCAATACATGATAGGTCTATATGTGGTTGTCCTGGACCACCTTTGCATACCATACATTGTCAACTCACATCGCATCATATTGCATGGCATATGCATTCAAGCAAGTATCAAGCAACAAGCGGTGGGATTCACAAGAAGCGAGCACAAACTCCTAAGCACCACTTTGAGTTCCAAGTTGACAACTTGGTGATGATGGCTTTGGAGTGGCTCTACTTTAGGGTCACCTCCAATCTGAGGGCACGAGAACTTGAACCTTGCCAAGATCTGAGCGGCTTTGGCAGCCCAGCTTATGGGTTGGACTTTCAAATGGATTTTGGGATTCACCCCACTTCCCATGTGGCGGATCCAGCACCCTCTAAGGGCATCGCGGTGGATCCTAGTGAGTGCCTCGAGCTTACACCTACCCTTGTGACAGACACCCTCGGAGTGCCACCACAAATAGCCTGAGAGCCCGACGTGAGCACACGGCGGCAATACTAGGCAAGCAAGATCCCATCGCCAGCATGAGGGTATGACCGAGTCACTTTGTCGAGCTGAAGCGCCGTTCCCCGACTATGGTCGCGGGTTGAGAATGGAGATCGTGGATCACCCAGAGCCGTAGTTCGATGTACTACTTCCCTGGTGGACCCATACTCGACGGGGTCGAGTTTTCCCCACCCCGGGGGTATGATGAGGGCATCCCTTGCCCCTCCACATTTTCTCCGGACTCGGATTGTTCGTCGGCAAGCGCCATTATGTTAGTCATGTATTTTTTAGTCTAGTCATGTAATCTTCACATTTTCTTTAAGTCAATATCATGTAATTTTCCCTTTATTTGAGTCATGTACCTAGGTTAGTGAGTCATTTTCCTAAGTATTGTGTTATTAGGTTGGTTTGTTAGGCTAGTGGGCCCAATTCATTGCGCTTGGCCCAAGGGCACCTCTATCCCTTCGGTTATTTGTCATTGAGTCAAATGTCAGGGACTTTTGTAGAAATATGGGTTGCCTATATATAGGACCTCATTCCCCTCATTTTGAAGTAATGAACAATTGAATGAAAATTGAAATCCACTTCCAAATCCCACTAGATCTCCCTCTCTCTCACTCTCTCTCTCTAAGGGGTCCCCCCCTCTCTCTCTCTCTCTCCCTCTACCCCAATTTTTGGAATTTTTTCTCTCCTCCCCATTCACCCCTCATTAAGACCCCTCCCCTTCCCCATACACTCATTTAACTCCCCCCCCCAACCCCAAGGTGGCATCCTCCAATCCACACCCCACCTCCCAACCCCCAACTACCCCACTCTCCTTCCCAAAGCATCCCACCACCTTCCCAATGCTAAATTAGCTTCTCCCAAAGCCCAATTTCAAATTTCCCTCCCATCTCCCACCCCCTTAGCTCCCTTGGTCGCCCAAATCCAACCCCAAACCCAGCCAAGGTCGCCCCCCCACCACCACCCCTCCATTCATACCCATTTCTTTTGCAAGTCAAGCTCTGGTTGCAGGCAGCAGGTTGGCTGTAGCTTGAAGCGGCCACCACGTCCTTCTCCCTGCGAATCTGAAGGCCCAAGAGGTTTCGTTGGAAGCGTCTTCGAGTCATCTTCGCAACGGTGGTGGTTTCGTCTGGATCCAAGCTCCGAGCTGGCCGTGAGAGCATTTCTCCCCCGACTGTGCGCAGCTTCCCTAGCAGAGCACCTGAGCCGGAGTTGAAGCTCTACAGCGGCCAACCTCCTGGGAATCAGGGCAGGAGTTATTCATCAAAAATCTTCTCCTCTGAGTCCTCTTTCATCTCCAAAAGGCAGGGCATCAATCGGCTTCCAGAACCCCTAGTTCCCATTTTCCTCATCCAAGTGCGCAGACTGCTCCTGCGGATCCAGGTTAGACCTGCACCCACTCATTCGACGACTGCTCTCTTCTCCGACCTCCGATTGCAACTCCGTCAGCTCCTGCTTAAAGCTACTCCGACCACGGAAGCGTCACCGCCAGTTTTGCCTCAATCGGAGTTCAGGAGGGCCCACAGCACCTTCTGTAACCAACTGCATCTTTTCTGTTTCCATCTGAGGCAGACAGAGGGGTCCTGTTCTAGGCTCTACCACGATCAGCACAGAATTCTAGAGATCCTCCAAAAATTCAGGCGTCTTCCTCCGGCAGCTAGGAAACTTTTGGGACCAGTATCATTTGGATCGGAGTCCCCTGGAGCCCGTGGCGGCGTCAACACCGACCCCCTATCCAGTGAATCTGCAGACTGGCAGAACCGGCGGAACTCGGAAGTTGGGATTTCTTGCCCAATTCCCCCACCCCGCCTGGCCGGCTTACAGCCCCTCCCTGCGAGGAGGTAGTGTTTGGTTGTAATACATTAACCCCCACCCCGAGATCCCCCCCTCCTGCGAGAGGAGTAGTGGTGTAATCTTTCAATTTCAGGTTGAAGCTCCCTCGACGCGGCGTGGGGGTGCATACCCTCGCCTCCCCGCTCGCCCCCGTCTCCGGCCGGAGTCGGCGTCTTCACGCCGGCTAGGTGAGCCTCGGTCCCTCTCTTGACTGGTTTAATCACTTGCTTAGCTTAGTATTATTGTTATTGCTTCGTCGGATGGAGAGTGAGAGCTCGGCCCAAATTGCTAGTACCACGAGTGACCACCGCGGGCAAGTTGAGAGTGAATCCACTTAACCCACACCCTTGGTGTGTTGGCCGCCCATGATTTAGGCATCCTTGGCCCATTTGGGGCTCTCCCCAAGCTAGCGAACCTTTAGAGCCTCAAGGTCCCGCCTCGGACCCTCTCCAACCTCGCCTAGTCGCCATCGGGCACTAGTGTGCGCCATACGGGTGAGCTCGCTAGTGTGAGTCCGCCGCTCAAACTTGAATGCTTACAAAATAGGTCCATAGGTGGTGTCACATCAAACGTAGGTATAGGAGGTTAACCCGGCGTGGCCCCATAACTGGTTAAAATGGCGCACAGGGAATGGGGGCGCGCCGGTTCATGGCGTGCCGGAAAGGCGCAAGGAAATTTTTTTAATTTATGAGTCTAGGGTTAATCCGGCGTGGGGGGGTACCGCGCCGTGTTATGGCGCGCCGGATTAAAGGCCGCACCGTTTAAACCTATTTTTTTATGAATTTTGAACCGTTTAAGTTTATTAGATTTCTGTTGAGAGTTTTGAAATTATTTGGGGCCAATGGCTTGTTAAATCGAAGTAAAACTCTTCGAGAATGATGTGATAAGTCAGTGCGAGGTTCATACTCGAGCACCGAGTTGATTGAGTCCAGAACGGGTGTTTCATTATGGATTACTCATTCTTAATCTGTCCAAAATTGGACAGCATCTCCCCTGAACCTGAAGAGTTGCAGGGGAGAAGCGGGGTCATGCTCACCTAATGAACAAGCCCCTAAACCGCCGGTCTGCACAGTGGCAGCCAGCAAAATCCCATCGGATAGGATACCCCGAGGACTAGCCTGCGAGGGGCACCAATACTCCGTGGGTGAGAATAGCAGGACGAAGCCATTGATGACGGGAGCATCACCGCGAGGGCTAGCCTGCGAGGGGTGGAAAACCCACAGATTATGGCACATTCGCTGAAGGGACCGGCCGTTTGGAGAGTGGAGCTCCGAGGGCTAGCCTACGAGGAGCGTACATCCCTTGGCCTTGATCGGACTTCCGGTTGTCGGGGCTAAGCTCGTTAGGCTAAGACCCCTGTCATTATCTGCTATGGCCTCGAGGAAGCATCTACCATCGAGAGATAGAGCCCCCGGTCGCCCAGCAATTCCACGAAGCGATAGGGGGATGTCCCCCTCCCCGGGTGATTGAAACGATGAGAAAATCTCGGAACAGTTCGAATGATCATGATGCGCAGATGCAGTAACTGCATAAACGAGACGGGCTCATTGCAGGGGCATATGCTTGAATAATTGGAAAGCAACGTCCAGGAGATGGACCCTGTACATGGCGGAGAGACACACGCGCAGAAGCACGGCTCCATCTGAGGAGAGAAGGAGATGCGAAAACCCTTGAATCAAACATAAAAATGATCGAAGGAAAAGCCCCCGGGGAGGGGTGTTTATGTAGCCCACGATGATTCAGGGCACGCTATAGACCTCGGAGAAACCTGAATTAGAGCTACGCAGAGAAGAACTCCGACACACGCATTAGCATAGATAGAAAGGGGGGAGGATGAGGATCATTCATTCAACCCGATAACCCAAGCATTCAACATATATATATTAACATCCCAGAAACGAGGATGATTCAGCATTTACATCGTAAGAGCATGACATCAGCACCATCGCTCAGTCGCCGTTCGCTGATAGCGGAGGCAGAGGATGTGCAGGGCACAACAACAGGGAAAGAACAAAAGAGAAAATCGCGTAGAAGGGGGAGGAGAATCGACTCATGTCATCGTCGCTCCTTCCCCCCCTCGCTTACATTCGATGGGTGGAAGACTCAGAAGAGAAATCTGCGGAAAGCAGGAAAAGGATCAGCACCGGCGCCCACCTGTTCCGAGAACAGGGTATCGTAGAGGAGGAAGACGACCGGCGGAAGCTCCTCCGAAGGAACCCTTCTCTCTCTCGGCTCCCTCTCTTTTTCTTCTCAGGTCTTTTTTTTCTCTTCGCCCCTGTCTCCCCCTCGTTCTTCTATATATTCTTCCAATCAAACCTCACCCGTTTATATAACAGGTTGGAGGCTTTGCATCCGGCGTGGGCTTTGGCGCGCCGGGAGGAAGCTCCATTCTTTAGCGCGCCGGGATAGGAGGACGCGAGGGTAGATCTTAAGCGCGCCGGCCAAAGGGGCATTAGGTGGGGGGCGCGCCGGGATAAGGGCGAAAGGTAGGGGGTTTAGCGCGCCGGGATCAGGGGCAATGAATGAGGGGCGCGCCGGTTTAAGGCGCACCGGGCTAATGCTCCTCGTGCGCTTCAAGCCAATCGACGAGTCCGGGGATGATTCCGGGAGTCACCGTGAACATTATCTCGCCAATGCTCTTCGAAACCTTGGCGGGATGTCTTGTCGAAGCTCCCAGGTCGACGTACGGCCGTTCCTGAGACTCCAGATAGCCTTGACTTGATTGTATGGGCTTTCCGCCGACACGGCCTTCGGCTCTATAATCCATGCTGTTGGTCCGGCCTGGCTCGTACCCAAGCTCCTTAGGGGGTTGGATGACACCAGGGATAATTCCGCCTGCGCTGGGCGATCATTCGGCCACTAACGGGCCCATCTTGTCGGGAAGCCGTACCCATGCCGGGTGATCGCGATAATTCCGCCTGCGCCGGGCGATCATCCGCAGGTCCGTTAGGGAAAAACACGCATAAACCGCAAAACACGCTCCGGGACCCCCGAAAGTGATCCGAAACCCACGGATCTAGATCCGAAAAATGTCCGCAAAACCCGGAACATTACAGCCCTCCCTCCTTAAGTAAATTTCATCCTCGAAATTAAGGACAAGGCACAAGAGCAGGAGAGAAGAATCACTTGAACAAATAAGGATACGGTTGCTGCATCTCATCCTTACACTCCCAGGATGCCTCGCCACCAGAGTGGCGCTGCCAGACTACCTTAACTAGAGGAATAACCTTGTTCCGCTAGCACTGCTTACGCCGATCCTCGATGCGGATAGGGTACTCCGGAAGGGACAAATCTGGGGCCACCTTGGGCCAAACGGCATCCTCCAAAACATCAGAATCATCGGGCATATACCTCCGTAGCATAGACACATGGAACACATCATGCATGGCAGAGAGCTCCGGGGGTAACTGCAACCGATAGGCAACTTCACCAATATGCTCGACAATAAGAAAAGGATCAATGTAGCGGGGACTCAGCTTCCTACGCCTGCCAAAGAGCATCACACCCTTCATGGGAGAAACCCTCAGGAACACCCGATCTCCTACAGCAAAGCTGAGCGGTTGCCTCCTCCGATCGGCATAACTCTTTTGCCAGCTCTGTGCTGCCAACATCTTCTGCCGAACAAAATGTACCACCTCTACACACTGCTGCACCAAATCTGGTCCTGTTAGGACGTGCTCACCCACCTTGAACCAATCAAGCGGAGTCCGACAGGGTCGCCCATACAACGCCTCATAAGGAGCCATACCAATGCTCGAATGATAGCCATTGTTGTAGGCAAACTCCACTAATGGTAGATGGTGGATCCAACTCCCGTGCCACTCCAAGCAACATGATCTCAGCATGTCCTCTAGAGTCTGGATGGTCCTCTCTGATTGACCGTCCGACTGAGGATGGTACGCCGAGCTAAAAGCCAACTCGGTGCCTAGAGCTCTCCGGAAACTCCTCTAGAATCCTGAAGTGAAGCGCAGATCACGATCAGACACAATGGAGATGGGAACTGCATGTAACGGAACGATCCGCTCCACATACAGACGGGCCAAACGATGCACCTTCCAACTGACCTTGACCGGCAACAACCGAGCCGTCTTCGTCAGTCTATCCACCAGTAACCAGATACTATCAAGCCCACTGGATGTCCTCGGTAACCCAACCACGAAATCGATGGTCACGTGGTCCCACTTCCACGCTGGAATCTCCAAGGGCTGAAGTGTACCACTCGATCGCTGGTGCGTCGCCTTCACTTGCTGACAGATCAGACACCTAGCCACAAACTCCGCAACATCTCTCTTCATACCAAGCCACCAGAACTGCCTCTTCAAATTATGGTACATCTTTGCCGATCTGGGGTGCACAACATAACGGCTCCCATGAGCCTCTCGTAATACCATGCGCCTCACCTGCTCTTCGACTGGGATGTACAGCCTACCTCGGAACCTCATAGCTCCATCCTCACCAAACTCCACCTCGGCCAACGACAAAATTCGAGGTAGCTCGGGGTCCGCATGCTAAGCCTCTGTCACTTGACGATGAATAGCTGGCGTGATAGTCAAGCTCACGAGAACAGTCGAACCCTGATCCCGAGGGATCTTGAGCCTAAAAGTCATGGTCGGCACTTGCTCTCATAACTTCCACTTCCTTAACAGCATTTGACTGACCACCACCATCCTACTTAAGATGTCAGCCATGACATTCATCCTTCCAGGCTGATACGATAGAGTAAAATCATAATCCTTCATGTACTCTGTAGATCTCTTTTAAAATCCACACTTAAAAATAAAAAAAAAGCAATAGATATATGAGTGAAAGCAATAAAAATAGCACAAGGTGCTAATGTGGAGTGTGTGTGATCGCCAGAGACACGAGGGTCTCAAGTGGAAAATAATATGGGAGATGATCGCAAAATACCTCAAATATGCGGGGGATGTGAGTATTCCTTTCTCTTCAAATCGGCCGGCCGACGAAGAGAGTTCTTCCTTTAATTACCCTTGCAAAAAAAAAAACAAACACCAATGAAGAAATTGCATTAGATATGTGGTGAGTGTAGCATCAATTCATGATAGAAATATGTGAGCATGAAAGCATGTGCAAGAACGCACCTTAAGGGTGGTTGCCCTTAAACCCCTATGCAAAAGGGTGTGGGGAGATATGATGATATGATGAATGGTGATATGAATATGATAAAAAGGTGTGCAAGAGTGCACTGTATGGAGGTCTCAACGTGGTTGAGGAGGGGAGTTAATAGGATAATGATGCATGCACATGATAAAAATAAAATAAAGAAAATAGAGGGGAGATAAGAAAAATCTGTTTGTTGCTTGGCTTTGATATTCAATGAGGAGGAAGACTCGATGGGATGAAGATTTGTGCAGTGCAGAGCCTCCTCCCGAGCCAATAGCAATAGCACCTGTGAGAAGAAAAGAAAAAAAAGCAAAAGAAAATAAAAGAAATAAGAAGAAGAAGAACAGAAGAACGGCGGGGAGAGGAAAATGGGCGTCCGAAGAAGAGGAATCCAACCAAACAACAGAGCCATTGGCTCTATTAAATAGGTTGAGGAAGAGATAAACATGGGCAAGAGTCTTAAGAGGGAAATGATAAGAATGGGCAAGAGCCCAAACCAAGTAGGCATCTATCGAAGCAAGGACTCTCTGGGGAAAGGGCCGCGTAGCCAGAAGGTAAAACACGCCTTAGGTAAGGGCGTCAATTAATGAATTGACGACTTGACCAGAGGGCGTTTCTCAAAAACACGCCCTGCACAAGGGCGTTTCTCAAAAACCAAATTTAGCAATAAAAACTCCCCATATTTGAAAATTGTAAAACACGCCTTAATTAAAGCCACGTTTAAAAAAACACGCCCCTGAGAAGGGCGTTAATTTCAAGAGCTCAAATGGGGAAGTCGGTCAAACCTAGAAGAATTAACGCCCTCAGGTGAGGTCGTCCTTTCTTTAAGAAACGCCCTTGGTTAAGTCATGTTTTGAAGAAAACACGCCCTTACCCAGGTCGTGAATTTAGAAAATTCATAAAATAGATAAAATGGGAGAGAAATAGATAAAATGGGATAAAACGCCCAAGACAAGGTCGTGTTTCAAAAACACGCCCCTGATGAGGGCGTGAATTCAAAAAAAAGAGATAAATGCCCTGAAAATCCAGAAAAATAGGAAAAAGGAGATAAATGGGGAAAAATATGAGAAATTCAAGAAAAAGTGGGAAAACCACTCAAATAAGCTGATTTGAGGGTCAAATGGGGCATCGCAGAGCGATATGAAATATACTCAAAATAATGTCAATTTTAGCGTGTCTACAGCTGCCCCGCCTTGGCGTCTGCTTTGCAAGGGAGCAGAGCAAACTGAAAAGTAGATGCCAAGGTGTGATGAGACACGCAATCAACATCACTTGATGAGAATCGAAATCAAAAGCTCGAGATGAAGCAAATCTCGGGAAATCCAACGAAGTCAACAATGTTTGGATAAATCGGGGAGAGTGCACGCGGTGCACGAAGGAGATAAAATAAATGATCAACTTCCAGCGCGGTGGAAGTACCCCAGGTCACAAACCTGTGGGTTTCACCATTGGGGAGCGGTTACCAGCCAGTGGACGTGCTGCAGCCAAGGTGGATCAAAGGAAAGGAGATTAAAAATAAGATGATAAAAATCCAAACAAGGAGCTTTCGAGAAAATCACCCAAAACAGGACAAAACGAACTGAGGATCCAATTCGGCAAGGAAAATCTCATATCGAGAAAGATTAAGATCAATTCAACTCTCACATCAGCTTATCAAAAATGATTTTTCAACAATTGCTTCAAAGTCCTACATGAATGCATGCTGGGCTAAAGGGAAAATAACAAATGAAAATATAATATAATCAAGGATAATATTGTTAAACTGCCCAGACTGGGTCAAGAAACCAATTCTGCGAGCTGATACTAAGCCGAAGCCCGTTTATCCACGCACCAACTCGTAAAAAGGGAACCATCGTCCCCAGTCTTGGACGGCTCAACGGCCTATCCGTGTGACTAAGACTCCTCTGGAATCATCATTATTTTTGATGAAGGGGAACTCAAATCCCAGATTTACCAAAGCCACAAGGTCCTTGATATAATCTAGTAACATATGTAACATATAGTAGAATGCATACAGGGAGAGATGGTGGAGCAATAAGTATGGGGGAACTGAGAGATGAGGTGCGGGCACCGCGGGGCTTTGATGATGATGCCCAGTCGGTGGGATCAAGAGCTTCTTATCCTGCGCTCAAAAATTCATCAGCCAAGATATAAAAGATAACAAACAATGAATAAGGCATTTAAGCATAGCATGAATAAGCATCAATAAGCAATTACAGTATAGACCTCAAAGCACTCAAAGCTTGGTGTGGATAGCATTCAAGCATGAATCACAGCGAAGCATGTTTAGCATGAATAGCATTGCATTGCAAAACATCATTGTCTGTTGTTTCATTAGGAGGATGTCAACTTGGCATAATCAAAGTTTGGAGTTGAAAGATTGAGGAATGCCCAGCGGCAAAATTAATCAGATGAAAAATTAGCAGGAATTTGATTGAATGATCTCAAGATGATAATCAGAAGAATAATCAATAGAATTTGATTGAAAGATCTGGAGATGAATAATTAAAAAATGCCCAGGGTGGCATGATAATATCGGGAAGAATCAACGGCTTGATAGCAATGATTGGAGAAAGGACTCATCCCGTGCTCTTGATCCTTGTAAAAATGGTTCCTGCAGAACACCATCAGAATACAATGCAAAAATTTTTTGGAGTTTTGAAATATGCAAATTTTTATGAGTTTTCAAAAATTTTCAAATGTTTATGAATTTTGTAATATGCAAATTTTTGTGTACTTTTGGAAAGATATTCAGATTTTTATGGATTTTGGCTTAGACATCGCAAATGCAGCATCAAAGGGTGTTTATTGAACCACTGACTAGGGGTCCTCGTTCCTTCCCTTTTCGCTAAAAATTACCCAAAGCCGGGCGTGCGTTGAAAGTGGCGTCCTATAACCGACCGCCATTAATTAACGGTGCCCCTACCAAGGCCATACCCGAGAAACATTCGGTCTTGGAGGAAGAAGAGACGAATAAGTGGAGATAAGCTTAAAGCAGGATGGGAGATATCAGGACTTGAATTCCTTCCAAGGTGTTCCCTTCAAAGAGGTAGTCTGTTGTGCCGGGGCTTTGTGCCTTTGCTTTTCAGACCCTTGACATGCATACGACCATGGTTTTCCCTGCGGGGACTTTGCCACTCTTGTCATGCCATAATTCCTACTTTTGCTTTTATCAAAATTTTGACTTGATTTTCATAATAGCCCTTTTGGCGAAATGTATATCATGAAAACTCATTTAATTTGGGTCAAGACTGCCCCTATTTGAGACTCCTCTCGTATTGGGGATTACCAAAGTTGGTCATCTCATCCGTCAACCTCTTGCCCCTGCATGCGGCCGAGTAAAGAAGAGAAAAGACTTTCAGATATACTCATGGCATGGCCAAGGTAGCAACAGTGTTTAACCAAAGGAGCCGGCTAAGGACGCCGTGAAGTGTGTGCAGTGCCCAACTAAGGGTTACTCTTAACAAGCGGGGAAAGAATGTTGAATTCCCAGCACGGGTTTTTATTAACCAGAGGTGCTGCAAAAAAATAAGCCTAAAGGACTCTTTTGAGAATGATTTCAATTAAACAAAAGCTTAAGATAAATGTTTAAAACACCACTCTTAATCTCGTTAAGAAGCACTTGATTTTGAAAATCATGTGTGAAGTAATGAGAAAATGATATCATTAAAATGCGTACTTACGCCAATATGTTACCTTGCAACCTTTGTAGAAGCAGCTGTCAGAGGCGAGGTTGATCATCATGGGATTTGTCCTCTTTGGCAGTCAAAAGGATTGGAAGCAAAAGATTTTGGGAGTGGCTTAACAAGAATGAGTGGTGCTCAAACCAGACTCAGACGAATAAGGAGAAAAGGAAAAGAGGCGAGGGCTAGAACTCCCTCACTAAGGCGCGGAGACCCTGATCACATGGAACAGTCTACAGAAGAAGCGGAAAATCAAGAAGAGGGGTGAGGACTAAAGCCTCGGAAGCAATGGGAGAAAGGGCAGATGCCCAAGGCAGTGGATGTGGAAGAAGTTGGGTCAGACCCAAAATTAGGAGGAATCATAAGAAGAAATTGGTAGATAGAAAGAGGTGGATCCGGAGGGTCCGGAGGCAGAGGAGGAGAATCATGATAGGAGGAATCATCCGGGGGCTCCGGAGGTAGAGGAGAATCATGGGAGGACCCATCCGGAGGCTCCGGTGGGATAACGAAAGAAGGGACGCGATGCCCTGGGGAGAAATAGGGAAAAAGATGATGAAAAAGATGACGGAAAAGGAAGAAGAGAATAAAAGATATGGAGTCCCGGAGGAGCAAAAAGATGAATTGAAGGAAATATGGAAGGTCCGGAGGTTCCGGAGGAATGAAATCAGGAGGGTCGCGATGCCCTGGGAGATGATAGAGAGAATAAGACGGAGAATCCGGAGGTTCCGGAGGAAGCAAATGGAAAGGGGCACGATGCCCTGAAAGGACAAGGGAAGAATCCGGAGGTTCCGGAGGAAGCAAATGGAACGGGGCGCGATGCCCAAGGGGAAAATCCGGAGGTTCCAGAGGAAGAGAATGGAAAGGGGGACGATGCACAAGGGAAAAGTCCGGAGGTTCCGGAGGAGTAGAATCAGAAAGGGCGAGATGCCCAAAGAGGAGGGATAAAATTCCTGGAGGTTCCAGGGAAATAGCAGGAAAGGGGACGCAATGCCCCAAGGGGAGTGGACAAAAAGATGAATATGAATAAGATGGGAAATGCGGAATATCCGGCGGTGCCGGAAGGTGAGGAAGATACGGGTTTGGAAACCCGGGAAGCAGGAGGTGCAAATGCATGTAATGGGATGGATGCGATGAATGCATGAAATGCAAAGAATATGAAGAATGTGAAGGGCGAGAGGATGAGATCCTCCTCCTAACCCTGGGAATGGCCCATGAAGAAAAAGTGATAGAGATGGATGAATAGAAAGTGGAGCAAATAAGGGATGGCCCCTTAGCATTAAGATAACTGCCCCTCCACGGCAGTGAAAGTGTATGAGAAATAGCCCCTGCCGAGACTTCAATGGTGAATGTCAACTCCCTTGGAGAGTGCAAAGTAATGGTGTGAGGGAGTTGTAAAGTTGAGCTCAGAAGCATCATGTTGCCCGGGGGTTCAAGATTTGGAAGTTGGAACAGAAGGTGCCCTGCCCGGCCCTTACACAGCATCAGTGCTTGGCATGACGGTGACTTGGCCTCTTCAATCATGCTTGGCACAATAACCCGGATTGGCATCCGGCAAATGAATTCTTGAATCTTGAATGGCACAGTAGTGGCCAAAGTCTTCTTGCCCGGCTCTTGCTTATCTTCGGCACAAGTAGCTGCAGAAGCACGCCCCTTCCGAGTAACAAAGGGAGGTGAGGCGGAGGCGGAAGGCTCCGTGGATGGTGGAGTTATAATGGAAGGTGTTGGCGTAAGTGGAGGCGGAGGTTCAAACACATCGAGTTTCTCCCTTTGCTTGCAAGCGGTCGGGATTGGCTCGGGTGCAAAAAGTGGTGGATCCTGCTCAGAATTAACCATAGGTAAAGGCGAAAGGCTATGTGGTGGAGGTATGGGTTTTGGGGTTAAAGGCATAATGGAGGGTAATGGTGGTGAAATTGGGTAAGTGGAGGCCGAGGTGGAGGCTAATGGGAGGCTGATTAGGGAAGGTTTAATGATGGGTTCGACGGAGGCTAATGGTGTGGAGGTAGATGGCTTAACGGGTGGAGGTTTAATGGTGGAAGGCTTGGGGGAGGCCAGTGTTGCGGGGGTTAATGGTGTAATAGGAGGAGGTGTAATGTATGCGGTGTCAAGGATAGGAGGAGACTTACAATGTGCCGGTGTGGGTGATTGAAGTATCGACCCATCATCGTAACACCAATTAGTCTCATAAATAGGGATTGGATCGGGGATGGTTTCATCCTGAGCAGGAGGTTCATCGAATGAAAGTGGAGGGAGCGGGAAATTAAGGAAACTCGGAAGGGGTGCCTGCGGAGCTTCATCATCATCGTACGCTGCCTCAGATTCTTCAATTGCCGGCTCTTCCTCGCTTGGAATGCCGAAGTCATAATCATCCATCCTGTCTTTCCATTCATTCTCCATCTTTGTAATTTCATCTAAAGCGGCATGGAGAGGATTGACTGGAGTAGGAGGAGCCATGACCCTCTTTATTTGTTCCTCCATCAAAGTAATCTTATCGAGCAGAGTTTGCTGGAGGGGTGTAACATGAACAACAGGAGGTTGGCAGGGCCTTGAAGGAGGAGGGGCCGCATAAAAAGGCCGTGGAGGGGAGTTGACGGGATGACCCGTAAAAGAACCCGGACGGGCCGGATTGCAAGGAGTAAAAGGGCCTCGGGGCCGTGTTGGAGGAGGAATAGAAGGAGGTGGGTGTCGGACCACCCGAGTAGAATGAATAGGGGGAGATGGGTAATGGGCTACCCGAATATGATTGGAAGGAGGAGGTGGGTGATGGGCCACCCGTGTAGAATTGGAGGGAGATGGGTGATGAGCCACCCGAATAGAATTGGAAGGAGGGAGAGATGCATGAGATGTACCCTCAACGGCAGCCTTAAGGGCTTGGATCTGTTGAGAGGTAAGATGATCTAATGCATGCAAGATTTGAGAGACTTTCCCGTCATTAGGATGAGACGGTCCCGTAGGAATAGTGGCTCGAAATTGAGGAGGGGGACCATGAAGATGGACATTACCCATGGGTCGGGCATGACCATGAGAATAAGGGCGTGGTCCCTTGAAAGAATGGTGAGAATGCTGATTAACATGTTAAAATTGAGGATATGAAGTGCTAGGCTGTGCATCATCATGAATCGAATTGAACATGTTTCTATCATGGTAAGCCATTATATAATCAAAATTCTCAATAATTATGCAAATAGGCACACAAGTTGGAATGGTTACCGTGATTTTGATTTGTTTAATCCTTGGTGAATTAATGAATTTTAATAAAGTTTGGAAAGATTCACACAAGGAGAGTCCTAGTTTCAATATGATTCACTTCAATGCCAACTAGGAACTCTCACTCACCACGTATTAGGCCAACTATATCGGGACTCCAAAAAGGTACAACCTGCCCGGCGTCCGTGAGGGAATCCACGGGTGCGGGGACTTACGGAGGCTTGGTTTAAGAATTTCCAATCCAAAGAGACGGAATGCTCAATGGAGGGTCGTTCCTTCACCAAGGGGGTGTGTGGATCCTAATGAAGAGGAGGGGGCTCCCAAACCAATGCAAATATGAATGAAACAGGGTAAACAGGCCAACCACAATAATATGATCAATCAACAAAGATAAGCATGAAATATCATGAAAAACCACAGCCGGGGGGGTTCTGGAAACCCATAGTAAAAACACGCCCTGGAAGGGGACGCTACTAAATAAGGACACGACGGTGTGACTGTCGTGAATCAACGTGAGGGGCCCAGGGGTAGGGTAAAACACGCCTTAGTGTGAGGCGCTATAAATAAAAGGACGCCCTATCCAGCGGGCGTCAAATCCAAGAAAACGCCTTTAAGGGAGGCGCTAATAAAGATAAAGACGCCCTTGCAACGGGCGTGAATTCACCAAGCAAGTAGAGATAATTGGAGACAGCTAGCAAACGCCCTGTCAGAAGGCGTTAACTTCAAACAACACGCCCTGGGTTAGGGCGTGAAATCAAAAGGCGCCTCCGACAGAGGCGTTAATTCTCAATCCACGGCCAACAGTAACAACCACTCACAGTCGCAGGCAATCAACAAATATAAGATATAAGCATGCTCATCAAAATTTCAAATAAGTGGAGATTTTAAAGAAAAATCAATAAATTGACAAATCACTTAGGGAAAAGGACAAAACCAATGGAGGGTGCCCGAGGGGCACAAAAGGGGGACGCACCGAGGGTGCAAATAAGGGAGATGGCACACGCGGGTGCCTAAGGGGAAACGGGTAATAGATGAAGAACACAAAAAGTCCCACCGTGGTCGTCAATTTGTAGATGTATTTAAAATCCACACTTAAAAATAAAAAAAAAGCAATAGATATATGAGTGAAAGCAATAAAAATAGCACGAGGTGCTAATGTGGAGTGTGTGTGATCGCCAGAGACACGAGGGTCTCAAGTGGAAAATAATATGGGAGATGATCGTAAAATACCTCAAATATGCGGGGGATGTGAGTATTCCTTTCTCTTCAAATCGGCCGGCCGACGAAGAGAGTTCTTCCTTTAATTACCCTTGCAAAAAAAAAAAAAACACCAATGAAGAAATTGCATTAGAT
This sequence comes from Amorphophallus konjac, assembly GCA_022559845.1. Lineage (NCBI taxonomy): Eukaryota > Viridiplantae > Streptophyta > Magnoliopsida > Alismatales > Araceae > Amorphophallus > Amorphophallus konjac. The sequence continues at coordinate 151,840,558 of CM040127.1, forward strand.
ATGTGGTGAGTGTAGCATCAATTCATGATAGAAATATGTGAGCATGAAAGCATGTGCAAGAACGCACCTTAAGGGTGGTTGCCCTTAAACCCCTATGCAAAAGGGTGTGGGGAGATATGATGATATGATGAATGGTGATATGAATATGATAAAAAGGTGTGCAAGAGTGCACTGTATGGAGGTCTCAACGTGGTTGAGGAGGGGAGTTAATAGGATAATGATGCATGCACATGATAAAAATAAAATAAAGAAAATAGAGGGGAGATAAGAAAAATCTGTTTGTTGCTTGGCTTTGATATTCAATGAGGAGGAAGACTCGATGGGATGAAGATTTGTGCAGTGCAGAGCCTCCTCCCGAGCCAATAGCAATAGCACCTGTGAGAAGAAAAGAAAAAAAAGCAAAAGAAAATAAAAGAAAGAAGAAGAAGAAGAACAGAAGAACGGCGGGGAGAGGAAAATGGGCGTCCGAAGAAGAGGAATCCAACCAAACAACAGAGCCATTGGCTCTATTAAATAGGTTGAGGAAGAGATAAACATGGGCAAGAGTCTTAAGAGGGAAATGATAAGAATGGGCAAGAGCCCAAACCAAGTAGGCATCTATCGAAGCAAGGACTCTCTGGGGAAAGGGCCGCGTAGCCAGAAGGTAAAACACGCCTTAGGTAAGGGCGTCAATTAATGAATTGACGACTTGACCAGAGGGCGTTTCTCAAAAACACGCCCTGCACAAGGGCGTTTCTCAAAAACCAAATTTAGCAATAAAAACTCTCCATATTTGAAAAATGTAAAACACGCCTTAATTAAAGCCACGTTTAAAAAAACACGCCCCTGAGAAGGGCGTTAATTTCAAGAGCTCAAATGGGGAAGTCGGTCAAACCTAGAAGAATTAACGCCCTCAGGTGAGGTCGTCCTTTCTTTAAGAAACGCCCTTGGTTAAGTCATGTTTTGAAGAAAACACGCCCTTACCCAGGTCGTGAATTTAGAAAATTCATAAAATAGATAAAATGGGGGAGAAATAGATAAAATGGGATAAAACGCCTAAGACAAGGTCGTGTTTCAAAAACACGCCCCTGATGAGGGCGTGAATTCAAAAAAAAGAGATAAATGCCCAGAAAATCCAGAAAAATAGGAAAAAGGAGATAAATGGGGAAAAATAGGAGAAATTCAAGAAAAAGTGGGAAAACCACTCAAATAAGCTGATTTGAGGGTCAAATGGGGCATCGCAGAGCGATATGAAATATACTCAAAATAATGTCAATTTTAGCGTGTCTACATACTCCATCCACCTCCTCTGCCTGAGGTTAAGATCCTTCTGGGTAAACACATACCTCAAACTCTGATGGTCAGTGAACATCTCGAACTTCTCACCGTACAGATAGTGCCTCCAGATCTTCAGAGCAAAAATCACGGCCGCCAACTCAAGATCATGAGTAGGGTAGTTCTCCTCATGTGGCTTCAACTGACGAGACGCATACGCCATAACTCTACCATGTTGCATCAGCACAGCACCCAAGCCTACCCCGGAAGCATCTGTACACACCACAAAATCTCCCGATCCTGAAGGTAATACCAACACCAGAGTAGTCATGAGCAATCTCTTCAACTCCACAAAGCTCCGCTCACACTCCTCCGTCAAGACAAACGGCACATCCTTCCGCGTAAGCCTGGTCATCGGGGCCACAATACGAGCAAAATGCTGGATGAATCTCCTATAATAGCCTGCAAGCCCCAAAAAACTCCGAATCTTCATGATAGAACTCGGCCTCGGCCACTGCACCATAGCCTCGACCTTCGCTGGGTCTACGGAAACACCATCACCAGAAATCACGTGCCCCAAAAAGTGCACCTCACGCAGCCAAAACTCACACTTGCTGAGGTTGGCATATAGTTGGTGATCCCGCAAGGTCTGCAACACCACCCTCAAATGATGTACATGCTCCTCAGCAGACCACGAATACACGAGGATGTCGTCCACGAATATGACCACAAACTGGTCCAGATACGGACGAAACACCCTATGCATCAAATCCATAAATGCCGCGGGGGCATTGGTGAGCCCAAACGGCATCACCAAGAACTCATAATGCCCATACCTCGAGCGGAACACAGTCTTCTCAACATCAGACTCTCGAATCCGCAGCTGGTAATAACTCGATCTCAAATCGATCTGCGAAAACACCCAGGCAGTCTGAAGCTGATCAAACAAGTCATCAATCCGAGGCAACGGATAGTTGTTCTTAACAGTCGCCTGGTTCAACTATCGGTAGTCAATGCACAACCTTAGACTACCATCCTTCTTCTTCACAAACAACACAGGCGCGCCCCAAGGGGAAAAGCTAGGACTAATGTACCCCTTGGCCAGCAAATCTTGCAACTGCGCCTTCAACTCTCTCAACTCCGCAGGCACCATATGATAAGGGGCCTTCAACATAGGCAACGTACCTGGGACCACCTCAATCACGAAATCAATCTCTCGCTGCGGTGGCAACCCTGGCAATTCCTCGGGAAAAACATCAAAAAACTCACACACAACCGGAATGTCCTCCACATCCGGACACTGCCGATCGACCAGAACCACAGAAGCGAGAAACCTTGACAACCCGTATCGAGCAATCGACGAGCCCTAATAGCCGAAATAAGAAAATGGGAGGAGGAAGACCGTATACCTTGAAAAATAGAAGGTGGGTCCATGAAGCTGCCGTCCATCTATGCTTATCCTCTTCGGGCGGTAAGTCCCTGTAGAAGAGTCTAGCTCTGATACCAAATGTTGAAGTTAGATGGAAGGCTCTATCACCACAGGATGTGGATCTAGAGGGGGGTGAATAGATCAACTGGCTATTTAAAATTTTAGGCCTAGAATCAAATGCAAAATTAGAAGAACACTAAACGAACACAGCCAATGCACCAAATGAAACACACAAGATCTGCTGAACAAGCAATCAAACACACGAGAGGCACAAGACTTTTAGGTGGTTCGGTCAATCCGACCTACGTCCACCCCACATTCAACTCGAATGTGGATTACTGCTGATACATAGCTTCAATCTGCTGGGCTCTACAGCTTGCCAACAACGGCTGGGGCTTACAGCTTATCCCGACCAGAGGAGCATCCTCTGCAACAGCTGAGCATCACAGCTTGCTCTGCTGGGCACTACAGCTTAGCCGACCAGAGGAACACCTCTGCAACCCGCTGCCTCACAGCTTGAAACCGCTGACTAACAGCTTGATAGAACAAGAGTTTTCAAAGAGAAAATAGCAAGACTGAAAACAAACAAAACACATAATCGAATGGAAGAAAACCAAAACGACTGTAGCTCAAAGTTGAGCAATATCAGCTCTGGTAACTGGACCAAGAGACTGATTCACAAGCTCTCACAATAACTCTCTCAATTCATCTCCTCTCTCTTTCTTCTTCTCTCCTTTTCTTCTTCTCTGCTTTTCTTCTCTCACAGTGGATCCCGGGGGCTGCTGTTTCAGACTGGATGTATAGACTTCGCCAACTTCGATCAGCCTTTACAGAAGATGAAGACTGATATATATAACAGCAGCTGGTGGATAAGGGCACGTGGCTTCCACGTTTTCCCGCCCAAGGAATTCTCCAGATCCGAGGCAATTTCATCCACGTGTCAGCATCTGCACACCTCGTCCTCCTGGGATCACGAGCCATGTCAGCAATCTCAGTAGAGAATCCCTGTCAGACAGAGTATCGGATGATCAGATTAAATAACAACTCTGTATAGACTTATCAGAAGAACTGCGTTGTATAGACTTCATATAAGTGAAAGCTATGTACAGACTTGCTGTATGAAGCAACCGCTGTACAGACTTAGGTGATATGAAGACTGTCAATGTATAGACTAAGTGAAGATCAATGCAATGTACAGACTTCGCAAATGAAGATGCAATGTGTAGACTTCATGAATGAAGATGCAATGTGTCGACTTCATGAATGAAGATGCAATGTGTAGACTTCGATGAGAAGATGCAATGTGTAGACTTCAGTGAGACTCAATTAAAGACAGACGATGTATGGACTTCACAGCTGATGAATGCAATGTACAGACTTTGCAAGATGTGAATGAGTTGAGTGTATAGACTTCACGATGTGAAGACTTGTCAACAAAAGACTGTACAGACTTGAGGTGAAGACCGATGTATAGACTTCCTAAAAGAACATCTGTATAGACTTGAGTCAATGGAGAACATCGACTGTATAGACTTTGAAATGCAACGTAGGCAAAGGCATCGATGTATAGACTTCGAACACCTCTTGAGCTCTGCATAGACTTTGCAGTCACCAGGCGATGTATAGACTTTGGAAAAACAGAAGCCTGTATAGACTTGGAAGATCAAGACGCTAAGGAAGACGGTCATTGTACAGACTTCGCCTGACACCGTCCAATGTACACACTTTCTGTAACAGTCTGATGTACAGACTTCATGAAACTCTAGACACTGAATGCTGTACAGACTTAGCCCATGCAATGAGACGCTGAATGAGACGCTGAATGAGACGCTGGACTCTGTATAAACTTTGTAATCAACAGAGATGTATAGACTTTGCCCAATGCCTGAGACGCTAACAAAGACGGACTATGTTCAGACTTACTGAAAGACCGATGTACAGACTTTGCCCAAATGCATGAGACGCTAACTAAGATGCTAGACTCTGTACAGACTTGAGTGATGTATGGGCTTAGCTTCGTGCAAGCTACAGTCCAATGTATGGACTTTGAAGTTCAACTGGTGAGTGTACAGACTTCACCAATGAGACGCTCAATGTACAGACTTTGCCTTAGACTCTAAATGAGACGGACAGTGTATAGACTTAGCCAATGCACTGTGGATGTATGGACTTTGACGCCTGCATGCTATGCAATGTACACACTTGGTGACTTCGCATGTTGTGCAATGTGCAACCAGTGTATGGACTTGTCGTGCCTACACAGGGCGTTGTACACACTTGCTGCCTTATGCTCATGTGCAAACTTTGATGCCCAACAGCGATGTACCTGATGCTAATGTGCAGACTTTGATGCCCAACAGTGATGTATAGACTTTGAGACTTTGAGTGTGTGTTCAGTGTGAAAACAAGATAAAATGCATATAACACACAGACAATCTGATAAAGTAATTTCATCAAAACATAAACAGTGTTGTCAATCAATCAAAACAATGTGTTGCCATATGAAGTAAAGTTACATGTCAACACCATCAACACAGAGGAGTCACAATAATCTCCCCCTTTTTGATGATGGCAACCCCCTATCATGTAGAGTAGCAACATCCTGTCATACAGATGCAATTTTTGATGAAGGACATGATTTGTTATTCAGATTGTGTAATTTTTGATGAAGGACATGATTTGTTATTCAGATTGTTATGCAGATGCATGTAGATGCTATGAATGACATGCTGCATGCTACAAAATGTAAGCAACTCCCTGCTAACAAAATTTCCCCCTTTGCCATACCATGATGCAGATGCATACACTCCCCCTGAATCATAATTCTCCCCCTGAACTGAAGGAATATTCTCCCCCTTTGCCATCAACAAATAGGAGGGAAAGTGAGTGCAAGTGAAGGAAAAAGAAAGTTCAGCTGATTGGTATTCTTAGTAAGTAGTTCAGAAATTAAGCAGCTAAAGCACAGAACCTTCAGTCATATGAACTGAGAAACGGCTTAGAAATTGAAATTCTGGTTTAAAGGTTATAAAAATGAGAGTTCATGCACTACATTCATTGGATAAGGTAGATGTGCATGATAAAACAATAAACCAGAGTCATATTTACATGAGAGATTCAGTTTCAGAATATCTTACTTTCATAGACTCAATAAAATGTGTTAAGAGAAACCAGGTCATGTATTGAAATTAAACAATTGACATCCAGGAAATTTCGTTGAAGGAACAGCATTTTTCAGTATTATTTCATTTAGGGCATTCAGGTACCAAAAGTCTTTTTACGTAAGGGTATACGTTTATCAGATGCCAATACCCCTAGATACTCAACATGATGGACCATCTTGCCTATGATCAAATTCAATAGAATTGATTGACACCTTTTTTGTGTGAGGGTACACGTTTATTAGACGCCAGTTACCCCCAGGTACTCAGTGAAAACAACCTACTGTTTTGATCATTTTATACAGAGATAGCTGATACACCTCATGACATGAGTGGTATCCACTTCTTTGATGGATCGCTCAGTTTCTCAGTAATTTACCAGTCATTGCTCTGTCAATGCGATTTTTCAAATAATTTTCAATGTTTTTCAATATCTTTCTTAGCTGCCCTTTATTTGTTTCAGAATGACTTGTTTAAGGACAATACACACACCTAGCTTCTCTAACATGATTTCAGATGAGTTTTCAGATTTCAGATATAATTAGCTTTGTCTGACATGAAATAAGATAAGGTTGAGAGCTTTATCAATTTTCAGCATCCTTATTTACTGATTGTAGTCTTTCAACTCTAAAGATTATAAATTTTAAACCATTAAGTCAGTCTTTAAGCAATTAAAGTTCTTATGAAAGAAGAAATCTGTTTTCTATTGCTTAATATTAGAACTGACTAAAAGATTGCCATACTGTCAGACTCAATCATTCAGAGTCAAGGATTGAATAGACAGCGTCGACGCTGGGAGTTCAAGGCGTCTACGCATCAGTTGAAGAGGCAACAGTATAAGACACTGAGATAGTGTCAGTGCGTCGACTCCATGCTATTGCAGCGTCAACTCATCAGAATAAAGAGATAGAGATATTCACAGATCTAGTTCACTGCGTCAACGCCACATTATAGCAGCGTCGACGCAGCAGCTCACCTTGAAATTCTGACAAGACTCCCCCTGTCTATATGCATGCAATTTTTGCAAAAGATGACAGATCAGATGATTTTTGAAGTTCATGCTTACTCAGACTATCTTATTGTGTAGTATGACCCATGCAGAAATATAGACATATCATGCATCTAGACATATATATGCAATGATGATCATGAGTGCAAAATAAAAATATGAGAGTCATGCATTATCATAAGTCTGTTGCACAATGTTTATTCAATCTATCAACAGCAAGTCCAAATCAGAAGTTTATTCAAAGCAGCTCAAAAATTTTATTCAAGTCAACAAACAGTTCATTCATTATGCTGAAATTTACACAAGCCAAGTTCTCTTCTAAAAAATTTAAAATTTTCATTTCCAAGTGGCTTAGTAAAGATATCAGCAACTTGTTTGTCTGTTTCAATGAAGTCCAGTTCGATTTCCTTTTTGTTCACAGCATCTCTTAGAAAATGATGTTTTATTTCTATGTGCTTAGTCCTAGAATGATGAACATGATTTTTAGCAAGGCATATGGCACTAGTATTATCACATAGAATTGGAATACATTCCAGTTTTATCTGATAATCATCTAGTTGGTGCTTAATCCAAAGTACTTGGGCAGCACAATTACCTGCTGCAACATATTCAGCCTCAGCTATAGACAAGGCTACAGTGTGTTGCTTCTTAGATGCCCAAGATACTAGACAGTCACCAAGGAATTGACAGTAGCCACTTGTACTTTTTCTATCTACTCGACACCCAGCATAATCACCATCAGTGTAAGCTAGAAGCTCTAACTCACACCTAGCAGGATACCATAATCCTAGCTCTTGGGTGCCTAGCAGATATCTAAAAATCCTTTTCACTGCTTTAAAATGATTTTCTTTAGGACTGGCCTGAAACCTAGCACATAATCCTACAGCGAATTGAATATCAGGCCTAGATGATGTTAAGTAGAGAAGGGATCCAATCATACCTCTGTATAACTTCTGGTCAAATGGGTTACCTTTAGTGTCTTCATCCAAGCTTGTAGAGGTACCCATTGGAGAAGCTATCTCTTTAAGGTTATCCATCTTGTATTTCTTGAGTAGATCCCTTGTGTACTTGGACTGAGTGATAAACATTCCATCCTTTGTTTGTGTAACCTGCAGTCCAAGAAACAATTTGAGCTCACCCATTGAGCTCATTTCAAACTCATTAGTCATTGTTTCAGAAAATTCCTCACACAATTTGGGGTTAGTTGACCCAAAAATGATATCATCCACATAAATCTGTACAATAAGAATATCAGAATGACTCACCTTTGTAAACAAGGTCTGATCAACTACTCCTCTAGTGAAATTTTGATCAGTGAGGAACTTGCTCAACCTGTCGTACCAAGCTCTGGGAGCTTACTTAAGACCATAGAGAGCTTTATTTAATTTGTAAACATGATTAGGGAAATCTAGACATTCAAACCCAGGGGGCTATCTAACATAGACATCCTCATTAATTTCCCCATTCAAGAATGCAGATTTTACATCCATCTGCTGGAGGATTATACCTAGGGAACATGCATAAGCTAATAAAATTCTAACAGCTTCTAATCTGGCTACAGGGGCAAATGACTCTTCAAAGTCAATACCAAACTCCTGGTTGTACCCCTGAGCAACAAGTCTGGCTTTATTTTTAACAATATTCCCTAATTCATCAGATTTATTTCTGAAAACCCACCTAGTCCCTATGACTGTTCCATGATCAGGAGGTGGGACCAAGTGCCACACCTTGTTCCTGTCGAACTGATTAAGCTCCTCATGCATGGCATTAATCCAATGCATATCCTTGAGGGCACAGTCAATGGACTTGGGTTCAATTTGAGAGACAAGAGCATATGCATTTAATTCATCCTGAATTCTAAAATGACCTCTAGTTCTAGGGGGATCATTCAGCTTGCCAATGACATTATTCACAGGGTGATCTTTAAGATATCTAATATTAACAATCTGAGTTTCAGGAATATCACTTACCTCCCCCTGAACTTTAGGTTCTTCTTCATTTTGCTCTTCTTTATCTTCCTCACTATCAGACTGGTCTGCAGAGTTTTCATCTTTCAAAATGTTCCCATCTTTGTTCCTGCAATAACCATGGTTGGTTTCCATCAAGGTTTCATCAAAGATAATGTGTGGAGATTCTTCAACAATTTTTGAGTTTAAATTGAATACTCTATATGCCCGGGTGTTTTCAGAATAACCGAGGAAGATTCCTGGTTCACCTTTTGGCTCAAATTTATCAAGGTCCCTCTTGTCATTTATATGTATAAAACATTTACAACCAAAGACCTTGAAGTGGGCGATTGAAGGTTTCTTACCTCTCAAAATATCATAAGGGGTTTTCTGGGTGGAAGGTCTTACCATTGCCCTGTTAATTACATAACAGGCTGTGTTGACTGCTTCAGCCCAGAATTTTCTTGGTAGTTGACCTTCAACTAAGAGAGTTCGGCCCATTTCTACTAGAGTTCGGTTCCTCCTTTCGACAACACCATTCTGCTCAGGTGTCCTGGGTGAGGAGAACTTATGATGAATCCCACTTGACCTGCAAAATTCTTCAAAGTGTGAGTTTTCAAACTCACCTCCATGATCAGTCAAAATATTTTCAATTTTCTGATTTATTCTTATACAGAACTCCTGAAATTCTGAGAATGCATCACTCTTATTGGATAAGAAATAAACCCAAGTATACCTAGAAAAGTCATCTATCATAACAAACCCATACCTCCTCCCTGATAAGCTGACAGATCTGGTTGGCCCAAAAAGGTCCATGTGTATCACCTCATAAGGTTTGGAAGACAGATTTTCAGTTCTAGACTTAAATGACTTTCTAGTTATCTTTGATTGAGTGCATGCATCACAGATTTTATTTTCTTCCTTGAAGGAAACCTCATGAAGTCCTCTAACCATGCTATACTTGTTTAGTTTATGCAAAATGGTATAACTAGCATGGCCTAACCTACGATGCCATAAAAATGCTAAATCTTCTCTGTTGGCAGTAAGACAAAGGTTAGAATGCTGAATATCATCTAGATCTATCATGTATGTGTTATTTATTCTTTTTCCAGAGAATTTTACAATTTCTGAATCAGGTTCAAAAACCTTGCAGCATTAAGAATCAAATAAAACCTTATGACCCTTATCACACAACTGGCTGATACTAAGTAAATTGTAAGCTAACCCTTCAACCAGCATAACATCATCAATGCAGCAGGTAGAACACTTACCTACCTTACCTGATCCAATGATCCTACCCTTTGTGTTGCTTCCAAAGGTGACAAGGCCTCCTAGCTTTTCAGTTAGCATGCAAAACTTGGCCTTATCTTCTGTCATATGCCTGGAGCAGCCACTGTCCAAGTACCACAAGTTGCTCTTGGCTGCCAGGCATACCTGCACACACAATTAGGGGAAAGAGTTTGGAACCCAAGTCTGATTGGGCTCCAATGAAGATGAAAAGTAGTTAAAACAAGAAAGCAGATTTTTAGGAATCCACATTTGTTTGAAGCAGTTCTGTTCAGTGGATTTTCCAGATTTTTTTTTATTTTGCCTTTTCTTGTTTTTCTTGATTTTCTTTTTATTTGCACCAACAGAGTTATTCACAGAATTGTTGTTATTGTGCCAATGCTTCGGCCAGGTTGCATTCATAAAGTTTTGGCCATTGTAGTTCCTGGGCTGGCTGTGGAAATGTTGGTAATTCCTAGGCATCCGACTACCATACCCATTTTCCCAATTTCTGACATAGGGTCTGTAAAAGTGTGTAGGTTGATGAACATACCATGTATACATCCCTTGAGTTCTAGTCCACCCACACCCATTAGGATAGATTGGTTGTGTGGGGTAGTAGGACTGAACTCTAGGTGGATTGAATTTGTTGGGCTGACTTCTGAAAATATTTTGTCTTCCCTGCACCCTTGACCCTACTGACCTATTCATAGGTTTTGGTTGGGTCCTTTTCTGTGATGATGGTGGTGAAGACTTTTTGGCATTGACATGGGTTTTTTTTACCTGAGCAGGCTGACCCCTAACCTTGGGTTGAGCACTAGAGCTAGGTTTGGAAGTCTCAATTCTATTAGGCTCACCTACTTTCTGTTTGCCCTTCTCCTCTGCATTGGGTTTTTTCAGATTCACATTTGTTTTCACAGCATTATTAGAATTCATCTTAATCAGAGGTCCTCTCTCCTTTTGTGTAACGAAGGAAATAGTTTTCATTCCAAAGCTCTTAGTTGCACTAGAGTTGAATCCTAGGCCCTCTCTTCTGAAATTTACCTTTGACCCCAATAATGCATCTAAATTTTCAGATCCTTGGGTCATTTTCTCAATTGTTTTTAGCTTATCCTCATTATCTTTCTGAACTTCATCAATAGATTTTTTCAACTCATTATTCACATTGAGGACAGCTTCATATTTTTCAGGAACAATTTTTATCTCATTTTCATAATTCTGAATTTTCAGTTTCCATGCATCAATTTCATTGTCTAATCTCACATTTTCTTCCTTAGAAATCTTCAGTTCTTTATTGATTTCTTCAACTTCAGAACATGTGAGTTTCAGCTTACTATTCTCAGTTTCTAAGCAGGCAATTTTATCAGACAATGAAGTATCATTTTGCATGATTTTAATTTTTCTTCGTAGATGCCTGTTTTCTTTTCTGACCTCATCTACTCTATCAGTAAGCTCATCATAAGCAACCATCCAATCAATAATAGTAAAATTTTCGTAGCGAGAGGATACCTCATCAGATTCTGCCTCTCTATCTTCTGAGCTGGTTGCCATGAGACAGATTGGCTTCTCAGCTTCAACTTCACTGTCCGAAGTGACACTCAAAGATCCCTCATCCTCATCACTCCAGGTACTCACCATAGCTTTCCCTTTTGTGTTCTTCTTCTTGGACTTATCCTTGAGGTTCTGATTTGTCGGACATTCAGCTTTAAAGTGACCCGCCTTCCTGCATTGATAGCAAACATTAGTTTCAGCTTTCTTTACAGGGTTTGATTTATACCTTGTGTCTCGGCGGCCACTGTTGGGATTTCTTCGGCTAAATCTTCTTCCTTCCTTCTTGAGAAATCTCCGGAATTCTCTAGTAATCATGGCAATATCAGCATTTGCCACTTCTTCTTCAGACAAGCTCTCTTCAGTTGATGATCCGTTGGGGCTAGATCGACTGGATCTGCTAGCACCAGCCTTCAGAGCTATAGGCTTCCTCTTTCTGTCAGCCTCCTCTATCTTCGGCATATTCATTTCATAAGCCATTAGAGATCCGATCAGCTCATCTGCCTTAGTATTGTGCAGATCTCTTGACTCTTCCATAACTGTGGCCTTGGTGTGCCAAATTGGAGTCAAGGATCGTAAGATCTTCCTGACTACATCATACTCAGAATATTTTTTCCGGAAGCCTCTAAGACCATTTGTGATAATAGTCAGCCGAGCATACATTTCTTTGATCGTCTCATTAGGCTTCATCTTGAAAGCTTCGTATTCTGAAACCAGTAGATTAGTCTTAGTCTCTCTGACTTGTGAAGTCCCCTCATAGATGACTTCAAGTGCATCCCACATTTCCTTCGCTGAGGAGCAGGCAGATATTCGTGAGAACTCGGTGGGATGCAGAGAGCATTGGATTGCATTGATTGCACTCCAGTTGAGCGTGGACCTTCTAATTTCTTCCTTGGTCCATACATCTTCATTTGGGGACAGCTCGAAAGGTCCCTTTCTAACCACCTTCCAAATTTCATAATCTTTAGCCCTCAAGAATATATGCATACGGTGCTTCCAGTATGCGTAGTTGGTTCCATCGAAGTACGGGGGCTTGGATGTGGAGTGTCCTTCAGCTATCATCCCTCTTCCGTCCATCTGTGCTTATCCTCTTCGGGCGGTAAGTCCCTGTAGAAGAGTCTAGCTCTGATACCAAATGTTGAAATTAGATGGAAGGCTCTATCACCACAGGATGTGGATCTAGAGGGGGGGTGAATAGATCAACTAGCTATTTAAAATTTTAGGCCTAGAATCAAATGCAAAATTAGAAGAACACTAAACGAACACAGCCAATGCACCGAATGAAACACACAAGATCTGCTGAACAAGCAATCAAACACACGAGAGGCACAAGGCTTTTAGGTGGTTCGATCAATCCGACCTACGTCCACCCCACATTCAACTCGAATGTGGATTACTGCTGATACACAGCTTCAATCTGCTGGGCTCTACAGCTTGCCAACAACGGCTGGGGCTTACAGCTTATCCCGACCAGAGGAGCATCCTCTGCAACAGCTGAGCATCACAGCTTGCTCTGCTGGGCACTACAGCTTAGCCGACCAGAGGAACACCTCTGCAACCCGCTGCCTCACAACTTGAAACCGCTGACTAACAGCTTGATAGAACAAGAGTTTTCAAAGAGAAAATAGCAAGACTGAAAACAAACAAAACACACAATCGAATGGAAGAAAACCAAAATGACTGTAGCTCAAAGTTGAACAATATCAGCTCTGGTAACTGGACCAAGAGACTGATTCATAAGCTCTCACAATAACTCTCTCAACTCATCTCCTCTCTCTTTCTTCTTCTCTCCTGTTCTTCTTCTCTGCTTTTCTTCTCTCACAGTGGATCTCGGTGGATGCTGTTTCAGACTGGATGTATAGACTTCACCAACTTCGATCAGCCTTTACAGAAGATGAAGACTGATATATATAACAGCAGCAGGTGGATAAGGGCGCGTGGCTTCCACGTTTTCCCACCCAAGGAATTCTCCAGATCCGAGGCAATTCCATCCACGTGTCAGCATCTGCACACCTCGTCCTCCTGGGATCACGAGCCATGTCAGCAATCTCAGTAGAGAATCCCTGTCAGACAGAGTATCGGATGATCAGATTAAATAACAACTCTGTATAGACTTATCAGAAGAACTGCGTTGTATAGACTTCATATAAGTGAAAGCTATGTACAGACTTGCTGTATGAAGCAACCGCTGTACAGACTTAGGTGATATGAAGACTGTCAATGTATAGACTAAGTGAAGATCAATGCAATGTACAGACTTCGCAAATGAAGATGCAATGTGTAGACTTCATGAATGAAGATGCAATGTGTCGACTTCATGAATGAAGATGCAGTGTGTAGACTTCGATGAGAAGATGCAATGTGTAGACTTCAGTGAGACTCAATTGAAGACAGACGATGTATGGACTTCACAGCTGATGAATGCAATGTACAGACTTTGCAAGATGTGAAGGAGTTGAGTGTATAGACTTCACGATGTGAAGACTTGTCAATAAAAGACTGTACAGACTTGAGGTGAAGACCGATGTATAGACTTCCTAAAAGAACGTCTGTATAGACTTGAGTCAATGGAGAACATCGACTGTATAGACTTTGAAATGCAACGTAGGCAAAGGCATCGATGTATAGACTTCGAACACCTCTTGAGCTCTGCATAGACTTTGCAGTCACCAGGTGATGTATAGACTTTGGAAAAACAGAAGCCTGTATAGACTTGGAAGATCAAGACGCTAAGGAAGACGGTCATTGTACAGACTTCGCCTGACACCGTCCAATGTACAGACTTTCTGTAACAGTCTGATGTACAGACTTCATGAAACTCTAGACACTGAATGCTGTACAGACTTAGCCCATGCAATGAGACGCTAAATGAGACGCTGAATGAGACGCTAGACTCTGTACAGACTTTGTAATCAACAGGCGATGTATAGACTTTGCCCAATGCCTGAGACGCTAACAAAGATGGACGATGTTCAGACTTGCTGAAAGACCGATGTACAGACTTTGACCAAATGCATGAGACGCTAACTAAGACGCTGGACTCTGTACAGACTTGAGTGATGTATGGGCTTAGCTTCGTGCAAGCTACAGTCCAATGTATGGACTTTGAAGTTCAACTGGTGAGTGTACAGACTTCACCAATGAGACGCTCAATGTACAGACTTTGCCTTAGACTCTAAATGAGACGGATAGTGTATAGACTTAGCCAATGCACTGTGGATGTATGGACTTTGACGCCTGCATGCTATGCAATGTACACACTTGGTGACTTCGCATGTTATGCAATGTGCAACCAGTGTATGGACTTGTCGTGCCTACACAGGGCGTTGTACACACTTCCTGCCTGATGCTCATGTGCAAACTTTGATGCCCAACAGCGATGTACCTAACGCTAATGTGCAGACTTTGATGCCCAACAGCGATGTATAGACTTTGAGTGTGTGTTCAGTGTGAAAACAAGATAAAATGCATATAACACACAGACAATCTGATAAAGTAATTTCATCAAAACATAAACAGTGTTGCCAATCAATCAAAACAATGTGTTGCCATGTGAAGTAAAGTTACATGTCAACACCATCAACATAGAGGAGTCACAACAAAATCCTCGGATATGAACGAATGAGATGCACCAGAATCAAACAAAACTCGAGCCGCACAACCCAAAATGAAATAGTACCTTCCACCAACTGCGATGCCTCAGCTTATGCTCTAGTCATGTGAGTAACTCTGCCCCGGGATCTCTGCCTCCCTACAGTAGCTGACCGAGTCAACTAAGGAAATTGTCCCTGCTGCTGGTACTGCTGCGGCTGCGATGGTATCTGCTGGGGCTGAAACTGCTGCTACTGCTGAAACTCGTGCGGCTGACGCGGTCTCTGCGGACAATCACGTGCCATGTGCCCTAGTTGATCACACCTAAAGCAAATCACGGGCACCGAGCACTGCCTGCCTGGATGAGAATCGCCGCACCGAGGACAACCGCCTCAAGAACCACTGACTAAACCCTGGCGCTAATAAGATGTAGGCTGCTGAACATTGCTCACCGATGTCTGCCTCGGCTCCCTACGGTCTCGACGCCTCCTACCAAACCCGATCTCACTAAACAGTTTCTTCAGCTTCGACCCGAAAGACTCCGAATCTGCTGCCGACGCCACGAAAGAAGATGCCCCTGAACCACCTGCTGAGGGCTGGACGGTACTCTGCTGCTACACATCCATCGGCTAACTAAGAGCCGTCTGCGACTGACTTGTACTGCCCTGCCCTCGAACCTTCTGTAAATCTTTCTCTAGTGCCGCTGTTGCTCTGCAAGCTGCATCCAGGTTGGTCAAACCCGACGCAAGCAGGGGATGCCTCAGCTCTGGCCTCAAACCCCCGACAAACTGCTCGGTCCTCACCTTCTCATCTGCCACAATATGCGGTGTATAACGGCCCAGCTCAATAAATCTGGATTTGTACTGCATCACGGTCATGTCACCCTAGACCAGCTCTAGAAACTCGCGCAGCTTTTGCGACCTGAGAAAGGACGGACAAAAAACACGCTCGAAAGCCGCGACGAACTCCCGCCATGTAATCTGTCGAAGAGGACGGGACTGGAACACTGCTCCCCACTCTGACGTCCACCAAGATCGGGCTGGTCCCTGCAATCGATGTGTGGCCAACACTACCTTATCCTCCTCAGGACACTCCATCGAACTGAATACCCGCTCCAGGTCATCTAGCCACTCCCTGGCCACCTCTGGATCTGGCTGTCCACTGTAAAGAGGCGGCTGGAACTGCAAGAAATCTCTCAGCACACGACCATGACCAACTCGAGGCAACGAACTCTCGCCAACATCACCGCCATGATGTTGCTGAAGACATACTCATACATGCCCCGGAGAAACTCCTCTACCCCGGGGGCTCTCGCCCCTCTAGCTGCATCATCTGGTAGCATTGCTCTGCTCTGCCCTTCCTGGCCCCCCGCACCTGACTCTCCCTGTTGAGAACGAGTTGCTCTCCTGGGCGCCATAACCTCCCTGTTAACAAATAAATGGAAAATTTAATAAAACGCACAGAGCCCTACGCCAGTCGCCGGCTGTATAGGACATTCATGGACCTCCTTGACCACCGCAATCGTTTTAGGTTCTTATGTACCTCCACAACCCCACTCTGATACCAACTGTAACGACCCGAGATTCGAGTACCGGAAAGGAACATGCACAACTCGAACCCCGGCCTGTCACCCACGAGCCCGAAGACTCGGAAGGGTTAAAGGATGGTGTGGGGATACAAGAGAAGCTGAAATAACTGCAGAGATAGCACAATAATCTAAATAAAATGCATAGAATAAGATAAATAACTAAACTGCTACAAGGTCGAGTGTATCTCATGTCCAAAATAAGTACAGTCAATAGAAAGAAAAGTACAAGTACACGGGGCATACCCTGGCTCTGGGAAACTGGCGACTAACCCTGGCTACTGGAACCGCGCTGAAACTCCGCCACGCCACGTGACGACCCCACCTCACCTAAAAACTCAGGGGTGAGCCTTATTTCATTGGCTCAGTAGGGATCCCTCGGGCCCCCACCGTACAACGAGGAAAATAAGGCGAAAGGACACGAACAAGCACAGAAGGTAACGCTACCTAATGAAAGTACGGTAGAATCAACAAGTAACAATAAATAAATGGATAAGCTCTCTACAACTAACCACACCTAACAAACCGACCTCGAACCGGCGGGAAAACAACTCCATACCTGCCAGGAGACAGGAGCACCACCTACTAGAAGCAAAGCCGGATGCGTCCCCTGACGTCTTACACCGAGCCTCAGGTATCTCGCTACCACGCCCCAGGCGGAGACTGAGACACACAACAAGTAACCATTACCATAAACAAGGACAAGCTAGGGTCGTGCTTGTCAGCGCGGGTCCGACGTCCCCAGCCCAGTGTGCACACACAGAACATGCGCCTTGTTGTGCATCCCTTTAGTTTTGATGATGACAAAGGATATGTTTAATTGCTCCTTCAATATAAAGTAATGGACTCATGATAATTTGATGATGACAAAAGATGTGGTTAACTAATTCAATGCAAATCTGATAGTTCAAGTAATTTCAGGTATACTGAAGTACTAATGAAGTCAACAGATCAGAGGAAGTTGTCAAGGTTTCTTGTCGACCAGAGTAGTAGTCATTGTCGACCAACGAATCCAACCAAACACAGTTCAAGCTATGTTTTCTCTGTACGCGCTCTGGTTGTCGACCAGAGCCCTGCCCGTTGTCGACCAGAGCCCTGCCCGTTGTCGACCACGAAGCAATACAAGCGAATCCAACTCTGTACAGACTTTTCCTCTGTACAGACTTTCCTCTGTACAGACTTCGGTGGTCAACCAGTTACTTTTCCTTTGTACAGACTTCGGTGGTCGACCAGTTAATTCTCCTCTGTACAGACTTCGGTGGTCAACCAAAGGCCTGCCCGTTGTCGACCACGGAACAGACAGAGCATCAGACAGAACTGCCATACATCTGGACATTGCCCCTTGTCGACCAGCGACAGGGCTATTGTCAACAATGAGCGATACGAGCGTCAGCCTGAAGAACCAGCCGTCTGGACAATGCTCATTGTCGACCAGAGACAGGGTCGTTGTCGACCACAAGCGGAACCGCGTCCAGAACCGAAATCCAACCGAATTCAGTTTCTGTTGAGAAAAACCTACAGGTTGTTGCTGCAGGTTGTTGGGCGGTTCAGATGATAAGATTACGCACGGGATTCAAGGAGAGAATCTTGCTAAGAATCGGTCAAATCTTTTCTAAGATTCTATTTAATCTTCTCCCTGTTTTTAGCGAGTAATCCAACAGGTTTTGCACTTGCGCGGGAAACAGCTTCGTGCTTAATAAGAACTGGTGCAAAAAGGAGAAGAGACAGAGAGCGGGGTGTGGAACATAGAGCAGAAGAAAAGGACACCCACGAAGATACTCTGAAAGAAAAAAGGAAGAGTGGCTCTCCGGCAATCAAGAAGCAGCAGAAGACAGAAGTGTTTTTCGGTGCTGCAGAAAGAAGACCTGGCTCAAGGCGTTGCAAGTTCCAGCAGCAAGGCAGCTGAAGGCATCCTGCTGGAAGTCCTACAGGGAGTCTTGCCTTGTTACCTATGTGATTGAGTCCCAAGCTGAACTCTTTAATTACTCTGCTTCAAAAGTCTATGTTCAGCCTTGTTACACCTTTTTCTATTTATCTTTTCATTACATCAAGAGTCAAGCTGTGAGGCAGCGGAGTCAAGCTGTGAGGCAGCGGAGTCAAGCTGTGAGACAGCGGAGTCAAGCTGTGTGTCAGCAGGAACAAGCTGTGTGTCAGCAGGAACAAGCTGTGTGACAGCGGTGTTTGTGTGAGATCAGAAGTTCTCATTTAGTGAAGCCTTGCTCAAGTTGAGCAAGGGGTGGACGTAAGTCTCGGGAAGAGACTGAACCACCTAAAAATCCTGTCTTGTGGTTTTGCTTGTGGTGTGTGCTCTTATTACTGTTTGCTATCGCTATAGTTATCAGTTTTATCTTTGCAATCCATCGTTTGCTTAAGGTCTAGTTGATCCTTGGTTTATTAATTGAGAAAAAGGGGCTAGATCTATTCACCCCCCCTCTAGATCTATTCAGTCCGTACTCAACACGTGGTATCAGAGCTAGACTCTCCAAAAATGTGGTCTAACAACCAGGAGAGGCCTGCCGGACTGAACTCTAGAAGTCTAATGGCTGAGGGACACTCAGTAACTAGACCACCATATTTCGATGGAAATGATTACTCATACTGGAAAAATCGTATGCAGGTGTTCTTGAGAGCACAAGATCATGAGATGTGGAGAGTAGTGAGCCACGGACCCTATGATCTGCCCGAAGACGAGGATACCTGGACCAGAGAACAGGTCAGAAAATCAACCATCAACTGGGGAGCTATGAACGTAATGCAATGCGCACTTCATCCCACGGAGTTCTCAAGAGTCTCACAATGTGCAACAGCCAAGGAGATGTGGGATCGACTCAAGGTCATCTATGAAGGTACGTCAGAGGTAAGGGAGACAAAAGCAAATATGTTAGTCTCAGAATATGAAATGTTTAGAATGAAAACTGATGAAAACATTTCTGATATGTATGCTAGACTAGTGCAACTAACAAATAGCTTAAAGAGTCTAGGGAAAACCTACAAGGAGCAAGAGCTAGTGAGAAAAATTTTAAGGTCCCTCACTCTTATGTGGCATACCAAGGCCACAGTCATTGAGGACTCAAAGAACCTCACTACTATGACTGTGGATGAACTAGTAGGTTCCCTAATGGCCTATGAGGTCAATCTAAAAGGAAAGGAAGAAGAGGGCAAGAAAAAGAAACAGCTAGCTCTGAAAACTAAAATAGGCACCTCTGAATCATCTGACACTGATGACTCATCTAGCACAGGTGAGGAAACTGGTGAGCTTGCCACGCTAACAAGAAAGTTCAGAAAGTTTCTGCGGAAGGAAGGTAAGGGATTTAAAAATCCGAAGGGCATGGTAAGAAGGTCACCCCAGTTTCAGTCTGACAAAACTAAAGCCTCATCTAACAAACTTGCCTGCTACAACTGCAGAAAATCAGGACACATGAAGGCTGAATGTCCAGAGGCTCCTAAGAAATCAAGCTTCAAGTGGAAAGGCAAGAGACCAAAGGCAATGATAAGCACATGGAGCGAGGAGGAGGAAAGCAGCGAAGAGGAAACAACCTCCGAAGAAGAAGAAGGAAACACATGTCTAATGGCCAAAGGAGACAGCAACGATCTTGAGGTAACCTCCCCTTTTCAAGATTTTTCTAGTTCAGATTGGGAAGAAGCCTATTCAGACTTACTTGATACATATGAAATAACAAGAAAGGAAAATAAAAGGTTGAAGAAGAAAGTTAATCAGCTCAATGATGACAGCAACCTAATTGCTAACAGAACTAAACTAGAATTGGAAATCACCACCTTGCAAAATAAGCTGAATCAACACAAGACAGATGAAGAAAATGTCAAAGAACTATTGGAAGAAAATGAGATACTAAAAAACACAATTGATGAGTTAAAACTAAAGACTCAAGAATATGAACAGCAAACTAAGTTAACTCAAGAAAGAAACAACTCACTCAAGGAAGAAAACAGTCAACTTCTGAAAGAAATAGAAAGAATCCAAAGTGAACTAAAAAACAAACAGGAAACATTGGAAAAAATGACTAAGGGTGAAGAAAACTTGAACGCGGTGTTAGGAATAAAAGTAAATTTTCAGAAAGAGGGGTTAGGATACAACCCAACAGCTAAAAAGGAATTTCAACTAAAAACGTTAAATGAAAAAGCTGACACAAAAGGAAAAGGCCCCCTGATAAACCTATATCAAAACAAACAAAAGGACATAGCTGAAAGTTCCTCTAAACAGACCAATGTCACCTGGGAAGAGAGGAATTCTAAAGGGAAAATGGTCAATCTACATCAGCTTAAAAACAACAGCCATATCAGACGAGAAGTTCAAATTCACAGAAGTAACCAGACAAACAGAGCATTAAATCATGTTAATAAACCCAGACCTGTAAAACAAGGTGTCTGGAAACAGGCTGGTCGACAACAGACTCCTCCTATGTCGACCAGAGGGTCTGCCAGAACAGGTACTGGCTTCGGGAGAAACCCTGGTCGACCACAGACATACCAGATGTCGACCAGACATACAAACAGAACCCACAACTTCTCTCAGCTGAAACAGAATGGAAATTGGAATTTAAGAAAATGGACTCAACATAGAGGAACATTAAATCAAAAGGAACACAACCTGAACAAGTTAAGAATCGAAAAGACAAATTGTTCTAACAAAGTTTGGGTTCCCAAGATGTTGTTACAGCAGTTTCATGATTTCACAAGCTATCTTGGACCCGGGTACCATTGGGGTCCAAAAGTTTCTGTGTAATTTGTGATGCAGGAATGTCAGGCAGTCATGCACAACAAGTGGTAAGACCGTTTAGTGCAAAAACTCCATGTAAAATATTCAAAGGTAAGAAACCATCCCTAGCTCATTTTAGAATCTTTGGTGCAAGGTGTTACATTCATAACAATGATAAGAAAGTCTTGGACAAATCTGAACCTAAGAGCAACTCAGGAATATTCTTGGGCTATTCTGATCGATCAAGAGCCTATAGGGTATTTAACACCAGAGATCAAGTGGTTGAAGAACCCCCTCATATTTCATTTGATGAAATTAATGATTTTGGCAAAAATGAACAGGTCAGCAAGGAAGAAGAAGATGGGGAATTTCAGGATGGCAAAGAAAAACCGATGGAGAATGAAGAAGAACTGAATCAAGAAAGAAATCAAGGTAATTCTAATGACCAAACCGAAGGAGAGGTCAACTCAGGTAACAATCTTGAAAACTCAAGACTTCTTAGAGATCATCCCTTGGATAACATTATTGGTAGTAGTCATGATCCTAGGAAGACTAGATCTCAGCTCAAGACCATTAATGAACTGGATCAACTTGCTCTTGTGTCCCAAATAGAGCCCAAATCTGTAGTGAAAACCTTAAAGGTTGAATCATGGATAAGTGCCATGCATGAAAAACTAAATCTGTTTGAAAGAAAAGAAAATCAGTCGTTGTTTATGACTCTCTATCATTTCTGCAAATAGTTATGTCAGCTAAGTATCTGCTACTGGTAAGGTTGGGAATTCAACTGATTACTGAAGCATGCCTGCAAGCTCCTGGTACTGCTACTGGTTAGCTCTGGTGGTCGACCAACGACCGGGCAGTGGTCGACAACGCCATCAGGACAGGATACTGGACAGGTTCTGTGGCTGCGCAGATGTCGACAACAGACAGTCCCATGGTCGACAATGGATCTGTACGGAAGCAAATGTCCACTTTAGACAGGTTCCTGGTTGACACTAGTTCTGGTAGGGAATCTTCTGGACTGGTTAAACTGTTTGGACTCAGATTCATATTCACTCATTCATCATCATTCATACTTTCCATTCCCTGTGTCTGTCTATCTCATCCTGGCCAACATTTTTTTGATTCAGCATGGATTCACAAATTGAGGGGGAGAAAAAGTGTAAACTCATTCCTTGGTAAAACATTGAATAACCTAACCATATCTTCCACTAAAATCACCAAAGTAATCAATAAGAGTAGCGGTTGAGTGTAGTAATGAGGATTTGGACTGTACTACTTCAATAAAGTCAAGCCATAACTATGATTTTGTCACATGATTTTGAAGACTTATGATTTTTAGTAGTGAGTCGGTTTCTCTACCTGTGCTAATTCTGAACAGTTAATATAAATCCAATAATATAGCATGAATGCACGTGGAATACGCCATAATTCTGTCTTCATGGTAGAGCAATGGATTGGATTCTGAGAAACTACTGCCTCCCATGTTAAAGAAAAAATTGGATGAAAAATAAGTGAGAGGCATGTGTGTCATGAAGAATCAATCTATCTCTGCTGCTCTCAAAAATTATTGAGATTGGGCATACTGAGTAACTGGGGATACTGGCGTCTGATAAACGTATATCCTCACGGATAAAAGGTGTGTCCCAGTTAAAAGTGGAATGGTTAGACATGCTAAGTAGCCGAGGTTTCTGGCGTGTAAAAAGCGTGTCTCCTCGTGTAGAAAAGCATGTGATAAACCTGACCACAGCTTTCAAAATACTTCAAAAAGCAAAACTCAAAATTATCCAAAATGACAGAGGAACATGGTTGACCAAAGGCATGACATGCAAAGACAAACTGAAAACACTATTCAGCTAGCACAGTTAGTAAAACAGCCTCACGAATTCTATTATAAGTTTGAGAAGTCATATGGAGGAAAATTAGATATGGGGCGCAAGTTTATTGGTGCAATACCTTCAAATTCAATGAACCACAAGGCCCACTCTACTTGTTTACAAGGTGATCTCTGCTAAGAATGGATAGGTTAAATAAATGCTTCATTAAGGAAAGGGCGTACACTTCAATCAATTTCCCCAAAATTCAATTCGGCTGATTAAATCCTGACCCTTCGTTTTCTTCATCAAGCTGTTTCTCTACCCTAGGATAAACACCCAGGAGTCTTCGTATTTCATTCTGCTCCACCACCTCCTTTCACATCCTGTTCGGAGTGATTATTTTTTGATTTCCCCTCTTTTTGCTGTTGACAAAGGGGGAGAAAGAGTATGTTGTCCTTGTGCCAAATAATGTCAAGTCTACTTATGGTTATGTTATTTTCATCTTACCTTCTCTATGGATGTCTTTGAATAACATATCTTTGAATAACATATCAAATGAATTGTCTGGCTGAAATAATTGCAAGATTTGTCACAATGACTCATGGTTGTCATCATCAAAAAGGGGGAGAATGTTGTGCATCCCTTTAGTTTTGATGATGACAAAGGATATGTTTAATTGCTCCTTCAATATAAAGTAATGGACTCATGATAATTTGATGATGACAAAAGATGTGGTTAACTAATTCAATGCAAATCTGATAGTTCAAGTAATTTCAGGTATACTGAAGTACTAATGAAGTCAACAGATCAGAGGAAGTTGTCAAGGTTTCTTGTCGACCAGAGTAGTAGTCATTGTCGACCAACGAATCCAACCAAACACAGTTCAAGCTATGTTTTCTCTGTACGCGCTCTGGTTGTCGACCAGAGCCCTGCCCGTTGTCGACCACGAAGCAATACAAGCGAATCCAACTCTGTACAGACTTTTCCTCTGTACAGACTTTCCTCTGTACAGACTTCGGTGGTCAACCAGTTACTTTTCCTTTGTACAGACTTCGGTGGTCGACCAGTTAATTCTCCTCTGTACAGACTTCGGTGGTCAACCAAAGGCCTGCCCGTTGTCGACCACGGAACAGACAGAGCATCAGACAGAACTGCCATACATCTGGACATTGCCCCTTGTCGACCAGCGACAGGGCTATTGTCAACAATGAGCGATACGAGCGTCAGCCTGAAGAACCAGCCGTCTGGACAATGCTCATTGTCAACCAGAGACAGGGTCGTTGTCGACCACAAGCGGAACCGCGTCCAGAACCGAAATCCAACCGAATTCAGTTTCTGTTGAGAAAAACCTGCAGGTTGTTGCTGCAGGTTGTTGGGCGGTTCAGATGATAAGATTACGCACGGGATTCAAGGAGAGAATCTTGCTAAGAACCGGTCAAATCTTTTCTAAGATTCTATTTAATCTTCTCCCTATTTTTAGCGAGTAATCCAACAGGTTTTGCACTTGCGCGGGAAACAGCTTCGTGCTTAATAAGAACTGGTGCAAAAAGGAGAAGAGATAGAGAGCGGGGTGTGGAACATAGAGCAGAAGAAAAGGACACCCACGAAGATACTCTGAAAGAAAAAAGGAAGAGTGGCTCTCCGGCAATCAAGAAGCAGCAGAAGACAGAAGTGTTCTTCGGTGCTGCAGAAAGAAGACCTGGCTCAAGGCGTTGCAAGTTCCAGCAGCAAGGCAGCTGAAGGCATCCTGCTGGAAGTCCTACAGGGAGTCTTGCCTTGTTACCTATGTGATTGAGTCCCAAGCTGAACTCTTTAATTACTCTGCTTCAAAAGTCTATGTTCAGCCTTGTTACACCTTTTTCTATTTATCTTTTCATTACATCAAGAGTCAAGCTGTGAGGCAGCGGAGTCAAGCTGTGAGGCAGCGGAGTCAAGCTGTGAGACAGCGGAGTCAAGCTGTGTGTCAGCAGGAACAAGCTGTGTGTCAGCAGGAACAAGCTGTGTGACAGCGGTGTTTGTGTGAGATTAGAAGTTCTCATTTAGTGAAGCCTTGCTCAAGTTGAGCAAGGGGTGGACGTAAGTCTCGGGAAGAGACTGAACCACCTAAAAATCCTGTCTTGTGGTTTTGCTTGTGGTGTGTGCTCTTATTACTGTTTGCTATCGCTATAGTTATCAGTTTTATCTTTGCAATCCATCGTTTGCTTAAGGTCTAGTTGATCCTTGGTTTATTAATTGAGAAAAAGGGGCTAGATCTATTCACCCCCCCTCTAGATCTATTCAGTCCGTACTCAACACGCCTTAGGTCAGATCCTCTAGCTGGTTCTTCCCCCGAAGCCCGGACTCGGCTACGCGTGGGGGCCCTACGATAACCAGCTTAAAAATCGTCTCTCTGGGTCACGCTCTCCACCACTCCCAAGTGGGTTCGCACACGCGTGCGCATGAAAGTTACGTCTAGTGGACAGGTCACCCGGAGGTGAGACTCGACTCACGGAAATCAACGAACGGAAAGAAATATGGTGGCGGTCCTCTCAGGACAGCCCCCGAGCCTAGCGGTCCTCTCTTTAACCGCAAGGGATGCCTGGCGGTCCTCCTCTGGACCGCAAGGCTCAGCCTAACAGTCTAGCCAAGACCGCAAGGGAATGAAACACGCGAGAGCCTAGCGGTCTATCGCCAGACCGCTAGCCCAGGCCTAACGGTCCTCTCTAGACCACAATAAGACAAGAAATGGTCATGCCCTGACCGCATGCTAACGGTCCTCTCTGGACCACAAGAAGACAAGAAATGGTCATGCCCTGACCGCATGCCAACACGTGACTCCCAACGATACAAAAACATGCACCCCGAGGGTGCAACGGTAAAATGGGAGAAACGGTCGTGGTCCGACCACTTGCCCAAGGGAGGTGGTCTATCGCGTGACTGCCACCCTGAGCCTAGCGGTCCCTAGACGACCGCTAAGGCCTGTCGACAATACAGTGATATGAAGTGGTCTCCAGGAGACCGCCAAGTGAGCCTAGCGGTCTCTGGAAGGGCCGCATGGCTCACCCGAGCACGAAATCGGCGGGAAACCACAAAAAACCCCGATCCATGACCTGGCCATCGCCCGATGATGGGGAAACAAAGGGGGATCCATCCCCAAGCCTCCTAGCATGCATCTAAACCCTCAGATCGGCCAAAAACTTCACGGGACGAGAAATCCGCCGCTCAACCCCAAATCATGGAATTTACCCTATCCGGCTCAAAAATGCCCCTCTCGACCTCCCCACGGCCTACAAGTCAAGGGGAAAGCAGTAAAGATGGTAAGGATCCGTCCCCCCTACCTCAAGGAAGCTCGAAAGCCACCGGATCGTCGCCGATCTCAAAACCTTGGCTGAACACAAACTCCTCTCTCACGCTTCAAAAAGGGTACGTACTGCCACGTTCCTCTCGCCGCCGTCATCGCCACCACGCCGCCGCCGAGGTCCGCCTCCCATCGCCGGAGGAGGAAGGGGCACCGCAACGTTCATACGAGAGAGAGGGGCCGCGGTGCGCTCATGGGAAGGAGGAGGAAGAAGAAGAAGAAGAAAGAAGAAAAGGAGAAAAAGAAAAAGAAAAAAGGGGGGTTTATATAGAAAATCCAAAAAATGCCAAAAATACAAAAAATTAGGAAAAATCATTTCCTCAATCCTCGGAACACGCTCGTCACACTGGTATAGTCACGGAGTAGGAGAACGCAACGGTTTACCCTACATAGGGTTCCGTAGGTCTGTCAGGGAAAAACACGCGTAAAAGATACTAGAAGATTCAGTTTGAAAGAATATTCTTTCTTAACACCTAGACCAATGATTTATTTCGGCTATGGATCAGTTTTTATTTTCTTAAAAGGGTGATTTCTCTGCTATATATATGAGCCGATCAAAACCAGAGAAGGAGCTGCATTCCCTGCGAACTCAAGATAGAAAAGCTCCTCCATAAGAAAAAGAGAGAACTCCACCTCTAAAAGAGAAGAGCGACCCTCAGAGTAGCATGTTCTGTCTCCCATGGAGAATGATTCAATTTGAAGCTACAGATCGATTAGTTTCTCTGTAGTTTCACTTATAGTCTTTTGTATTTTCTTTTTCATCTTTCTTGGTTCAATTCGAAGTCACTTGTCTTTGTTCCTTCTGAGATTTCAGAAGAAGGGAGACATAGTCTCCGGGTTGTTTCCCTCTGTACAGACAGAGGAAGGGAGAATCGTCTCTGGGATTCCTTCTGAGAAATCAGAAGAAGGGAGGATTGGTCCTCCGGGTACTGCATTGTGGAGTAGGTTCGATCTTTGTTGGAAGCAGAATCGAAGTTCAAGGGATTTGTCTCCCTTGGGTGTTAAGTTGTGGTTTCAGCCGTTGTCTGCAGACTGAGTCTACGTGTGATTTACTTTGTGCAAGGAATCCTCACTCTGTAGAGTGAGGGGTGGATGTAGATTGTGGATTGCAATCGAACCACCTAAAAATCCTCTTGCTCATTGTGTGGTTTGCCTTGCTTGATTTTGTTCGTGTCTTGCAACAACTAGACAGTATATCAAAAGTCGTAGCTGGAAAGATAGGTCAAGCCTATCTGGAAAGCTGGCCCTTGCGAGAGTAGATCCTTGGATCAATCCTCCATCTAGTACCGATCTCAGTTGTTGGTTGAATACCGGCTTGCTTCGTGGTTAGCTTTCATTGTTGATGTTTGTGGTTGCACGTATTAATCTCACTTCACTAACCTCTGCACATCAACTGTTTGTTCGTTAATCTAATCTAGCATTTGTGGTTGAATTGCTTCAGTTTTTAGTGCTATATCATAGCTTAGTGATAGCGCTAGGCAAATGTCGTTTAAAATATGGCGTGCCACATACAATTTCAAAATTTATAACCGCACTCACTCACTTAAATAGCTTTAAAAATTCAAGTAAAGTGATGAGAATACGGGTCGATCCCACGAGGAAGAAATATTTTCATTTGAGCACTAGTTGGAAAACACTTGTATTTGATAAAATCCGAGTTTGAGTGAGCTTAGACAAAAAGAAAGAAAAGATGCATAGAATTGAACTAATACTATGTAAAGAATGTGTGAGGGGTTGAGAAGAGAAATGTGGAAGATAGGGGGAAAGAGAGGAAGAACTCAATTAACAAAAGCCATTTTCATTGCTATCAAAATGAAGAGTACAACTATATGAGAATTACAATCACAACTTGCAATAAAACAAATCTCTTGAAAAATTTGTGAGTGGAAAAGATAATTTAGACAAACTCCTTGGCTGTAAAGTGAATTTCCAACGTAAGGGTCTGGGTTTCAACCCATCTAATAAAAAGGGGTTTGACAGTAAGCGTCACACATCGTTTGTGTGTAGTTCTAGGCTGACGAGCACATCCAGTGCACCTATCTTTCAATTTAGTGCCCAGAGGAACCAAAAATCCACTGTCAGTCCCAAAATTGTAGAACAAACTCAAAAATTGAAAAAGAAAGAAATTCTACAGAAAAAGTTTAAAACACTTTTGTTGGCACAAATAATGCTGCACATAAGTCACATGCACCCTCACACACTCATACAAAAAAGGGCTCATGTCATTATTGTGGAAATTTTGATCATGTGATGTATAACTGTTACATCTTGGAAATTGATGAATTAAATGTTCAAAATAGGATGAAGGAAATGATAAATTCAGGAAACACACAAATGCATCTCACTAAGGGTTCACACAACAATCAAGTTGCCCAGAAAAGGCAACTCAAATGTTTTCACTGTGGTCGATTCGGTCATGCAATGCATGACTGTTGGTTTGTGAAAAAGAATGAGTATAAGGCTTTTAGAAGGAACCCCGTTCCTAGAACTGCTCCAAGGAGACTTTATTACAATGCATGTGATAAGTCCGGCCATACAGTCAAATATTGTTGGCACTTGAAACACAATCACAGCACTCATGCCAGAAAAAGCAAAAATCTTGTTTACACTCGGACACATGATGCACAATTCTTTAAAAAGCACAATTTTTCTATTTAATGTCAGTACTGTGGAGTATTAGGGCATATCATGGATGAATGTCGTCATTTAAATAATGATGAAGTTATTGCCCTGAGGTCAAGGACAGCACCTACAAGAGGTGCAGCTAACTTCTCTGGACCCAAGAAATGTTGGGTACCAAAATTTGCAAAATGAGAATGTGTCTTGCAGGTGTGCCTTGGGGATGAAGAATAAAAAGGGGTTGAATAAACCAAGGCACCTGAGCATGGTAAAACCCCAGTTCTGCTTTCTTCAGGTTTGATTATTTAAGCTTTCAATAATTCTTTTTAGATAGATGCATATCATGGCTGATTTGTTAATTAGAATTTCATGCATATTTGTTTGTATCCTTGCATTATTGCATGAGTTTGATACTTGTATAAGTCCATTTGCATTTGTCTAAATATCTGTATAAGTCATAATGCACATCTCACACAAACACTGAATATCTGTTGCATGCAATCATCATCTGCATTCATATGTGCTTAGAATACTGCCATTTAAAATTTGCATTGCACATAGAACTGCATATTTGACTGCACTGAAATTGTCATGCACCTTCATGCATGATCACATGGTATATCAAATGGTATAGTGATGAATGGCAGATGAGGTCTGTCTAGAAGTTCTAACCATATGTGAGGTGGTCTTTAAACCAAGTCCTCCGCCTGGTACCATGGGTCAAGTGTGTGTCTTGAGTCTTGCATATTTTTTTTGGAGATCAACTTGTTCAAGAGCATAACTCATTAAACTCCCTGAATAGCCCTCAAGTCACATTAGATGTTTCAGTGCACTTAGAGAGGGGGAGTCCCTGCATTTCACCGTTTAGTAATGCGCATTTGTCTGTTCTTATGCATACACTGATTTTAAAATAGATTGCATACCATTCATACTGAAAATTCAAAAAGAGTGCTTGACATGCATGCACATACATAGGTGGAGCTCATGCATTCTAGAGTTAGTTTCGGTGCATTAGGTTGCTCATATGCATAATAATACCTAAAAATTGTTTGCATTCAGGAATGTTATCCCTTTAGTCTGATATTTCCTGCTTACTAGCTCATGCATACATTCAGGGGAAGCATATGTCCAGCTTTGAGTTGTCAATTTGAACATGTGGTTGATCTGTCACAAAATTCACTCACTGTTTATTTCGGTCAACCGATGCTCCCATCTTCATCTTGAGTTGATTTCTTGACTATGATCCTTATTGATTAATACTATTTGCTTTGAAAAACCTGTTTGATTTCAGCTGGAGTCTGGTTTCTACTGATATCTGTTATGAAATCTTTAGAGTTCATCACTTTCATGGCCTTGTCATCTATTGTCTGCTGCTCATGCATTTGTAGAGATGGTGCTGACTACCTTAAATTTTCTTTGAGAATGTCACCTGATTTCAACTGAATTGCTAATTCTGCTATTCTCTGAAGCCTATCCCATTTTACTCTATGTCAGCTACCTTCTTGGATTTAACCGCTACATCAGCTATTATCACTCATGCTTAGTGCTCTCTACTGATTGATACTTTGGCTTCTTCTGAAATTCTTTTGCTCTGTCTAAAAATCATGAAGATTTTAATTTATTTACTTTGGTTATAAATCTGAAAACAATTGAATAAAGAATCTTCTTTTATACTGGTTCACGGATGTTTGAAAGATTCAGTTGGTTTAAGTTTAATGTATTTCTTGAAGTTTGGATATGAACATCTTGAAAATATCTGAATCAATTCTTTTAATAAACTTTAACCAGCTGTTTCATGATATATTATGTAAGACCTTCTAAAATCTGAAAGTTTAAAAACATGGTTTTCTTTGGTTGAGATACATGATGTAAGTATTGTCTTTAAACATCTGATTGTTCAGGATATGTCCAAAAAAAAAAGGAAAATAGTCAGAGTAATGACTTTGGTCACCAAGAAATCATGTCCAAAGGATTGTGTCATGAAGTGCCATAGTTATCTCTACTGAGAAAATTTTATTGAAAAATCTGTGAAAATATAAGGCAGAGCAATGGTTAGGTTGCACCGAGAAATTGGGTCCTTCATCAAAGAAATGAAGTCAACCTATGTTATGAAGTGCCCTAGTTATCTCTGTTCAATGTGAGGCATGACAGTTAGTCATACTAAGTGCTTAGGGATACGAGCGTCTAAACAACGTGTATCCTCTAGTTACAAAGCGTGCACTAAACTCGATTGCTCTTAAAAATTTTTACTTTGAAAAATTGCTACTGCATAAAAGGAGAAATCTTACAAATAATTACAACAGAAAAATTGCTGAAACCATAAACAAAATCAGGAGCATTCATGGGTGTTTAACTTCAATACTACTTTTTGTAACTCCTAAAGGAGTCGTTGAAATTAAATGATTAAGATGAAAGGAGGTCAAACTAGATGTTAACATGAAAGTATGATTCATTTTTATTAAAATTTGATTTCTTTTTATTAAAATTTGATTTCAGATATGAGTACTAAAACCTTCTTGGATAAACTTTGAATACATTATATCTAAACCATGCTGATCAATAAAGGTCATTTCATAAGCCATTATAATTGAAGACTCTGAAACATCTTTAATTTTGGATTTATGGTATTGGTATCTTATTGAAAACCTTCTTGAATCATTTGATCTCTTGGGCCTTCAATCATATCTATATTGCTCAGTCTTCTCTGCTGAAAACTTTTTGCTTGCTTTCATTCTCTCACTGACTACATCATTTTAGATTCTGCTGAGTGACCCTTCTGCAGACTGCACTATTTCTTGAGTCATTCTCTCATTGCCTAAATTGTCCATAAATGTCCCTATGTTTTTGCTGATATCTTCCGATCATTTCTTCCACTCCAATCCCTCTGTTGTGTAAAGGGAGAGATTGACTCATCAGCATCCTCTTGGTATAAAGGGGAAGATTAGTCTGCTTTTTGCATGCTCTGCTTGATATTCCTTCTTGGCTGTCTCTGCAGTTTTTGATGAAAATTATCTTGTATGTCCTTTGTCATACCCTATCCTCACTTAAATTCATCTCACATTCTTAGGGGGAGTAGGGTACATAATTTGCATTGTCTGGCTGTTTAGGTTCATTTGGAAAGGGGGAGAATAATTTATGACTCCACCATATCCATGCATGCTTCGCATTTATTTCTACTAATTTTCTCAAACTATCATTTCCTTTTTGATGAAGTCAAAGGGGGAGAATAGTTTGATATGAAGTCAGGTATTCTCATAGTGTTGCCATCATCAAAAAGGGGGAGATTGTTGTACCCCTATGATTTTGATGATGTCAAACACTATGACTCATTTGTGCATGATGTCATATGTGTTGATGTTCCATTAATATGGATTGATGATGCCATGATGCCAAAACATTGTTCATTGTGGTTTGATGATGCTTAGCACTAGCATTGATGCATTACTACTGATGTTGCATTTGACTATGATACATTTGAGTATGATGACTTCACTGTCTATAGAAGATGTGTGTTAGAAACCTGCAAGAACAAGCTTTGAGGAAAAGTCAAAAGCATAAGTCATGCAGTCAGGAGATGCCTCGACGCAAGGAAGCTATTAGAAGGGAACTCAAGGACTCTTCCTTGATGCAATGAAGCAGGTGCCATGGTTAAAGAAGAAATAGGTTGATGCAGCCAAGCCATGCCACGATGCAGCACTCGCCAAGGAGTCAAGCCTAAGAGAGTGCCTCGATGCAATGAAGCACTGTCTAGACGCAGTTGGACTGCAAGTAGCAGATTCCAGCACATTGCACTGACGCAACACAGAGGTGCATCGATGCAACAAGGCCAACAGCCAGCTTGCGTAGAGCGATAGATCGATGTAGCAAGGCCAACAGCTAGCTTGCGCAGAGTGATAGGTCAATACAGTAAGGCCAACAGCCAGCATGCACAAAGTGACATGTCGGAGCAGTTAACCACTGCACCGACGCATAAAGGCATGCCTCAACGAAGCTGTACTACAACCTTGATGCATCAGTTCACATTCCTTACGGAAGAATTATGTCTTGACGCATCTATAGCACATGCCTCGACACATCAGTTCAGAATCTCAATCTGGAAGTTTGCTAAGTGGAAGCATCAAGTGTTTTGCCTTGATGCATTGGCAGAGATAGGTCAATGCACAGGTTGTTAGAAAATCTCAAGTCGGTGCACATCAGCGTTCCTTGATCACATAGGTCGGTGCACTTGTTAAGGTAGGTCGGTGTAGTAATTCATCACTGCTTGGTCAGGTCAGTGCAGCTACAAGTAGTCACCTCAGATTTATCAAGTAAGGTCAACGCGACAGAAGGAATCGTGTATCTAAGGTCGATGCATCAGAAGTCATTAAGTAGTAAGGTCGATGCAGTTGAAGCCTTCCTGATTGCAAGGTCGGTGCAGCTGTGTTAAGGCTAACTTAAGCAGCTGAGTTTGACCAACCGGTGAACACAGGGCAAGCAACTTCAACACTTAAGTGATAGTAGTGAATACTTAGCAGGCAAGCACGTGAGCTCGAACTACAGCGGTGGCAGTGATCCCAAGTCAACCAATGTTGGGCACGTGATCCAAGACTCAAGGTTAGAGGAACACTCTCGTCCCTACCACGTGGGCCAATGAAAGAAAAAGGTAATCAAATTACTTTATCCAGAAAACTTCTCCGGAGGCTTTGTGTTGGGAATATATAGGAGGTATCTTCCTCCGAGCAATAAGTGAAAAAGAGTAGAAGAAAAAATGAGGCGCTAGAGAGGAGCTGCAAAGAAGAAAAAATGAGCCGCCAGAGAGGAGCTGTGAAGAAAAAAAAAGAGAGAGGACTTTCTGAAGAGAATAGTAGAGAATGAGAGCTGAGAAGTGAAGAGAGAAGAGAGAAGTGTGTTATGTAGAGAAAGAGAGACAGCATTTAAGCAGAAGAAAAGAGAAGAAAGGATCGAGAGAAAAGAAAGAAAAAGAGAGTGATCGAGATTGAAGCAGCCGGTTCCAAAATTGAAGATCTGTGTTCGTCTGTTCTAGGATCAAATCCTGAACAGTTTATTGCTCCTACGAGAGATACAGTTTTCATTTCGTCAGTTGTGTTTTTCTTTGTTGCTTTCGTTTTCTATTTTGCTTTTCCGAGTCCCTGTTCTGGGATCGGGGTTCCTCCTGAGGATTCAAGAGAAGGGAGATTTATCTCCGGTTGCCCTCTGTGGATTCAGAGGAAGGGAGACCGGTGTCTCCGATTGTGAGTGACGGGGTGTCACTCACGGTGTTCCCTCTGTGGTCTCAGAGGAAGGGAGGTCATCCTCCAGTTCTAGTTCTGTGGGTAGCAGAGCTAGGGTGCTGGTCTTGTGGGAAGCAAGACCAGGTCGAGTGATTTGTTTCCCTCTGGTTCAAGCTGTTAGGCAGCATCCTGTTGCAAACTGAGTCTGCTTGATTTCTAGCTTGTGCTAGTGGAATCCTCGCTCGGTGGGAGCGAGGGGTGGACATAGGCTGACTCTGGGTCAGCTGAACCACCTAAACATCTGAGTGTCTCATTGTGTGATTGCGCTTGTGATTGTCTGGTTGTTCTTGTCGTCTCTTCAGGCTATTGTGTTACGCCATTTTGTCATTCTATTTTTTATGCGCTAAGTGCTAGATGGTTTATATGAATCAGCATCTCATTCCTGCAGATAGTCCTTTAGTATGTGGTGTCAGATATCATGTTAAGCTTATCTGTGGAAGGTCTTAGCAGACTTTTGGTATTGAGTGTATGTGTTTCGTATCTTTCATTTCCAATTTGATTTAAATTGCTATTAGTCTGAAATTGTTTTGGGGGTATGCATTTTTAATTTCTCTTTGACAGGATCTATTCATCCCCCCCCCCCTTCTAGATCCTATCTGTATCTCTGCTATCTAGCAGTCTCAGGGTGTCCAACAGGCACTAGGCGTCCCACCGTGATCGCCAAAAAATAGAGTTATAGATGATTAATACCACCTACCCCAACAAAGCAATATAAGCAATAAGCATGCAAGCATATGATGAAAGGAAAGGGGCGATGTAGATAAGCAAATAAACTGTGATCATCACCAAGGCCAACAATAGGAAAGAGATGCTATAAGAGATGAAATACCTACTGTGTACCTTGGAAAAGAGGATAGAAAATGTGGCCGAAAAGGGACCACTAAGACTTGATCACGCTTGAGAAACAGGATGCGGGGAACGACGTGGATCAGACCTCCTCACCTTCCAACCGGTCAGAAGACGATGGCCCCATGTTTGCTCTTGCTTTCCTGCGAATCAAAGACAAAACAAGGGAGAAAAATCCAATAGAACATGAAGTGTAGCATCTATCTCGTATGCATAAAATAGCCATGAAAAACTGAGGGAAGAACGCACAGGGGAGGGTTTTTAACCCCTGTAAACATGACAAATAGATAGGTGTGTGTATTGTGATGAGAATAGAGTGAAAATAATGAATTACCATACAGTAGAACTGCGGAAAAACATGCATGCAAAACGTGCAATCGTGCAGAAAAGTGCAGAACGGTGATGAAACCCAGAAAGGGAGAGCGAAGAACTAAGGGAAAGAATGAGAGAAAGAGAGCCCTTAAGCAGCGGAAACGAAGTTAATACTCCCCTGAATCGTCTAGGGTAGAAGAGAAGAGTCGGTGATGCGGCATGGCATCGCCCCAAGTCAAGAAAGCGTCCCCTTTTGCGCATGCGAAACATGGAGGTATTTATAGAACCCAGAAAACCCTAGGTTGAAATCCGAGGATAATTACCCAAAAATAGAGATATGGCTTGATAAACCTCGAGATAATAGTGGGAATAGAAGCCTTGAAAGGATGAAAATCGAGATGACAGCCTATCTTCATCGAAAACGGTGCAAAATAGGACTCTGAAGAGTCCTCGAGTGAAGAAAATGGAGCTCAGAATGATCTGGAATCTGTTCCGAGAAAATGGTTAGTCGCACGACCGCAACTTGGAGAAAATGGTCATGCAAAGACCGCAACTTGGAAGGGACATAAAAGAGTTCAAACGGCCGAGCCAGAGGCACCCGGGACACTTCTGGAACAAATTCTGGGAAGGTGGTCTTCAGGAGACCACAACTTGGTGGTAGCGGTCTCCACAGGACCGCCACTTGCCAACCTTAAAAAAAAGTGCTAGAACGCGATCTTAAGACCGCGTTCAGAAGGGCATGCAGACTTTATGTCGGACGTCCGTTTGGGCATCCGAATTGCACGAAACGGACCCGAAAGTGGAGAAATCAAGGATAATAACCTCCGAAGCTCAATGAAGTCGAAAAAATGATCAAAAACAGGCTCGAAATACGCTCAAGAAAGACTTCAAAACAATGGATAATTCAAAAAATCATGAAAATGAATAAGAGAAATAACTCGACTTGTAGGCTGAAAATGGGTGTCAACAACAGGGTGAGCGAAAAGCTCAGTAGGATTTATCTCTCTGTATCAGGCCTCTTAAAGTGATTAACATATTTAATAAAGTGAGTGTGCTATAATGAGAAACGTAACTAAGGCATGGAACATGAAGGTATAAGAGATGCAAGTATATAGGATCACAAGTATACATGATATCAAGAGTAAGATTTTCAAGTAGAGACGATTATGTAGCAAGTGTTATCATGGAATTGGCCATTTCACGCAAGCGTGTACAAGTCAAGTATTTTATGTATCTCAAGCACTTTCAAGTAATTCAAGAAAGTCAAGTATTTCACGAATAAGTGGAATGTCATAAACGAATCTAGCACGCATGTATTGGGTGCAATGTCACACCAGGTCAATAATAGCTCCCATGGGCACAAGTACTTTCGGGTACTCCTCCCAAGATAAAACCGGGTCCCATTAACACCAGGCATTGTGGTTATGGATCATCGATCCCAAGTATTTATTTAGACATCCACATAATATGTATGGCCAATGAATTTCAAGGTAAAGATCATGAAATAAAGTACAGGTCTAGCAAAAGTTATCATTCAAGGAACAAGTAATACAAGAAACACAAGTAGTTGTAAGAGAAGTTCAAGGATGATTTAAGACATCATATTCAACAACATTAAGACAATAAAGAAAATGAGTTGCCAGTCAAGACATGATCAACTCTTGCGGAAATTCTTGTAAAGTAATTTTAGATCAAGTTTTTCACAGTCGGGTGCTTAGCTAGAAAACCAAAGAAATCATGGCCAGGTAAGAGGTGGGACAGTGGGAGGTTCTCCTCGCATTCGCAAGGTCCTAATTAAATAGCTACTTATCCACTTAAAGCATTTACCCGTGGACCTCTAGCCTTAGACACCGGTCTTTGTTGGTAATCTTGCTAGCTACACGATTTGTCGAAAACACGAAAACACGTAAATCGAACGAAAATCATTAGACTCGTATCGGTAACCCTTAAGACATGATCTACAATTACAATCATCGAATTGCCGATCAAGGCTTTAGAAACTAACCATGCATGCCATCTTGATAAAGGGCTCTGAAAATAAGCACATGTAATTTAACAAGATAATATCTACTCCATTTAACATGCTGAAAAGATAATAAAATCATGGAGATCAAGGACGTCATGAAGATAACAAGAATTATGGAAAGAATATAAGCTCAAAGAATAGAATCATTTATCTTCCATATACTTAACTTAATCACGTGTGGAGTTAAATGACATGCAACATAATATGACTTGGAACTTGAAATTAACAAATCTAGCATGCTGGACGATCCATTGGTTCAGTTAGAACTCGAAAACAACACGATCGTCACGGAGATCGCGCATCCGAAACACGGTCTAGAAGGACACCGTGATCCAAGGCGAAACTTCCGATGCTTAAGGATCTCAATTTGGAACCCATGTCCAGTTGTATGGACATCCTCATGGCATGTGTTACTCACAAGGATGCCTGGAAATAGCATAACGGTGATTCGTTTTCTTAATTTTATTGAAATCTAGCGAAATTTATTCTGCTGCCAGAACGCGGTCCCCTGGGGGACCATGTTCTTCGGGACGCGGTCCCCTAATGACCACTACCTGATTTTCTCATTTTTTTGAAATGGGGCGAAGCTAGAACGCCTGGCTAAACGGGGTCTACTATGGGACCGCGTTCATCAGGAAGCGGTACCCTTGTAGATCGTGACTCATTGTTTTTTTTTAATCGGGAGAAACTAGTACAGCGGACAGAATGCAGTCCTCAGGGGGACCGTGTTCTTGAGGTCATGGCCCCCCCATGACTGCGACCTTGAAACCATTTTTTTAACTCTGAAAAAGGGGGTTGACTGTCTGATAGCGATCTTGTGGGTGATGACCACGACCTTATTGGTCGATAAAAATCAAATTTTCTTGATCCTGGTGAGGTCGCGGTGTGTCGGGGAACTGCGATCAGAACGCGGTCCCTGGAACGACTGCGTTCAGAAACCTGAACCCGTTCTGACGAACACGATGATACCTCTTCAATAAAACTCATCTAACATGCTTAATACTCAATAAAAATTGGGGAAAATGATATAGAAACAAACTAGATATGTATCTACACCTATTTCATTCATCAATTTGGGTTTAGCCTAAGAGAATACCTACCTTAGATCGGATCAAAGTTGAAGAAGAAAAACGGGATGAATGCCAAAGAGCTCCCTTTCCTCCTCAGATCTCGCCCCCAAATCGCCAATAAGTTCTTCCCCAACGTGCTAAAGGCCGAGAGGAAGATTAGAGGGGCCTATATATAGGAAAAATCCAGCCAAAATAGTCAAGATTCCTTTCCCCAAAAATCAAACTTCTCCACCTCTGAATTCAATATTCCAAGCCCTAATGTCAAACTTTTCCACTAACCTAGCCTTAATAGTGATGGAAAAATGGGCAAGGGATGAAATTTCTGGTGGGTCATGGGGTTAGGGTTTGAAATCTAAGCCAATCTTCTAGAATTTGTGCCAATTTCTCCATAAAAGATTAGG